>CM054164.1:15135594-15240594 GCA_028751875.1 Rapana venosa
AATTAACCAGAAAGATCATAACACAAGGAATGAAGCAAGGACAGACATTCAGTGAAAATAATTTGAACGCTTAAGAGATGGGGCTGGGTGGTATTAAAGGCAGCAAAAAAGTTAATGAAGAGTATGCAAACAAAAAAGCCAGATTGTTTTTTCAGATGAGAGTAGGTATTATGCAACAATGTGAGAGTTGCACCATTTGTGCTCCTCTTTGCTTTATGTGCAAACTGGAAAGGATCTAGGTGAAAGGACGTTCACAGAAGAAGTCATTTTAGGATAACACGTTCAAATCACCTTGTAAAACGAAAGACAAAATGTTATCACACCACTCCTCTCTTCTGATCACTTCACTGGGTACCTATCTCTCAAAGAGTGAAGTACAAGATAGTAACTTATGCTACAGATGTCTCCACAAGTCTGCCCCTTCCTACCTCTGTGACTGCCCTCACCTATTCATTATATCTCGTCCCCTAGGCTTCTGTTCTGCTGTACATACTTTGTGTTCATACACATCCAGGTTTAAACAATCACCATTGGTCATTGTCCTTTATGTATATCTGGTCCATCTGTATGGAATTTCCCCCTCTCTCCTGTTGGCAAAAGAGTACATTTGTCACTTTCAATCCAGGCCTCAAGACACAAGTTTTTCCTACTTAGGACTTCCGCTCATCGGTGTATCTTGCATCTTCTTTTATTTCTTTGGATGGCAGCACTATAAACAACACGATAGGACTGGATCAGTGTGTAGTGGATCCGGTGAACCAAGATAGAGATGGAATACCCTTTATTCATTAATGTTGGTTTCTAGTCCACATAATCCACAATAAACTTAATAACTTGATGTATATGATGTGCGACTTCAAATGAACGTGGCATTTAAAACACATACAGAATCTGGACAAGAGTTGCTGAATAAAAGATGGGATTTTTCACCCTTCCAAAAGGTCTCGTGTGCATTTAGATGGCTGCTGACTGATTAAGCAATTCATGCAATCATTCATGTATTTGTCATGCTGGCAAGATGATTGCATTTTGTGTGTTTTCTTGTATAAATACCTAGTGTTTGTTTAAAGCAATTTGATTGAACTGAATTAGACTGTATCAAACTTGCCTTTATTTTCGTACTGCATAAATGCGATAACAAACTAGTTCCAAGCATACTCCATTTGCAGGCTAGAGTGATCAAGAGCTGTTCTGAAGTCATAATTTGTCAGCTAAGGCTGTCAGACAAAGACATTTAACAGAGTCAAAGATGCAAGAGAAGATTGGAAACTAGAAATCGCACCCCAACAGAAGGAAGGCTGGAGAAGAAAACCGCATTTGAATGTATTAATTTTTCTTTGTAGTTTGATAAATATCATTGATTTTTCTTTATTCTCTTGCAGGAATTGAGGTAGAACAGCACTGTGAATATAGCCCTGCTGGGCCAATGAAAGAGTGCATGTATGGAACCGTTTGTGCTGTCGAGGGATTATGCAGTAAGTATTTAATGATGAAACATTCTGATATCAGAAAACAAAGATGCATACATAAATGCAAGCACATGCGCATTATTACAACACACACATTTTAGTATATTTGACCATGATAAATAATCTCTTATTAGATGACCACTAAACTATAATAGAGACTAAATGTGCACATGTGAATGTATGTCAGGGTGCCTGCATGTCACTTTCATGTTTTATATTGCAATTGGTATGATGTAACAATATTTGCTACGGTCGAAACTACTAGTTTCTCAGAATAGAAAGGAAATGTTGCTTTTATATGTTTTGCATTGCTTTTAGAGTTGATTTATCTTTAAATTGGGGACGGAGTAGCTCCGTGGTTGGAGCACTTGCTTTCCCCAAACCAAGCTTAAGTAGCATGCAACGTGGTTACCAGTTGGATGGGTGACCGTTTGTGTGCTTTGGCTTCAGTACAGTCCCCCAGTTCACCCAGCTGTAAATGGGCATCTGCCTCTTTGGGGTCAGGGTAGGTAAAGCAGTGAAGGAGAGGAGATGGGCGCCGCCCTCAATATGCTGGCCCTAAAAAAGTGAGGTCTCTGACGCCTCGCTCTCCTACCGTACGACCCCTTTAAAGGTATTCTTGTGAGACACAAATACCTTGATCTTGCTTCATGATTCATTAATTTTTGATTGATTAGCCATGCCTCTACCTGAGGGTTAGTTCATGTGCATAACAGACGGTTATGAATGGATGAATGTGTGTGTGTGTGTGTGTGTGTGTGTTGTGTTGTTGTGTGGTGTGTTTTGTGTTGTGTGTGTGTGTGTTTGTGTGTGCAGAAATTGAAAAAGGAGAGCTGTGTCAAAAAACATCACAGTGCATGTCTGTATACAAGTGTGAAGCACGAACAAGATATGGTGTAAAGAGATGCAGTGAGTATTTAAAACCACTTAACACACAACAAAACAAAATCAGACAGAAAACTGAGTGACCAAAGTTGCATTACAACACAAAAAATCCGAAAAATGCAATGAGTGCATAGACAGCACAATGAATTGAGTGAGTGTAGGAGGCGGGATAAAAATGACGTCAGTGTACAGACAGGATAAACATGACGTGAATGTATAGAGACAGGATAAAATAATGTGAGTGTACAGGGACGGGATAAAAATGCTGTATGTTACAGACAAACGATGAAGAATGCAGTTACTGAATAGAGACAGGATAAGGACTGCAGTAAGTATATAGATACAGGATCAGAATGCATTTAGTGTGCAGAGACAGGATCAGGAAAGCTGTGAGTGTATAGTGACTGAATCAAGAATTGATTGAGTGTATAGAGGCAGGATTATAAAAGCAGTGAGTGTATAGAGACAGAATCAAGAATGCATTGAGGGTTTAGAGCCAAGATTGTAAATGCAGTGAGTGTATAAAGACAAAGCAGGGAGTGCAGTGAATGTATAGAGACAGATAATTGAAATGGGTTTATAGAAACGAGACAAAACATATAGTGAAGTGTAAAGAGGGAGATAAGAAACGCAGTGAGTGATATAAAGACAAAATAATAAATACAGTGCGTGTGTAGAGACAAGATAATAATGAAATAACTGTATAGAGACAAGATGATAAATGCAGTGAGTGTGTAGATACAAGATGAGTAACACAATGAGTGTATAGAGACAAGATAAGAAACAATGAGTGTATAATTATAGATAAGACGAGGAATTCACTAAGTGTTTAGAGGCAAGAACAGGAATGCAGTGAGAGTATAGAGACAAGATGGAGAATGCAATGAGAGTATAGAGACAAGATGGAGAATGCAATGAAAGTATAGAGACAAGATAGAGAATGCAATGAGAGTATAGAGACAAGATAGAGAATGCAATGAGAGTATAGAGACAAGGTGGAGAATGCAGTGAGAGTATAGAGGCAAAATGGAGAATGCAATGAGAGTATAAAGACAAGATGGAGAATGCAATGAAAGTATAGAGACAAGATAGAGAATGCAATGAGAGTATAGAGACAAGATGGAGAATGCAATGAAAGTATAGAGACAAGATAGAGAATGCAATGAGAGTATAGAGACAAGGTGGAGAATGCAGTGAGAGTATAGAGGCAAAATGGAGAATGCAATGAGAGTATAAAGACAAGATGGAGAATGCAATGAGAGTATAGAGACAAGATGGAGAATGCAGTGAAAGTAAAGAGACAAAATGGAGAATGCAATGAGAGTATAGAGAATGCAGTGAAAGTATAGAGACAAAATGGAGAATGCAGTGAGTGTATAGATACAGGATCAGTAATGCAGTGAGTGTACCGAAACAGGAACAGGTTAACAGTGAGTGTGTAGAACAGCTCGGGAATGAAATTAGCTTATAGAGATAAGATCAGGAATACAGTGGTGTAGAGAGGATAGATAAAGTAAGAGAGACACACATATAAGTGAGATGTATTAGAAGGATAGAAACAGTGTGTGTCTGAGACAGGATATGAATGTAAAGGTTAGATACATGCATGAACTTAATACCAGACAACTATGATAAATATAAATTTAGAACAAGTATTGGGCTATTTTCTATGAGTTTAGGCAAACATAAGTATTCATGGTTATATAACAAGGCGTTAGTTGATCAATGGCATGAAATTAATAGGTGTCCATGAGAGTGCATGAAGAAAGACAAGATGGGATTGTAATTGCAGTAAGTATCATGATACATAGATGAAATGCAATAAAGTATTGAACATGACAGATTAAAGAAGAGAGATGAGAGAAGATAGAGAATGCAAGAGAGTATAGAGACAAGGTGAGAGATGCAGTGAGAGTAGAGAGGAAAAGAGAGAATGCATGAGAGTAAAGACAAGAGGGAGAAGAGATGAAGAGAGAGAGAGTAGAGAGAGAGAGAGAGAGACAGAGAGGAGAGAGAGAGACAGACAGACAAGAGAGAGACAGCAGAAGACGAGACACAGGACAAATGCATCTTGATATTAAGACTAATGGTTGGAATGTCATAAGGTTGGCTATGAAAGGGTGCATTTTCACACAGTGGGAAATCTCAAGCAAATACAAACAAATAGTCAAGTTGATCGTCTGAAAGCCATAAGGATATGCAAAAATATTAAAGTTTTTTATAATGATTAAGTATCAATATACATCCATGTTGAAGAAAAGTCATAACATAGAGTAGACATAATACGATCAAACGAAAATTGATGACCAGGTCAGATCTGCACTTTACTGAACGAGGCACTCAATGATATACAGGTTTCAGCAGCTGACATCGGTATCATGAGATGATAAAGGATATCAGTACTATTAATAATCACACGTCTTGCACCTACCAGCTATGATCATAAAAATAGCGCCAATAAGAACAATACTAGGCATATCATCAGAGTTTGGTAACACATATGCTTTAGACATGATATTGTCTTGTTAAGTATAGAAACATGGCGTTGTCTCTTGTCACATGAACATGAGAGAAAAGAGGCAGAGAAGTGAGAAGAGAGAAGAAGGAGATGACGAGAGATAGAGAGATGAAGATGAAGAGACAGATGAGAATGAAGAATATAAGACAGATCAGATGCAACAGGACGACAGTAGAAGACAGAAGAGAGAGAGAGAGAGAGAGAGAGTAGAGAGAGAGAGAGAGAGAGAGAGAGAGAGAGAAGAAGGAGAGAGAGAGAGAGAGAGAGAGAGCAAACGCTAACGCAAACACAATTTTATTTCACGAGGGTAATAGATTAAGTAACAAGACTTTTTTTCATCAAGCCCTCAAAATGAAAAGAAAAGAAAAGAAAATGCTGCAAGAAAAGCAAAAGCATAATTATGATACATATGAAAATACACACACTGGAGCACTGCTGGGAAGCGTACAGTGCAGAAAAGATGAAGATTGCAAAACTAAAGCCATCTGTGACCGTCACAATCGCTGTAGTGAGTGAGAGAGAGAGAGAGAGAGAGAGAGAGAGAGAGGAGGAGAGAGAGAGAGAGAGGAGAAGAGAGAGAGAGAGAGAGAGAGAGTGTGCATATTATCATGATTCCAGGAGCACTACTGGGAAGTGTACAGTGCAGAACAGATGAAGATTGCGAAGCTAAAGCCATCTGTGACCGTCACAAACGCTGTAGTGAGTCAGTTTATCCAATGTCTCTCTTTTCTCTTCTGTCTCTTCTGCCTGTTTTGTCTGCAATGATTTAAACAATTCTCTGATGCTGCTTTGAGTTCCAAAACCCAGGATGGAAAATATTTATGATTGATTTTTTCATATTATGGTACAACAGTCATTTGATTTTCACCAAACTTTACACACAAATGGAGGCAAAGTCACACGTAAACAAAATAACGGCAGAGCATACACAGATTTATTCTTTGATAACGAAATATCCTCACAGCTAAATGTGTTAGATTAGCAGCTAATTAGTAGCTTTATTATTGCATAGTGTGAGCTACATAGGAATTGTGACAAAACGCGTCAATTACCTAAAATAAAAATAGTATCGATGGTGGACACTATTTGAGGGCTTTCTTTTTTATAAGGGAAGCGCACAGAGATTTATGTTCTTAAAAAAAAGTAAAAAAGTTCGCAACACAATACCTCTCATACACCACAGTCAATAAACAATATGTGCTGTCACACGCATAACCATTGCTTCCAAAACAAATAAACGATGGACTCATAAATACATGTAATTATACAATATGAAAAATACATGCAAACCTATCTAAACACACAAAAACATACACACACACTTTGTATTTCTGTTGCAAAAACTTTGTAATAAATGTTGGATTGATGGTGTCATGCCCATGAAGTGGAAACATTCTATAGTTGTTCCTGTACATAAGCAAGGAAAGCCAAAAACAGATAAAAGTAATTAGAGAACGATTGCCTTGACTTCACGTACTGGCAAATTGATGGAGCGAATTATTCTTAAACGACTGATATATTACTGTCATAGATATAACATAATGCCAAATCAATCAAGTATGTTTTCAAAAAGACTGATGTGCCATAGACAATTTGGTTAAACTTTCAAAACACATTAAAAGCCAATTTGCACGACGACAAAATGTTCTAGCGACATCTTTTGACATTAAAAATGCTTATGATCAAGTTTGACACGCTCGATTGTGGCTAAAACTAAAACACCTCAGGTTTTCTGGGTATATATATCATTACATTAAAAATTGTCTGTGTAACAGAAGTATACAAGTCCGAGTAAATAACGCATACTCAGGTTTCAGGTCTCTTCATATGAGTTTACCCCAATGTTCTGTCATAGCTCCTGTCTTGTTCAGTATTTTATTACACGATCTTCCAAGAAAGTTATAAAATGATGTCGTTTCAGTGCAATATGCAGACGACATATGTATATGGATAAATGTTAACATGAAGCGAAATACATCAAAACGGACTATAAATCACATCAGAAAAATTATCAAAAACAGCTTGACAACATAAATGATTATATTTTTGAGAATGGACTTTATTTTTCTACAGAAAAAAACACCTAGTACTTTTTAACAATGGTAGTAATCCAGAAGAGCTACCAATGTTCAGCATTGGCGGTGAAATTATCCAATATAAAATTATAATTAAATTCTTGGGTGTCGATCTTCAGCTAAACTAGCTTGGAATGCATATATCGAATATACCTTAACTAAAGCAAGAAAGTGTTTGAATTTACTTAAAATGGTAAGTAAACAGGTTGGGGGACAAAGCACTTAAAATCTGAAATGTTTAGCAACATCCCTTATTCGTTCCAAACTGTCTTATGGACAAGAGGTCTTTTTCAATGCACCCAAGTACCTACTCAAAAAGGTACAAAGTATGGACTGTAGGGCATACAGACTTGCCCTCGGAGTACCTTTTCATGCACCGGCTCTTGGAACTTACAATGAAATTGGAGAATTGCTCCTAGATAAATACCGACGATTGGCATGTGCAAAATATGTACTCAGCAGCAAAACCACAAACATTTTTATTTCAGACGATGTAAAAATAAAATCAGAAATCAATTTCTCTAAAAGAGCAAGACAAATATCTTCTTTAAAACCATTGGTACGTATAGTTTCAGACCTTTTTGAAAAGTCTGGAATCAATCAACATACCATGGACACACACACTAAAGTTCTGCCTTATCCATTCATGGAAAATGAACAAAGCAAATTTTGACATAGAATACATTAATATGGCAAAGAATGAAAATAAAAATACTCTAATCTCTAAAGTTCGATCTCACATTCATCATGCATGTTCTCATTATTTAAAAGTATTTACAGATGGTTCACATCAAGATGATCAAGAAACAGGTTCAGCTTTTGTAATACCATCGCTTAAAATAGAAACATGTTATTATGCTGGTAAACATCATTCGATATTCACAGCTGAGCTAAGAGCAATTTTAATGGCTCTTGATTATATGCTTGATCTTCCGGTGAATATATTTCAAACTTTACTACGCGTTGATTCGAAATCTGTACTCTATGCATAAAAATCCACAGGTTCTAAGAAAATGTCTACAGTTGTACTAGAGATCAATCATGTCATTCATATTTTAGCTTTAAGGGGTATTTGTGTCATCTTCTGTTGGGTACCTTCGCATGTGGGGTTCTTACCAAAATAATGAGTGGGCTGACAGAGCTGCAAAGAGAGGAGCAAAGCATGGAGAAGGTTCTGTAGAACTACATTTTCCATTATCTTTACAAGAGGGCTATCATTTACTAGAAGAGGCATCGTGGAGCAGGGCAAAGAAACTTATTATCAAAAGGAGCACATTTCAGACAGATCTTGAATCACTCTCCCTATTTTTAGGAATATTGATCACTCTGAAACCTACACAAGTTTGGTCATGGCAAAAAGGGTTAGCGCCTTATTTTTTTAGGAAAAAACTGAATGCTTCTATCACCAAATATAGCAAAAATATAAAATGTTTGTGTGGTGATAAATGTACTAGCATTCATATATTTTTTTAATGTAAGAGTCTAAAACAATTCTTACCTTTTTTTTCTGAAAAATCATTGGATAGGATATAAAAAAGATTAATTTGGCGCTTCGTATAACAAAACCTTTAATGAACAGTCATATAGGACATTTTTTTATATTTTAACACCCATTAGCATTTCTTATGTATTTATTTCTTGTTATCATTGCTTAACCTTTTTCTGTATACTGCCTAGGATATTTAGCAACAGATACCAATTTCACAGCACACAACCATCAACATCAATGTCCCCTCCCCTCCCCTTTCCATCGTCTAATATCACTTTGAATGAACAGACCTAAAATCGAAGCAACAACAACAACAACAACAACACACAACAACAACACACACACACGCACGCACGCACGCACGCACGCACGCACGCACGCACGCACGCACGCACGCACGCACGCACCGCGCGCGCGCGCACAAAAACACTGTCATGGTTCGCATAATTCTGCGCATAATTCCGTACATAACTCGGTGCTCTCTCTCTCTCTCTCTCTCTCTCTCTCTCTGTCTCTGTCTCTCTGTGTGCATGCTAATATCTTTATGTGTGCACATACGCATCTTTCACGTTTGTGGTGAACTCCAGCTTAGTGGCATGCACATTCCCTTTTCTATGCAGTTTTGCATGCATGTTAGCTTCTCGTGAAGTTCCAGGTTGTGAGTGAAGGTTTGGATGGTCAGTTGAGTAGCAGTAGCTTTAAACAGGAAGAGTCAGTCCTTGGCCAAAGAGGTTGGTTGGTCGCTGTTCCAGCGTGGGCTGTTGAACGCTGTGTGGTGTTGTGTCTCTTTTTGGAGAGCAGGGGGTAACAGTCATCTTGGAGTAGTTCAGGCTCTTGTGAATCCAGTCTTCGTTCCTCCTTGTTGCATTGTAACTGTCCTGACACTTGGGGTGCTGGAGTGCGCCATCCTGTGGTATTGTGTCTCTACTTGGAGAGCAGGGAAGAAGTCATCTTTGAAGAAGTTCAGGCTCCCGAGAACCTGGTCTATGTTCTTTGTTTGTGCTGTCTGTCTAAAGAACGTCTTTCGTAGGGTGCGGTAGTGTGTCTTATTCTGTTCTAGTGAAGGTTTCTGTGGGTGCATCCAGCAATTGAGTCATGGCTGGAAAGGGTACAGCCTGGTATGCCCTTAAGAGTCATCGAAGGCTTGTTCTTGACCCTCCGTAATTCTCATACCCCTTTATTCTCTGGACCCACCTATTTTCCCCATGACCCGTTTTCCTTCTTGCCGCCCATCTACCCTTGACCATCCTTGAGGACTTTCAGCCTGCCCTGAGCTACCCCCATGGTGGCAGTGTGTGGAAACCAAGTTGTGACAGTGAGGGAAGTGAGAGGGGAACATTCCTCAAGCTGGTTTCAGAACTGTTGGAGACGAGGGGAAGAGGTTATAAAGTTAGGGTGTAGAGTGTGGTTGGAGATAGAATCTGTGGTGTGTGTGTGTGTGTGTGTGTGTGTGTGTGTGAAAGTGGGTTTAAATATATGTCTGACGTGATTGTTTTTGACTTCAAAAGTAGAGTCTGAAACTGTTCTTTTGTGTTCTATGTTGGTGTTAGGATGCTAGTAAGAGTGGGAATGGGTGGGGCTTTAGCCACAATCCCTTAAGGAGCGCCACACACACAAACACACACACACTCACACATATACACACACACACACACATACACACACACACACACACACACACTGAATCTTTGTTAGAATTTTTGAAAAAGATCTGTTTCCAAACTACATTTGCATGAAGAAAGAGAAGACAATGATGGTGATCCTGAGGCAAAGTGTCCCAGACATAAGGAGCTGAATCTGAAAAGCACACTGGCAAAAGATTTAGTGTTTGTTCAAAATATTTTGAAGATGCATGAATCAAAGTGTGATCAACGTTCTTGTTTAGGTACCAATGGCTGAATGATCTCGGCAACACAATGTGAAGATACACCTATGGCAGAGATAGAGCTTAGAGTGGCGATCTTCTACTGAATATGTGCAGAGGCAGTGGAATGAGAAAAGAAGTGGGTTGATAATACGATGTGCCTCTATGGCTCTGTAAATGATATTGCAGCAGTGTTTTGAAATTGTTCAAGTTTCTGTAGTAACTGAATTACAAGAAACAAATGTTGACAGGACAAGAGAACATACCAGAATCTGTACTGCTTGAAAAAATTAAAGATGTCGGATTGGAACCACTTAGATAACGTTGAAAGTGTACACTTTTGCGGACAGTCAAGTCAAATCAAGTCAAAAACACTTTCATCATCCCATGAAGGGTAATTACAATACTGAAGCCCAGATTGATACGCATCAAAATCTCAAAAGACACAAAAATGCTACATTTCATATTGGATGAAACATTCTAAAATGACTTCAAATAAAAATGCCATCAACACACACACACAACACACAAGCGCGCGTGCGCACACATACATACATACACACACGCACACACACGCGCACACACACACACACACACACACACACACACACACACACACACACACACACACACACACACACACACACACACACACACACACACACACACACCAAATGTGAACATAATGTTAACGCCCCCCCCCCCCCCACCCCACCCCCAAAAAAACAACCAATGACTAAAAGATATAAAAACTTATTATTTACGCACGCAAATATGCAACACGTACGTGCGTGTGCGAATACATCTACAAACACCCACACCATACACCAATGTATAAATTCAATGTTTTAAAGACCATTGACTAGGAGACAGACTTATTTTCGCACACACACATATATATGTATTGACTACACTTATAACAAATGACAATCTGGCAAGTAATTCAGAGAAATGTAAAAACTAGGTAGTCAACATCATTGTCAATTCAGAATTCGAATGCTTACTGCCACGAAAGAATTTCTTTTTGTGTTTGTTTTGCTGATGTAGCACTGAAAACGGCGTTCTGGCAGAACGATTTGAGATCTCTTTGTTTTTCTCCAACTATTTTATAGCAGATTCTTACAATTCTCTGCAGGCCAATCTTGCTTTTAGCACTAAGGGTATTGTACAAACAAATGAATGGAACACTTAGAACACTCTCTATGTAAGACTTATAAAACAAGGAAAGAATCTTTTTGTAATCTCTATGTAAGACTTGTAAAACAAGGAAAGAATCTTTTTGTTTACAAAAAATGAGTTCAGTTGATGTCCCTTTTTGACAATAGCGTCAGTGTTTACGTTTCCGTTTAACTTATGGTTAAAAAAAGTTCCCAGATACTTATAGTTCGAAAACTTTTCAACATCCTGGTTATGGATAATAATGTTCTTAGGAGTATGCCCTGATCTTTTGGTTTGATAGGCAGTTAGTTTTAGAAACATTTAGCTCCAGATAGGCCTTGTCACGCCAGTGTATGAACTCGCTGAGGGCTGGACCGTCGTCTAAGACTGATCCAGTTAAGAGAGATAACAGAGCACTGTCGTCTGCAAACTTTACCAGAAAGGAATTTCCATAGTTGCTTCTGTAATCATCTATGTATAGAATGTGCAGAAGTGGTGAGAGGACGCAACCCTGTGGAGAACCAGTGCAGGTAAATCTAAGGGAAGAAGATATTTTGTTGGTAAAAACAGGATGTCGTCTGTTGGTTAAACATTCAATCAGCCAACCAACAAGTTGATTGTCTACGTCAAATTTTGAAATTATTTTGTTAACCAGAACGAAGGCTGCATTGTATTGAAAGCTAAACTAAAGTCAGCAAACAATATTTTGCCATGAGAGTCAAGTGTTTCCAAGTGGCTATACAACATGTTCAAAATGAATAGTTTGGCATCTTCAACACCCCTTTGAGACCTATACACAAATTGTAGTTGGTCAGGGTCTTTCTCTGTCGCAGAAAGAATGAGAGATTTTACAATCTTTTCTAGCGTTTTCATCACAAGAGATGTGAGAGCTACAGGTCTAACATCGTAAGGATGAGACGGATTGGTTTTCTTTGAAAGAGGTATTACATCGGAAGTTTTCCAAATAACTGGAATCTGACAAGTACCCAATGAGGCTTGGAACTGGTGTTGAAAGACAACAGCAAGCTCAGTAGTGCAGAATGTCAGGGTTCTTCCACATATACCATCTCGTCCAGGAGATTCGTTAATATTTATTTCATTTAAGTGCTTACATATAACTTCTTCATCAATAATGACGCTATTCTCAAAAGCTAGGGATTGCTTAGTTCATTTATTTTATCTGAGAAATCATGCTTTTCAAAGTGAGTAAATAATGCGTTTAAATAGTCTGGTAAGTTGTTATCACATACCCCCTGCAAACTGATCTTTGACCTATGTTAGACAGCTAACATGTGTACTACATATTTTTGTTACCCTGCCATGCAGCTCAAAAATTGATCCCTGCAAACTTGCCTTCTATCTTATTTTTATATATACGTCTGGCCTGTGTAACAGCAGCTTTGACTTCTTTATTTACTTTCTTCTTTTGTTGTTCTGTGCCTGTGTAAAATACTATTTTCCTTTTGTTTAATACATGTTTCAGATCCTTTGTAACCCAAGGCTTGTTATTAGGGTAAATGCTTATCTCTTTAGTTGGAATGACACAACTGACACAAATGAAATATAAGAACAATAACATCAGTGAACTCATTCAGATCTGAAAACACTATAAAATATATCTCAGTTGGTGCAATCAAAGGAGCCTTGCAGACTAGCTATACTATCAGCAGTCCATTTTATGTGGTCCTGACTATGGGCTGAAGGTGCTGAAAAACACAAACTGGTACATGGGTGCAAGAAGAACACAGCTGTGGTTGATTGATCCTCGGGAGGCAGAGGCAATGATCTATAGGCGCCTGCAACAGTCCTGTAGCACAAGTCTAGGGTCTTATTTTTTCGTGTAGGATAGGTCACACACAGTTCATAGTTCTTCAGCAGTTTACTAAGGGAACAGCTATTGAAATCACCCAGGATAAACTATGGGGCATCAGGGGATATAGAATCGAGCACATGGAGGTGATCTAATACATTTCCGTTGCTCTAGCAACTTTTGCTTTGGGGTGGATGTAAACCAAAGTAAAAAGTAGTTGCAGAATTCCTTGGTAAGTAGAAAGGCATGAGTGAAATAGACAGCAGTTCAATGTCCTCCACAGATAGCATTGTTCTAATTTTAACATATTGACATCAATGCTCGTTGATGTTGAAGCACAAACCTTCACCCTGTCCCTTTCCTGTTGCGTGTGGGTCTCTGTCAAGCCTAATGGGTTGACCAAAGCCATCTATAGAGAGCTCGCAGTTTGGTACGGTGGGACTCAGCCAGGTTTTGGTAAAGGCAAGAATTCCGGCTTTGTTGTACTGGTGCATGTTGTTGACGTTAGCTTGAAGCACGTCCGTTTACAAGCATAGGGACTGGACATTGGACAGGAGCATGGTTGGTAGTGGAGTTTTCTGATTATTTTAATGTTTGAATCTTTGTCTCACACCACCTTTCTTTCCTCGCTTTCTTTTCTTAGTGTTCTTCCAAACTTTATTGATGTTAGTTGCTTATGGTAGAATCTCACATGGAAAGTTGTAGTCTTGGCCTTCAGCTAACACACTTGCTGAGTCCCTAAGGCTAAGAAGAAGTTCTTGATTGTACCACTGGCTATGGCTGTTGCCAATAAGCGGACCTTGCACTCAATCTGATGACGCTATGCACTCAATCTGATGACGCTATGAGAAAGCAAACAAGTAGAGTAAATATAACTGATCTTCCCAGCATTCAGACACAACTCTGCAGAAATTGGAGCTGATAAGATGCACAATTGTAACAAAAACAAGATACAAATAATCGCATGTCAGTAGAGAGTATCACCATTTGAGCAGTGCCACTGCTGCTGCAAACCCAAGTAGGCCCCCTGTCGCTTTTTAGGCACAGTTCATAAAAAACATGCACCCCCCCCCCTCCTCCCACGTTACTTTTCTGTTTTTGTTCAGATTTTTGTTTATATGATGATTGTGGTCACAAAAAAGCAGTTGTCTTCAGTGAATACACTTGCTGCTTCTGCTGGACGCTGACATTTGCCTGGCAAAAGGTGCTTGTTCCTGCAGCAATGCACACATTTTAAATGTAAGCATACGAATTTCTTCTTTTAAAGTTTGTGTACATCTTTATGAAGAGAAAATATTTGCTTTTGTTTAATAGAGAAAACATGTATTTGCTGCTTTGGCCGAAAAAGATTATTGTTTATTTTTAGCTAGCATAAATATGTGTCCCTATGAAGGGACTGCAGGCTCAAATGGGGTGGGGGGTTTTTCCTACAGTTTGTCAATGATCTATGATATTGTTTCATAACTTGGGGTACTCCTGTTTTTTGTTTGTTTTTAAGACAATATACAGCTCATGAGGTCATTAGCATCCTTGAAGATGATGCTGACTTTCAAGAAGCATCAATGGGCATTGATCCACCTGAGGATGCAGGGTTCAAAAA
This sequence comes from Rapana venosa, assembly GCA_028751875.1. Lineage (NCBI taxonomy): Eukaryota > Metazoa > Mollusca > Gastropoda > Neogastropoda > Muricidae > Rapana > Rapana venosa. The sequence goes on from CM054164.1 coordinate 15,150,463, forward strand.
GATGAAGACAATGGGGAAGAAAACAGAAGAGCCACAGTTTCAAACTTGAACATACGCCAGCTGATGGCTGCAGCATTGGTTTTCTTTGCCATACTTTAATGGTTACAACCCTATTCCCAGCAGAAGGATGTTCAGGAGCTGTGGTGATGATGATGTTTTCAGTGCAGCCATCAAAGAAGCAATGACAAGAAACTACGTTGGGGAGCTGATGAAGAACCTCCATGTGTATGAGAACAGCAAGCTGGATACTACAGAGAGAATGAGCAAAGTCTGAAACATGCTGACAATGCTGGATGAAATATTCTTGTCTACTTCCAGAAGCTGGAGACGTACAACTTCATCATAGACAAGTCCATGATTCCATAGTCTTGATGACATGGGGCTAAACAATTCATTCACGGGGAGCCAAATCGTTTTGACTAAGTGATAAGGTCTCTGACAATACTAGTGGGCTACCTCCTTCAAACATAGCCATACAAAGGTGCTAGATGATTACAAAGCAATGATCCGGGTCTTGGCATGGGTGGATCAGAGGTCATCAATTTGATAGACATGTTTCAGCAGGAGGAAGGTCGGTAATTTCATCTTAACTTTGACAACTTGTTTACAAGCTTCCAACCAGGTGACCACTTCACCAAGCAAAAAACGTTGCCTACATAGGAATGATCCGTGCCAGCAAACTGTCTACTGAAGCCTGTAGAGGAGAAGGAGAAGAGGAAGTGAGGAACCTTTGACCACGTTATGGATGAGATGGCAGGTTTCATTGTATGTGCTGGCATGACAGCAACATGATCAACGCATTGTCCAACAAAATAGCAGTTGAATGAGTCAAAGCAGCAAAGTGTTGGTCTAGAGCTCAATGACAGCAAGTTAACATATCATAACCTTTCATGGTCAACACTATAACTAGACCATGGGGTGTTGAGTGTGGTGCTGTTCCAAAAAACCCTACCACTTGTGCAGCTGTCCCTAAAAAGGGACACTAGCACTTTATACTCAAAACCAAAATTTACTTAGCATGTGTCAAAATGAGTGTGAAATACATTATTTAGACATAAAAAACAAACATTTTGATACATGTTTTGAAAACAATATATAGCTTGGGCATAAATGAAAAAAAATCTGACATAAATTATCACACTAACATTCTTTTTTACAGCAAAGACTAACCTTACATATCTGCCTTCCCTTTGCAGAGGAAGTAAGACAGAGTAGTATTGACAGAAAGCCTGCTCAAAGAGCTAATAATGGCTCCAGTTTTGCTAATATTTACCTGCATTTATTTTGGTTCATCCATGGCTTGATATTTGCAATGCAATTTTGTGTTGTTTCAATGGTAGATTCAACATGCCGGAAAGAACTTCGTATAGTTGCTTGTTATCAGCAGAAGCATGATAGTTTACAGACTATTTACTAACATCTTCAAAGAGAGACCGAGTTTACAGGATGGATTGTATGGACCAGGCACTGAACCCTGGGGAACAGCATATCTGATGTTTGAAGCTGCAGAATATAAATCAATGCTTCTTATCTTGATGTAAGGTAGGACTGGAATCATGATAGTTTGAAACCTGACATACCAAATGAGTAGGGAAAACTATTTGGAAGAAAAGTGTGAATGGTAGTGTTAAAGACAGCACATAACATTGGCTTAGTGCAAAAACGGTTTATCTGAAACAATTTAGCAATTTTCGATTTTTTCATATTTGGTAGAATTTAATGTAAACTTTTAGATGACAAAAGTAGAAATTAAAAGTTTTATTAATTTCAAAGATATTTGAAGAAAACCTTTGTTGCACAAAACTATCCTAGCAAATTTCACAGGGTACACTGGACTACCGCACAGCATCCTGCTTTTCCTCTAAAGCCATAATGCCAATTATCTGACAGGGCTATGCAACAGCGGACATCAAGCTGTGCAAACTCTTTTCACCTAGGAGTGGATACACTTTAATGCTGGGCAGGGTTTATGTATCACTGTATTCTTCCTACTGAAAACTGGTGGCTGGAACGTGATCTTATCTGGGAACGAGGGTCAAGCATTGTGACATTCCCTGTATTTTCTCTACAAGCAAGGTGGTCTTCCTTCACTGCCAGTGTTTTTGCTTATCTGGCCTTCACAGGAAATTCCACTTTCTGAACTAGCTTAGCCTAGTATCGCTTTGAGAGGATCAGAATTAGTGGACATCAAAGTTTCACCTGCAGTCTGCAATAAAGTTCTAGGTAAAAACAGGCCACCAGTTGTAAATATGCATGTAGGCGCTTTCTTCTACATGTATTACAACATAAAGATGCTATGATAAAGATCCCATCAATACACATTTTCTTTCCGAAAACTGAATAATTTCGTGCAATCCTCGATTTGTTCTGACCTTTTAAACTTTTCAAATGAGTGCATCACAAAACTTTCGAAAATGGCGCCTCTGTCGATAGACCCTTGTTGCTCTTAGGCACTGATTCAGCTGTAAAATCCAGTAAAGTACACACATGTTGCTGCTGTTCACTAATGTTAAACTTTTTGGCATGATTTTAACTCATTTGACCATATATGTATGGCTGAGTTTCCTCCCCTGCCCAACTGTGCAGCAGGTTTGCATGAAAACACAGACATGCTGAGAAAACAAGTGCTAACTTCTGAACTATGTAATTGATGACTTTCAAATTTTAGTCTTGATGTCTTGTTAATAAATTACTATTGGTTCACTTTGATAGCTATTGCGTCAAAAACAAGTGTTTGTTTTAGTGAATAACAAAATTTATAAACATCCCAAAAATGCAACAGCTCAATGTGCACTGCCGAACTTAGTGTACTAATTTTGTCCCTAATACTTACTCAGCAATCTGAAAGAAATGTTTCTTAATATGTCTGGATTAGATCTTAGTTCGACTTTTAGGAACAGAAATCATCCCAAACTTTACAAGGTTTAATTTGATCAGTGTTCTTCTCTGAGGTGGGATAAGTGTAATGTTTTTTTGATATGAATCCTGAGGCATGTAGGCATTTGGGGTGACAGAGCAGCTGACGGATTTGCCATGAGTGCCAGAGGAGATCTCAATGTCTTCTGTGCCATATGCAGACCTAAAACCTAAAAGGTATTTTTACAAAGTCCCACTTGCAAGAGGAACAGAATGCTCAGACTGAAGATAACCTTTTTTGGGGACTGGCCCTAACCTAAAGGAAGTCCCCCCTCCTTTGCGTACCAAAAACAGAAGGGCGCTGATCAGGATACAGCGGCCATTCTCAGGCCATTCTCACGTTTTACACGTCATTTGGTCTAAGGCTAGAAAACCCCATGGTGTGTGTCTTGATATGAACCAGTAACCATCAAACAACTGTCTCTGGATGTTTGGTATATAACGGGTGTTAAGTACAAGCATTTTAATGCAAACTCCCTAAAGATCCTTTTTTAGGGATGTTCTATGGGGCAATATGTTCAACTTCCTATGCAAATCAGGCATTTACCGCCTGATTTGGTTGAAGATGCTATGCTTGGCTACAAAGAAAACTGTTGTATTAAGGAACATGGATGGTTTTGGTTTTATCTTACTTTATGTGTTATCCGTTCTTACCAGCACAGAATGGTCTAGTTTTCCGAAAGGTGGAACGGGTTTTAACATGAGCGCAAGATGTGTTGTGCAAGGTCACACGAAGGAATTTTGGTTTAGAGTTGCATCTGCGGAACTTTGGGAGAGTAGAGTCGGTACTGATGTTAACTCCTTTAGAAAAAACAACCTTGTATACATGTGCTATGGCGGTGGCTTAAACATAAGCCGTCAGACCAAGGCAGTCTTATCAAAGCTAAACATCACCATTGAAAACTTGGAGGAAATTGCAAATGTATTATAGTGGATTATTTCTCATTTCCCCTTTGTCAGTAACAGAGTTGAAATATATTGTGTTCAGCAACTTTTCCAGAGGGTTATTCCAGATCATTTTTGGACCTATTTGGTTTTGTTTTGTTTCCTCGCTTGTGACCTAACTACATCTTAACGATATTACATGCCTCTTGACACAGAGCTTCCGAAGGACCACGAGTGCCTGAACTACCGTAAACAGTGTCTATCCGGTGCCATGTGCACTGGTGGGAGATGCAGGTGTAACCCAAAGGTCTCCAACATCTCATCAGAACGATGTGGTATCTATTGTCTGCCTGACGTGTGTGTGTGTGTGTGTGTGTGTGTGTGTGTGTGTGTGTGTGTGTGTGTGTGTGTGAGTTCACCTGTCTAATATGTGCCCGTGGTGTTGTTGTTCCCATATTGCGTATTCCATCATCATCACCTGTTGCTGCTGCTGCTGCTGCTGCTGCTGATGATGATGATATTGTTGGTGCTGCTACTGGTGCCGCTGCTGCTGTTTTCGCAAGTTCCCCAGCTTAACACCCCATTACTAGCCCAAAATATGCATTATGTCTCCCTCATCACATTTGGGAATCAATGTGAGACCATCAGTGCACACCGGATGAATACACACGATCATACACACACACACATGCGCGCGCTCGCACACACGCACGCACGCACCAACGCAACACACACACACATACATACAATAAGTTGTTCCCGTGTTACCAATATTTCATATATGATACATCACTCAGTCATTTCAATGATGCCTTACAAGATATAAATGTAACCCAATGTTATAGCAATGCTCTTTTTTAAGTCTTCCATACTCTAAGCTGCAACTTATCTGCTCATTCACAAAAGGTAGATGGAGCTGTAAAACATATTCAGGATACTTTGCATGTGTTAATCAATGGGACCCGGTTCATAGTTTTATTCAAAAGGCTTTCAGGAAACCAAAGCCTATAGACATTCAGGGGCGGGAGGAGCTAAGGGAGTTTCATTTTGTGCTATTCAGGCTACAGTGTTAACGCTCTAATCATGTACCACTGATGTATCCTCCCTCTTACATCTGCCGTCATGAGTTTTGTCATTAGAACAGATATAGATAATCATCCTTTCCTTTTTGTTGGTAGAACAGTGGATTATCATAGAAACCCTGTGCTGTGCAGATCCCAAAATTTCAAAAGTCGGTGGGTACTGTAGGTCAACCAAGACGAACGGTTGTGATGACCCTGATACTATATGCACTGGCGGAATTTGTCGGTGTGACAACGTGTATATCTTAAACCCAGAAAATCTAACGTGTGGTAAAGCATCTTTTTTCTGATATACCTGTCTTTTCAGTTTCATCACTGCTTACTTTTAGCCAGGTAGCATAAGTTGTTTGCTTTTCTGCTAAAAATAACAAGTGATAGACTTAATTGCAGAAAATATGAGATGCCTGTGATTAATTACTCAATGAATCAGTTCATTGATGGCTGGTAAAATAGCATTTTGTGTCATTTCTTGCCAAAGGTACGAGATGTATGTCAATGTTAAATTGTTAATAGGTCAAAGTGTCACGTATTGCAGAATGCATTTGCTATGTATTCTATATTACTTAATGTATCAGCTGTTTGACTGGTTGCTTTATGGCATGGCTATTTAATTACTGAAAGTTTTCCAGATGCATGTGTGATTTTTCAAAGTGTACAGCTATCAATTAAGGAAAATCAGATATATATGTGTACCTATTACTTACGAAGAGAGTCCTAAACTAGAATTCTTTACGTCGCCACTCCATCTCCTAGCCCCCACCTGATTCGGCACCAGAACTGGAATCCTAGACTTATTCCTATTGCGTTAAGTATCCCTTAAGAGGATTAGGGCTCGCCTAATAAACTGGCTTGGAGTGATAAATGGGGGTAGGATAAATCACCTCAACACACTCAGTAATACCACTGAATACATTGAGAATGTAACGACCAACAACATTCATTCAATGCAATTATCCAGACCATGCAAGTTGGGTTCACAACTTTATTTAACTTAATACACTACGACTCAACTACATAGAAATTACAATTCACCAATTGTACTACAAGTACAATTCAAAACACAAACTATTTTGTTTCTTTTGCCTAGTTACTAAAGAAACACAATGTCCAGTCCTCAATACACAATCAGCAGATCAAGACTCAGTCTCAGATAAGAGATAACAAGATTTTAAAAGTTGATAAAACCGATCAGAATGATGAAAAGCCCCAAAATAAAGATGACAGACCATGTTCCCTAATGGGGAACATCAGACTCAAAAAGAGTCTCAGGCAAACATCTTATCAGCCCCACAGTTCAGGCAGGAATGACTGATAGGAAGTTTAAAAATCAAGAGGAATAAATCATGGGAACAACACTCTTATGGCACAAGGGAGTTAGTTGCCTTTATTATGCTTAGTAACACAAACGCAAAAAAGTACCTTGTTGTAAGAGATGTTGCACTTAGGAAAAGTATAAATGTAGGGCTGATGACTGAAAACATAATAGATTTGATTACTAAAAGCATCAGAAATGTATGTTTAATTTCTGAAAAAAATCAGATTGTAGGGTTGGTTACTATGAGACTCCAGCTACTATAGTTCATCATTGAAAACAGCACGTGTGTATTCCATTCATATTAATTCGGTAGTTTACTGTTCTCTGTTTAAATAACACAGTTTTGGAAGTAATAAAATATATTCAAATAACTAATAAGATTTGCACACATATAACTCTGGATGAAAATGATGGTAGGCAACTTTGATTCAACACACGTACATAACAGTTTTTCTTCATGGCTGTATAGAAGTATGAGATATTTATGTTCACTACAGAAAGTCTCAGATGTATATGGCTGGTTACAAAATATGGATGTTTCCTGTAAATAACAGGTGTGTATGTTTGATGACTAAAAGTATAAGATATTTATGATTACTTATTAAAACTGTCATGAAAGTGACTTGATAACAGCATCTGTTTATGATTGGTTGCTTATTTGGGTAACCAAACATGTATGAATGTTCGCTGATGTTTTAAGACATATGTAGTTGTTTGTTATAGTGATGCGTCATGTATGACTGTTTGCTGATGTTTTAAGTCATATCTAGTTGCATGCCGAGTTGATCTGCCATGCATGATTGTTTGCTGATGTTTTAAGTCATATTTAGCTTTTTGCTGATTTGATCTGTCATGCATGACTGTTTTCTTATGTTTTAAGTTATATTTAGCTGTTTGCTGATTTGATCTATCATGCATGACTGTTTGATGAGGTTGCCAAACAGAATTATATGATTGTTTACTATGTTTTCTGGCATACGTAGTTGTTGCTGAGGTTTTCTGGAACATTGATATATGTTGGGACTTTTTTCAGACTTATATGGTTGTTTTCTAAGTTTCTTAGGTATGTATGATTTTTGGCTGACGTTTTCAGGCATACAAAGTTGTCTGCTGCAGTTTCTAGGCATGTATGAATATCTGCTGGGATTCCAAGCCTATATGATTGTTTGCTGAGATTGAAAGTCATGTATGGTTGTTAACTGAGGTAATCAGTCATGTATGATTGTTTTCTGAGGTAATAAGCCATGTATGATTGCTTATTGAGGCTTTCAGGCATATATGGTTGTTAGCTGACGTTATAGGACATGCATGGTTGTTAGCTGACGTAAGCAGTAATGTATGATTGTTTGCTGAGGTTATAAGGTATGTATGGTTGTTAGCTGAGGTAAGAAGTGATGTATGATTGTTTGCTGAGGTTATAAGGTATGTATGGTTGTTAGCTGGTGTAGGAAGTCATGTATGATTGTTTGCTGAGGTTATAAGCTATGTATGATTGCTTGTTAAGCCTTTCAGGCATATATGGTTGTTAGCTGACGTTAATAAGACATGTATGTCACCTCAACTGAAAAGACAGGTATATCAGCTGGGGTAATAAGTAAGGTATGATTGTTTGCTGAGGTTATAAGTCATGTATAATAATAATAATAATAATACCAGCCGCCATGGCGCAGTGGTTAGCGCCTTGGGTTACGGACTGGAAGGTCGCGGGTTCGATTCCCATAAGAGTCATAGGGATTTTTCGGACTCCGGCCGGCTCCTACCCAGAGTGAGTGTGCTGTGGGCTCAGTGGGAAGACTGGGACCACACAGTCGAGCTTCATCCACTTAACGGATGCGAATTTGAGAGTGTTGCTCAAATTACCTGACCAACACTGCAGGTGTCTGTATCTCTCGGGCCTGGTTGACGCCGGGATATATTATGATAGTAAGCGTAGAGTACAGCCCTGTCAAGTAGTCTCAAAGCATATGCACTTCCACAGCAGCATAATTACGTCATCCTCATTGTCATTGATCATCATGCAATTAAAAAATTGCCTCTGATTCGGTGGTCCCAGTTGCTCTGGTCTCAGGGTGACCTCAGATTCGGTTTGCCCATCCACTTCTGTGCCTGTGGTGAGTTTGTGTCAAAGCCTTTGGGGTTGGAGGTTCGCGGGGGACGGTCGTTGGAGGGACGTTGTGGTGGTTGCCACCTCGGGTGGGCAACTCACTCAGTCTGGCTCCGCGACTGAGCTAATACTGTCTTTAGTAGGGGGCTTAGTAGGTGGTGTCCTGCGTATGTTAGCTCAGAACAGGCACCACTGAACACCACCAAAGTGACCCAGCAGCAGTGCAGGGCCCCTCTGGCTGGTGGCCCCACGGCGGCCTGATAGTGATTGGCTCCCTGTGGACCTCCGACTCTGAGGATGAGACATAACAAATCTGGGTATGGCTGTGGCGGGGAGATTGGAGTGAGCGGCGTGAGAACAGCAAAACGGGGGACGTCACAGAAGATGAGGCAGCAAAAAAAAAAAAAAAAAAAAAAAAAAAAAAAAAAAATAATAATAGTAATAATAATAATAATAATAATAATAATAATACGAAGAATAAGAATAAGAAGAAGAATAAGAATAATAACAACAATAAATGGAATTTGTATGGCGCTATATATTGCAAAAACAAATCAAAGCGCTTGCATTCATCCTACTCTCACAAATGCAACAAGTTACTATTAATAGTTTTTACAATTTGAAATGTAAACACACACGCGCGCACACACACGCACGCACACACACACACACACACAGACACGCACACATACGCGCGTGCGCGCACACACACCCACACACAGAGGTTGTGCACTTTGGCAAGGTGGTGGGGGTTTCCGCTGTTGAGGGTAAGGACAGAAATGAGATGAAACAAGAGGGGAAAGTCTTAAATTTGAAACAAATGTGTTTTGAGACTGGATTAAAAGTGTCAAAAGTAGGCTTTTGGCGGAGGGAGAGAGGGAGGTCATTCCAGATCACTGGACCAGAAATAGGGAAAGAGCGACGGCCGACTGTGGATTGGTTGAATCTAGGTATTCGTAAGCACAAGGTATCTACATCAGAGCGGAGGGATCAAGAAGGAGTGTACAGGTGAAGACATTCACAGAGGTAGGAAGGTGCTGTTTTGTGGAGACATTTGTAACAGAGGGTACTGATCTAATAGTTTACTCTCTGTGACAGAGGCAGACAGTGGAGAGATCGCAAGAGAGGGGTAACGTGTTCAGATTTTTTTTCTTTCTGAGGACTAGTCGGACGGCAGAGTTTTGTATACGTTGAAGAGAGTGGATACATGATGATGGCAGACCAGCCAGAAGAGAATTGCAATAATCCAGACGTGAGAGAATGAGAGACATGATTAGTTTGGATATTGCATAAGTGGACAGGTACTTTCGAACTGCACTAATATGCCGTAATTGAAAGTAGCATCACTGGCAGGTCTGGGTAATGAATTTTGCATGGAAAGTGTGTTGTCGATAAAGACCCCTAGATATTTCACAGCAGTGGCTAGAGGGACAGACGTATTGCCAAATTCTATTGAAGCAGCTGTGATGGGAGACAATTTGTGTTTCGTACCTACAAGCATGGCTTTGGTTTTATCTCCATTTAGCAGTAACTTGTTCTGTATCATCCGATTTGAGATGTCTTGAAGGCAGTAGGACATACTAATCGAGAAATAAGGCAGATTTTCGGGAGTATCACTGCTAAGAATCTGAGAGTCATCTGCATAAAAATGATGGCTTATCTGATGACGATTTATTTTATGTGAAAGTGGAGCAGTGTAGAGAGTGAAAAGAACAGGGCCAAGAACTGATCCCTGTGGGACTCCACATTCCAGTTTGATAGGTGATAATCGAATCTTGTTTACTGCAACTGTTTGGAATCGGTCTGTGAGGTATGAACTAAAGCAGGTGAGGGTTGTGCCTGTAATACCAAACGTTTTTTGAAGACGGGAGAAAAGAATTGAGTGGTTTATAGTGTCGAAGGCTGCAGATAAGTCAAGAAGAATGAGGAGGGAGATTTTTCCGGAGTCAGAAACTTGTAGAAGCGTGTTTAACGTGTGGACTGGGGTGGTTTCGGTGCTGTGGTTGGCACAATAAGCATAGAGAAAAGGGGGAAGGAGATTGTTGGAATGAAGATGGTTGTTGAGTTGTTTCAAAACAACTTTTTCAAGGACTTAAGAAATGAACGGTAGGTTAGATACAGGTCTGTAATTCTTCAGAGTGTTAGGGTCGAGGTTGTGCTTTTTGAGTAGGGGTGTAACTATTGCAGTTTTGAGAGCTGTTGGGAAAGTTCCTGAAAGAAGTGATGAATTTACTATTTTTGTGATGGTGGGTATAATCTGTGGAAGGCACTGAATGAAAAGAGAAGCAGGCACAGGATCAAGGTCACATGATTTTATTGTAATTTCTTTCAGGATTGTCTTGATTTCATTCTCGCTTGTTGGGTAAAAGAAAAGGAGAGGAATGCCAGTAAATTGGGGATCAGAAGGCGCAGGGTGGAACGGAGTCTGATCCAGTCTGGAGCGAATGTTGCGAACTTTGTCAGAGAAGAATGAAGAGAATATAGCAGGAAGGTCAGAGTGGCTGTAAACAGTAGGCAGAGGGCTTGTCTTTGCAGATCCGAGGCGAGTTGAGGTGAGGGAAAAAAGAGATTTCATGGTCGTGGCATCGAGAACTTGAGCAGAATAATAGTTTGTCTTTGCAGAGTGTATTAAGGTTTTGACTTTGTTTCTTTGTTTTCACAAAAGCTGTTTGTTTATTTCAGTTTTTATCGCCACTGCCGCTCTAGTTGTCGGCGTTTGCGCTTTGCGACCAGGATATCATGAATGTACCATGGAGCGCAGGGCCTATCAGGCAGGAAATGGTCAGTAGGAGGTGTATGTTCATCAAAAAGTTGGCTGACAATATCATTATAGTATTTAGAAGGGTCATTGTGGTCATGGATTTGTGATAGACGTTCAGCAGCTAATGAAGAGGAATTTTGAATGTCAATGGCTTGGAGATTGCGACGGGTGACACGCTTTTTCTTCTTGATATGCCTTGCGATATTGAGAAAGAAAAGAATGGTCAGAAAGCAGTTGATTAATGACAGATACAGATGTGGCATGATCTTGTGAAGCATCGGTAATGAGCCAGGCCAAGATATGACCTGATCTGTGAGTTGGTTCGCTCACCAGCTTGGAAAGAGAGTGACTCAAGACTCAAGACTCAAGAATTTAATTCTATAGGCCATACAACCCATTACAATGCCATGGGTAGTCAGGTGTGAGTGGATGTAGCATTGTGTTATAAGCGCATTTTGAATGAAACATCATCAGTAATTCAATGGAAATAATAATGGATTTCAAAACGACATTTGTGGCGACTGTTGACTAGCAAAATCATGGACTCAATTACAGTTTCACATTTATCTTTGTTACAAAGTTAGCGAGGAAAACATGCTATAGGTTCTGTTTCTACATACCGTCAAAAAAAAAGAATGCCAATGGTCTTGCTCAGAAGCATTTATAGTTCTGACATCTCCAGTATGAATCTGATCAAAACGACACAGAAAACTTGTGCAGTGTTTGCTTACTGTTTTTGCATTCAGATTGCATCATCAGTACTTTCAACAACATCAGACATACAAGGCTTAAGCATTCAGATGCCATCTGTGAAATAACTGTTGTAATAAAAGTGGTTGTCCTTGGATTTAGATGTATACACATCATAACTAATAAATACAACAGAAAAATACCAAACAGTCTGTGTAGCAAGGTAAAGTACGTTTGTATACATACAACATGGCAGACATTGGGTGTGTTTCTCTAATCAACGCCTTCTTTAGCACACATATTTTCATGTGAGACTGAACAATGGAAACATGAAAATAGAACATAATCTACAACACAGTTTCCAGTAGGAGAGGTAAATGTAGAGGGACCATTTCTATCACTGTCCTCCAGTAGAGCTATTGAGTGTATCATACAGGACAGAATTTGTACACAAAGATAACACGATTTCCCATAACTGTTAAATTGTGATCTTGCCACCAACTTAGTAGAGCAATAGGCAGATCTGTAATGAATTGCATCACTTAGTTCAGGGGTTCATCTAGCTCAAGAGAAAAGAACATCCATCAGAATACCAGGGCTGTTTGCTTACAGCTTTTTCGTTTTGATTGCATCATTAGTACGTTCAACAATATGAAACATACATTGAGGTGCCATCTATGGAATCACTGTTGTCATAACAATGGACTGTCTTGGATTTAGATGTAAATAAATCATAAATACATCAGAAAAAATACCACTTTGTTACTTAAGGTATGATCATATACAGTGTTGAGATATCTTTCACAAAATCCATCCATTCATCTCTTTCAAGAGCTATTGTTCTGCCACTATTCCCACATAGTTTTGAAAATGTCTGTGATGTTGGAAACCAGTGGCTATATGTGTTTGAACAAAAATAGTTCATGAAGTTTTCGGTGAAACAAAATCATACAAAGACACAAAAGGCAGGAATGAACTCCAGAGACTCAAAAGACAGGCATGAATTATCTTCCAGTGTGGAGGAAAAGCCTTCCACATTCTAGGCTAGTGTGTGCACTGATGTGGGGGCAAGTTACACCGATCCAGTTTTTCTTGGGATCATGATCTTGATGTCATTTCTTTTTCTTAGGACGCTGGGGTTTGAGATGTGCTTCTTGTTTCTCCGCTGAGCAGTCGTCCAGTTTGTTGGCAGTTGTACCTGCCTTCTGCGTGTCTGTTTGTCTGAAGCGGCTTGTTGTGGTGTGTTGTCAATGACAGTCCGTGCGCCACTGCAATGCTCGCCTCCAATGTTCAGTACAGGTGGGCTATTCAGGTTTCGTTGCGACCGACCTGGGGAATTCCCCGCATGCTTCTCTGTATTTTGCGGTGCAACTGTACCCGGCTCAGTCACATGCGAGTTTCCGTCTTCGTTTTTCTTCTTTGAGCTTGCAGGGGAGGGATGGGAGTTAAACAGTAATCCCTGGGTGGAGGGGGAAGAGGGAGGAGATTGTTCTCGGTGTATCGTCTTTCTGTCTTTGCACAGTATGTTTATCATCAGACGCCACATCATTCTCCTGATCTTCTCCAGTATTCGGTGCTGAAGAAAGAGCTGGCTCAGAGCCAGCAGGATCCAGCACAGCAGTACAGGGCGGAGCGTTGAGCTCCTCACACACGGTTTCATGAGGCAGATGGGCTGACCTGTTCTGTTTCCCTTGGCGACGGACTTGGTCTCTGATCACTGGTGGCATCCACCACGTTCCTGCAAGTGGTGGAAAGACAGGGGTCTGGCTCTCCACAGTCCTTTCAGAGGTCATAGGAGTATTTGCCAACACCTCACTGTAAAGACAGGAACCAGAAGTGATGGGTACCGCCACGAGATGGGAAAGAGAGTGGTTAGACAGAGAAAGAGAAAGACGCTTGACACCCGGAGAAGACTGGTTATCGAAGTGGAAGTTAAAGTTGCCGAGAATGGTAGGCTTCTCGGAAGAGAGACCGTAGTGATCGAGAAGTGACTGTAACTCTTGATGGAAAACTGAAGATGTTAGATTGTTTTTACAGCTGGGAGGTGGAGGTGAAGACAGCAGAAAGCAATAGAATGGCCAAGTAAGTTGAGGTCGAGTTCACAGACTTCAAACGATTCATGGGAGAGAGGAAGGGAGTGGCAGAAGTAAAGAGCTGGTTGTAGTGTCTCTTTATAGATGACAGCAATGCCACCTCCACGGGAGAGTCGTGGAAAAGAAATGGTTTTGTAGCCAGGAGGTGTCAGTTGTTGTATTGTTGGTTCATGACCTTGTGGGTTTAGCCAGGTTTCTGTGAGGAAAGTAAGATCGATGTTTTGTTCAGATATGAAATCTGAGAGATAGTCGGCTTTACCCTCTGGGCAGCTTTGTAAATTCTGTCATCTGTTCCCACCGCACACAATGGCCTACTCTTCCGAAAAGCGAATCATGATTCAAAGTGTGTACAAGATGGTATGCGTGTGTTCTCAAATGGGGCCTAGGTTTATAGTTTCATCCGAAGGACTTGAGAGAGAGAGAAAGAGAGAGGAGAGAGAGAGAGAGAGAGAGAGAGAGAGAGAGAGAGAGAGAGAGAGAGAGAGAGAGAGAGATTATTATTTGTTATAACATCAAACTTTAATGTCATGATCAGAGAAAATCGGTGATAATTAAAACATCGCAAGACATATTTTCAGAAACAGCCACGCAACACCTAAACAGTATATTTGATTTCCTCTGAATCAGATTTAATATGCAGACAATTTTACATGGGACTGCTGTAGCCAGAACCATTAACGGCCACCATACACGAATGCATGTGCGTGATCACCCATCCACACCTATACTCATTTCTCCTCACACACCACCACACACACACACCACACACACACACACACACACACACACACAACACAACACACACACACACACACACACACACACACACCACACAAATACTCCCGTAGGTATTCTTACATGTTGGCATGTAGAGAGGAGAGAGAGAGAGAGAAGAGAGAGAGAGAGAGAGAGAGAGAGAGAGAGAGAGAGAGAGAGAGAGAGAGAGAGAGAGAGAGAGAGAGAGATTTTGCTTTCAGGTTGTTGTTTTTATATACCAGCATTACAATTAGACAACATTGATTTTACTTAAAAATCTTTGAAAATGTGAGTGAATATATCCATTTTCCTGTTTTGACATTTGAAAAGGAAAACTAACAAAATACAGTGATATCCATGGCTGTGTTATGAAATTATTCTGTATTGCTGTCTGCAGAGGGCATTGAAGCAGGTCAGGTGTGTGACGACAGTACCAACTCAACTACTAACTGCACCTATGCTGCACTCTGTGAGAACGGGGTTTGTGGTGAGTACAGACAGAAATCTGTTCTCTATGATATAAGCAATTGATCAGTAGAAGTGTCAACAAAGCTAAGGCAGCAGATGAAGAGTGAAGAAATCCTGGAGAAGTATGGTGGAAAAGACAAAGCTCTATATTCAAACTACACTGCATACTTTGGAGAAGTGACTAAGAAATCATAGATATATATATAAGAGGCTACTTCTCTGAAAAACACTGCCTTAATATTATTTATATTATAATAGATATATATATAAGAGGCTACTTCTCTGAAAAACACTGCCTTAATATTACAGCATTTCAGCTGATTTTTTTTCCAGTAATACGGCAAGAAATAGCACATATGCACAGATAATAGTTCATTAGTCACATACACAGTAACAGGACAGGATAGCTAGGTGGTTGGAGTGTTGAGCATTGCGCTGGTGATCTGATGACCAGGTTCGAATTTAGTTCACGAGGTCTTTTCCTCTGAAGTTAAATATCAGTGCCGACTCCACTTCTCCCAAAAGTCCTTTGAAAGGGACTATAAGCCGAGGTCTTGTATGTGAACGCACGCATAACATCTCGTGCTCACGTTTAAAACCGTTTGACATTTCGAATATAGTAGTATAATTGTACTATTGAAGGATGAATTTCATATACTATTCAATGATTATATAGAAAAGCAGACTTTATTATTATCACGAAAAATTTTTTTGTATACAACGTATTTATTCAGTTCTGAGAATAACTCTGAGTATAGAGAAAGCTGTAAGCATCATCCATTCCCATACTTTGTTCAAACGCAGTCTTCTAACATATCATTATGTCTATATTACTCAAGTGCAGTTATACGACACAGGTGTCTTATCCTAAATCTTCAAAAATTTATTTATTTTATTTTATTTGAAGAGAGCTTCTTTGTTTTACTATTTCAAAACGTTGGCATGCAAGCAAAAGTTTATATATATATATATATTTGTTAATATTCATATAATACTATATATTTATATCATCTGATAAATAAAGTATGTAATATATTGTTATCAGCATTGTATTTGCCTTGTACTTACTTCAGTCATTCAAAAAATCATACATAGAAAGCTCATTGTAACAACTTACAGCTATTTTTGTTCAAGAGGGAGCTTCTACAATATTATGTCATCATTGACAAGTGTACTCTAATTTTTAGAGATTTTAACTATATTTACAAAAGTTTATGTGTAAGAACTGTATTTGATATTAATAGAGAAATAGTTTCATGTTTAATATTGTCATTTCCCAACAGTATTAGCCTTTCACTAATAAGAGTAACTAACTACATGCATTGATATTTTCTTTCTTACTTACATTCAAGAAATCAATATTATGCTTTAAAACATACAGGCTTTTTCTAGATGACAAGAGCAAAGGGTCATCGTGGATGCACATCCTGAGGATACTATACCATACAAACATGTTATATTCGTATTAAAAAATCAATTTCGTATCCAAATTGTAAGCTTGTCCTTGTCTACAATTGCTTGTTACACATCTTGCAAACTTACAAGTCACATGTGTGAAACATACTATGAAGATCAATGCACTTGTGACATGTCATTTGTGGAGAACATTAAACATCTAGTTGTAAAAAATATGTTTAATTACAGATAGTGCAATTCCTTGTCCTCTGTTTCAATTACTCTCAGATCACATCATTGAACATTCACAAAATAAATACACACAAGTTTTCTTCGCATGTATCGGTGAATAAATTCGCTGAAAACTATGATGGTATGGAACTTCAATCCTCTTGTATTATTCTGAAGTAACATGATTTGCAAGAATAAGTGCGAAATGTGGTATTAGCTCGATGCCGAAACAGTCTAGAGAAGTATGATGTCAATTATGGTATTTATTCTCATTTGTACATTTTGACAAATAGGAAAACAAAGCATAGCTCAGTATATTGCACACTCAATACAATGAAGTGATTGCAGAGCTTAAATATTCATTGCACATTGCATTTTGCTTCACAGGATTCAAGGAAATGTTCTTTGTATAACCTTTCACAACTTTAAACAGAGACTTGCATTAAAAACAACCAGGGGCAAAAGGGGGCACCATCTGTTTGTATTCCACAATACTTTAAGTCCTTTCATCATTGCATACAACAAAATGTTTATTTTCTCCATAAAAACAGATCCATTTTTGTAGTACCATGGACCTAGGCTGGATAATGGTTCCATACCTCGGTGGGAGTCTGCCCAAGCTGTCTCCTATCGCCAACACTGTTCAATGTCTTCCTTGTGCGGATAACGACTGATGCCTTAGAAGATTACACTGGCACAGTCAATATTGGAGGGCGGACAATCACCAACCTCAAGTTTACCAATGACATTGATGGACTGGCAGGAAATGAACAGGAACTAGTCAACCTAGTGTACCACCTGGACAAAACATCCTCAGGATATGACATGGAGATCAGTGTCAAGAAGACAAAGTTCACGACAAACAGTGCTCAGCCAATCACTACCAAGATCAAAGTCGGTGGACAAGAACTTGAGGCTGTAGATCTCTTCAAGTTCCTTGGAGCTATTATTATTGAAGAGGGTTCAAAGACCGAAATCCTTGCAAGAGCTGCACAAGCAGCAGCACCAATGGCGAAGCTCAAGACCATCTGGAATGACCAAAACATCTCTCAGGATCAAGGTCAAGCTACTGTATGCATCGGTCATCTCAACATATCTGTGCGCATGCAAATCCTGGACACTGAATGCAGATCTACAAAAAGGATACAGGCTTTGGAGATGAGATGCCTCAGAAGACTCCTTGGCATTTCATACACGGACAACATTACCAACGAAGAAGTCCGAAAAACATCACCCAACAAGTAAAACAGTACTAAGACCTGCTGACCACAGTCAAGAAAAGGAAGCTCAGATGGTATGGACATGTGACAGGATCAGATGACTCTCCAAGACCATACTGCAAGGAACAGTGCAGGGGACGGGAAAGCAAGGCAGGCTGAAGAAGAATTTGGCAGACAACATTAGTGAAAGGACCGGGAAGCGCAAATAGAGCCAACTGGTGCCACGTTCATTACTGTCAGTGCTTATATGACCCTAAAAAATGAAAATACAATAACGCGATCTCAACCCTGTACCTGTTCTCTTCTCACTCAGTACATTCCTCAGCTTATACCCACTATCACGAAAATAGTAAACTTATACTTGTTTCTGAAATTTTCCATCAAATCTCCAGACTGCAAAAGCTACACCTCTACTCAATAAGCATGACTTCGACCCTAACATTCTTAAGAATTACAAAACTGTTTCTAACCTACTTTTATCTGTTAAGTCCTTGATAAGTTGTTCTGAAACAACTCAACAGCACCTTCATTCCAATTGTCTTCTTCCCCCTTTTCAGTCTGCCTATTGCACCAAAGACAGCACTAAAACCATCCTACTCCACACCTTAAACACGCTTCTACATGCTTTTGACTCTGGAAAAATCTTCATTCTCACTCTTATTAATCATCTGCAGCCTTTGACACTATAGACCATTCAATTTTTCTGTCCTCTCTCCAAAACATGATTTGCATTAAAGGCACATCCCTAATCTGTTTAGTTCATACCTTACACGTCGATTTCACACAGTTGCAGTAAACAAGATTCAATCATCACCTAAAAAACTGGATTGTGGAGTCCCACAGGGATCAGTATATGGACCCTGTTTTTTTTCACTCTCTACACTGATCCACTTTAACATATAATAAACAGTCATCAGATGCTTTCACTTTTTCAGAATATACAAGATGAGAATTGGACAGATCTACATGAGCAGATTCATCAGAATATTTTATCAATGGTGTGATGTTAGTATCAGTGCAGTTATAGTATTCAGAGTAAAAAGGATAGTAAACAGAGTAGTGCCATTGGAGAGAGCTAGTGGACGTTGACTTTTCAGCAGACATTACTTTTTTTTTAAGCGAGCATGTTGTGTTCAATTCACCAGACAGTTTATAACCCAAAGACTGAACCATGGACAGGCATTCAGTGAAAGTGATTTGAGTGCTAGGAGGTTGGGCTGGATGGTATTGAAGGCACAGGAAAAGTCAGTGAAGAGTATGCAGACAAAAGATGAGATGAGAGTAAGTATTATGCTGTAAGGGGGTAGTTGCATCATTTGTGCTCCTGTTTGCTTTATATGCAAATTGACTTAAATTCTAGTGCTTTTGGGTAAATGGCTGAAGTAATAATTACTATTATTCTCCATCTGTATATTACATTTTCGTAATTTTTTCATTATTTGAATAAGAATACCATAGCATAGAAAATTACATCTTATATTGTATTTTGTTGGTAAATTCTTTATATGAAAGAGCTTTCCATCTTCTCTGCCCAAATTTCAAACACTCTATATGCTATGCAGTACCCATTCGTTTTGTCTTAAAAGAGCATTCACAAAAACAATTCTTCCATTCAAAACAATGATTCTGCTAGAGCTTCTGTTGAATTTGTAGGTTCAAATTTGCCTTAGAAAGTGTTATATGCTGGAAATGTGTTATTCACTGCTATATCATTTGTATAATCGTCACACCATTTGTTGTTAGAAAAAAGAAAAAAATATATATACATATTGATTAAATGGGGGATTTTTGGCGAAACGTGCAGATTTTACCTACCAGCTACAGGTACCTTTCCCTGCTATTATATGTGTGCCAAATATAAGAGAAATCAAATGAACACTTCTGAACGATATGATGTATACGATTTTGCAAAATATCACAAAGTTTTACATTTATTAACGTTTGTCCTATTTTCAAAGCTTAAAGACCCCAACAAAGGTATTTCATTTGAAGCATACTGTCCAGGTATGTTCTTGAAAAATATCATGGTGATTGGACAACTAGAATGCAGTGTTGGTGTGCAGGCTTGCCATTGCTACCTTATATATCAGTGCTAGCTCCAGGAGTGATCTTTTAGTTTGTAGCTGGAATCTTATCTGTGGTTTTGGCTTTTTGATTTGGTTGTTTGTCTGAGGCAAAACAGGGTTTTCTAGGCTTTTGTGAATGACAGCCGGATTGTGGCCAAGAGAGAGAGAGAGAGAGAAGAGAGAGAGAGAGAGAGAGAGAGGAGAGAGAGAGAGAATTGATGAGAGAGTACGATTGTTTAAGAACGAAAGATAGAGAGAGATAGGCAAATCTGGAATTCTCTGAATCTCTGTAACTAGTTTAAAAAAAAATTGAACACATCGGCCTTGGATTGTCCACAATACAATGCTAACGTTTGCATTTGGGTTAGAAGCAATTCACGAATATAATAACACAGTTGTGCACATAAACATTATTTACAGTGCAGTATTTAGTCAACTTATTCAATAGTAGAGGCAATATTCTATAGGCGTGTGTTCAGTTGCCATACGAGCAACAACTTCATAGGGAGGTGACAGATTAAATTCAGATTTTCTTAAGTTTGCTTGACTAGTTTTAATCGAAGACAAAGATTACTGTACATACAAAAATGAAGAAAGGTGATGCAGGCGGCTGTTTAACAGTTCCATAGCACTTTGTTATTGCCAGATACCATATTGTTGCGCTGTTTACATGTCTCACATAATCAAAGATGCTCAGTTATCTGTTCATGTCCAGTCATTGTTCTAAAGATGTGACATTATAAGACAGTTTTAGAGTACAATAAAACACAAACAAAGCAGCACTAAGTCAGTACAGAGATATGAAAAATAAAAACAGCACAGCCCTTGTGGATGGGAGGGCAGGCAGGAGGAAACTGACAAACGGGTGCATGTATTTATCAGGTGCATGGTATTTTCTATGGCGATATCCTTGGTGTAGAAGCTTCTTGGGGGTATCATGCAGCATATGGTATAGAGTATGTTGCAAATATTCATGATTAGAAGCATGCTAAAAATATTCCCGTGTAGAAATTACTCTACTGGTAGAGTTTTGTATATAATTATGATGAACGCACTCCATAGTAGTTCTCTCTGAATGACCAATTGTCTGAGTAGAAAGGGTAAAGAAGGTGGGTGATGCATATCGGGGGTTTTGTTTTTACTATGTGATGTCTGCTAATAGATGTGTGTGCCTTTTTCATCATTCTCTCTAGATCACAGAGCCGCATCATTATTATATCCCTCATATTCTTTTTCAATGCCAGGACTGGAGACGGGACAGTTATGTATTGAAGGAAGGGGTGCATCATGTCAAATTGGCTCTGAATGTGACGTAGATGGTTATTGTCGTGAGTATTCTATACCTTTAAATAACACCCCCCCACACACACACATACACAAACGAACACGCTCGCACGCACGCACACACACACACACACACACACACAACACACACACACACACACACACACACACACACACACACACACACACACATACACACACAGCTGTATGTCAGCAAGAGAGAGAGAGAGAGAGAGAGAGAGAGAGAGAGAGAGAGAGAGAGAGAGAGAGAGAGAGAGAGAGAGCGCTCTCAGAACTCGGAATTCAGAACACAGAACTCAGAAATGCAATGTACCTCGGCCGTGGGACATAGTACATAGCTGGTGTAAGAGAAATTGACAGTGTGAGAGATTGGGTAAAAATCCAAATAAAATATACTCTACCAAGCTCTGCCTCTATAAAAGAAATGATGAAGACAATGCACAAATGCATAAAAATAGATGTACATCAAAGACAATTTACAGTATTGTTCTAAGTATACCTTCCTCATGTCTGGAAAAAGTTGATATACATATAGTTTCTCAAAACCATAGTATAATGGCAATGGTTATCTTTGTTTGTGACACAACTATCCTAATTCAACAATCGTATCATTTATTGATGGCATGACATACATATTTAGACAGACAGAGATGTTTGTAACTATGTTCTGCTTTAAGCAGATTGTATAAAGGTGTATCAACCCAATTCCTTAAAAATAGTCCTAAAGCATTGTACAAAAAACATTCATAAAGGAAATATATTCTTTTTATCCCCAGCTTTCGGTTCATAAAACAAACATTCTTTCGACTCATTCTATTCACTGTTTTGACGTATATTGTTGTTAAGTAGCTAAACATTACATCTCGCCTGTGAAAGAGCAGCTCTAAAGCAGTAATTATCTAACTGTGTATGATATTCTTCTTTAACAATGTTATTTTGAAACTCCTGTCTCAGTCTCTGATTGTACTATATCATTCCTGGACAAGCATATCAATTAGTCTTTGCTGAAATAGGTGTAGGAACGCTTTAACGTCACCATCTCTGTGTTGAGGCCACAGTAATGCCAACCCTGGATCACATATAATTTGTACAATTATAGAAACCTAACAGTTCTTTCCAGACATGTCCATCTCAAGCAACACTTGGTGAGCACAATATACTAGTCTTTTAGAATTCATTTCTAATAATTCTAAACCTATATCTATTTGTATGTGAGTTAATGTTGAGAGGGTATCTTTCTATCTCACAATATATCATTTTATTTTGAGTTTTTAATGACACACCCAACAATATCTTGCAAGCAGTCATGTGTACTTTCTCTATATGCTTCCATTTATATAACCCCCATATCTCTGATGAATATAGTAAAATTGGCTGTATTTATATGTCAAAATTCTTGAAAAAGGGTTCAGCGTTAGTTTCTTTATATTTATTGAAAACCCGATTTAGTTCTATGGCAGCTTTCTTAAGCTTGGTCACGAAGTGATCTATGCCTAGCTTAGCACTAAGTTTTGTCATAAAATTAAACCCCAAATAGCAATATTTTTTACCACTTCTAATTTGAAATTATTGTAAACCCACTGTTTATTTTATCCTTTTTACAAGAATTGTTTCTAAAGACCATCGCTTTGATTTTATCAGGGTTAATGACCAGAAGCTGGAAACAGTTCAAAGCTTCAAGTACCTGGGAGCCATTGTATCCGACCAGGGATCCAAGCCAGAAGTAGTATGCAGGACTGCACAGACAATAACAGCTTTGTCAAAACTAAACACCATCTGGAGAGATAAGAATATCTCACTTATCTCCAAGATCAGACTAATGCGCTCCCTTGTCATATCCATATTTCTGTATGCTGTGAATCATGGACCCTGACTGCAGATTTGGAGAGAAGAGTACAGGCAGTGAGATGAGATGCTTTCGGAGACTCCTTGGCATCTCCTACAAAGACCACATAAGCAACGAAAGCGTGCAAATCAGAATCAGCAAACCATTGGACCCTATGAGAACCTTCTAACGATCGTGAAAAAGCGTAAACTTAAGTGGTATGGGCATGTCACAAGATCCAAGGAATTACAAAGACAGTTTTGCAAGGCACTGTCCAAGGAGGAAGAAGAAGAGGCAGACCAAGGAAGAGCTGGAGGATAACATCAGTGAATGGACAGGCCTAGAACTCAACAAAACCCTGAGAAAGGCAGAACAGAGAGAGGAATGGAGGGAACTGGTTGCTGAGTCTTTGAGGGTGCCCCCACGGTCGTCAGACTACGGACAGATAGATAGATAGATAGATAGAAAAGCATAAAAAATGTATTCAGTTGGTTTTGTAAACCTCCAGGAGCTCTTGAAATAAGAACTATATGATCTGCAAAAAGCAATATAAAGATTTCCATAATGTCTGTAGCACTTGTATTCCGTAGTTACCCCTTTTATCCATAGCCTGATATAAATGGATGATAAATAAAGAAAACTGTGTAGGGTTTAACAACATCCTTGTCTCAAACCAATTGGGAATTCAGACAATTCAAAATATGTGGTCACGTGCATTGTGAAGATAAGTTGAGAATGTCTGCAGTTGGTATCAAAAATTTCGGGCTGTGTACTGTGTGATGTGTTGATGCCCTGCTAGATAAGATATACATGAATCATTAGGATGCTTTCTGTACATATTCAGTATAAGCAACACGAAACTGTCACTGTTTGTGTGAGAGAGATTTGTAGTAAAGTACTGTTGTGTGTTGAAATGGTGTGTGTTGTGTGTGATGTGTGTGTGTGTGTGTGTGTGTGTGTGTGTGTGTGTGTGTGTGTGTGTGTGGTGTGTTTGTGTGTGTGAGGGGGTGGGGTGTGTATGTGTATGTTTGTGTGTGCCGAATGATCACACTTGCCTAAACACGAAAGTGCAGACGCATGTGTATGTGTGTGTGTGTGTGTGTGTGTGTGTGTGTGTGTGGTGTGTGTGTGTGTGTACATGCGCGCGTGTGTGATTATGTGTGTTTGTGTCTGTGTGTGAGTGTGCGCGCGTGTGTGTGCCTACGTGAGTGTATCTGTATGTACATATGCGCGCGCATGTGATTATGTGTATGTATGTGTGCATGCGTGACTATGTGTGAGTGTGTGTGTGTGTGTGTGTGTGTGTGTGTGTGTTCGTATGTGTGTATTCGTGTGTGTTGCGTGTGTAGTAGTAGTTCTTCATTTTAACGTCTGTCCACTAATAGTAATATCTGAAGGGAAAAGGTGTGAGTGAGTGAGTGAGTGAGTGAGTGAGTGTGTGTGTGTGTGTGTGTGTGTGTGTGTGTGTGTGTGTGTGTGTGTGTGTGTGTGTGTGTGTAGGGTGAATGGTATGAACATATCTTGTCAATCACAATCAACAACTTTTATGAAAAAAGAATAAACAAATAATCTGAAAAGAAAAACAAACAGACAGCTAAAACATTAACTTTGCAATTCATATAACAAGATGCTATCCTCTAAATTAAAGGAGTCTGAAAAATGGAGCATGATTTAATGACAATACAATTTGTTTCATTAGTGGAATGTCTTTTAGAACTAGCTGTAAGCTACGAATTGGGAAGACAGATAAAATGTTTATCAGATCTCTGCATCGTAAAAGAATGTGATCATTGGCCAGATTATTACAACAGATACATGTTGCTTTTTGAAAATTTAGTTCTAAAAGCATTGAGCCTAAATCTATGGATAAGAGATACAACATTTCTATATTAATGTAAATTACAATCCTTGATCTCATCAATGGATAATACATGTGTACATCATCACTCCAGGAATAACTGTTACCTTGTAGTTTCTTCATAAAGTGTTTCCAACATGCATTTTGTAACATGCTATAACCCTCAAGGATGGATAGAGGAACACTTATGCTGCAAGACCCATCAGTATGCTCAGCACCAGATTTTGCTATTCTGTCAACTTTTTCATTGAAATAGATACCATAGTGCAGGGTATCATAATAATAATAATTATTATTATTGTTATTATTATTATAACAATGATAATAATAATAATAATGATAATAATAATAATAATAACAATGATAATAATAATAATAATAATTTGGTAAAAAAAAAAAAATTTTTGTGTTTTTTAAAATTGCCACTTTTTTCTTGAAATAAAAAAAAGGGAAAAAATGCTAAACCCAAAATCATTACCAACCCCTTTTCAAATTTTTTTTCTTAAAAAAATTTTGGGGGAGTTACAAAAAATTTTTAAAATTTTTTTTTAAAAAAAATGAAAAATAAAAAAATTAAAACAATAAAATTAATAAAAATTTTTAAATTAAGGTGGGTTTTTAATTCAAAAATTTGGAAAAGTAAAAAAAAAGAAAAGGGGCACTTTAAATTCCTAACAAACCAAAAAATTGTTGATTTGGGCTTTCCAAAACCAACACCCCCCAACAAAACCCTCCCCCAAAAATGGGAAAATAAAAAATTATTAAATTTTGGAATTAAAAAGGGCAAAAAAAATTTTTAAATTTACAAAAAAGGGCCACAAAAAACATAAAACCCTAAAACAAATCAAATTTGCTCCCTTTCCTTCCCTCCTCCCCCCCCCCCGGGAAACAAAATTAAAAAGGACAAAAAGCAAAAGCCTTTCACAAAACAAAACAGGGGTTAAAAATTTTCCAAACACGCAAAAGGTCCCCTCCCCCTTTTCCCCCCCCCCCCCACACACAAAACCCCAAAACCAAAAGCTCCAAAGCACAAACAAAAACCCGGGAAAAACCCAATGGAAAAGGGGTTCCCCTTTTCCCCCCCCCCAAATCCCCTCTCCCCACCCCCAAACTTTCCCCCACCTTTTCTTATTTCTCCCTCCCTTACAAAAGCACAAGCATTTAAAACACATCCCTTTCCCCAACAAAATCCCACAAAAAAAGTTCAGGGAAAAGAAAAAGCAGAAAGGGGAGAGGAGATGGGCGCCCCCCCAAAATAAACTGCCCTAGAAAATTGAGGTCTCTGACCCTCCTCCCCTACAAACCTTATGTTTAAAGGGAAACCCCTTTTAAACCTTTTTATTTTATTTTTTTTACTACTGTAAAGTAAAAAAATGCATAAAACCCGTAGGTTTTCATTTTTTTTCTTTGAGATTTTTTTAAAAATTTTTGATAAGGATTTTTTGGGGGAAACAAAAATGTTTTAAATGGAATTTCAAAAACATTTGGGTGTATTTTAAAATTTATTCTTAGGAAAAAATTTGTTTTTAACTGCAAAAAAAAAATAAATTTAGAACAGAAAATGCAGCTCATAAACTAGCTGGGTTTTTTCACCCATTTATCACAGACTCTCTCTGTTTGGGGAACATTTCCTATCATGTCTTTTTGGGGGGGAAAAGTCAAAAATTTAAAAACGTTCGAAAATGAATAAAATTTAAAGCAAATTGCAAAAAAAAAAATCGTCAATAATCTGAAAAGCAGAAACACTTTTTAAATAGCCCCCTGAAAAATTAAGAAAGAGGGTTGTTTTTATCTACATGAAAAAACCCATTTTCACATGCTGTTCTTATAAACACGTAAATTTTGTTTTTAAAGGGCCTTTCGGGGAAAACCCAGGGTAAAAAATTGATTCCCCCAAAAATGCCATTTTAACCCAAATTTTATTTAAGATATTTTTCCTACATTATCTAAATAAAGAATTTGGGGGCCTTAGCGATATACTTTTTATGTACAGCTTACAAACAATATTTTAAAAAATTTAGCCTAAACTTCCGATAAAACAAGTTAAACCAAAACAAAGCACCCTTTATTTTAGCTGTTTTTTTCCCACAAAAACCCTGTCCCATTTCCCCATAAACCATTTTACTTGGAGTAGTTTTTTCCCATTTTAAGGATTTATTTTTGAAAAAACTTAAGTTGAAATTTTTCGAAGCTTTTAAACCCCCCCCAAAATTAAAATGGAGCCCCAGACCTCAAAACCAACCGCAAAATTGGAACTACTACTCGATAAATTTTAAAATTAAAAATATCAAGGGAAAAAAAAAAGCCTTCTGAACCCTTTTTTTAGCAGAGAGAACATGGTCCCAAACATGAAATGGTCATGTAAGTGTTTTTTGTCCCAAGTTAAAAATTTGTTTTTTATATTTAAAGGGTTTCAGACCAAGATCTATCTATCTATCTGTCCCGTAGTCTGACGACCGGGGGGGGCACCCTAAAAAGCCCTCAACAACCATTTTCCCTCCATTCCTCTCTCTTTTCTGCCTTCTCGGGGGTTTTTGTTGAATTCTGGGCCCCTGTCCATTCGCTGATGTTATCCCCCCAGCTTTTCCCTTTGGGTCGCCCTTTTTCCCTTCCTCCTTGGACAGTGCCTTGTAAAACTTTTTCCTTTGCAAGTCCTTTGGATCTTGGGGGACATCCCCCAAACCATTTAAGTTTTATGCTTTTTCACAATCTTTTAAAGGGTTCCATGGGGTCCAATGGTTTGCTGGATTCTTTTATGGGCCCTTTTTTTGGTCTTTTTTAGAGATCCCAAAGGATCCCGAAAGTATCTCATCTCCCCCGGGCCGAAACTCTTCTCTCCAAATCGGGCAGTCAGGCCCATAAATTTCAAAAGGCAAACAAAAATATGGAAAAGAAAAAGGGACCCCATTAGCTGATTTTGGGAGATAAGAGAGATTTTTTTTTATCTCTCCAGATGGTGTTTAGTTTTGACAAAGCTGTTACTGTCGTCAGTCCCATACTATTTCTGGCGGGACCCCTGGCCTGATACAAGGGCCCTCCCGGGTACTTAAAAAGCTTTAAACCGTTTTCCAGTTTCCCGGGTCAAAAAACCCTGATATCGGGTGCTAAATGCCGTTGGTTTTGGGAAAGTCATCATTTTTTGTTTTTCCCTCTGCACTAAATTTCCATCCCGGGAGTTTTTGAGGCCCTATTCAAGTGTTCTGTTGGGCGGCAAGCTCTTTTCCCTGATCCGGGAAAAATTCCATCAGTTTTCATCTGCGAACGGGGGTTTTTGTAAAGGGTTCTGCCACCAATGCTGAACTGACCCTTTCATGATGTTCCATACATCAGCCATAAATTCCCAAAGGAAATTTTTTAAAAAGAGGGGGTTTGAGAGTAGACACCCCTGCCTTACTCCAACTGTTTTTCAAAAACCATTCCCCAAATGTTGTTGAGTAGAAACACTGCACGGGTGGCTTCTTTTAAACAGCTTTTTGATGACTTTTGATCATTTTTCCCTTAAATGCTGTAAAATTTCAGGGTTTTGCCCACAAAGTTTGCATCCACACCCGTCAAATCCCTTTCCCTTAAAATCGAAAAATACGGGGTTTAAAGGTCTTGTTGATTTTTTGAAGGAAACCCCGCTCAAAATAGTTTTTCTAAGCCTGAAAATCTGTTCTTTTGTGCTGCGCCCGCTCTGAAACCTGCTTTCCCCCACAATGAGGTCTCTGCTTGGGGTTTTCAGTCAATTCAATATTTTTCTGCAGCATGACCTTGCTTGGGTGGCTTTAATGGGGCGATTGTGCGAAAATTTTAGGGGCATTTTTGTAGATTTCCTTTTTTGGGGAGGGGTGATGATGACGGGTTTTCCATGGTGTTGGCCTTTTTTCCCTGTCGCCAAATCTTTTGCAAAGTCTTAGAAAGGCGCTGATCAGGGCTTCCCCTCCAGCTTAAACCCAACTCAGCGGGAAAAGTTTCAGCCCCGCGATTTCCCTTTTTTTTCCCAGCGATCGATTTGCTTCTCTGAGGATGGGGTAAACCTTTTCTGTTCTTTGCTTGCGGGAAACATTAAGGCCTTCTGATATCATTTTGGTTTTCTATATTTAAACAGGTCGGGGGAAAGAAATTCTGTCCATCTTTTTCAGAATATCCGGGTCGTCAGTGAGATACTTCCCTTTTTTTGTTTTGGATTTTTTAACCCTTTTTCCCTGTTTTGTGCTAGTCGGGTCTTTCCCTGTGATATTTTTTCTTGTTTATTTTTTTTTTCTTGATGTTCTCTTAAAATGTCTTGGAAACTTTTCACTGATCCTTTTTCTTTTTTGCCTCCGTCATGGACTTACTGTTTCTTTTTTTGCCCTGCCCTTTTTATTGTTCTGCTCTTTCTTTTGTTTCATTTTTTTTTTTCTTCAACTCCTACGCTGTCGCATAGTTGTGGGATGTTAGGTGTAACCCCCAAAGGGTTTTTTTGACCTGGTCGGTTTTGCCAAGAATCTCGTTTTCTGTTTCAGTCACTGCTGTTTGAAACTTTTTCGTCAGTGTATCAAAGTCTAAAGTCTATCACAGGGGAGTGTTTGAAAAATTTCCAAACCTACCTTGCTTGAAAAATGTATAAAAACCTTCTGGCCCCTTCAGTTTCCTTGAGGAAAAATTTTGAACCTAAAGTTGTTCCGCTTTTTGGATTTTTTTTAAGACGTAGTCGGAAAGTCATCTTTCCACAAAAATCATAACACCCCAAAAAAGTCTGCTCCTGGAAAACTTCGTGTCGTGCGAGTTTGCGCTATGACTGAAACCGTCCTTTTCCCCAGGGGGGATGTTATCTTTTGGTTTGGGTTTTCTCCTTTTGGGGCTATGCCATGTCCATTTTCTGGATTTTTCTTGTGTGGACCAATTTAATTCACTAGCGGGGGTGGTTGTTACTGGCAAACCCCCGGGGTCTCAAACCTTTTTCATTTGTTTGGGTTATTACAATGTGGCCCAAAAATTTCCCCCCCAACTTTCCAGGGCATCTTCCCCAACCTTGGCTTTCCGGGTCCTTCACAACGGGGAAAGTCTTTTTTGGGGATTTTGATTCAAAACCCCTCTTGGCTGGTCATGAAATTTTTTCTATGGTTTCATCGTGCAGTCGATGTGGGGGCGTATGCCTGAAACTACTGTTATTTTAAAGGGGGGGTTTGGGGCTCTCAGGCGGATGGTAATAATCTGCGGGACCCCAGGCTGACAGCTCAGACGGTGTTCAGGGTTTCCCTTTCTGAACAAGGAACCCCCACGCCGTGTTTCTGTTCACCTTTTTTTCCCACTGAAAGTATAATTTTGGTGGTTTTCCGGGGTTCTTTATTTATCCTTGTTTTTCCCAACCTTTATTTTCGCAGAGCCCAAGGATGTGCCTTTGGGATATCTGGACATCTCATTTTCCCATTCTTCACTTTGCCTGCAGCCCCTTAGTGTCCGTGCATTCCTTTGGCCAATGATGGTGTTGTTTTTTTGGCACGGTTTTTGCTGTGTTTTAAAACCCAGTAGCAAAATTTTCCCACCCTGTCCTGATGACAACAAAAGGGGTGGGGTTTCTTGGTAACCCCCGGGCTACGACCTTTCTGGTAGGGAAAAAATTCGGCTGCCTTTGTCATGGATGTATTTTGGGGCAAATAAAACCCTTTGGTGGACCCCCATCCCCCCTTCAAGGTGGGAAAATTTTTTTGTTTGGGGTTTACCCCGACATTTTGGTGGGTGGTACTGGGTTACAGGGTTACAAGTAGCAAGGGATCTCTGCAGGGGCCCTTTAAAACTAAGTTTTTTTTAAATGAAAAAAACATTTTAAATTTCTTTCCCCACCACATGTAAAACAAGGCATTTTGATTTTAAAACCTCTTGAAAAAAACAAAACTTTTTTTTTTCTACTTTTATATTAATTTACACTTATGAAAATATTTACACATTGCATTGATAACTTTCTGCAGCCTTTTTTTAAATTTCGGCACAATTTGTCGAAGGGTTTGCATACAAAAACAAAAATTTTCAAAAAAGTTTTATCCTTTTTTCCCCGTCCCCCCCCAGCCCCCTAAAATTGTCACGGGGTTTTAAGCTGAGTATCACAGCATAAAAAACAATGATCAATACGATGGGGGGTTTATCATCTAAAGGGGTGGAACAGTGTAGAGAGTAAAGAGAACAGACCCAGAACTGATCCCTGTGGGACCCCGTGAATCCATTTGGGAAAATTTTTGGGTTTGGGTTTTGCTGACAGTTACTTTCTGAAATCAGTCTGTAGGAAATTGACGTAAACCAGGAAAGGGTTTGTCCCCTTTAATCCCAAACCTATTTTGGAGACAAGAAAAAAGAATTGGGGGATGTTTTTGTGTTAAAGGCGGCAGTTTAAGCCCAAGAAAAAGGAAAAAAATTTTTTCCCTCCCTCAGAATGAATAGAAGGGGTTAACTTAAGTGGGGGATCTAGGTTTTTTTCGGGGCGGGTTTTGGTTTTTGCATCAAAACAACTGAAAAGGAGAAGGAGAGTTTTGGGGTTTGGGGGGGTTTGGGTTGTTTATTTTTTTTAGAAAAACCCTTTTTTAAAGTACTTACCCCACGAAAGGAAAATTTAGAGCGGGTCGAAAATTTTTTCGGGTTTTTTGGGCCCGAGGCCCGTGTTTTTTTATTTTTAGTAAAAGGGGTGACTATTGCGTTTATAGAGCTGAGGGGAAACTTTCCTGACAGAAGAAAATGAGTTCCCTTTTTCAGTGACATTTGGGTAAAAATTTTTTGTAGAACGCATAGTGAAAAAACGGGAGCATAAAAAGGGATAAAGACCACGGGAAATTTTATAAAAAATTTTTTTCAGAAATTGTCATAATTCTGTTTCATTTGTGGCATGGAAGGAAAAGAGGGGGAGTGTCAATGAACGGGGGACCCGGGGAGGTCCCGGCTGAAAAAGATTCTGATCGGTCTAAGGGGAATGTTGCGAACTTTATCTTGGGAAACAGGAAAGCAGTTCCTAGAATTTTTGAAGTGAGAGAGAAATGAAATTTTAAAGGGATTTAGGGGCAGTGAAAAAGGAGAAGATATACCCTGTCTTTGCTCAATGGTTTAAGAGTTTGACTTTTTTTATTTGTTTTTGGAAAACTGTTTTGTTGATTTCATTTTTTTGATTTTCACCACTGCTGTTCTATTTCCCCAACGCTTGGGTTTGCCATCAAGATTTCATGATTATACTAGGGCACGGGGTCTGTCAGGCAGGAAAAGGGTCATTGGAAGTGAAATCCCCACCTAGAAATATCCAGAAAAAGGAAAACACTGGTGCCTGGGTAACATCAGAAAAAAAATTTTTAGATGATTTATCTCAAATATTAGGTGCTGTCTCTTTTTTTAACTGAGGTGTTTTTGAGCAATAAGACGACCTGAAAATAAACACAGAACAGCTTTTTTTAAAAATTTTCCCTTAAGGAAAGTCTAAAGAAAATTTATAAAGCCAAAAAAATTTATTTTAAAAAGCCCAGCTGTAAAAATAGATTGAGTTTTTTCTCGCATAAAATGAACTATCCATTTTCAAAGAGGGAAAGAAAAACGCTGAAAAACCTCTTTGTTGTTCAAAAAGGGAAACCATCTTTTAGAACTTTAATTATTTGGATATGTATTTGGTGAATATTTTTTTTACTGGGGGTGCTAAAAATATTTACGTTACCTTTTTTATTTAAAAGGGAAGAATAGTTTATGTAAAAATTAGCTTTCTTTATTTTTCTAAACGGGGACAAGGTGAGGTTTGAATTGATTAACCCTTTTTTTGTGAAAATATTTTTTTGCTTGATCAAGTAATTAAAAGTTGGGTTCTAGCTGTGGGACAGAGCGATTGGAATGTGCTATTTTGGAAAGGGGACATCAGACCCTTATACAAATTTCCTTTGGGCCCCACATTGGTTTCTTGTGTTAAAACAACGTAAGAGATGAACCACAGCCAGTTGTTTGACATTTGTCTAATCCCCCCAACATCCATATTTTTGCTTATAGGTCCCCAAAGGACATGCATGAATAATAACCCAAAAGCTAATCGGAAAGCCTTGAAATCTATCTTGTCATTTTCTGTAAAAAATTATTTTGGGAAAGCACGGGAAAAATTTTGCTTCCTGACCTAAATGAATCTGTGTGGGTTGTGTGTGGGGTGTGTGTGTGTTTGTGTGGTGGTGTGTGCCCAAAACCCCAATAAAAACCGTTTTGCCTATAGCCCCCCCCGACCACAATTTAAATACCCAGGGGGGGGGCCACTATAAACAGATAAAACAGGGTATAAAAACCAAATCCCTACTATCTTTCCCCTTTTAATAACATCCTGGTCAGCAACCCAAGACGGGTCCCCATTTGTTGGAAAAAAACCCAAAAACATACCCAACCACACAGTAAAATTTTTTTTTTTAAACCCAACAGCAGAATCCTTAAAACATCATTCCCTTTTTACTGCCCCGCTAAAAAAACTTCCCTCATTTTAGACGGGAAAATCCGATTGTCTCAGGATTTTAAAAAGGGGATGGCCCGTGGAACATCACGAAAAAGGATCTTTGGGGGGTCCACAGAAAAATGTTTTGTCCCCTAAAAACCCCGACATTTTAAAATTTCTAAAAAAAGAAAGGGCTATAGTTGATGGTTACCCCACACTTCACAAGTTCACACAAATGGTTGTGCCTCCCCTTTAAAAGAAAAAAAAACGTGGGTGTTTACGAAAAATTCCCTGTGTGAAATCCGGTGGGGAATAAATCTTCCCTTCGTTTTTTGGCATACAAAAGGGAAAAACTTCATTCAAGTTAGTTTTTTGTCCTTTTTTGAGCATTCCATTCCTTTTCCCCAAGGGTGACAGGGCGGTACTGTTTGTTTTAAAAATTTTCAGTTTCTGAAAAAAGGGGGAAAAGGTTAGACCTAGAATCTCCCAACCCCATGGCCCACGGTGAGTGGGCCCCAACCATTTTAAATTACCCCAAAATGCGACATACCCGGGGCCCTAAACCCAAAAACAATCCCACACCGGGCCATTTTTTGTCGATAGGTATGAATGATAACATTAAGAAAAAGAATAAACAAAAAAAAAATGAATACCCACTGTTGTTATTTTTTAAAATACCAAACCAGAGTTAAAATGCCCCAAACCCTTAAGGTGGTTTAAAAACTTTTTGCATACACAAAATTTCCCCATTGGTGAGCCCTGGAGCTCTACTGGGGAAATTAAGAAAAATAAAGAAACATTTAAATCCCAAGGTCCAGATCAAGCTCGGCCTACAGGCGAGTATAAAACACTTTGGACAGGGTCCTGATTACACCCACCTCAAAAAAGGGCAACTTACAACAAGCCATAATTTTATGTACATTAGCATAATCAGCCTTTAAGCAAAGTAAAGGCAAAGGGAAACCCTTTCTTGAATAGTCTAAAGCCTGAATCTGTTTACATTATCAAAAAAGGGGCAGGAAATTTTTTCACAGTAAACGGATACAACAGAGCAAAATTTTTTTAAACCCTTGGGAAATTTTCTTTGTGAGATATGCTTACAAACCCAGCATATTTTTTGCCACCTTTTTGTTGACTTTAAAAGGGTTTGTTTTGACGGGCCTGGCATCCAAGCTCTGTAGGCGGGCCGCGAGGCTGTATAATTTTTAATGCAAACCCTTTAAAACTATAAAATTCGTCTTTAACAAGGCAGCCAACCATTCCCCCTATGACAGCAACGGGGAATTTTGGTTTCGAACCCAAATTGGAAAAATCCCAATGAAGTATGGCCCTCTCCCACCCTTTTTCAACTTTTTTTTTTAAGAGAAACAAAATGTTTTTTTGCACTTGAAAATGATAAGGAAACAGTCAAAATTTGGGAGGTAGGATATTCACAAGCTTACAATTAGCAGACTAACCTCAATGGCCTACTGGAAAAAGATAAATTATTAGTCACTTGGCAATTATCTTTTTTTTTTTTCCCCTTTTGGCTTTTAGCATGCAGATGGGGGCACTGAAAAACCTCAGCTGGAAACAAAAGGGGCATTAGTTTAAAGCGTTGCCCATAAAATGGCAGAAAAAAACCCGAGAAAATTTCCAAAAACTTTAATTATCTGGGAGTTTTAGTATCAGATGGGGGATTAAAACCTGAAATTTTGCTTGGGGAAATGGCCCAGATTTACTGTGAAAGGGGGCCAAACTGAAAAACCTAAACAACAAGAACACCCCATCACTCGAAAACAGGCAAAGGCACCCCTTATCATGCCCAAAGTTTTGTATGAAAATGCAACATGGACCATAACAGCAGACTTCAAAAAAGGGAGGGAAAGGCTATGGAGATAAGGTGCTTTAGCCAAACTCCGTTGGTGCCAAATAAAAAAAGATTACTTTTCCTAATGGGGAAAGTGAAAACCAAAATTTAAAAAATACCATTGGGCTATATAAAAGGGGCTCCAGACTTCAGTAAAAAACTCATAGTAAACTGGAAAGGGACACATCACCGAATATTTTGGACTGGCCAAGATTGTTAAAGGGGGAAAGTACTAGGGGGAGACGAAGAAGCATAGAAGAAAACGATGGGAAACAACATCAACAGTGGATTTGCCCTTTAAAAGGGGGAACGATTTGTTATGGAAAGCAAGAATCACGGGAGAAAGGAAGCAGGTTGAAAAATCGTTTGTAGTGCCCCCACGGTCTAGGGGAACACAAAATAGGTGAAGTTAAAGGTTGTCATATACACTTTTTTAAAGGGGTAACCATTTATTTTTTTGGAAAATTCAGAAATTGGAAATGAAACCTTACCCTTTCCAGTAAAAAAATTTGCTTTTTTTTTAACAAAAAAGAAAAATAAAACCAAAAAACCGGATAAAAAAACAACAACAAACACTTAGGGCCCAAACGAATTTTTATTCAAGCCAAAAAGCGGGCTCACAAACGATTTGCCCTTTTACTTTAGGGGGGCCAGTTCCCTTGTTAAGGAACCTATTCCCTCAATGGGGGGTGTGACCAAACCTTTTTCATTTCCCAATGCAAATAAATGCCTTTTAACTCTTTTTTTTTTAAACTGAAAAAGGGTTTTCCTACCCCCTTTTAAAATTTAATTCTCAGGAAGTGAAAAGTTTTAGAAAGAGACGAATCCCTTGAACAGGGCTTTGGACAGAAAGCTGGGGGGGAGGGGGCTGAGATTTTGGGTTAAGCGGGGGGGAAGAGTATCCATGCATATCACCCAGTAAAAGAAATTAACAATAAAAACAGTGAAAACGAGTAGCTAAAGAACCCATAACTTATTTTTTTACTTGTTTGGCAGGTGGACGCCCTAAACTGTTTTTGGGCCATTTTCCCCCTTTTAATTTCGGGTTTTTTTTTTTTTAAAATACATGACAGTTGATTGATTTGGTACGGGGCATCTCAAAACTGCAGCATATTAGAACGAAAGGGCCCTGCTGCTTTAAGAGGGAAACCTATCATCACCACAGAAACATACTACGGATTCCCATTTGGTTTTTCAGATCACACAGTTCATTTTGGCAACAAAGCTTGAAGAAGAAAAAAGGGGCCCTTTACTTTCTTTCCTTGTGTAAAGAAGGGGATAAAAAAAAAACCACCCCCCCCCCCAACACCCCCACACACACACACACACACACACACACACACACACCCCCACACACACCACACGGTTGTGGGGTGTGGGGGGGTGGGTGCGTATGTTCCTCATGGGGAAAAATTTCTTTAATCTGTCCCGGGTGGGGTGTGGTGTGTGTGTGGTGTGTGTGGCAGAATACAGGCCGGCCATGCTTGTGAATCGGGACCGTTTTTTCTTGGTAGCACAGTAGTAACGGAAAAATGTGCCTGTGTTAAAGGACTGGCTAAACCGGAAAACGGCACCTGAGTGAGAGTTTATACTTTCCCTTTTTGGGTGCCCATTTTTTCCCCCGTTCGACCTTTTTTTCTTGTTTTGTTTGTCTTCTCATGTTTTTTTTACCGAGAAGAATAACTGGCATCGTCGTCGTCATCATCTCACCCTAAATCATCCGTCGCCCACATCATCATCATAAATAAACATAAAAGCCCAAGTCAAAGTCAAAGTAAAAAAACACTTCAATCATCCCATAAAGGGGCCAAATTACAATACTGACAGGCAGTTTGAAAACTATCAAATATATAAAGACAAAAAAGCAATTTTCCATTTTTTTTTTTTTAAAATAAAATGCCCACACACACACACACACACCACACACAACCGCGAAAGCGCACACACATCTTTTGGGGGAACAAAATTTTTTAAAACCTTTTGGACTAAAAGGGACAAAAAACTTTTTTTTAGGGCACGCATAAAAAGCACACGTACACACGCACGTACGTGTGGGTGCGAAGACCCCCAAAACGCCCCACCCCACCATACACCAATAAATAATTAAATGTTTTAAGACAGTTGACTAGAACACAGACTTTTTTTCCACACCCACGCACCCACACCACACAACCCAAAAACACACACACCCACATTTAAATGTATTGACTACACTCGAAACCCATGACAATCGGCAAAAATTCCCGAGAAATGTAAGACTAGGAAAGCCCAAAAACATCGTAAAATTAAAGAAGCCCGAATGCTTACTGGCACAAAAGAATTTTTTTTTTCGTTGGTTTTGCTGTGGACACTAAAAAAGGGGGGCGTTCCAAAAGGCAACATTGAAATTCGGGAAAACAAACCCATGAGAAGGCCCGCCAAAATGGCTGTGGCTTTCCGTAAAAGCTGCTGATTGCAGAACGACATGAATCTTTTTGTTCTTTTCCAATTTTTTTTGAGCAATTCTTAAAATTCTCTCAGGCCTTTCTTTTTTTTTAACACTAAGGTTATTGTACCAACAAAAAAAGAAAAAACTTAAAAACACTCTCTATGTAAGACTTGTAAAACAAGGAAAGGACCTTTTTGTCAAAAAAAAATAGTTCATTTTCCCTCAGAAAATCCAGACGTTTTTGTCCCTTTTTGAAAATAGCGTCAGTGTTAACGTCCCAGTTTAACTTGGTCAAAAACAGTTCCCAGATATTTTATAGTTAAAAAACTTTTTTCAACCTTTTAAAATTAGGGATAATAATTTTTTTACGAGTATCCCTGATTTTCAAAGCCCGATAGGCAGGTCTTTAGTTTTTAAAAACTTTTAGCTCCAGATAGGCCTCGCCCAAAAACCATGAAACGAACTCGGTGAGGGCTGGACCAGGGCCTAAGACTGATCCGGATAAGAGGGAAAAACAGAGCACTATCGTCGGGCCAATTTTAACCAAAGGAATTTCCAAATTTTTGGCTTCTGCAAAAAATCTGTGTATAGAATGTGGGGGAAGTGGTGAGGGGCCCAAAACCCTGCGGAAAACCCAAAGTGCGGGTAAATCTAACCGAAGAAGATTTTTTGGGTTGGGCCAAAAACCTGGGTTTTGTTTGTTAAAAATTCAATAAACCCAAAAGAACAATTGATTGCCCCTCCCTTCCCAAAATTTAAAATTTTATTTTTTTTAACCCCAAACGTGGGGCTGCTTGTATTGAAAGTGAACTAAAGCCCAGCAAAAAATTTACCGGCATGAGGTCGGGTGTTTCCAATGGCAAACAACTTTTTTTAAAAATTTAAAATTTTTTGGCATCTTCAAAAACCCCTTGAGACCTGTATGCAAATTCAGTGGGTCAAGGTCTTTCTCTGTAGCAGAAAAAAAGAGGATTTTAACGATTTTTTTCCACGTTTTTCATCACAAGAATGTGGAGCTACAGGTCTAAAATCGTTTGGCCGAAAGGTTTGGGGTTTCCTTTGGAAGAGGAAATTACATTGGAATTTTTCCCAAATAACAGGAATCTACAAGAAACCAGTGAGGCCTGGAACAGGGTTGAAGGACACTGGCAAGCTCAGTAGCGCAAAAATTTCGGGGGTTCTTCCACATATACCATCTGGTCCGGGGATTTTTTTAAATATTTATTCCCTTTAAGTGCTTACAGATAATTTCTTCATCAACAATGACGCTTTTCCCTCAAAACTAGGGATTGCTTCAGATCATTTAATTAAATCTGAAAAAAACCCATGCTTTTCAAACAGAAAAAAAATGCTTTTAGATGGTCCTGGTAATTTGTTATCACAAAACCCCTGCAAACTGATCTTTGACCAAAGTTGGACACCTACCATATTTACTGCAGACATATGTTTGATCCCCTGCCAGCAGAACGAAAATTTTTTTCCTTTCGCAAACTTGTTTCTACCTTTATTTTTAATATACGTCTGGCCCCGTGCAACACCCAGTTTTGACTTTTTTTGTTTCTTCCTTTTTTTGTTTTTCCCTGTGCCTGTGTAAAATACTACTTTTTTTTTTCATCATCATCATCATCCGAATTTAAAGTTTAACATCTTTTTTTTGCAATCTTGTTTCTGTGTTCTTTTTTGTCACACCAGTTTTTTCAAAGTTTTGAACCACCCACCACCGGGGCAGGAAAAAAAAAAAAAACAGAGGAACAATAGACATTTTATTTTTTGCTCCCAAAAAATCACTTTACAAGGGGAAAAGTACGAAAGTTGAACTCCCTCGAAATAAGCAAAACCTTTGACAGTTTTATTCACCAAAATTGTTTACACATTGTATTTAAATTTTACTTTGCAAAATTACATTGTTTTTTTAATTTTTTTTGCTTTTCACTTTTTTCTTATAGGGATTTTTCCAACTGTTCTTACCCCTGGGTTGCACTGTAAAAAATATTTGGGAATGGTTTTTGGGGTTTTATCTATCTAAGACTGACCACGTGACTGGATACAAAACCAAATCAAACCAGCCGCCTGGGGGCAGTGGTTTTGCGCCTTGGGTTACGGACTGGAAAAGGGCGCGGGTTCATTCCCATAAGAGTCATAAGGATGTTTTCGGACTCCGCCGGCTCCTACCCAGAGTGAGTGTGCGTGGGGGTCAGGGGAAGCTGGGACCACCAGTCGAGCTTCATCCACTTAAAAGGAAAGCATTTGAGAAGGGTTCTTTAAATTTTCTGACCAAAAAAATGGAGGTTTCTGTAACCTCGGGGCCCCGGTTTAAAGCCGTATATATTATATAGTAAGGTGAGTCAACCCGTCAAGTAGTCCCCAAAGCATAGCACTTCCCCCCAGCAGCAACAAATTTCATCATCCCTTCATTGGTTTATTGATCATCATGGGAAAAAAAAAAAAAAAAAAAATTTCCTCTGATTCGGTGGGCCCCCCGGTTTCCCCTTTGGGCCCATGGTGGGCCCCAGATTCGGTTTTCCCTACCCCTTCTGTGCCTTGGTTTTTTTTGTGTCCCAAACCTTTGGGGGTTTTAGGTTTGGGGGGACGGTCGTTTGGGGAGACGTTGTGGTGGTTTCCACCTGGGGTGGGGCCCAAATCCCCTCATCCCGGCTCCGCCCACTTTAGCTAAAACGGCCCTTAGTAGGGGCTTAGTAGGTGGTGTCCTGCTAAAGTTTGCCAGAACAGGTACCAAGAACACCACCAAAGTGACCCAGCACAGTGCAGGGGGCCCCCCCTGGGGTGGTGGGCCCCCCGGCGGCCTGAAAGTGAAGGGCTCCCTGTGGAATTTTTCCCACCCTGAGGAGGGGACATAACAAAACTGGGTGTGGTTGGGGGCGGGGAGATTGGAAAAGACGGCCCTGGGGAAAAAGTAGGAAGGGGGGCGTCAAAGATGAGGGGCAAAAAAAAAAAAAAAAAACAACAAACCTTTTGATCCCCCCTTGTATCTTCATTAAGATCCTTAAACATAAGGGGCAGAGTTTCACTAGGGGGCTATTCTATCCTATTTAAAGCTTTTTTTTTGCAACACTATTTAAACTATATTTTCTGTCTCTTTTTAAACACATCTTTGGGTGGGAGTTTTAAAAAGGACACAGGGAAAAAGAAACTCCTGTA
The DNA here is from genome assembly GCA_028751875.1 of Rapana venosa. Classification (NCBI taxonomy): domain Eukaryota; kingdom Metazoa; phylum Mollusca; class Gastropoda; order Neogastropoda; family Muricidae; genus Rapana; species Rapana venosa. Next base: position 15,191,264 of record CM054164.1, read on the forward strand.
ATGCCATTGAAAAACTTAAAAATTCCGAAAAGTTCTGGGTTTTTTTGGGGAACCGAGATTGAAGATACTTTCAAATCCAATCATGTTTTTTTGTAACTCCACCTACCACATAAGTCATAACAGAACTGCCAAAATGCAAACTTTTTTTTTTCTCAATAAACTGGCAGCTATATAAGATTAAAAACAGTAAAGAAGCCCAAAGTTTTTTTTTCATGACCCTTTTAGCAAAGCCCGGCCAGCCAATTTTAAAACCCCGGAAAAGGCCCCCGCTTTTTGAGAAAACTTTCCATATCAATCACATATGAGATCAAAAACCCAAAAAAATTTCCCTTTAAAAAACCCTTTTGCCAGTGACCCCGCTGCGACACTTTTACCCCATATCAACGGAAAAAGGCTGAGCTCGCAGAAATTAAAATGGTGTCCTTTTGGGAAAATAAACGAGGATCTTAAAGATTTTGCAAATAAAATGATTTTTGCCTAATATGCAGGACATCTCAACACCCCCAGAAGCAGTTGCTTTTAAGGCTACCGCACATCCCCAAATCACACACCAGAGGTTTTCCCCCCCCCTTTAAGCCCAAATGATTTGGGAAAAAATAAAAAATGACCCCTGTTTTAGCCTGGGGAGCAAATGTTGCTTCCCTTTTTGGGTTTTTTACACACAAAGGGAGAAAAAATTCTTTTCCGCATTTTCACTGATCCCTCAATGCCCAATCCTTTGGGGGAAACCCTTTGAAACTTTGCAACCCCTCTTTCCAGTCCCCCTGGGCTCTCAGCCACACTAGGGTCCCCCCACTCTCAAATGTTTTCCTTCCATCTCTTCCGTAGTCTTCTTCCCCCCCCTCACTGTGCCTTTAGGATTGTTTTTTTGCAAAAACCAGAGGGCGTGTGACATGACTAAATAAACCCTTTAGTTTTTCGTTGTCTAAAGAGTTTTGAAGTTTAGTTAAAAGGGCCCAATTTCATTCGATGCGTTTCTTGACTTCTTCAAAAGTGATGTTTTTTTTTTTGTTTCAGATGCCTAAGAGCCCTTTTAAAACACCTCAAATTTTTAAAACTCTTAATCTTCTCTCTTTAAATCCCCTGTTGGGTCCATCGTTTACATACATAAAGAAACTGACATGACCAGAGAGCGCATCAGTCTGATTTTTGGGAACCCGGTGGTGATTTTTCCCGTTACCAAAATGGGTTTTTTAGCTTTGGGCATTGCGGGTGTGGGCTGGGGGAAGTCTTAAAAAGTATTTTTGGGTTTGGAAACCCCCCGTCTGTCACATAGTCCAAAATTTTTCGATACTGTGGGACATTTTTCAAGTTTTTGGGGCCCTTTTAGTTTGATTCAATTTGATGTTGCTGCTTGTCACAAATTCTGTTTTTTTCCCCCCTTTAATTTTCCCTACCCAAATTTTGTTGTTTATTTTTCTAACGGTTCAATTTAAATCTGTTTTGTTTTCTCGGGACCAGCTAAACCTTTATGCTCCGCGGGCGGCAAGTTTGGGATTGTTCGCCCTCCAATAACCCCCCTGTTTTTTTTATGGTTTTTCAAACGATTCTTCCCTGTTTCTCTCAAAAATTAGATTGAGGGGAGTAGGGGAGAGCAGAAATTCTTTTTGGGTAGGGAAAATATGGGAAAATTTTAAATTTTCTATCGAGCATCCATTCCTCTTAAGGGGACTAGGCAGACGTTTACTTTTAGGTTTTTAAAAAACCCCTTAAAGGCATGAAAGAAACCCAGGGAAAATCTTTCCCTGGGGGCACCCCTGGCGAGTCAGTCAACCATTTCATTGTCCCCCAATAAAACCCCCTGTGCCCTGGGGTCCCCTACCAAAACAATATCACCCTCTGTCCTGTCTCAAGGAATATACAGTTCGTAGAACTTCCCGAAGCTTTGGAAGATTTATGTCCCCCCCCAAACGATATCCTCCAGAGCAGAGAGCAAAAACTGCACACGCCCCAAAACTTTTCCCCCTCCAGAACACTGAATCAGGGTTTAGGGGCAAAACAAGAGCACTAACTTCAGCCATGTAAAACCGAACCCTCCAAAAACAAGTGCTTGGAGAGCGCAAACCTTGAAAGGGGGACAGTAGGGAGCCAGGGGAACCTCAATCCTCAACTTGGAGATTTTTGTAAAATGCGTGTAAAAGCCCAAATAGGCCTAACACAACCTTGTAAGTTTTTTTAAACAAGTCACATTCTTTTTTAAGACGAGCCAGATCAAATTTTCCCGACCAGGGTGGGTGTCAAAACACTTCTATTTAAAAAAAGTGGTAAGAAACAAAATTCGGTTTGGGGATTTATTTAAAAAACATCATGGCAACCGGCCTTTTTTCTCCTCTCTCTCCTTTGGGTTTTTAGGGTTTTTCCCGTTAATTTTTTGTAAATTAAAAGCTCGCCCCCTCCATAAAGTAGCTGTAAAACATTCACGGGATACTTTAGAATATTTCTTTTTTTTAAAAAAATTTTTTGTTTTCAAAGCAACACAGATAAATGTATTTCTACATCCCTTTTTGCACTTAAAAAAACCTTTCAACATAATTTAAAAATTTGAAATGGGTAAAAAAATACAAACCAATATGAAATGGTGCTCATCAAATGAACCTTTTGTAGTAATTGGGGATGTACATGTTTCATGAGAGAATAAACTTCAAAGCAGGGGGAAACCAAAAAGTTTTGTTTTTCCCCCCACTGCATTTAAAAGATGCAAAAAAAGGGGTTTAAATCTATTGTTTTGTTATACAGATCACTTTTCTCGTCAAATGGTTTTCTCCCCTTGCACAAAAACAATGAAGAGGGCTGTTTAAAAAAATAAACTAAAAAATTTTAAGTGGAAAAAAAAAAAGGCACCACAGGAATTTTCCCTCACCAAATCGGGATCTTAGGGATCTAGTAAAAACATATAAACAATCCTAATTGAAACCGGGCCCCCCTCCCCCCCTCATCCCCCCCTGAGGTCCAAAAAGGGTCCGCATTCCCCAAGGGGTGGGGGGACAGAAGAAATTTCCCCAAACTTGGCCTGAAAATGAGGGGGTTCTTCCCCCTTTAAATAAAGTTTATGTTTATTTAGGAAATCAGCGTAAGACAGTGGTTTTTTAAAGCATTACCCTGGGATTGTTCGAAAAGCAAACCCAAACAAAGCTATCATAGACCCCGAGAACCATAATCAAATCTAAAAGCACACCAATGCCCTATAGAAAATACAGCAGTGGGCCCCCATCCCCCGTCCCGTATGGGCGATCACCCGCAGGGGTTTTAGGGGCCTTTTGAAAGGATGTTCCCCCCTTTTGGGGGTTTGATTTTGATTTTTTTTAAAATTTAGTTTCCCGGTCCAAAAAAAAAACCCCCCAAGAAAAAGGGAAACCTATGTCCCCTCCCCCGGATGGTGGATTTTCCCAAAAAAAGACAAGGGGCATTAAAATGTTTTTCTGAACTTTTTAGTGGGAAAAGGATCAAATTCATCTTTTTGGGGGCAGAAAACTTGAATCCATTAAAAATTTTGCCCATTCCTGCACCTTGTTTAAAACAAAGTTTTTAAAATTTTCTCTGAAAAAACCACAGAATACTGGGATTGGGAAAGACGGGGAAAACAACCACAAACAGAGCATTCTGGGACCCTGGTGGACCCACTTGATAATGTTTTTTATTTTTCCCCTGAATAGAGATGGGGACCTGCTGACCATAATCCCAAAAAAAGGAGGCCCCAGAAGGTTGGACCCTTACAAAAAACCCGATGGGCCTCCAAACCATACTGCCCGTTAAAAAGTGCAGGGGAAAAAGAAAAGGTTTAGGCAGGCCAAAGAAAAAAATTTGGCCCAAAAAAATGAATGAACAGGAAGAGCATCACAACCCAGGCAAAAATTGCACACCAAAATGCCACAAATGGGAAACCCCAAATGGGGCAACATTCAAACACTGAGGGCCCCTACACTTTTGGACGGGGTTTTTGGGAACAGATGAAATGAGAGAAAAAGACAGGATCTCCCCTGTGGGGCCTCCATCTCCCAAAGCCAATTCCCGGAAAACCCCCTTCCCGGAAATTTCCAGGATTTTTGTGATGTTCCACCCCCCTCATTGGGACGCAGCAGCATCCAAAGTTGAGGGGCCCCCCGTATTTCCTTCCCGTCCTGGGGGGGCTTTTCCTGGTTGCATGTTTTGTTAGCATTTTTATTTAGTGTTAGAAGGGGATTATTACTGTTTTTTTTTGGGTTTTATTTTGCTTTTTAGGGGGTAGGGGGGTTTGGGGGGGGGGAGGAAAAAGGAAGGGGGGAAAGGGGTGTTTGGGGACAATACTTAACAAAAATTTTTTTTGTAACCCAAGCAAAACAAAGTGTTTTCTTTGTATTTTTTGGCATCCGAGTTGTTTTTTTGAGATTGCTGTAGTTTGCCACTACACTTCCCGAAGGGTTTTTAAAAACAAAACTATCACCCAAACCAGGCCAAACCTTTCAGATAGGTTAAGGTAAACCCTTTGGGTGCTTTTTTTTTGTTGACCTGTTTTTTAAGCAAAATTTAAGTTTAGGGATAATCTAAAATTTTGTCTTTCAATTCCCTTTAGAACATGAAATTTGTTATTGTGGGGCATGTCCCAAAAGTGGATTCCAAAAAATTGGGGCATGGTATCAGAAAAATAGGTGTTTTTAGCATCTTTACAAAGGGATTTCCCCGACAAAATGTATCAAAATTTGGGGAGCCCCTTTTTTTTTTTTTTCTTGATCAAAGCACATTTTTAAAAGGGACAGGTAAAAATAAATGGAGTGCACATTTCCTTTTTTTGAACTTAAAAAGAAGTATTCAAAAAAGCGTCTTTTTCCCCCTATTTTTTTACAGTTTCCCCCCTTTCAGAACTTCCCCAAAGTTTTCCCCCAAATCATTGCTATACTGGAGGATTATCCCACATTTAGTCCGGGGAAAATGTTTTCCCCTTTTAAACCAAACCCCGTTTGTGAAAGGGAAAAGGTGAAAAAAGGGGTTTTAGGAGGATGCTTAAGAAAGCATATCACCCAAAAAAGTAGAGCAGCTTAAAAGCAAAGGAGGGATTGAAAGGAAAACTCGTCCAGTCCCCAAACCCAAGACAGAGAAGCAACCTAACAGTCCTTTGGGAAAAAGGGAAAAGAACTGACTTGTCAAAAAAGTCGAAAAAACCCAAAATTTTTTGGGGGAAGGGCCCAAAAAATTAAAAAACAGATTGCTTGCTGATCCTGTCCATTGTTTGGGTCTTTTTTTATAAAGCCTTTTGAATGATTGTCAAGAACAACCCTTTTTTTAGGCTTTATCAAAAGAAATCAATACCTTCTGGGCAGACCCAGATGAAATGTATCCATTCCCGAGTATTTTTTATCATGCCCGGCTACAACCAGCTCCAAGACATCACCTCTACTGGAAACTTATTGCTGCAAAAATGACGGGTAGGCAGAAACAAACTGAGCAAGGTTAAAAAGCCACTGGACACATGGAAAAAAAGGGGTTTCCCGGCTTATGTCACTTTCTCCAAGACTCCCGAATCCCCCACATAATTTAACCAGTGGTATTATATTTTGGCAAATGCAGAGGGCAAACCAAAGCATCCCCGGGGAAAACCAAAAAAAGTTTTGGGGGCCCAAAATGGGGGCTGATGACCCTTCTTTGGGTATTTTTTGAATTTTTAGCCCTACCAGGGGCCCCGGGGAAAGCAAACTGATGACCCCCCTTGTGGGGGCCCCGGTTTAACTTGGGTGAAGTGGGACCTGTGCTGTGGCAAAAAAATAAACGCAGCTGCATAAGTGCAAGGTGGGCATCCATGACAGAAGCTTCATCCAGTTTTTAAAAACAAAAATGCCCCCTGAATGTTAAGACAATCTGTAAAAACCCCTTCATACCAAAAAATTTTAATTGTATACGTCTTAAGGTTTTATGGACAGGTTTTTATTTTTCTATCACACCCCCAAATTCATTTGGGAAAATTTTTTTTATGGTTAACATAATCCATGTACAGTTCAGCATTAAGGGCACCATAAAAAATGGTATCAAAATTTTTTTATTAAACTTTAGACAAAATTTAGGGGGACCATTTAAAGGTTTTAAGTTCCCAAAATTTACCCATTTTCACTAAATTTTTTAAAGTTTTGACTCGGAAACAGGCCTGCTTTTAAAAAACAAAATTTTTTTTTTTTCCCGTATGGTGATTAATTATCAATTTATTGATCAGAACTCAAACAAATTTTTTATGAAAAAAAGGGCTTGTGATGTCAAACAGAGGGGCTTTTTGGGCGCAAAACCCGAAATTTGGACTGTGGGGTTGAAATCACAGGCACCAGACTGAGGAAAAAGGGCCCAAAAAGTTTTTACCAAAACACAAACAGGTTGGAAAAACATTGCAGGTGGGGCCCCTGCTGGCCGCCTTTAAAACGTTGAAAGGGTTTCCCAGACCCCCTTTAAAAAGGATAGCGGGCTTGTTTTATAAACCCTCGTGAATTGTTTTAACATGTCCAAACGGAGGCGTGGTAAAGGGAAGTACGGTTTTGGGGCCTAATTAAAAAAGTTTAAAACACTTTTTTTCAAAACATCCCCGTTTTTTGAGACGGAAAAACCCGGAAAAAAATGCATTTCCCTTCCCCTCCTTTAAAAAATTGGGGAAAAAAGGTTCCAAAAGCATCAACTATGTACCCCCAAAAAAAGGGTAAATTTGGGGTTTTTTTCCTTTTGAGGTTTTTGGGTTTTTTACTATACTTTTTTAAAAAGCTTTTATATCAATAGGGTTGCCCTTCCCCCCCCCCCCCCCCCCCCCCCCCCCCCCAAGGGGGGGGGTTTTTGGGGGGGGGGGGGGGGGGGGGCGGGGGGGGGGCCAAACCCCCCCCCCCCCCCCCAAAAACCCAACCCCCCAACCACCCCCCCCCCCGCCCCCCCCCCCCCCCAACACCCCCCCCCCCCCCCCCCCTTTTTTTTTTTTAACTTTTTGGTGTGCTTTTTTTTAACCCTTTTTGTGTCCATTTTTTTTGTTTTACCTTTTGTTTTGTTGTTGTGGTTGTTGTTTTTTGTGTGTTTGGTTTTAAGTGCCATGGTGGTTTGCGTGCTTTCCGGTGTGCTGTGTTTTGTTGGGGTTTTTTTTTTGTGTTGTGTGGGGTGTGTGTTTTGTTGTTCCTGTTTTTTTATATGGGTTTTTTGTGTGTTTCTTTTGTGGGGTTTTTTGTTTGTTGGTTGTGTGTGTGTGTGTGTGGGGGTTTTTGGTTGGGGGTGTGTGTGTGTGTGTGTGTGTGTTTTTGTTTTGTGTTTTTTATATTTTTGGTGTGTGTGTCTGTTTTCTGTCTTTTTTTCTAGGTTTTTGTGATGTGTTGTTGAAATTTTTTTGTGTGTGTGGTGGTTTTTGATTTTTTGTGGTTTTGTGTTTTCCCCCCCGGGGGTTTTGAAGGGGGTTTTTGTGTGGTTCTTTAAAGTGGGGTTTTGGTTGGGTTTTGGGTTTTGGGTTGTGGTGTGGTGAAATTTTGGGGGGTTGGGGTTGTGTTGGGGGTTTCTTCTGCCCCCTTTTTTTTTTTTCTTGTTTGTGGGTTTCTTTCTTTCTGGGTTTTCAAAAAAAAGGGGTTTTTTTTGTTTGCCCTGTCAAGGGGTTTTTTTTTTTCCCTTTGTGTGCTGTATTTTTCTTGTGTGGGTTTCGCGCCCCTCTTTGATAAAAAATTGGGTTCGTTTTTTATGGTGGGAACCAAAGGATGTGACTTATGGGGGTGCTTTTGTAAAGAAAAAAACCCCCCCTTCATTCCCTTTGGGGGGCCGTTTCCGTTAAAACAAAACTTTTTTGTTTGTTAAACCCCTTTTCCCTTTCCCTTTTCGTATTTTAAAAAAAAGGAAAAGAGGATCGGGTTGGGGGGAGCCCGGTTTCCCACTACCAAAAATTTTTCCCTTTCCCAAAATTAGAAAGAAGGCATTTTATTCTAGACTGTTTGGTTTTAAATCCAAAAAAAAACGGAAAGTTTCCCTTTGATAACAACCCAAATTCCAACCCAAACCAAAAAGGGTTTTTTTGGCCTGGCCCTCCAAGGGTGTCTCAAAACACCCATTTTCAAAAAAACACCCCATCCCCTTCCTTTTGGAAAAGGGAAAATTGTTTTTAAGGCCCGGAGTGCAAAACTTAGTTTTGGCCCCAACCCCAAAAACTTTAATTTTCCCCTTCCAAAAACCAAATTTAAAAAAAATTGCCCAAAGGGTTTTTTTCGCAAAAAAAAACAAAAAAAAAAGATATGCCCAAATAAAAAATGGATTTTTGGAAAAAGGTTGTCCCGGCCCAAAACATTGTGAAATCTCAAAAACCCCAAAAAAAAAATTTTAAGGGTTTAGGCATTTTTTCTTTAACTTTTTGGCTAAAAGAAAAATGGGGCAAATTTAAATTTGCCCATAAGTGGTTGGTATATCCCCTTTTATAGCAAAAAAATGGGGGTTTTTGTTCATGGGGGTGGTTAGTGTGTGGGTTGGGGGGGGGGGGGGGGGGGCCCCTTTCCCCCTTGTTTTCTAAAAGGGAAAACTTCCTTTGCCAAGGGGCCCAACTTAAAACCATACCCCCCCAACTCCCCTTTTAATTTAAATTCCTTTAACCCACCATAAAGAGGGAGGGGGTTTTGGGTTGTTTTTTTTTTTAAAAAGTGGTTTTTTTTGTTTTTTTGTTATTTTTGGGTTTTTGTTTTGGTGTGTGGTTGTGGGTTGGGTTTGGGGAAACCGAAATAAAAATTTTTTAATTTGGCGGGAAAAACAAGAAATCCAACCCTGCTTTTAAAAAAAAGGGGAGCAAAAAGGAAAATTAAAAGCAAAATAAAAAATTTGTTTTTAAAGGCCTTGGCGGGTGAGTTTAAGTCCCCTTAGGGTTTTGGGGTTTTTGGGGGCAGGTGGGGGAAATTGTTTGTTGGGGGGGGGGGGGGGGGGCTGGGTTGGTTCATTGTTTCAAAAAAAGACTATTTTTATAAGCAACTTAAAAAAATCATTTTAAACCTGTGGCAAATTTATCTTTTTAAGGGAAAAAAAAAAACCCCAAAGTTGTGGGTTGGTTTTGTGTTTTGATTTTGTTTTTTTTTTTGTTGTGGTGGTTTGGGGGGTTTTTTTTGTGTATGTTTTGTGTGTGTTGGTTTTTGGTTGTGTTGTTTTTTTGTGTGTTGGTTGTGTTTTGTGAGTTGAAAAATTTTAAAGAGGCAATTCGGGAAATCAAGGTTTGACATTTTAACAAAAAATCAAAAAAAACCTTTTTTGGGGAAAGTAAACCCCCGGAATTTGTTGGTTTAACCCCCCCAAAAAAGGTTTTGGGTAAAAAATTTTTAAAAGCTACCTCCCGGGCTTTTTTTGATGGGCGCAGGGGAAACATCTTTTCCCCTGTTAAAATTTTTCTGGGAAGTGGTTTTTTTCCCAAAAACAAGGGGCCCCCCCCGCATAAGTCCAACCCAAAATGGGGAAAACAGAACCCCCCAGGAAATTGGTTAGCCCTTTTTTTTAGGGAAAAGGAAAAAATTTTAAAAACCCCAAAAAGTTATGGGGAAATTTTTCGTTAAAATGATTTATTAAAAAATTTTAAAAAAACCATCCTTCCCCCGGGCAAATAGCGGGAAACCCGGGTTTTTTGATCGATGTTGGGCCCCCCCCAAAGGGAAAAACTGTGTTGGGACTTTTTTTCATGTGCCCTTTTGGGGACAATTCCCGGCCCCCTTAACTAATTCCCCCTTCTTAAAAACATTTTTTGTCAGGGGCCTCCTTTTCCCCTAAAACCAAAAATTGGGGGGGGGTTTTTAATATAAGGGTTCCCCCCCCAAGGGTTTCCGTTACAAATTTCAAAAACTTTTTTTCCCTTTTTCTCTTCCGTTTTTCTCCCCTTTATTTTTTCCCTTTTTTGGCATTCCCCCCTTTTTTTCCCAAAAAATGGGGGGGGGGGGGGGGGGGCATTTACGAATTTTTTGAAAAATTTTTCCCCCTTCCCCGACAAGTGTTTTTACTGTTCCCCCCCATAAAAAACCATTTTTGTCATTTTTCCCCTTAGCCCCTTTTTAGAATTTTTTCCAAACCAAGGGTCCCAACAAAACCCCCCAGTGGGGTGAAAAAAAGGGGACACAAGTCCCAAGGGGGAAAACCCGCAAGGGACCCCCATTTCATGAAATTTTCCCGCCCTTTTCCCCAAGGAAGAAAGGGGCCCCCTTTTTTTGGAACCTGCAAAGTTTAATTTGAACACTTTTCCATTTAATAACTGATGTTTATTATTTTTTGCCCCGAAAGATGGCCCCTTGGCCCCCCAATTCCCAGCGGGAAACCCTCAAACTTAACCGAGTACCCCCACCAAAAGGGGCCTTTTCACACGGGGGTTTGGGTCCTTTTGGGTTTGGGGGTTTTATTATCCTGGTTCCCGGGTTTTCAAAAGCCCGGAAAACCCCCAAAAACCCCCCTTCGAAGGGGCCTATTTTCTCAGTCGCAGACCAACCACACACAGGGGAACGGAAGAAAGGGGGGGGGAAATGTGGGGAAGGGGTCAAATTAAATTGGAACCCCACCTCGGGAAACAGGACCCTTTTTAAATTTTTCTTCCCCCGGGCCCTCCCTTTCCCGGGGTTTTCCCCCCAAAAAACCAATTTCCTTCCTTGGGTTTATTTCCCCGGGGGGCCAAAAAAAAACTAAATGGGACCTGGGTTTTTTTGTTAAATTTTCATCTCTTTTCCCCGCCCCCACCAAACCCGGTTTTCCGGGGTTTTTTCCCCCTTCCCGTCTTCATTTTTTCAGTAAAGTATCTTTCCCTTTTTCGATTCCCTTTTTTTTCCAGGCCCGCCAAGTTCCCCCGGCAAGGCCCAAAAGTTCCCCCAAAAGCCCCGGAGGTGACAAAAAAAGGGAAACCTTTTAAGAACCAAGGGTTTTTGGGGTCCCCTCCCAAGGACCCACGGGGCAAAACAAGCACTTCCCCTGGCCCAAAAAAAAAAAGGCCCAAAAAGGGGAACGTTGGGGAGGCTTGTGGAGATTAACCATTTTAGCACTCCCTTGGGGTATTATGCCCGGTTATTTCCCGGGGCAGGGGGTGGAAGCCCCTTGTTGCGGGCCCCCACACTCCCGGGTTTTAATTTGGTTAAGGCTTGCCTTTTATTCCCGAACCAAGTAATTTAAAAAACCCGGGATTTTTGGGCCTCCGTCCCCCCCAAGGAGGTTTTAAAAAAACCTCGGGGTCCAAGTATCCCCTTTCAGGGGCACCTTTTTTCCCCAAAAGGGAAAAACCCTTTGGGTTTTAATTTAAACCAACCCCAAAAACCTTTTTTCCCACAGGGATTTGATTTTTCGCACGCGCAGCGGGGGGGTTGGGGGCGGGGGTTTGGGCCCGGGGGGGTTTGTGTGGGTAGTGGGTTGGTTTGGGGGGTTTTGGGGTTTTTTTTAAATAAAATTTCACTTTGTCCCCGCCAAAATGGTTGGTAATTGGGGAAAAAAAAGAAATTTTACTACCCTTGGGAAAAAAAAAAGGGGGGCCAAAAAGCTCCCCGCCTCGGCTTGTTTTGGGGTTTTTCGGGTCCTCTCCCCCCCCTCTTCCCTGTTTTCTCCTTCCCCTTCCGGGTTCTTCCCCCTCTTTCTTCCAAACCCCTTTAACCTTTCCCTTTTCCTTCCCGGTTTCCCCTTCCCCTTTCCCGGGGCTCCTCCTACTTCCAAAAATCTCTCCCTCCCGGTTGGTTTTTGGTTTTTTGGGTTTTTCCCCCAAAACCCAGGGGTTTTTTTTCCGGTTGTTTTGGAACCCTGGGGGGGGGGTTTTTGGAAAACCAAAGCCGGGGGGGGGGGGGGTTTTTTAGGGGGGTGGTTTTTAAAAGGGATTACCCCTTGGGAAAAAAGTGAAAATGGGGATAAAAGGGAATTAAAGGATTTTTCCCTAACCCAAATGGGTGGAAAGGTAAAAAGACATATTCCTTTTCCCTTTCCTGAAATTTTAAAAAAAGCTTTTCTTGCTTTTTCCCCTCCGTCCCCCCGGGGATCAGTGACTAGGTTATCCCAGGAGAGGCAGGAGTGGAAGCGCTTTGTTGCTGCCCTACACACCACTGGGTGTAATGGTTAATGACGATGATGATCCATGTTTCATTCCTGCAACTCTTAAGTGGATGGATTAAAAGCTGGCTTGCTGTGGGCACTCCAGTCCACCCAACTGAGAGGAAAAACTCAACACAAATGCACCATCGGGAGTCTGGGGCACCCATGTATCCCACTTGACTACTGCTGGCACTTTTTCTCTCACCCAGAATTCTTGGCATATCAACCAACTCCAACTAAAAGCTGTTCTTTTTGCCTTACAGGTGTATGTGTGTGTTGTGTGTGCGCACGCGCATGCGTGTGTGTGTGTGTGTGCGTGCGTGTGTGTGTGTGTGCGTGCGTGTGTGTGTGTGTGTGTGTGTGTGTGTGTGTGTGTGTGTGTGTGTGTGTGTGTGTGGTGTGTGTGTGTGTGTGATTTTATCAGTAAACTGTGCACTTTGTTCCAGCGAAAGATGTTGGTGAACCTTGTGATAAAGATGAAGAGTGTCTGGTGGGACTGATCTGTGATAAAAAAATGAAGGAGTGCAGTAAGTCTCTCCCTCGCTCTCTGTCTCTGTCTCTGTCTCTGTCTCTGTCTCTCTCTCTCTCTCTCTCTCTCTCTTCTCTCCTCGCTCTCTCTCTCTCTCTCTCTCGCTCTCTCTCTCTCTCTCTCTCTCTCTCGCTCTCTCTCTCTCTCTCTCTCTCTCTCTCTCTCTCTCTCTCTCTCTCTCTCTCTCTCTCTCTCTCTCTCTCTCTCCTCTCTCTCTCTCTGTCGTTGTTCTTGTTGTTGTTGTTTGTCTGTTTTTTCTCCTTTTTGTCTTTTTCTGTTGGTTTGGTTTTTCTTTCTCTTTTGTTTGTTTGTTTTGGTAAGGTTTTTTTCGGGGGGGTGGGGGTGGGTATTTTAGGATTTTCTTTTATTTGCTTGCTTTGGGGGGGGGGGGGGATGGTTGTTAGGGGGGGAGCTGTTTTGAAAAGGGTTATTTCCCCTTGTTTTTATTGTGAGACTGTATAAGTATTGGGTTATTATTATTAAGATGTATCCCTAACGGGCGGGGACTGGATGTAAAAAAGCACATATGTGCTTATTCATTATCCTCGAAATAAAAGAATTTGTCATTGTCATTGTCATTCTCCTCTCTCTCTCTCTCTCTCTCTCTCTCTCTCTCTCCTCTCTCTCTTTTCTCTCTCTCTCTCTCTCTCTCTCTCTCTCTAATGCCTTTCCTTGCTTGGTAGCCGCCAGGACGCCTTTCTCACAGCAGCAGTTAAAAATATCAAGTATTGCTGTAATTTCAGTTCAGCATGCCTGTTGAAGGATTACCGTGGACTCTTGAAACGATGTTGAACGCTCTCTCTCTATCTTTCTCTCTGTCTGTCTGTTTGTCTGTCTCTCTCTAACACATACACGCATACACACACAGGTCATCACGACCTCTTGAATCCATTTATTTCTAAGACCGACTGGCATCAGGAAGACATAGTCAAGTGCTTCTTTCTTGGAAAACCTCAAGCACATGGAAGCAATAAAGCAGCACTCGGCCAGCATTGGTCCAGTTTAGCCGTTGGTCAGAAAAAAGGTGTTGCCCATGATAATCGTCATTTCCAAAAGAAATGGTCGACTTTTATCGTGGTCAGAGAAATGTAGGTACATTGACAATGGAAATTACAGGTGAGAGAGAGGTCATGAATATTCTCATGATTCCAGGAATACTACTAGGAAGCGCACAACACACTCCTGGCTTCGTGATTAACATAGCAGAAAGACTGATGCTTCAGAACTTGTGCAGAATACTGGACTGGCCATATCTCCAACACAGCAGACAGAGCAGCCAGAAAGCAGGCCAGTACAAGAACCAAACATGAGGAAACAGAGGTCAGTCAAGCAGATAATTCTCAACGTCTTTTTATCAATGAACTGTGCCCCATGGTATCAAATGCAGCAAATGGAAGGGCGTACATCAATGACGCCAGTCAGTTGAAACATGGGGACTCCAGAAACCAGACTAGGAATAGATCTTTGGTCATACCCAGAGACTCTGCTTGTCTGGATAGGCAAAACACTAAGTCAAGAGCCCAACTTGAAGCCAGTAGCCCCAACTATCCACACTCACAGCGAGGTGACGAGGAAATCAACAATTCAAGACATCAGGAGGCTGGTGTTGATCAAAGACCAAGGCAGCAGAGTGACCAGGGACTATCAAAGAAGACCAAATGAGCAGTCAATATATTGAGTCCAGCACCAGTCCTCGATAATTGAAAAACCAATGCTTCTCCTGTGCAAGACACTAGCAAAAGCATTAGACTAGAAATAATGAATGCGCTATAGAGGAAATAGCAGAACATAATAAAATGATTAGGACAATGGCAGTACAATTAATAATGCTATTGAAAATGAACTCAGAGACAATGTAAGGTTGGATATATTCAATCTTACAATGAAATGGCAGACAAAATGGGCGATATACATTGCCATAAGAATTACAATGTTGAATTTAACTAAAATAAATAAAAAATAAATCAGAAAATACTAGAGGAGCCTGACACTGGTTCTGGCATATAGGCTGAGTCTATAAGTAGACATCAGTTGTCGTTTAGATTAAAAATGTGAACGGTTCCTTGGGTGTACAGGATGGAGTCTTTGGGTTTAAAGAGACAAGTTGTTAACCTAAGAGGGATGCAAGGGAAATAATCCTAGATGCCATAGCGCTAGTTACCGGTGTATGCTGAGAAATGGCAAGTATTGCCTTTTCCAGGTTTCTGTGTGTGTGTGCCTCCAGTAGTGGAGATGAGTCCGGAGAAGGTCTTGCCTGGTGTGCCCTGAAGAACGTCACTTGCGGCTTGACCTTGACCCTCTGGAATCCCCAGTTTAATTTATCCACTGGACCCAAATCTTTTCCCCATGACTCATTTCCCTTCTCCACACTGCCTGTTTACCTTCTGCCTTCCCTGAGGAACTCTGCGGTCTGGGAGCTATGCAATGGTGTACTGAGATGTGAGGGGAGCATCTCTCTAGCTGGACTCAGAACTATTACTATTATTACTAAGAGGGGAGGAGAATATGAGATGTAATCCTAGAGTGTGTGTTTGGAGGATGAATTTGTGTGTTTTACAGTGAACTGAAGTATTTGTATGATGTGATTGCTTTGAAGGGTGAAACAGTAAAGTTTGAAACTTTTCTTCTGTGTTCTGTGCTTGTTGTTGTTGGGAAGATAGTCAGAGTAGGTATAGGTGAGGGTTTAGCCACAATCCCTTAAGGAAAGTGACACCTGTCTCCTTCAGTTCCAGTAAGAAAGGCAGATTTGGTGTTGTTGGTGCAGCAGTTGTCTCCTCCCTTTCTGCTGTTGGGGGGCTTCAATGGGCATTTATCCCTTTGGGGAAACAAGAAGTAATCGATGAGGGACTTCCTCTTGGAGGAGATGTTCATGGAGCAGGACCTCTGCGTGTGGAATGGCAAGTCTCCCACTTACCTTTTTGTGTCAAACAGTACACTGTTGTGTCTGGATCTGTCAGTCTGCAATCCCTCATTGGTCCTGGACTTTCAGTGGGAAGTCCATGATGATCTGCATGGCAGGGATCATTTTCCAGTCATCTTGGCACAGAATGCGGTGGCGGGGGAATCCTGTATGGAGCAGTTTACTGTCAAGAGAGAATACTGGAATCATTTCAGGTCAGACATTCTTGCAGAATGTATGAAGGGGCTATGAAGTCTGCATACCAGCCCAGCCTGTTTCTAGGACAAGCAGTCAGCCAGAGACACCCGGGGCGCCTTGGTTTGGTGAGGAATGCCGGGTTGTCCACACTCAACAGCAGATCATCAAGCATGAGGGTTTTGTGTTATTGCAAGAGTAAGGGAAAAAACCGCTTCTGCATCTATCAACCCTCTGCGACTGGAAGACACTCTGGTTACAGATAGGGAGGCTGTGGCTAACCTGCTGGCCACTACTCTGAAGAACTCTTTTTCCGCTTCTACAGTGCCAAAGTTCTTGAGGACAAAATAAATGAAAGAAAAGGCTCCTGTAAAGTTTGCTTCAAGAATGATGAGTACTACAATCTTCAATTTTTCTTACCTAAACTGAAAAGATCCCTCAGTCATGCGACGAAACCTTGGCAGATCCTAACGGGATTCATTGCATTTTTTAAAAACACCTCCCAGACAGTTGCCTGCAAACCCTTCTAAAAGTATATAATCCCATTTGAATGATTAAGTATTTTTCTCCATTCTGGCAGTTGGCTTGTGTCATCCCCATCCCAAAACCTGGTAAAGATCTCAAAGACCCCAACAACTATAGAACCATAGCACTGACCAGCTGCATCTGTAAGTTGCTGGAAAAGATGGTCAACAACTATCTGGTGTGGCATCTGGAAAAGAAGGGCTTTCTAGCCAAGGAAAAGTTCGGCTTCAGTAAGAATCGTTGTACTATTGACCATTTGGTTGGCCTGGAGACGACTCCATAACGCCATAATTAATGAGCAGCATGTTGTCATTGTCTCTTTTAATTTTGGAAAGGCTTACAACACACCTTGGTGGGTTGACATGCAAGATCTGGTGTTTCATGGTTGTCTGCCATTGTTCTTGGACAACTTTCTGAAGAGGTGCTTTTGAGTGCAGGTTGGAACCACGCTGTCTGACATCTTTCAGCAGGAGATGGGGGTCCCACAGGAGAGCACCTTGTCTCCAGCTCTCTTCAGCATAAAAATAAACAACGCTGTCCAGTCCGTTCACCAGGGTGTGGAAGGCTCTCTTTTTGTGAATGATTTTTCTCTCTATGATATAGGCTTCAACTTTGTGTTAACACAGTGCAGGAATGGGCAGAGAATAATGAACTCAAGATTTTGGCCAAAAAGACAAAGTGCATCTACTTCACTAACAAGTTCAGAGAACGCTTTCCCAACCTGGTCATTCCCTTGGAAAAAATCCATCATAATGGTGGTGACTGAAGCCAAATTCTTAGGGGTTGTTTTTGATCGGAGGCTTAATTTCAAAAGTCACATCCAACCTCTGAAAACGTCCTATCAAAAAGCTCTGAACCTTCTGCGGGCGATCGCCTATACTGACTGGGGAATGGATCTAAGACAGTTGCATATTTACGGGCATTGGTGTAATCCAAATTGGACTGTGGCTGTCAGGTTTATGGAGCAGTGAGGCCTTCGTACTTGAAATTTCTAAACCCCAGTCACCATAAGGGATGAAAAATTGTTTGAGAGCATTCCAAACAACACTTGTATATAGTCTGTCTGCAGAAGCTGGAGAACCCGTTATGAAGAATTGCCATCTGAAGCTGACTTTGAACTATTACATGAAACTGTACTTGGAGTACAACAACCCTGCTAACGATTGTGTTCTCAACCTTGGTGTCAGGCGAAGTTCGAGAAATATTCCTCTGCTACCCCTTCTCTGGGGAATCGGATCCTTCTGGATCTCTGGGTGGTGGGTATCAGTTTGGGTGTGATATGTGACCTCCTCATGTTCCCCGAGATGCCTACGTGAATTATGGAAACCCTGTTGATCGACTTTGATCTGGCTGTGCAAAGGAATGACATGACCAGCTCGACAGCTTACAAGGTCTTTTTCCAAGAGTCGTGTCAGTCTTACTTGTCCTACATAAGCAAGGAAGGGGTGGCCTGCACCACCTACTGTCCCACCATTAAGAAATCTGTACTTTTTAATCCCTTGCCTTCAGATGGCTCAGTGTACACTGCCAAACTTAGTGCTCTCGTTTTGTTCCTAAAACTGATTCAGTTTTCTGGACGCACAGGCTTCTTGGTATGTGCGGATTTGCTCTGACCTCTGGGGGTTATTGATTGTAGAACATAAATCATCATAAGCTAAAGGGTTTCTATGAATTGTATTATTCCTTGAGATGGGACGGACATGATATTATTTTGGTATAAATCTTGGGGCAAGTGGGCATTCAGGGCAACAAAATGGTTGACCGACTCGCCATGTGTGCCATGAAGAAGGGCATTTCTAGGTCTACCGTGCCATACATGGTTCTGAAGCATTGAGGTGAACTACCAGTGGAAGTGTACAGATGTAAAATTGAATACAAGTGAACAGTACGCTTAGTCCCCCTGGCTAGACGAGTGGAACACTCAGACAGACATTAAACTTCCTGAGATTCGCCCTAACCTGAAAGAAGTTCACCCTGTGTGTCGAAAACCTTAGGGAAGCAACAGTGCTCACCAGGCGACACATGGGTCATTCTCATGTCACCACCGTTCATTTCCTTAGAGGAGAGGGAACCTCATGGTGTGTGACTTGTAATGTGTGGGTAGCCATCAAGCATCTGCTTCAGGAGTGTTGAGGTGTCCAGGATATTAGGCACAATCGTTTTACTGCAGACTCTCTAAAGATCCTTTTTTGCAGTGTTCCATGGACACATTTTTCAACTTCCTAGGAGAATCGCTTTTGTTTTTGTAAAAATCTAATATGAGTAAAGGTATTACATTTGGTCATAGTGTGCTTTTTGCTGTCATTTGAACACTTCAAAAAGAATTTTCTAAAAACCGCGATTATAGAGATTGGCTGGTTTGGCTCTAATGTAGCAACAATGTCATCTTGAATCTGTGCTTGGGCTGATAACCTAAAAAGGCTTTCCATGCAATTTTGCTTGTGTGCACAGATAAAACAATTACATAATTATAATAGATTTGCCATTGTGTTACTGTATATATGACAACAGCCTGTATAAAATGGCTTCCACATCATGTCAAATGGTTTGCTTAGCTAGGATGACTTTCTAAAAAAATATCCATTATTATGATGTCAAAATTTGTTTGATGGGCATGTGTTAGTAAAATTAGACGTGGAAGCTGGTCTGTGATTAGTTTTTATTCCTAACGTATATAAGGCATTCTTTAACCATAGCTTTTCAAAACCTTATTATCCTGCTTGTTAATGTTGTATGTCTTTCAAGAATTAGTCAAGCCTTCTAAGCAGACGATTTAAAAATACTATAAATTTTGCTGCCATGAAAAGGAGTGTTTTACACTTAAGCAGTTATGATTAAGAAAACATAAACAACAATTAAAGTGTAAAACATTGAGCATCATATTAATATGGATATGATACATTCATGCATCCAATTTTATTACCAAACTGTAAATGACACAATACAACAATGAGGGAAGGGGAGGGGGGTCTTTGCACTGCAGTCACAGTGTCAGAGCATCATTTCCATGTAACAAAACCGCGTGTAGTCTTCCTCAGCATCTAACGTTTTTTAACTGTGGCAAACACTCTCTCAAACACTTCAATAATAATAATGATGATAATAATAATAAATGACATTTTCCTAGCACTTAATTTGTATACAAATATCAAAACGCCTGCATTCCAGTTATTCACACACATGTGACCGATCACACACACACACACACACACACACACACACCACACACACACACACACACACACACACACACACACACACACACACACACACACACACCAGCACACAATCTAACAGATTTCACACACACACACACACACACACACACACACACACACACACACACACACACACACACACACACACACACACACACACACATACACACACACACGCACGCACGCACACACGCACACACACACACACACTCCATGCTTAAGCAAGGTAGTGGAGATGGAGTTGCCTGTTGGAAGTAGAATCAGGTAAGAGATGTAACTGTGGGGGAAAATCCTAGGTTTGAAATAGATTCAATGTGTCTTGAAGCATGATTTTGACGAAATGAGAGAGGGAGGTCATTCCAAATGGGTGGACTAGAAACAAAGAAAGAGCAACAGTCACACTGGATTGTTTGAATCAGGGTGATTGGAAGCATAAGGTATATGTAGCAGAAAGGAGGGAAAGGAGTGGGGGTATAGGCGAAGACAGTTACAGAGATAGGAGTGCCCAACTTTGTGGATACATTTGTAACAGAGGGAACCAAATTCATGCTTAACTCTTTGTGAAAGAGACAGCTAGTGAAGCGATGGCAAGATAGGATACACATAATGGAATTGCACTAGCGCACGTAATTGGTAGTAGCAGGCTGACAGGTGTAGGTGACGAATCTTTGCATATAGAGTTTGTTGTCAATGACAACCCCTAGATACTTCACAGAGGTGTACATGTAATTTCACTATTGTCATATTTCATTGAAGTTGTTGTGATGCAAGGGAGTTAATGTTTGGTCTTTATGAGCATTACTTCAGTTTTATCTGCATTTAGCTGTGACATATTTTACACCCTCCAGTTTTTAGTATTTTTAAGACAATTGGACATTTGTCAAGAGAGAAGACAGATTTTCCAATGTATCACAGCTTCAAATCTGATTATCATCGCGATAAAAGTAATTATTGATCTAATTAGGGTTGTTTATCTATGCCTAAATAGCAGAGTTGAGAGTAAAAAAGAAAAGTGACTCCCGGTTCAATTTTGGCAGATATAAACTGAACTTTCTGCTCTTGGATTGTGCCATGTCCAGCATCTAGATGGTTTGCGTGGACCAAATGTGTTCACCACCTTCAGGTTGTTGAAACTGGCAAATTCTAAGAGAGCCCAAGATGGGATCACCACAATCAAATAAACTACTTCATGGCCAAACAATGCTTTCAATCAAGTGTCAATATTGCACAGACATAGGACGCCATCATGTGTTTGTGATCATGACGTTTAGATTATAGGATTCGGTCATAGCAGAAAACTTCAAAGAAATGCTTGGAGGAAAATTTGACCCACCCCTCGTTCTCGACAACCAGGACACCAAAGTATATGCCTTGATCAACAGCTTTTACATTGGGGTGACTGGAACAGCTACAAACATACTTGGCAAACATCAGCCAACAAAAATGCCTTGGGTCACAAAAGATGTACTCAAGCTGTGCGACAAACGCAGAGAACTGAAGCCAAAGAAGAAGGAGGTTGAAGGTGCAAAACTATACAGAGAAGCAAATTGACAAGTTTTAAAATAAGACATGAGAAAAGCAAAATAGACATGGATTGAAGATCAATGCAAAGGTATATAAAACCTGAAGAATAACAACAGCATGAAAGCTTACCAGTTTGTGAAAGACCTGACAAGCTCAAACAAGGAAAAACCTTTACCATCCAAGACAAAGCAGGGAAATGTCTCACAGAAGATCAAGGCATTTTAAAGAGGTGAAAAGAGTACTGCTCTCAATTGCACACAGTCTTAACCCAGATACAGACGCAGCCGACAGTAACGGAAGTTGCTGCTAGATTCCAATACGACCGCAGCTGACAGTTAGTGCTGCCCACGTGGGCAGTACTTTTCCATCACACACAGATCTCGTGGTTTTCACACTGTGTGTCTGAAAATTGGTGGGGCAATGCAGGGAGGGTGTCAGAGGGTGCCAGTGATAAATTTAGACCACTGTATGCTTGTAGTGGGGAGGGAAGGAAGAAATAACAGCCAGCAAGGGGAATACTTTTCATTCGTAGCAGCGTGAGGGAAAAAATGGCGTTTTCTTTGGTAGCAGATGATTCATCTAATAAGTGAGACCATTAACTGAATGTTATTGTCTTGGAAGTAGAAACATTTGATTGAGATATGGTAAATGAGTCCGATATTAAACTCTTAGGAGGAAGAGGAGGAAGGAAATGCTGCAGTTAGGGAGAAGAGTGAGCCAGAAAATAACATGCTACACAGCAATTCCTGACCTGTGCTACACACAGATTGTGGAGATATTTGACGTCCCGGCAGGTCCGTAGCATGAACACCTGAAACGATGCCTTTTGACTGTTTTCTCATTATTATCAAACTTTTGCTTTGAAACTGCAATGGCAGAAACGAACAGATATGCCGATAATGAAAAAAGCAAAAAGGAAAATAAAATAGGTCACTGGTCTGCCAAGGTTGACAGGTGACAAAAATGGGTTAACCCCCCACACATCCATAATTTGTGCATTTTGTGATGTGACCCTGTGTCACCACTACGACTACTTTAGAGTCTACCAACATTAAAATGTTGAAGGGTTACAGAAGTTCTGTGGTGTTTCGAATTTGTCACACCTGTGCTGTGACACTGGTGATAGTGTGACAGTCATGTACAATAATACACTTCTGTACACTTAACATGTGGTAGCATACGCAGGTATAAACTGCAGTATAAAGGTCACATGTTGATTGAATATGACTTGTTTTCAAAAGAAAAAAAAAGTTAAACAAAACTTCTGTCTCCTCGAGACATACCATAAAACAACAGGTGCTATGGGGACATTATGTGACACATCCTTGAAGTACTATTACACATAACCATTGGTAAACACATCAGAAGGGTATCAGTTCCTTATTCAACACTAACATGCATGAAATTTTGTCAAATCCATGCAGGATTTGCTGTTTTATCATATATACCATACTTACCTCTGATTGGTGACAAATAAGGTGACAATGGCAAGACATCTGGTGACCAGACACATAATTATAAATCTGCGTCTAAATGCAAGTGCCACGAGGACTTTTTGTGCACTTAACGAAGGCATTCAACAGAGCCTGGCTTGCTGGTCTGTGGGCAATCATGAGGCTGTGTAACCTCAATACCAACCTGATCAGAACCATAGACTGCCTCTACAACATAGCAACCACCACAGTCTACTGTGAGAGTAACATAGGTGTTTGGTTCTGAACCTCAATTCAAGTATACCAAGGATGTGTGCTCTCTCCCAACCTCTTCTTCTTAGATTCAATAATGGCTGATGCACTTGGAAATCATGACGAAACAGTCAGCATGGGAGGCAGGACAATCACAAACTTATGTTCTGCTGACTGCATCAATTGGCCTAGCTGGAGAAGAGCAAGAGCTAGTAAACCTGGTAAGTGACTTTGATGAAGTTGTTTTGGCATATGGCAAGCAGATCAATGCAGAGAAGACCCAGAAGATGATAAATAGTGTCAATGGCATCAGCACTGATATAATTCTAGACTGCAGGAAAATTGAGACGTCCAAAGCTTTAACCGTCTTGCCCCCGATACGGCCGCAGCCGACCTAGCTTGTGACAAAATTTCAGCTTGATAGCTGGTCATGCACACATACAGTTGTCTTAGGAGTAAAGTAAGTCACTTGGTGGTAGAAAACATGCAAAGAATTCAAAATCTACAGGCAGTCTAGCCCTGTATAATACAACAACAAGAGGGTTAAATATCTAGGAGCTGTAGTATCGGATGAAGGATCAAACCTGAAAATATCTCCAGGATAGCCCAGACGATAGCTACAAAGACCAAACTGAAAGTCCTCTGGAATGTAAAGAACATTGCCATCAGCCTCAAGATCAGACTGATGTGTGTCCATATTTTTGTACACATGTGAAACGTGGAACACAACAATAGACATTGAAAGAAGGGTACAAGCAGTAGAGATGAGGTGCTTTTGCAAACTCCTTAGTTTCTCATACAGAGATCACATCACTGATGTAGTGAAAACCAGAATTAAAAAAACCGTCATAGGACCATATGAAGAGCTCCAGACTTATGTGAAAATGACGCAAACTAAAGTGGTATAGGCATGTCGCACGAGCATCTGGACTGGCCAAGACTGTCCTTCAGGAAACAGAACAAGAAGAGGCAGACAGAGAAAACGATGGGAATACAACATCAAAGACTGGACTGGCCATGAGCGGAATGATTTGCTACGGAAAGCAGAGGACTGCAGGGAGTGGGGGATGCTGGTTGAAAAATCTTCGTTCGTGCTCCAACAGTCCACGGGACTACGGGATAGGTAAAGGTAAATGTGAATTGAATTTTGTTTACGGCAACCATCTAGAATCAGTTTGCCAAACAAAATCTTAATCAGGTGAGGGCTGTGTCAGTAATACCAAACTTTTTTATGGAAGAGGAAGAGACGCATTAAGTGGTCCAGAGTTTCGAAGGCTGCAGATATCTGGAAAAGCCTGAGTAGGATTTTTTTTTTCTTAAACCAGAAGCAAGGAGAAACGTGTTTAAGGTGTGGACTAAGTTAGTTTCATTGCTGGGGTTGACACAGTAGGCAGATTCAAACGCAGGAAGAAGACACATTAAAGGTGGTCATTGAGACGTTTTAGATCTATATTTCAAGGACTTAAAACATAAAAGATTGTTGATTAACAGGTCTATATTTTTTAAGAATGTTTAGGTCGAAGTAATTTTAATTTAAAAAAGGTGTAACTTTCGCGGTTTTGAGAGCAAATGAGAAATATCATAAGAAGAGATGAGTTTACTACTTTCGTGATAGTAGGTATAAGTTGTGGAAGGCTCTTTGTGAAAAGAAGAGTAGGTGTGGGATCAATATCGCGTGATTTCATTGTCATTTTTGTCAGAATTTATTTGATTTCTGTATCACTTGTTGAATAAAAGAAAGTAAGAGGAGTGCCAGTGAATTAGAGATCAGGAAGTATAGGCTGGACAGGAGTCTGATTCAGTCTGAAGCGATTACTGCGGAATTTTCTCAGAAAAGAATTACAAAAATGAAGAAAGAAGTTAAGAATGGTTGTTGACAGAAGGGCAGAGGGCATGCCTTCATAGCTCGGAGAAGAATTGATGTGAGGTAAACAAACATACATATTTTAACGACGTAATATCAAGAGCTTGAGAAGAGACCAGCCGCCATCATGCAGTGGTTAGCGCCTTTGGTTAAGGACTGGAAGGTCGTTGGTTTGAATGCCACAAGCCATAGCTTTTTGTTATTTTTTGTGTTTACTCAGGCCGACTCATAACCAGAGTAAGAGTGCTGTAGGTTCATTAGGAAGACTGATGCCACACAGTCGAGCTTCGTCCACACTACGGACGCGAGTTTGAGAGTATTACTCATATTACCTACCACTGCAGTTGTTTGTATCTCTCAGGCCTGATTAGGTTTCCCCATACGTTCCTGTGTCTGTGGTGAGTTTGCATCAAAGCCTTTGGAGTTAGACGTTCATGGAAGGATGCTGTGGTAGTTGCCACCTCGGCGTGTGACTCGCTGAGGCTGACTTTACGACTGAGCTAATTCTGTGCCAGTAAGCATTCGAATTCTGAATTCACAATGATGTTGACTACCTAGTTTTTACATTTCTCTGAATAATCTGCCTGATTGTCATTGTTACGAGTGTAGTCAATACATAATTATGTGTGTGTGTGGGGGGGTGGGTTCGTGGGTGTGTGAAATAAGTCTGTGTTCTAGTCAACTGTCTTAAAACATTGAATTCATATATTGGTGTATGGTGTGCGTGTGCGTGGGCGTGTTCGCACACACACGTACCCGCGTGTGTACGTGCTGCGTATATGCGTGCGTAAAAACAAGTTTTTGTGTCTTCTAGTCAATGGGCTTAAAGTTGTGTTCGCAATTGATGTGTGTGCGTGCGGGCGTTTGCGTGTGTGTGCGCATGCGCGCGTGTGTGTGGTGTGTGTGTGGTGTGTTGTGTGTGTGTGTGTGTGTGTGTGTGTGTGTGTGTTGTGTTCGTGGCATTTTATTTGAAAACCAATATGAAATATAGCTTTTGTGTCTTTGATATATTTGATGTGTATCAATCTGCCTGTCAGTATTGTAATTGCCCTTCATGGGATGATTAAAGTGTTTTTGACTTGACTTGACTTGACTAAAGGGCTTAGTAGGTGGTGTCCAGCGAACGTTAACTAAGAACAGGCACACCTGGACACAGCTAAGGTGAGCCAGCAGCAGTGCAGGGCTCCCCTGGCTGGTGGCCTCACTGCGGCCTGATATTGATGGGCTCCCTGCAGACTTCCAATCCTGGGTATGCCATATAAAGAATCTGGGTATGGCTGTGGCGGGGAGGCCGAAACGAGCAGCAAAGCATCATAAGGACAGGAATGTCACAGAAAATGAAGCAGAAAAAAATAAATAAAAAGTTGGTTCTGGGGAATGGATTCAGATTTTAACTTTCTTGATGATTTTAACTTTATTGATTAGTTTTCAAAAAAGCTGTGTGTTTTTTCAGACATAATTTAACATGTTTTAAAGGCATGTAGCATCTTTTTCATACCTTCCTTCTGCGCCTGCGCGCGTGTGTTTTGTGTGTGTGTGTGTGTGTGTGTGTGTGTGTGTGTGTGTGTGTGTGTGTGTGTGTGTGTGTGTTATTCTGTGTCTGTGTGTTACATACATGCCCATATACATACCACATAAATGTAATGTGTGTGTAGATATATCTTCTCCCCACCCCACCCCTTCACTCTCTTGTCTTCTCTCTACTAGCCTTCTTCTCTACTGGTACGGTATTTTACTTGTTGATGTGCACATTTTTATTCACTATACATCTTGTTGTTGTTTTGCCTCTTGGTAGGAACTCAGAGACTTACCAATACTGAGACTTAGTCTATGCATTTCTTTAACCAACATTGATGTTGCAGCATCCCAACTTCATGAATACAGGATGTGGTGACGATCATTAATTTCTGTTTTTATGTCAGAGGTCGACTTGGGGCAGCTATGTGAGGGGAAGAACCAGAAACACTGCATGTCTGGAACGAGATGTGATAATGATTTTGTCTGCAGTAAGTGTATGTGTGTGTGTGCGTGCGTACGTGCGTGCGTGCGTGCGTGCGAGCGTGTGTGTGTGTATATGTGAACGGAGCAAAAGCAGAACATAAAACAGATCATTGCCATGGAAGCATACAAGTCTTATAGACACAAGTCAACAAAGTTGTTAGAAAAAAAGCTACGAAGATTCATGCAATCAAAAATATACTTTGCAAGGGTCCTTGAAGTTTGTCAAGCTGTACACAATCACTTGGAACCTATTAAAACACATTTGTTTGGGTTGTCACTATTAATACGTGACTGGACTGTTGTACCTTTTTAAGTAGATTACTCCGTAGATCCTGAAAATATGAAACTCGATCCAAAATATCCAAAATCCAAGATCAAAGATCCAAAATATGAAACTCGTCTTCTAAATCTTCACTCATGTTACATATTCTTTCTTCTGTTGGGGTGCCTGAATATCGACCACGCTCAATGTTTAAATCATGGGCACTGACTCTGAGTCTGCAAAGAGCTTGTTTGTCTGCAAAGAGCTTGTTTGTGGGATGGGTCGATATCTGTAGCTAGGTCTTGTTCTAGGTGATAATCATTCTGGGCTTTTAAAAATGTTATGGTAAAATTCAAGTCTACCGTATTAGTTTTTTTGTTTCCAAAACTTAACATATTTCTGTACTAACTGTTGGTGAAATGCAAATTTGAGCTTTTTTATGAATTGTTGATTGATTGTTTCAAACGTGTCCTAGCCCTAAGTTATGAAGAATATTTTTAACAAACATTAGCCAATAGTCTTTAGAAGTATTCTCTTGGTTCAGCATAGCATTGTACAATCTTTTCATGTAAGCATTATGATGTGCATCTAAGATGTGAGTCCAATAACCAATAACTCGATGTGCAACATAATCCCCACCGAATATCTAACTTTGATACTTTTGGTAGATTTATTGATATGGAATGTAAACCTAAAATTGTTTTACAAAATCTTATGTGTTTTCTTCATGTGGATATATAGAAGAAAGACAGTATACAAAGAAAAAATTGGATATGTCTGAGTTAAATGAGGTAAGTATATTAATATTCACCCTTGGAAACCAAATGTCAGCCCCATATGTTGCTATAGGCATAATCAACGAACAAAAAATCACTAGTATTGTATTGTAAGGAATAGTCTGTTCTATGAAGACTTGTCTTAGTTAATGCGCTGCTTTATTTTCCTGCTTAGCTGAATGCTCTTGGCAAAGTGAAATGTTTCCTTTTTATGACATACTACAACCAGGTATTGAACTGATCAATAGTTTGGATTATATGACTACCCACTTTGAAAAGAAAAGGTAATTTTGAGTGTGTGTGAGTGAGTATTACAACTTTGGGCTTTCTCATGTTGATAATTACTTTGTTTGTCCAGAGCCACAATCATATATCTCTAAAATGTCAATTTTTTCTTTCTTTTTCTTGTTACTTTTTTCATAACAAATTGTATGCACTATCAGCTATACTAATATCTTATATTTTTAGCGAGATATGAACAATATATGATTGATGCACTGAAAACCAGTTCTCTCTTTTGATGTGACACAACCACCCAACAACAGGCATTGCCCCTTTGTGGCAGACAGTGTTTCCTGGTGAAAAAAGAAGGGAGGTTTTACGTAACAGCCCTGTACTTCAGCCCTACACACTTCTTATATGGCAAACTAATCTAACCGGTTAGCAACAAATACCCGTGTTCCTGTTACCTCCTTGTGGCTGTAGTGCCTCAAGGGGAATGCCAGCCTTACTTAGTGTCACCCAGTACTGGAACCCATTACAACATGCCTCAATGAAACTCCTGGTCCATGTGCAAGTTGTGGATTGAGTTGCAGCCTCCGTTCTTCAGTGACTCAGTTTTTGTCTCAAAGAATAATTAGGCATGTTTGGCTGTGGTGGAAACTTGAGAAAGGAAGAAAGAAAGCTGGAGTTTAAGGACAAACAAAATATCAGCTTTAATCAAAAACTCAAATGAGTACTTACCTTGGGAAGTCAAAGTTTGAGGGGAGTTCAATGGGGGTAGTTGACAGAGAAAGAGGGATAACAATTTGAGATGCACATGCCTGGAAAATGCCATTCTTTACAGTGTAGAACATTAAAAAACATGATCCAATTATGTTTGTAATCTTGTTCTTGTTAACAAACTGGACTGCAGATTGAAAAGGTAAAGGTGTCCTATAACCTATGTGGTAGTAGGGGAGTGAGGCGTCAGAGATCTCCACTTCTCCAGGGGCCAGCATATTGAGGGCGACATCCATCTCTTCTCACTTGCTGTTTTACCTTCCCGACCCTAAAGAGGCAGGTACCCATTCACAGCTGGGTGAACTGGAGGACTGTACTGAAGTCAAGGCGAGCAAATGGTCACCCATCCAAGTAGTAACCATGCTTGATGCTGCTTAACCTTAGCTGGGGAAAAGTTAATGTTCTGACCACTGAGCTATCCCATTCCCGAAATCTTTAAAAAAATCCCACCCAATATTAAACATGAATAATTGCCTTTTGTACTGTGTTAAGTTAAAATTGCTTTGTTAAAATATATACATAAGGGGTAGTAAAACAGTAAAACAGATGGTGGGCACATATCTCTCCAAGTCAAACTTCGACTTCCTAAGGGAAGTACTCTATTGAAAAATTTAATTCCATTATGGGTAGTTTCCCCCAAATATCGTTTATTTTATTTTTTCTTTTATATCTAGGATAATGGAAAAAGCACATATGCGCTTTTTTACATCCAGTCCCCGTGTATATGCGGTTTTGTCAATTTTGTCATGTTCCCACCGGCACACAATGACCTACTTTTACAAAAAGCGGAACAGGATTTAACATGTGCGTAAGATGCTCTGCCTGCATTAGCACATGGGTCTCGGTTTATAGTCTCATCCAAAGGATGTCTACGTCATATGAGACACTTTAAATATGGTTGCGTTTTTATAAATTGATAGTCATTTAAATGGAAGTTCTCTAGACAAGT
This sequence comes from Rapana venosa, assembly GCA_028751875.1. Taxonomy (NCBI): domain Eukaryota; kingdom Metazoa; phylum Mollusca; class Gastropoda; order Neogastropoda; family Muricidae; genus Rapana; species Rapana venosa. The sequence goes on from CM054164.1 coordinate 15,220,675, forward strand.
CTGCTGTCAAATCAGGCATTTATTCTCATTTGTATATTTTGACAAATGAGACCACAAATCATAATCCTGCATATGTCACACTCAATACAATGGTGTGATTGCAAAATTGATATAGTCATTGCAGCTTGTATGACTAGATGTACAAAACCGAATTCTTTTAACAAGCCCATCGATAACTTTACACAAAACAGCCAGGGCTAAAAGGGGGCGCCATCTGCGTGCATTGCACAAAATTAAAGTCATTTCTTCATTGCAGATTATATAAAATACGTCTTTGCCCTATATGAACAGAGTCTATTTTGTAGTCTTCACTATGGACCTATTGTAAAAACAATTTGGAAAGCTTTAGCATATGTCCAGCTAGCCATCTTAAGAATTTTGTTAAGAGAAGCTCCATGTCTGGCGATGTCTGAAACTGGCTGTTTTGGAGATGTATCCTTGTGGCTGTGAATTGACGATCTGTTCCCCAGTTTTCACAATGCACACTAGAGTTATTTAATTTCTGTTGTAATCCTGCCTTTGTAGTAGGGTTGTAAGGCCATCAGCGTAAAACAGGCAAGAAATAACATTGGTTTTATCATTATCTATGGACAGTGGGTCCATATTATATGTGTAACTAGGAATGTCATTTACAAAATTAATATGTTAGATAAAGTAGGACTAAGGACATTTCCTTGTCGTGTTTATAGAGATGTGTCCCGAGGCACAGATAATTATTTGTCTTGTGTTCATTGTTCATGGAATTGTGTTCTGAGTTACTAATGTCTGTCATGGCCTCTCTTGTATTCCTTGCTCATAATTGTGTCCTAATTCATCTGTATCTCATGTGCTCCTTGTTCATGGATAAGTGTTCTGAGTCACTGATGCCTGTACTATGTTTATTGTTCACAGAGCTATGTCTTAGAGCAGTGATATTTGGTTTATATTTATTGTTCACTGAGTTGTCCTGTGTTTATCATGTCTGTCCTGTGTTTATTGTTCATGAGTTTGTGTCTGGAGTTAGTGATTACTGTTAGTTGTTCATATAATTGCGTCCAAAGTCACTGAGATGCAAGTCCTGTTGTCATCGTTTATATCGCTATGCGTCCTGAATGAATGATTTATCTTGTGTCTATTGTTCATAGACTTATGCTTCCTAAGTCACTGATATCCGGCCTATGTTTATTGCTCATAGTGTTATGTATAATTTGTCAATGACGTCTGTATTGTGTTCATTGTTTATAGAGCAATGCATCCTGATTTACTGATATTTGTCCTATGTGTTTATTGTAAATAGTGTTGTGTGTCCTCAGTCCTTTGTACTTGTCCTGTGTTTATTGTTCATACTTTTATGTCTCCTTAGTCATTGGATTCTGTCCTGTGTTTATCGTTTATGAAGTTTTGTTTTGAGAAAGTTTTGCATTAAAGAAACAACAAATTATCCGAGCACTACGCCCTCATAAGTTTTCCAGCAGCTACAGGCTTACCCCTGCTAATACCTTGCACCCCTACAACCTACCAAGAAAAGCAATCTAGGATGCTTCTAATGGGCTAGTCAACATCCAGGTAGACCATTGTTTGGCAGCACATTGCTTCAAGTCTAGCTTTAACAAGGCCCAGACATGAACATTCCCTGGAGGTTACAGGGGATGGGATAGCCTGGTGGTTAGAGTGATGTGTTCATAATCTGCTGACCCCGGTTCAGATCTCATTCAAGAGGATTTTTTCCTCTGGAGTTAACATTAGTGCCGACTCCACTCTCTCCCAAATGCCTTCGGATGAGACTATAAACTGAGGCCCTGTGTGCGAACGCACGAACATCTTGCGCACACGTTAAAATCCGTTCAGCTTTTCGGAAGAGTAGGCCATTGTGTGCTGGATGGGAAGGGATGGCAAAAATTACAAAACTGCCTAAACACGGGGACAATATGTAAAAAAAATCACATGTGTGTTTATACCATTGTCCTCGAAATGAAAATAGAAAGAAAAAAATAAATAAGCAATGATCATGGCTTAGTGTGTTTGACTCTGAAATGAAAACTAAAGAGAATATATTGTGTAGCAGGCCCCTGCATCGACTTTGATCTAGATAGGCTAAAAACACCCTAAACAAGAATCAGCATTTTAAGCCTAGACTGGAGGAAAAGTAGCAGCACTAACTGTTGAGGACAACAGTAACAGCAACAACAACAGCAGCAACAACAATAACAACAACAAGAACCACAACAACAATAATAACAATGATAACAACAACAATAATGATGATGATAATAATAATAATGATAATATAATAACAACAACAACAACAAAAACAACAACACACTTTCTGATGAACTCAAACACACCCTTATAGAGACACCAGACGGAGTGTGGGGAAGACAGAGAAAGGAAATGCAGCTGCGGCTTCATGGCAATTGGCTTTTTGTGATGGAAGGGGAAGATTCAAACCCACTAGGTCTTCAAGTGGAACCGCAAGAAAACAACTATCACAAAATGAACAACGGAACTCAGTAAAACGTGAGTGACCAAATTTGAAAAAAAGGACATTAACAGACAATTCAGTTGAACAAGCAGGTAGCACCTTGAAACAGCTTGCCAAGACCGAGCAGAACCAATCATCAATCATCAAAAACAAAGCATTAGTACTGCTCAGTGACAGCGCTCAGTTTTTCAACAGATGGAAAGGATACCCGCGTTTTCTTTTTTTTTTTCTTTTTTTTTTTGGGGGGGGAGGGGGTTACAAGATACAGAGCTATATGAATTCCATTTATCATCATCTGTAGTCACTGATGTCTGTCATGTGTTCATTGCTCATAGAGGTGTGTCGCAGTCACCAATGTCCAACCTGTAGTTTTGTTCATAGAGATGTGTCCTAGCACTGTTTATCATGTGTTCATAATTCATAGAGTTGTGTCCCTTTTCAGAGTTGATAGAAAAGGAAGACTGCAGTGGTTCCAAAAGTATCTACTGCCTGCAAGGCTTATTCTGTGACTGGCTGGGACTTTGCGGTGAGTTTTACATCATACACATGCCCATGCGCATATGCACACACGCACGTACGCACGAATGCACGTACATACACACGCCCACACACAACCAAATACATATGCACGTTCCTGGGCAAAAAAACGAATACCAGTGTGCTCACCATAAAAAAACGGGTTTCAGGCAACTAGGTATCTGATCATAGACTATAAACCGAGATCCCGTGTGCGAACGCATGCAGAACATCTTGCGCACACGTTAAATCATGTACCGCTTTTCGAAAGAGTAGGCCATTGTGTGTCAGTGGGAAGAGATGACAAAATGTACAAAACCGCATACACACAGGGACTGGATGTAAAAACGCACATGAGTGCTTATTCCATTATCCTCGATATAAAATAATATAAAAAATAAAATCATAAAGCACAGATTTTTTCATAACTGTCCGCTTCCATGGCCTTATAGTATATTTCCCAAATATATGTCAGTTATTGGGCCTTTATTCTGATGAACTTGTCTAGACTTTATGAGGTTTCTGTTCCTGAAGACAACGTTTGGAAGATTAGTGATCTCTATGACATATCAATGTCTGCAATTTAAGTCTGTGTTTACTTCATTATGTCTTGATATTTTTGGTTGTTTTTTCTGTTTGGTTGAAAATGACAAAAAAGAATAGCTAAGATTAGATTTTATCAGCAATATCAAATGGTGATTTTTTTCTATCTTGCAAAACATTATTTTTTTTAGCGCAAAAAGAAATTCGAAAGAACTTTAAACATCAAAGCCGTCATTGTTTTTTGCTAACATTTGCTTTTCTTGAAGACCACACGTACCTCATCACATGCGTGGAAATGTTTATTTCGGTTTCTGTATATTACAGTGAGTGGCTCTAGCAGCTGCTTACCACAAATTACTGAGTTCAATAAAACTTTGCCTAACTCCAACATATATTGTGAACGCCAAGAATAAATCCAAAACAGTTTTAAAAGAATAAAAAAGGGGAAAAACACTTTAGAAAATAGAAAGTGTTTGAAAAACGTAGCTTTTTTGCACCCAGGTGTTAGTTTCACTACGCGAAAAGTGTGTGTGTGTGCTTGTGAGTGTGTGTCTGTGTGTGTGCGTGCGTGCGTGCGCGCGCGTGTGTGTGTCTGTGTCTGTGTGTATAGGTCGAGGAATCGGTGACTCGTGTGCTGGCAAAAAAGGTGAAGACATGTGTGTTACTGGAGCCTTATGTCTCAATGGCTCTATCTGCATGTGTGATACAACTATTTCAACTGTATACGGTGCTACTTGTGGTAAGATGTTTGTCTGTGCGTACTTGTTTGCGCGCGTGCATGCATATTGATATATTTGTGGATAGGGGGGAAATGAGTAAGAGGAGAAAATGTCTGGACAGTGTGTGCATTTTATTATACTACTACTACTACTACTACTACTACTACTACTAAGTGGAGTTTATATAGCGCTATATCTTGCACAGACAAACCAAAGTGCTTGCACTCAACTCATTCTTACACAGTAATGCAACAAGTAACAAGTAATAGTTCCAACAAGTTCAAACGTGCACAACGCGCGTACGCATGCGCGCACGCTCACACACAATAAAAAAAGATAAATTCCAACCTCTGTTGATAGGTAAAAGAGTAATTGAAGAAGTTGACTCCCACATAATTCTGGGTGTTATTATTGACAAAAATCTTACTTGGACTGACCACGTGATGGCGCTAGGAAAACGTCTCGCTTTCAAGCTACTTCAGTTATCAAAAGAATCACTCTCGCAAACTCTTTTTTGGGCCATATTTTGGCCTATAGTTGACTATGCTTCATCTCTTAGGAACAGCTGCAGTGAACATTTTTTTAAATTGGTTCATCGATTATATAAAGGAGCACTGAATATTGTTCTATTAAAATCAAGCTCCCTAACCAACAACGATTATAAGCAAACAAATATTCTAACCTTCAAAAACAGACTTTATCTAAATAAAGCTCTATTTGTCCAGAAAGTTGTCAATGGAAATGCCCCTCCAAAGATCACCAATAGCTTCAAAATCAATGAGCACATACATAATCATCTACTAACATTTCACAATTGTTTCAATTTAGCTTTAACAAGGCCAGACATGAACATTCCTGGAGGTTACAGGGGATGGGAAGCCTGGTGGTTAGAGTGATGTGTTCATAATCTGCTGACCCGGTTCAGATCTCATTCAAGAGGATTTTTTCCTCTGGAGTTAACATTAGTGCCGACTCCACTCTCTCCCAAATGCCTTCGGATGAGACTATAAACTGAGGCCCTGTGTGCGAAACGCACGAACATCTTGCGCACACGTTAAAATCCGTTCAGCTTTTCGGAAGAGTAGGCCATTGTGTGCTGGATGGGAAGGGATGGCAAAAATTACAAAACTGCCTAAACACGGGGACAATATGTAAAAAAAATCACATGTGTGTTTATACCATTGTCCTCGAAATGAAAATAGAAAGAAAAAAATAAATAAGCAATGATCATGGCTTAGTGTGTTTGACTCTGAAATGAAAACTAAAGAGAATATATTGTGTAGCAGGCCCCTGCATCGACTTTGATCTAGATAGGCTAAAAACACCCTAAACAAGAATCAGCATTTTAAGCCTAGACTGGAGGAAAAGTAGCAGCACTAACTGTTGAGGACAACAGTAAACAGCAACAACAACAGCAGCAACAACAATAACAACAACAAGAACCACAACAACAATAATAACAATGATAACAACAACAATAATGATGATGATAATAATAATAATGATAATATAATAACAACAACAACAACAAAAACAACAACACACTTTCTGATGAACTCAAACACACCCTTATAGAGACACCAGACGGAGTGTGGGGAAGACAGAGAAAGGAAATGCAGCTGCGGCTTCATGGCAATTGGCTTTTTGTGATGGAAGGGGAAGATTCAAACCCACTAGGTCTTCAAGTGGAACCGCAAGAAAACAACTATCACAAAATGAACAACGGAACTCAGTAAAACGTGAGTGACCAAATTTGAAAAAAAGGACATTAACAGACAATTCAGTTGAACAAGCAGGTAGCACCTTGAAACAGCTTGCCAAGACCGAGCAGAACCAATCATCAATCATCAAAACAAAGCATTAGTACTGCTCAGTGACAGCGCTCAGTTTTTCAACAGATGGAAAGGATACCCGCGTTTTCTTTTTTTTTTTTTTTTTTTTTTTTTTTTTGGGGGGGGGGGGGGGGGTTACAAGATACAGAGCTATATGAATTCCATTTATCATCATCTGTAGTCACGGATGTCTGTCATGTGTTCATTGCTCATAGAGGTGTGTCGCAGTCACCAATGTCCAACCTGATGTTTTGTTCATGGAGATGTGTCGTAGCACTGTTTATCATGTGTTCATAATTCATAGAGTTGTGTCCCTTTTCAGAGTTGATAGAAAAGGAAGACTGCAGTGGTTCCAAAAGTATCTACTGCCTGCAAGGCTTATTCTGTGACTGGCTGGGACTTTGCGGTGAGTTTTACATCATACACATGCCCATGCGCATATGCACACACGCACGTACGCACGAATGCACGTACATACACACGCCCACACACAACCAAATACATATGCACGTTCCTGGGCAAAAAAACGAATACCAGTGTGCTCACCATAAAAAAACGGGTTTCAGGCAACTAGTATCTGATCATAGACTATAAACCGAGATCCGTGTGCGAACGCATGCAGAACATCTTGCGCACACGTTAAATCATGTACCGCTTTTCGAAAGAGTAGGCCATTGTGTGTCAGTGGGAAGAGATGACAAAAATGTACAAAACCGCATACACACAGGGACTGGATGTAAAAACGCACATGAGTGCTTATTCCATTATCCTCGATATAAAATAATATAAAAAATAAAATCATAAAGCACAGATTTTTTCATAACTGTCCGCTTCCATGGCCTTATAGTATATTTCCCAAATATATGTCAGTTATTGGGCTTTATTCTGATGAACTTGTCTAGACTTTATGAGGTTTCTGTTCCTGAAGACAACGTTTGGAAGATTAGTGATCTCTATGACATATCAATGTCTGCAATTTAAGTCTGTGTTTACTTCATTATGTCTTGATATTTTTGGTTGTTTTTTCTGTTTGGTTGAAAATGACAAAAAAGAATAGCTAAGATTAGATTTTATCAGCAATATCAAATGGTGATTTTTTTCTATCTTGCAAAACATTATTTTTTTTAGCGCAAAAAGAAATTCGAAAGAACTTTAAACATCAAAGCCGTCATTGTTTTTTTGCTAACATTTGCTTTTCTTGAAGACCACACGTACCTCATCACATGCGTGGAAATGTTTTATTTCGGTTTCTGTATATTACAGTGAGTGGCTCTAGCAGCTGCTTACCACAAATTACTGAGTTCAATAAAACTTTGCCTAACTCCAACATATATTGTGAACGCCAAGAATAAATCCAAAACAGTTTTAAAAGAATAAAAAAGGGGAAAAACACTTTAGAAAATAGAAAGTGTTTGAAAAACGTAGCTTTTTTGCACCCAGGTGTTAGTTTCACTACGCGAAAAGTGTGTGTGTGTGCTTGTGAGTGTGTGTCTGTGTGTGTGCGTGCGTGCGTGCGCGCGCGTGTGTGTGTCTGTGTCTGTGTGTATAGGTCGAGGAATCGGTGACTCGTGTGCTGGCAAAAAAGGTGAAGACATGTGTGTTACTGGAGCCTTATGTCTCAATGGCTCTATCTGCATGTGTGATACAACTATTTCAACTGTATACGGTGCTACTTGTGGTAAGATGTTTGTCTGTGGTACTTGTTTGCGCGCGTGCATGCATATTGATATATTTGTGGATAGGGGGGAAATGAGTAAGAGGAGGAAAATGTCTGGACAGTGTGTGCATTTTATTATACTACTACTACTACTACTACTACTACTACTACTAAGTGGAGTTTATATAGCGCTATATCTTGCACAGACAAACCAAAGTGCTTGCACTCAACTCATTCTTACACAGTAATTGCAAACAAGTAACAAGTAATAGTTCCAACAAGTTCAAACGTGCACAACGCGCGTACGCATGCGCGCACGCTCACACACAATAAAAAAAGATAAATTCCAACCTCTGTTGATAGGTAAAAGAGTAATTGAAGAAGTTGACTCCCACATAATTCTGGGTGTTATTATTGACAAAAATCTTACTTGGGGGACTGACCACGTGATGGCGCTAGGAAAACGTCTCGCTTTCAAGCTACTTCAGTTATCAAAAGAAATCACTCTCGCAAACTCTTTTTTGGGCCATATTTTGGCCTATAGTTGACTATGCTTCATCTCTTAGGAACAGCTGCAGTGAACATTTTTTTAAATTGGTTCATCGATTATATAAAGGAGCACTGAATATTGTTCTATTAAAATCAAGCTCCCTAACCAACAACGATTATAAGCAAACAAATATTCTAACCTTCAAAAACAGACTTTATCTAAATAAAGCTCTATTTGTCCAGAAAGTTGTCAATGGAAATGCCCCTCCAAAGATCACCAATAGCTTCAAAATCAATGAGCACATACATAATCATCTACTAACATTTCCGAGACCAAGAAATAATCTTTACAAAACAAGCTTATTGTACTCAGGTAGTGACTTATGGAAAAAGCTCCCAAACCGCTTAAAAATGTATTTTAAAAAATCAGTTCAAGACACAGCTAAAAAGTCATCTAATGCATGAATGCCTAGGAATTGTCTAATAAGGCAAATCAACCGTGACTAATACGCAAATCAACCATACTTACATTTATCAGCACTTACTGCATTTCTTAAATAAATTTCAAGTATGTTTTACTGTGACTAGAAATTCTACACAGTCACACGCTGTATGTGTGTGGAGGGAGGGGGAGGCAGGAAAGAGGCACTCTTTTTAAGCAAAGAAGTAAGAGTAATGTATACGAGCTCGTATATAATCTACACATTTTAAAACAACATGAAAGGAGAAAGAAAATAATGGTAGACCTGATAGCTAGATATTGTGACATCTCTCTCTCTCTCTCTCTCTCTCCTCTCTTCTCTCTCTCCTCTCTCATCTCTCTCTCTCTCTCTCTCTCTCTCTCTCTCCTCTCCTCTCCTCTCCTCTCCTCTCCTCTCCTCATGCCCTTTCTCTTGTCCAATTCAATAGGTTTTATCGTGGATGTTGTTCTTATTGCAGTTAGAGATGAGATCATTAGTACTATTATAAGCGATATTGTTTAAGTTTGATAGTCCAGTTGATTATGGGCTTTTGATTTGTGTATTGCATAGGGGTTTTACTTGTTTGAATAATTGTTTCTTTATTATTTTTTATTTGATTGAATGTGTTTTTCCCCTTCCCCTTTGATACTCCACCCCCACCCCCCATCCACATCCGATGCTTTTCTGTTATTATCGTTATGTTGTTGTCTCATGGTGATGGGGATTATTTGTTATATTGTTGTCTCATGGTGATGGGTGATTGTTGTTATTATTGTATCTCTATTATAATTATCATTATCATTGTTTTGTTTGACTTATTTTTCTTGTTTGATAGTTATTGTGAGAATATGTTATTTTTAAAAAGCGCTATTTAAAGAGTATGAACGCATTTAAAAACACGTTTGTTGCGTGGGGAGGGAGGTCATGGAAGGCAATATTGTCAGTAATGACGCATTGAATGCCTAGTATTTTCTAACGTTCTGTTCCTGTACCTTTTTATTATCTAAAGTATAAACGTGAAAAATGGATGATATAGTAGGTGAAGTTATTTGTTTTTCCTGACGTTTTGTGATTTTACTTTGAATTCTTAAACCTTTCTTTATTTAAGTGTGTGTGTGTAGGCGTGCGCGCACGCGCGCAGGTGTGCATGAGTATGTGTATGCGTGTTGTATGTATATGTGTGTAATTTGTATTTTACAATGTATTATCGTATTGATTTTCCTCTTTTTACTGGTTTGATTTATTGGTAAAGGTTGCAATAATGTACTATTTCAGTAAAATCATTAAGAAATGTGTTCTTAGATAGATGGCTTGATGAAATAAAGCAAATGCATTGCTTATTCAATGTACCATCTGAAAAAAAAATTGACTTGACTTGACTTGACCTGACACACACACACAAAACACACACACACACACACACAACCCACACACACACACACCACACACACACACACACACACACACACACACACACACAAATGTCACACACCCTGACAGGGCAATAGAATCTCGGCTGTTGAAGGCAGGGAAAAGCTATGAGATGAAGCAGGAGAGGAAAATCTTATGTTTGAAACAAATATGTCTTGAGACTGGATTTAAAAGTGTCATAAGAAGGCTTTTGGCGAGGAGAGAGAGAAAGGTCATTCCAAATCGATGGACCAGAAAAGAGAAAGAGCAATGACCGACGATGGATTGGTTGAATCAAGGTATTCTTCAAGTTCTTAGAAAATATCTGTGTGATATGCATGGCAGTACTTTATATTATCATTTTACTTAAAAGAACAGTATTTCTTAATGAAGTCATGGACAGCGCCTGGGGTTTATTACAGTTCTTGATTAAAACATTGACGCTGGGGGCAACAGCAAAGTGAGAGGCTGTATGACCAGTGGCTTTCCCACTCATGCAATTCCACTTTACAGCTTAGTCTTTAGTGATCGACTATGACTTACTGACTAGGAGGCTTAACTCGCACAGTCCTTACGTGCTGCAGCCCTGGGGGCTAGTTGGCCTTTGGAGAGCATCTCCAACGCTGACTGTCCTTTTGCCCACTTGGCCGAGAGACTGGGGATGTACTGTCGGCAAGGCATCTTCACTATAATCAAATTTCTGCCTAATTTCTGAAACAGCACCTGCCTACTCTGCTGGTTTGGAGGTCATCGTCCAACACGACGGACAAACATACAGGTATTCTTAAGCACAATGTATCTGCAGCAGAGCGGAGGGAATGAGAAGGCGTGTACAAGTGAAGCCATTCACAGAGGTAGGAGGGTGCTGTTTTGGGGAGACATTTGTAACAGGGGTTACTGGTTTTATAGTTTACTCTCTGTGGCACAGGCAGCCAGTGGAGAGATCACAAGAGAGGGGTAATGTGCTCTTTTCTTTTTTCTTTCTGAGGACTAGTTGAGCTGCATAGTTTTGTGTACGTTGAAGGGAGTGAATTAATGATGCTTGCAGACCAGCCAAAAGAGAATTGCAATAGACCAGACATTAAAGAATGAGAGACGCAACGAGTTTGGATGTTGCATCTGTGGACAGGTACTCTCCAATTGCACTAATACGCCGTAATTGATAGTAGCATGACTGGCAGGTCGGAGTGATGAGTTTTTGCATATAGAGTGTGTTATCAATAACTATAGCTGCAGAGTTTTGAATACGTTGAAGGGACACAGGGAGTGGTTTGATGAGAACTGTGAAGGATCACACAGTTATTGGAAGACAAGCGCTATGCCTATAAAGCCCACCTTGATGACCCAACATCAACAGCAAAGAAAGATGCACTGAGGAACAAGCGTAGCACCATCCAGCTAAAGCTGCTCTGATGCAAGACTCCTGGATCAGCAACAAAGCAGATGAGATCCAAGAATATGCTGACAGGAATGACATGAAGAACTTCTATGATGGACTCAAAGAGATCTATGTTCCCACCACATCAAGATCATCACCATCTCTCCTCAGTCATCACTGACAAAGACAAGATCCTTGAGAGGTGGGCTGAACATTTTGACAATTTTCTAAACCGTCCTTCCACCATCAACGATGAAGCTATTAACCGCCTCCCACAAGTTCCAGTCGACGAGACGATAAGCGCCATACCAGCCTTTGAGGAGATCCAGAAAGCGATTCGCCTGCTGTCCAGTGGTAAAGCACCCGGCGCAGACTCAATCCCAGCTGAGATCTACAAAGGGGGTGGCAGAGCGCTGACTGAAAAACTTCATGAGCTCTTCCAAGTCGTTTGGCAGCATGAGACACTTCCGCAAGACTTAAAAAATGCCTCCATCATACATCTATACAAGAACAAAGGAAACCGCCAGGCCTAAGACAACCACCGAGGAATATCCCTGCTATCCATCGCAGGCAAGGTCCTGGCCAGTGTACTGCTGAACCGGCTCATAGTCCACCTTGAGCAAGACCTTCTTCCAGAGAGTCAATGTGGGTTTCGGAAAGATCGCGGGTATATCGACATGGTGTTCGCTGCTAGGCAGCTCCAAGAGAAGTGTCAGGAACAAAAAACTGACCTCTACTCCACCTTTGTTGATCTGACCAAGGCCTTCGATACTGTTAGCAGAGAGGGTCTATGGAAAATAATGGCGAAGTACGGCTGTCCAAGAAAATTCATCGCCATCGTACGTCAGTTTCATGATGGTATGCTGGCCAGAGTACAAGACAACGGAGAGGCATCTGAACCCTTCCCAGTCACCAACGGAGTGAAGCAGGGCTGTGTTCTTGCTCCCACCCTGTTCAGCCTCATGTTTTCGGCAATGCTGTCAGATGCGTTCAGAGATTCGGGTGTTGGTGTCAGCATCAGGTACAGGTATGATGGATCACTCTTCAATCTCAGAAGGCTTCGAGCAAAAACCAAGGTCTCAACAGATAACACCAACGACTGCCTGTTTGCTGATGATTGCGCCCTCAATGCTGCTTCTGAAGCCGACATGCGAGACAGTGTTGACAAGTTCTCTGATGCTTGGGACAACTTTGGGTTGACAATCAGTACCAAGAAGACTGAGGTAATGCACCAACCAGCCCCAGGGAAGCCCTACGTTGAGCCAAACATCTCCGTAAATGGACATAGACTCAAAGCAGTGGACAAATTTACTTATCTTGGCAGTGCCCTCTCCCGCACAGTGGTCATTGATGATGAGGTCAACACCAGACTCGCCAAAGCAAGCGCTGCCTTTGGCAGACTTCGAAAGATTGTGTGGGGCAGGAGAGGCATCTCAAAAGAAACCAAGATCAAGGTCTACAAAGCGGTAGTGCTCACCACCCTGCTCTATGGCTCAGAGTCATGGACAGTCTACCAACGCCATGCTAAAAGCTGAACCACTTCCACACCACCTGTTTGAGAAAACTGTTTGGCATCAAGTGGCAGGACAAGATCCCAGACACTGAGGTGCTCACTAGAGCAAACCTTCCCAGCATCCACACCATCCTGATGCAGACCCAGCTTCGCTGGGCAGGCCATGTAGTTCGCATGCCAGACCATCGGCTCCCCAAGAAACTTCTGTTTGGCGAACTTCAGCATGGAAAGCGCTCCCAGGGAGGCCAGAAGAACCGCTTCAAGGACACTCTGAAAGCCTCACTGAAAGATTTCAACATTGAGATAAACTCATGGGAGCAGGCAGCTATGGAGAGGCCACAGTGGCGAGCAGCTGTACGCAGTGGCGCCAAGGCCCACGAAGCAAACAGAATTGCGACAGCTGAGCAACGCACGCAAGACAGGATAGAGCCTCAGATAGAGCCTCCAAGTCTCCAAAAGCATCCACTGTAACCTGTCCATACTGCTCAAGAACTTTTCAAGCGCGGATTGGCCAAATAAGTCATCTTCGCACCCACAGAAATGGACCCTCCCAATCCCAGGATGAATAGATGGTCATCATCGATCCCGATGGACGAAGAAGAAGATAATGTTGAAGGGAGTGGCAGACCAGCCAAAAGAGAATTGCAAGAGTCCAGACGTGAAAGAATGAGAGATGCCATGAGTTTGGATGTTGCGTCTGTGGACAAGTACTTTCGAATTGCACTAATACGCCGTCATTGATAGTAGCAGAACTGGCAGGTCTGGGTGATAATTTTTTTACATAGAGAGTGTGATGTCGATAACGACTCATAGATACTAAACAGCAGTGGATAGAGGGAATGATGCATTGCCGAATCCTATTGAAGCTGTTGTAATGGAAGAGAGTTTGTGTTTGGTTCCTGCAAGCATGGCTTTAGTTTTATTAGCGTTTAGTTGTATTTGTTCTATATCATCCAGTTTTGAATATCTTGAAAGCAGTAGTCCATATTTGTCAAGAAAGAAGGCAGATTTTCAGGAGCGTCACTGCTTAGAATCTGGGAGTCATCTGCATAAAAGTGATGGTTGGTCTGATGATTGTTAATGATATGTGACAGTGGAGTGGTGTAGAGAGTGGAAAGAACAGGGCCCAGAACTGATCCCTGCGGGACTCCACATTCCAGTCTGGCAGGTACTGACTGAATCTTGTTTGCTATGACTGTCTGGAATCGGTGAGTCAGGTATGAGCTAAACCAGGTGAGGGCTGTACCAGTAACACCAAACGTTTCTTGAAGACGGGAGAGAAGAATAGTGTGGTCGTGTTGAAGGCTGCAGATAAGTCCGGTAGACTGAGGAGGGAGATTTTCCCTGAGTCAGAAGTAGAAGCGTGTTTAAGGTGTGCACTAGGGTGGTTTAACTGCTGTGGTTGGCGCGATAGGCAGACTGAAACGCAAGAATAAGACTTTTGGAGAGAAGGTGGTTGTTGAGCTGTTTCAGAACTACTCTTTCAAGGACTTTAGAGATAAAAGGTAGGTTGGAAACAGGTCTATAGTTCTTTAGAATGTCGGGGTCAAGGTCATGCTTTTTGAGTAGTGGTGTGAATAAAGCAGTTTTTTTAAGAGCTGAAGGAACATTTCCAGAAACAAGAGATGAGTTTACTATTTTCGTGATATAAGCTGTGCAGGCACTGTGCGAAAAGAGAAGCAGGTATGGGGTCGAGATTGCATGATTTTATAGTCAGGCCTTTCAGATTTGTCTCGATTTTTTTATCGCTCGCTGGATGAAAGCAAAAGGAGAGGAGTGCCAACAAATTGAGGATCACAAATTGCAGGCTGGAAAGGAGTCTGATCCAAGCTAGAGTGAATGTTGCGGATTTTGTCAGAAAAGAATGCAGAAAATATGGAAGTTCAGAGTGGTTGTAGATGGAAGAGGGCTAGCCTTTGCAAATTCAGGAAGAGTGGATGTGAGGGAAAAGAGAGATTTTATAGATATGGCATCAAGAAGTCGAGACGAGTAATACTTTGCTTTTGCTGAATGGATTAAGGTTTTGACTTTGTTGATTTGTTTTTGAAGAAACTGTTTGTTTATTTCAGTTTTTGTTTTTCGCCTTTGTCGTTGTCTGCTACTGGTAACCTGTAACCCAGTACTACCTGTCTCAGTGGGGAGATAACCCCACCCAAAAATCCCCAGCTATGGGCAAATAGCAGCTTGGAGAGGAGATGGGCGCCGCCAAGCAACCCACGCCCACAGAAATACCTACATGGACAACACTGCAAGGAAAGACATGCCGGATCGGTTGAGGCCCGGAATACAACAACCGCGCCTTCCATTGGAGCGTTCCAGGATGGAGGTGGAAAATATGCGACTGGGACGCAAAAACAGCTATCAAACTCCAGGCTGAAAGGACCATCATTGGTACATGGAACATCCGTACCTTGCACGCATGTGGGAAGCTCCAAGAGCTAACCACGAACTTCGAAGATACGAATGGGACATACTGGGACTGGCCGAAGTCCGTTGGGTCGGATTCGGCGAAGCAACTACAGAGAAGGATAACAAACTATGGTATAGAGTGGCGACGACTCCAAACACCAACACGGAGTAGGATTTCTTGTCAACAAGAAGAGGACTAACAGTGTCATCAGCTGTACCCCAATTTCAAGCAGACTGATCTCCATGCGTGTCGCAGCAAAACCACACAACATGACCATCATACAAGTCTATGCACCAACATCAGACTACGATGATGATGCAATCGAGTGTTTCTACGAAGATTTGAAGAGCGCCATCAAATCAACTCCAAAGAAGGACTTTCTCGTGATCCAGGGTGACTGGAATGCCAAGATCGGACCTGACGCTTATGACCAATGGCCAGGGACAGTAGGCCGTTTTGGCGGGGACGAAACTAATGATAGAGGTCTCAGACTTTTGGAATTCGCAAGCAGCCACAATCTTACTGTCGCCAACACCTTATACCCCCACAAGACATCAAGAAGAACGACGTGGCACTCACCAAATGGAAAGACACATAACCAGATTGACTACATCTTGGCCCCAAACGATTTAAGTCGAGCATCAACAAAGCCCAGACAAGAAGTTTCCCTGGCGCTGATATTGGTAGTGACCACGACATGGTACTCATGACCCTACAGATCAAGCTGAAGACCAAGAACCAGTAGAGAAATCCCCGTTTGCGGTTCAACATGGAAAAGCTGAAGGACCCCGAAGTCGCTGAAATCTTTAAAGCTGAGATAGGGGGCAGATTTGCAGCATTGAATTTCCTCCAAGATGACATCAACAACCTCACTGAGACCTTCAGCAAGACCATTCAGGAGACAGCGCTGGAGATCCTTGGGAAAGAGAGGAAAAAGAACCAACCGTGGGTTACCAACGATATCCTGGACCTGTGCGACCAACGTAGGGAGCTAAAGCCAGTGAAGAACAAAAACCCAGAAACGGCCGAAGAGTATAGAACAGTCAACAGGTCAATCAAGAAGAAGATGACTGAGGCCATGGGGAACTGGATGTCAGAACAATGCTCCAAGGTTGAGAAGGCAATGGCGAAAGGAGACAGCAAAGAGGCGTACCAGACCATCAAGGTACTAACCAAGTCCCAGCAGCCAAAGACCTCCCGTTATTGAAAACAAAGAGGGGTCAATTCTTACAGAGAGCGCCACTATCATGAAGAGATGGACAGAATATTGCAGAGACCTGTACAACTACAAGCTGAAGGCTGATCCGAACAAACTTCACGAGCAAGATCCCAGACCATCAGATCCTGAAAGCACACAGGTGCTGGAGGAAGAGGTAGAAGAAGCAGTAAGATCCCTGAAAGGAGGCAAGTCACCAGGGATTGACAACATCCCGGCTGAGCTCATCAAGAACGGAGGCCCAGAGATGATCAAGGCATTAACAATCATCTGCCAACGCATCTGGACCAGCAAAGAGTGGCCTGAACAGTGGACCCAATCCATCATAGTTCCACTTCCAAAGAAGGGAGACCTGAAGTTATGCTACGCATTGCCTTGAACAGACTAAAACCACAAGCAGAAGAAATCCTATCAGAAGAACAGGCAGGATTCAGACCAAGGTCGAAGCACTGTCGAACAGATCTTCAACATCAGAATGCTCATAGAGAAGCATCTCCAACATCAGCTACAGCTCTACAACAACTTCATTGACTTCAAGAAGGCCTTCGATCGAGTGTGGCAAGAAGCTCTGTGGCAAGTCATGAGAGACTATAGCTTCGACGAGGACCTGATTCAAGTCATCCAGGCGCTGTATGACAGCTCCACAGTGCAGTGCTCATGGGTGGAGAAATCGGGGAGTTCTTCCGGACTTCAGTTGGAGTTCGACAAGGCTGCCCGCTATCCCCGTTCTTTTCAACGTGTTCCTGGAGAACATCATGCAGGAGGCCCTCCTTGGCTTCAAGACCACAATCACATTAGGAGGAAAGCCAGTCTGCAATCTTCGATTCGCAGACGATATTGATCTCATGGGCCGCAGTGAAGAAGAACTCCAGGATCTCACCACCAGACTGTAAACATCAGCCAATGCCCACGGTATGGAGATCAGCACGGAAAAGAGCAAGATCCTAGTGAACAGTACCACACCGACCACTCCCACCAGCATCAAGATGAGTGGCGAGACACTAGAGGAGGTGGAAACTTTCAAGTACCTTGGAGCAGTCATCACCAAAGAAGGCACGAGCACACAAGAGGTGAAGATCAGACTTGCTGTGGCACTCTCCTCCATGACTAAGCTGGCGAAAGTGTGGAGAAACCACAACATGAGAACCCACACTAAGGTCAGACTCTACAAGGCACTCGTCACATCCATTGCCTTGTACAGCTGTGAAGCATGGACACTTACTGCCGATTTAGAACGTCGCATTCAAGCCTTTGAGATGAAGTGCCTCAGGCGGATCCTGAACATCACCTACAGAGACCGCAAAACCAATGACTACGTCTGGCAACAGATCGAGGCACTAGCTGGCAAACAAGAACCATTGCTAGATACAGTCAAACGGAGGAAACTGAAGTGGTTTGGCCACACAACAAGGCATAACAGCCTGTCAAAGACAGTCCTGCAGGGAATGGTGAAAGGAGCAAGGAAGCAGGGACGACCACGCAAAAGCTGGATATCCAACATCAAGGAGTGGACCGGCCTCACTGTACCAAGCCTCCTGAAAACAGCCCAGGACAGAACCATTTGGCGGTCCACTTGCAGCGTCCGTGCGGGTACCCCAATGGTTGTCCCGACCAAGGGATGAGTGAGTGAGTGAGTGAGTTGTCTAGTTGTCGGCGTTTGTGTTTTGCAACCAGGATGTCATTGGTGTACCATAGTGCACAGGACCTATCAGGCAGGAGATGGTCAGTAGGAGGTGCATGCTCATCAAGGAGTTGGCTAAGAACGGTATTGTAGTGTTTAGAAGGATCAGTATGGTGAGGGATTTGTGATAGACGTTCAGCAGCTTGTTAAAGAAAAGTTTGAATGTATATGGCCTTGAGGTTGCGACGGGTAATGCAGTACTTCTTTCTGATAGGCTTTGCAATGACAAGGGAGAAAAGAATGAGACAGTGATCGGAGAGTAGTTCGTCAGTGACAGATACACACTGAGACGTGACTAGACCTTGGAAAACATCGTTGATAAGCCAGTCTAAAATGTGACCAGATCTGTGTGTTGGTTTGTTTACCAGCTGGGAAAGAGAGTGGTTAGACAGAGAAAGAGAAAGACATAGCATTAGGAGAAGACTGGTTGTCAAAATGGAGGTTTAAGTCACCAAGAATGATTAGTTTCTTGGGAGAGAGGCTGTAATGGTCAAGGAGTGATTGAAACTCCTGGTGGAAAACTGAAGACATCAAATTGTTTCTATGGTTCGGAGGTGGACGGTAAAGGCAACAGAAAGTAACAGAGTGGCCAGGTAGGGTGAGGTTGAGTTCACAGACTTCGAAAGAGTCGGGTAAAAAAGGAAGGGAGTGGCAGAAAGAAAGAGCTGGATGCAGAGTGTCTTTGTAGACGATGGCAATGCCACCTCCCGGGAGAGTCGGGGGAAAGAAATAGTTTTGTAGCCAGGTGGCGTCAGCTGTTTTATCTTTGGTTCGTGACCCAGTGGTTTTAGCCAAGTTTCTGTAAGAAAGGTTAGATCTATGTTGTGTTCAGAAGTGAAGTCAGAAATGAAGTCTGCTTTGCCATCAGGACCGACAGATTGGGCGTTGAGAAGACACATGTGGAGAAGGTTTGATGGAGACAAAAAGGTTGAAGAAGACAGTGGTGATTGACTATGGCTATCAGAGGAAGAGGCTGAGGGTGATGGTAGAGATGTGTGCAGTGGAAGAGTAGACAAGGGTTTGAATAGCGAGTCAGGAATGGAAGATGTTAAAAGAACTGGGTCAGTCAGGAGATTTATAGTCTCCAAAAAGTCATTACACACATCACGGACAGAATTGTTAGAGTCACAGACAACAGATAAAACATCTGGAGGACAAGAAAGTGAAGCAGTGTTGTGGCTGGTGACAATTGTGGTAGTGGAGTCAGAAGTGAGGGTTAGGCAGTGTCCTATTGAAACATTGAAACAATATCTTTGGATACTAATCTTGACAAATGAAACATTGGCACATATACGTGAATATCAACCTTTGAAAATGCTACATTAAATCAACCTTCTTAAAAAATAACTTTTTTATTATGGCACAACTGACTCATTCTCCTTGGATATCAACTTTGAACACTGCAATAATGACATAATCACCTTGAGCATCAATATTTATAGCTGCAATATTGCCACAATGTCCTTGAATATCAACAGCAATATTGACACAGTGTCTGTGTATATCATCTTTGACAACTATAACGTGGACAAAATCTCTTTGGAAATCAACACTGACAATTACAACATTGGTACTGTCCCTTTTGGTATGTTTAACAACTGCAGCAATGACACAGTTGATTTGTATGTCAACCT
>CM054164.1:15245594-15259421 GCA_028751875.1 Rapana venosa
GCCAGGTCTCTTCAGTAATGCAAACATTGTCATGATTTCTCCTCTAATGCCAACAGGGCTGTCGTGACCTTGAAGCACACTAGTCATAATGCATCACAGGAATGTACTGAAAAGTGAAATATATGTAACATAACCGTCAAGGGCACTAGTCATGGTGCATTCCCATGAGTTTGCTGAAAAAGTGCTAGATATAGAATGCAACACTGGGGAACGCTTTAAGTGGATCCATTCTCCTATAACATCGTTAATAAGCTCTGCACAACTTGCTTTGGGGTGCAACTTGTATCCATTGCCTTCTGTGTGGTTATGGATTCCATTTGTGTGGCGTTCAATGCTTTCTACAAGACTCTGTCCAACACAAGTAGGGAGCTTTTCAGCAGTTCCCTCCATATTGGAGATCTCTCTCTCTCTCATGCAAACTCCCGCGCGCGCGCGCGCGCGCGCGCGCTGTGTGTGTGTGTGTGTGTGTGTGTGTGTGTGTGTGTGTGTGTGAAGGGGTGAGTGTAGGTGCAGATGATGCACACAATATGCATCGGTGTGTGGCGGCACTTAAAGGAGTGTTGTGCGTACAACTGATAAAGGGGAAAATAAATAAAAAATAAACGTAATGTACAGATAAGTGGCTGTTTCTGAAATGATGCCTTGCAGTGTTTTAATTATCACACCTTTTTTCTTCTTACGACAAACATGTTATATGCAATGAATGAGCATAGTGTAATTCAATATTTTTGCACACAGGACTCTGTTTACATTGCATTAACCTAAGGATGACATAATTCTATTCACTAGTCACAGTTTTCTAGTATGGTAGCTGTTTTGAAAATGCAAAAGTTTGTGAATGCTTTTAGCAGACAATCGCTTCACTGGTGCATATATTTTGTATGCTCATTTGTTGGTATTGTCAAGAATAACTCCATTGTCAATTAAAGTCCCAGTGGTGTTTTGATCTGTGCTTTGTTCTGTAACTTTGAACTGAGAGTTATTGAAATTTTTGGTCTAAGTTAGCAATTAATTAATCATTTTATAATAATAATAATAATAATAAATGGAATTTATATAGCGCTGTATCTTGCACAGACAAATCAAAGCGCTTGCACTCAACTCATTCTTACACAGTCATGCAACCAATAGCAAGTACTGGTTCTAAGTCCAAACACACACACACAACACACACACACACACACACACACACCCCAACACACCACACACACACACACACCACACGTTATAAACTTTGGCAGGGTGATGGAATTTTTGGCTGTTGAAAAGCAGGGATAGCTATGAAATGAAATATGAGAGGAAATTCTTAGGTTTGAAACAAATATGTCTTGAGGCCAGATTTAGAAGAGTCACAAGAAGGCCTTTGGCGAAGAGAGATAGGGAGGCCATTCCAAATTGATGGACCAGAAGCAGAGAAAGAGCGACGGCCAACAGTGGACTTGTTGAATCTAGGTGTTTGTAAGCACAAGAAATCTGCAGCAGAGCGAAGAGAACGAGAAGGGGTGTACAGGTGGAGACATTCACAGAGGTAGGAGGGTGCTGTTTTGTGGAGACATTTGTAACAGAGAGTACTGATCTTATAGTTTATTCTTTGTGGCACAGGCAGCCAGTGGTGAGATCGCAAGAGAGGGGTAATGTGCTCAGATTTGTTCTTTCTGAGGACTAGTCGAGCTGCAGAGTTTTGAATACGTTGAAGGGAGTGGGTAGATGATGCTGGTAGACCAGCAAACATGTATTTAAGGCTAAATAAGCGGTACTTTGTGATGAGCAACTTACCTCGTTGCCAAAATAGCGCGGTTTGACTAGGACTAAGATGTCATTTAAGCTATTCCGGTCTTCCAAACGTTGTCCTTAGCGCAGTAGGCAATGTTTGTAATGAATGCAGTGCCCTTTACTACTTTGATACCAGCGTGGCTTTTGACTCTGACACAGGGGGATGACTGGGGGTGAGGAGTGATGCTGGCTTCCTCAGTTCCTCAGCCTCTACCTCCTTTTATCTCTGGCTGCGGAACTAAAAGCGTTAGAATGAGCTGGTGTGCTTCAGAGAACACACCTTTCAAACAAGAAAAATGAAAAACTAGATATTTGACCTGACAAAAAGCAGACTACTGTTTTCTGGATACCACCCGTGACCAGCATCAACTGCTAACCTAAAGTGACTGAAACAGAGATATGTGAGATGTGCACGCCAAGAATAAGCCATACTTTACTGTGTAGATCATGACAAGAAGAAATGACTTACTTAGCTTGTAATCTTGAACTGGTTTACAAACTGAACTTAGATTACACATCTTGAAAAAAGCCCAACCAATATCAAACATGAATAATTGCCTCTGTACTCTGTGTTAAAATTTATCTGTAAAAATATATATTTAAACAAGGGAGGGTAAAACAGGAAAAATCACAGAGTGGGCACATATCCCCCTCTTTCTGAAAAATACCTCATGGAACTCCACTCAAACCTCCACTGTCCAAGGCAAGTAAGTAATCCTTTAATTTTTCAAATTTCATTTTGGATAGTTTCCCGAAGCTACGTGGTATGTGAGATTTTAAAGTTGATTGATTTTGTGACTTTCATTTGAATGAAAACTCTCCAGACATGTGTACTGTCAATTCAGGCATTTATTCTCATTTGTACATTTTGACAAATGAGACAACAAAGCATACCCCAGCATATCTCACACTCAAAACAGTGGAGTGATTGCAAAATTGAAATACTCATTGCACATGACTGGATTTAAGAAACAGTTCTTTAAATGCCCTTTCAGAATTGTACACAAAGACTTGCATATAAAACAACCAGGAGTAAAATTGCGGGCATCTGTTTGCATTGCACAAAATTAAAGTCATTTCTCCATTGCATACTATACAAAATACGTCTTTGCTCTATATAAACAGAGTCCAGTTTTGTAGTCTTCACTATGAACCTATTGTACAACTTTTGGAAAGTTCTAGCATTTAATTTGTCAAGCAAGCCATATTGAGAATTTCTTCAAGATAAGTCCATGTCTCAGCGTTGCTGAAGATAATGCCCCTCTTAAACTATTGGAAGTAAAGCTGTTCTAGCAAATTAATTGTGTCCTTTGATGCTGGCTTGTATGGCCTAAAGTAGCACAGTGTCCACCTCTCAGAATTATCTGATGTAAAAGAAAGTGCCCTCTTGACATACTCTCTCAAACAATTCACCACAGCTCAAAATCAGCAAACTCTAACGGACACTGGAATTGTTCAGGTTTACTATGTTTAGCTTATCTGTGATCAACACTGTGCGATCTTGTTTGTGATAGTGACAAATGAATATCCCTGAATTTTATTAAATGAATTGTCTGCACACTTTGTGCTGAAGAACATGGTTTTACAGTTAAATATTTTATAGGCAGGTTCTCATTATCGCTTAGCTGTTCAACAAGTTGTAACAACACATTACATCCCATGTCATTTTGTTCCATGGAAGAGGTGTCCTGATTAAAAAAAAATTCTCCTTTTATTAAAAAAATCACAATATGATCTATATCTACTGTTTTCACATTCTCTGTCTGTATAACTGCTGACTAAGCACTGCACGCAGTGACATTACTGTTAATTGCACTACACCCTAGCCCAAATTTATAAAGGTATGTGAACAATTCTTACATCCCATATATAGAAGCACAAATGGGAATGTTGTTCCTTTCAGCAGAAACTATACTTTCCATCTTCTGCGGCAAGTGGCATACTGGTTCTTTCTGGACTGTATCCATGCTGCGTACATGCCATAAGTTGTGCCATGATATATTTGTGTTTAGACTGCTTCCCTGATAACTTGAATGCAATCAGCTGTAGTTTGGCATGAAGAGGGTGAGGGCTATTGCTGTGTGGAAGACACAGCCTTTTCTTTCCTTTTTGTAGCAAAATTGGAGGATATACCAGCAGTCTAAAAAGCTATGGGTAGCATACCGCTATTATCCAGTATGGGGCTATCAGGATGCCTTCTGCCTGGCCTCTCAGTATTTTGGCTAAGACTCTCTGTACCAGGCTGAAAGGGGGAGGGGATCCATCTATATAATATGTCTTCCAGCTTACACTTAATGTATCCACTGCAAATGCATCTGGATCTGGGTTCCAAGAGCACATTTATGACTTACCTGAAAGATAAGGTGTGAGGCAAAGATATCAATTTCTGGCACACCCAATCTTTGTGTCACTGCTTTAAATAGTTTGGAATTCAGCTTGTATTAAGTGTTGTAATTAAAGTTTCTTGATTTATCGTCTGCCTCCATACTCTAATTTTCCAGGAATGTATGTTGGTGTTAACCATATATTTTCCGTGTTTGCACCAAATCCACATGCGTTTTGTAATTAATTTGCAGTCTTTTGCATATGATCCTCTCATATTTTTCAAGTAGGAAACAGCACATGTGTTAATACTATCTTCCAAAACATTAACATGCCTACCGATTACCTCCTTTTAAAGGACTTTTAAGGCATACTCAATTGCAAGCAATTCTGGCACATTAACTCTCTTCTATAATCCATCTTCCTTATGCTTTTTGTAAACCAAGGACTGCACCCCAACTACCAGAGGTTGAGGTTTCTGTACACAGTTTACTGATAGATAAGGTTGTTCTGTGCTAAATGACAGTTGGTCAACATTTCTAATCTACCAGTCCAACTCCTGTTTTCTTTCTACTGATAAAATCATAAGCACTTCAGAATTCCTTTACTATTTTGCAGAGCATCAGTTTGTTTTCACTTTTTCATTGTCAATAAAACAAAGGTCCCCATGGTGTTGCTGGAAAGGCAGCCATTAACTGTCTGATTACTTGTGCAACCTCCCCTATTGTAACGGGACTTTTGTTCCATAATTCATCATAAGCTGTTCTTAATGTCGTATCCATTCTGGTGGCAGTGTGAAAGTAATGTTTTCTGAATCCAATTAAAGTCCTTTAAACTTTTTTCTTTGGTATTAAAACTGTTATTTCTTCATTTATTACAAATTGTAATGACCTAAAAAAAATTAACTGTATCAGTGTGGTCTATGTTCTCTTGACAGTCTTGAAAAGTATGTCTTGCAAGTAAGAATCATCAATAAATGGTGCTGATAGAAACCTTGTGATCTCAGATGGCTGAGCACTGGTTTCAACAGCTTTGCAAAGAATCTTTGACAACAGGAAATACTTTTGACAAACAGGTGTATGGACAGAGTTCTCTCCATTTAATTTCAGATGTTTTATGTTGAAACGCAACACGAGCAGTGTAGTAAATATGCATGTTGAACATCTACAGAGGTCATATAACATCCCCTTGTCATCATTCTTGTTGACTGAGGATTTTCCATTAAAAATGTCCGTGACAAACACATTCATCGTCCCTGTCCCTTTTCATACCCTGATTTTGTAATGGCATCCACTTCTAATATTTTTTTTATTTTGTTATCAATATGTTCCTAATGATTTCCTTGAACCTGATTTTTTTAAAAATAACTTTGAACTGAAATTTTTTTTTAGTTGGGATTTCTACTCCTTGTAGCAGATTAAGATAAAAGAGTATGATGTCAATCATTTTTCAATGAGGAACAAACTTTTGTTCTGCCTGCCTGATTTTTTTCCTGTGATTGTGTCCCAATCTGGGGAGTTTCAGCAGTACTTTGGGAGATCAAGCCCGAGTGCAAAGTTGTTCTGATCCTGACTAACCATGTGTTTACTGCCTCTGAGCCAACCTTGGCCTCTTCCATGTCCCTTCTCTCTCTATTTAAGCAGAAGGGATATTTTCTTCCTTTGTAGAGACTGGGTAAATTTGTTCCCAATTCTATAGCCAATTCAATGGTGGACAATGTGGTCTTTACTTAGATCATTGCGAAAAGGTCAGTTATTGGTATGTTGCAAGGCTAGCTTTCAAAAAAAATTGTATTGATATTTGGAGCAGTCACAGTTATGGTCCTTCTGTCCACTAAAATATCATGGGATGTCCTGGTAATGAAAGCAACTGCATCCATGGTAGATTTGATTACTTTTTTCAATGGATGGGCTTGCTACTATTTCATTGCTGACCTAAGCAAAGCACAAGCAACTTTTGTGAGCAGCTATTGCTTTTTTTGACTATGAATGTCATAGCCGTTTGCACCATAGTCTAACATGGTTCAAATTATAGGGGTAACCTTTGGGGACTTTGACAGGGCAGTTCCCTGGCTGCTTATATTCATCTTTCTTTTCTTTCAGTTTTTCTTCTGACATTTTGGCTTTTTGCATTAAAACAATAATCTGAGCCATCCATTTTTTTGCCACATCAGGTCCTCCATCTTCATAAGATTTGTATCTATTTTCAATGTTATCTAGCATGCCAACAACCTATAATTACAAGATTTTTGTGTGTTCATGCCAACATCCCCATAATTACAAGTTTTTTGATTATCTGGGATAAAATCTCTAATCTCATCCTCTAAATCAAAAGAGGAACTATTTTTCTTTTTCGCAAGTTTTAAACTGGGGTGTTTCCATAAAAGAAACCTGTTTTGCCTGTGTTGTTTTCATACCTTGAACCCAGATTATTGCCATTTGTCTGCGTCAGACTGGCTAACATTTTCTCAATGTATGACCTTAATTTCTTCCCAGTCTTTAATAGGGATGGAAATTGTCTTTATTTGAAAATAAACTGGTCTATAATGTGCCTCAATTCGAGGTTTTGAGGGTGTACATTCGCATCACTCAACAAATATTTCATGTGCTCAATGACCACGTAGGTCTCCATCATGAAAATTAATTTTTCACAATAGCACATAAAGTACAAACAACCAAACTGCAAAATTCGATGAAAATTGAAGATGATAAACAAACGGGTTATAATTTTAGGACAATTAACTAAGCCGATATTAAGGATGGTCTGTATTATCCATTTTGAGAGCGTGAAGAAAGGCTAAAGCAGGGCTTCCAAAACATACACGAAATGGCTTCTTCTGGGGCTTCCACATCTCTACCCGAAACTACCCGAAATGGAATTATTGTGTGGTTTCTTTTTGCCAGAAAAGGTTAAGAAAAAATGATAGTTGTGAGTGACAGAGCTTTAGGAAATGTAGAACTTACAAGAAATAAAGATAGCAAACCATTATGGCATTGTGAGGAGTTCCTACCATTGACAGTGGTGATGGAGGAATCAATATAACAAGTACATGTCTTGTGAAGAAGTATTTCCCTTGTTAGAATATGTTACTCTTGCATTGCAATTATTGGCAGGCTGAGTAGTTTGGGTTTTGTTTGTATGGATCACACAGCCATTGCTGTGATCTCTGTTTCAAAAGTTGTAATATGAAATATAACCATTATAGTTGTTAGCCATATTTTTCTCCCTGAAAACTTTATGACAAGTTGTCATGTCCTGTGCATACTGTTTTTGATACATCCATTGTGATGTTGACTAGAAAAAAGTTCAAATTGTCGGTGCATTATGCTCTATATGTGCAACATTTCCTTGTTAACATTGTGGTGGGATGAAAGTTAAAATGATTGTGATGATAATGTACCAAGGTCTGTTATAATAGTCTTATTCAGTTTGTGACACTCGATAACGAGTGGCATGTTGTTGTGTGACAGGAGTCTTCTTGATCCTGTTGATTGTGGCTATTTTACTGTTGCTGCTATGTCTGCTGTTCCTCTTGTTGGCCTGCCTACGTCGCCGGTCAAAAAAGAAAGGTTAGTGCTTGTCTTACGTCTGTTTATCTCTTGTTGATTATTGTTATTATTGACAGTTTCATCTATATATCAGTGTTGCATTGTTTTTCACATAACATACTTTAATATATTTCACCTATTAAAGTTCTGTCTTTTGTTTGTTGGATATATACTGCCCATATATAGAAAAAATGTTTATTTTGTTACATCAAAACAAAATAATTGTTTGTCTGTTATCTTTTAATCCTTTACCTTGTAGGTCTATAATTTTCTTTAGCAGCATGTAAACCATTTTAGATAATAATGGAGTCGGGCCTATTATTCTTTTATCTTGGTCACCATCACACCAACATTTGGTTTTTTCCCAAAATGTTCTTACTTCTCAATCCTATAATTGATTACATGCATTCATACCTATTTCAAAATAGCAAATAACTGCATAACAGATATAATGTTCATATTTGTACATCCCGAGTTTGCACTTGTTCACTATGATGTTGGCTTATTTGATTAAAATTATCACTAATACATAAAGATGTGTTTTGCGCTGAAAAGCTGAGGCCTGATAAATGCAGTGTTTTGTTATCAGTATATGTGTCTGAATGGTAACGGAAAGTGCCTTGCCACTTTCTTGCCTGGAGGTTTCAGTTAGGTAGCTGTGGAAGGTCGGGCTCCTGATTGCTGTACAGTCTGGCAATTGTTTTTTGTAACCCAGAAATGCAGTCGATCCAGATTTAAACACATGTAAATTTCACTTCACCAGAAAGGATCATTTCAGAAGATTGCCAGTTTTCGCACTGATCTTACATTTTAGCCTTGACCATAATGTGCTTTATAAAAGAATAGAAAAAAAAACAACATAACAAGAAATATAAAAAAAGTCACACAAGAATGTCAATTTCTTTCTCAAAGCTGATTGACTCAGCAAGCTACTGAGTAGAGTTATAGTGCTAAAGCCATAGAAACGGAAGATTCAAACGAATCATGGTTCCTTGTGTTTGACTTAAAGATTCTCGCCTTGAACCTATCCAACCTAGAACTCCAAATTTTTAACCAGTTGTACATCAGACTTTGGATATGTGTTCATAATTTATGCCAGTCAGGCCTTTTTTGTTATTCTTAAGTTTTGTCATCCTGTTTTAAATTGCAATCTACTTGTCATAGATGTATTTAACTGTTTAAGAAAAAGCTGGTAACACTGATATCATAGTGGGGACGAACATTAGAATATTGGAACCTTAGTGGAGGAACAAACAAGAACCGTGGTACACTTGACGTTTGCATCGTCATTGTTGCTGCTGCTGCTTACATCTAAGAAGCAAGGAGTCCATGGTTTGAATCCTATGTACAGCTAGACCTTTTGATGGGCAATAAGACTTGAGGTGATGGTTTGGTTCTAAAGAGAAAGCACACTAGCATCCCCTAAGCAACACAGATTAAACGCACTCAAAAGAAGACCTAGCAAAAACCTCACTTTTACGAATTGACAGCATACGCATACAGATTGAAAAGAAAAGAAGGATGATTATGTGCTATTTTATTTGTGCGCAGTAATGCTTTCTATTGCTATTTTTTTACACCATGCAGTACACTACAATACATGTTAAACCAATGTATTACAATACATTGGTTGTTCTATTCACAGGGATAACATTGAACCCATGCCAACATTCATGAATATAAACATTTAGGCACTGTCATTGATGAGAAAAAATGTATTGCTAATAAAGATAAAAGAAGTTAATGTTGAGCTCCTTTTCTGAATTAAAAAATCAGAGTTCTACAGATGCTTTATTGGGTCTATCATGATGGTTTAAAACGCCGAATGTCAAAAATAGTCAAAACAAACAGTACTCAAAAAGAATTGCAACACGTTATGGCAAAATTGATGGTTGAGCAGAAACTGAACTGTTTGTATAAATGTGTGAAAGATAGCGGGAAAGAAATCGTCAGTAAAGGGTCCATGTGTTTGCTAAACACTTCAAACTCCTTTCTTGTGAAAAGTGCTGTAAAGTACACAAAATAAAAACTCTCTTAAGTAAAAACAGTTCAATCCCTACCTCAATTCTGATAGTGGGTTTGGACATAAAGTTACAACAACAAACGAGAACTGACTGGACAAGAGAGAGAGAGAGAGAAGAGAGAGAGAGAGAGAGAGAGAGAGAGAGAGAGAGAGAGAGAGAGAGAGAGAGAGAGAGAGAGAGAGAGAGAGAGACACTTTGACGCTTTTACGCTTTGACCAAATTATTGTCATTGCCCAAAGTGGCCTATTGACAATGGGGGTTATACACGACTTTCTTTTGTAAATACAAATAAATACAAGAAAAATCACATGATGCATTTAACGTAATGAAAACCTAAAAACCAAAAATGAGCTCTTATGAACGGATACGACTTTAAGCTCTGACGTAAACTCAGTTTCAAAATGAACACAAAGTAATAACAAGGATGAACAATAGGAACCAATAAGCAATAACTAAAATAATGAAAAGAACATTCTAGAATGCTATATTAGACCATCCATTGACATTGTATGTGAAATTTTCAAAAAATATTCTTGCTGGAGACTACAGCGTAATTATAAATGTTTCTTTATGTGTTTCACAAAATGCTGGAGTTTACATAATATAAATGTTACTTTAGTTTAGTCACAAATGTTAAGCTAAGTGGAACTTAGCTGTAATTGTCTTAATTTCAGTGCTTCAGCAATAAACTTTGCAACCGATTTGATCACAATATCATCATCGGACGATAACATAGAAAAAAATATCTTGCCTTCGGAAAGCTGAGAGAGAGAGAGAGAGAGAGAGAGAGAGAGAGAGAGGAGAGAGAGAGAGAGAGAGAGAGAGAGAGAGAGAGAGAGAGAGAGAGAGAGAGAGATGATTTAATTAGTGTGGAAAACAAAGAAAGAGTGTACCCCTTCCCTTTGTTCCAATGCTTTTAATGACCCTAATAGTAGATTCTATCTTATAACAATTCATGGTATCATCAGTGTGCGTGCGTGCGTGCGTGCGTGTGCTTGTGTGT
The DNA here is from genome assembly GCA_028751875.1 of Rapana venosa. Taxonomy (NCBI): domain Eukaryota; kingdom Metazoa; phylum Mollusca; class Gastropoda; order Neogastropoda; family Muricidae; genus Rapana; species Rapana venosa. Next base: position 15,256,265 of record CM054164.1, read on the forward strand.
GTGTGTGTGTGTGTGTGTGTGTGTGTGTGTGTGTGTGTGTGTGTGTGTGTGTGTGCGTGTGTTGTGTTTTGTATACTATTTTAAGTCACAACAGATTTTCTTACGTGAAATTCAGGCTGCTCTTGCTGGAGAGAACAGTCGCCACAACAGTAGTGCCATCCATTTTTACTTGTTTAAAAAAAATTTTCCTGACTGCATGTGTATTTGTTTTCCTTTCATACGGATTTTTCTACATGTATATATTTTCCAGGGACAACCACCCTGTTCTTGTGGGTTTCCATGTGTACAAAACATATTTTGCACACAGGAACTTCATTGATCGTTTTATCGAAGGACTAGCACCCATGCCATCACTCAAGTTGTGTGTTGTGTGTGTGTGTGTGTGTGTGTGTGTGTGTGTGTGTGTGTGTGTGTGTGGACACGCGCGCAGTGCACGCACTTATAGCCCCTTTGATAGTATATCTTCACTGCTACTTGAATATGCTTTGATGGTGGTGTCTATGCTTATGCTGCTGCTGCTTGTGCTGCTGCTGCTATTCTTTTTCTTCTTCTTCTTCTTCCTCTTGCTATTATTATAATTATTTTTATTATTATTATTATTATTATTATTATTATTATTATTATATCATCATCATCATCATCATTATTATTATTATTATTATTATTTAAATTGAAATCTGACATGTAACGATAGGACTTGTTTCCTCCAGAAATCGTGGATGCCAAGCAACAATGGTAACTCTCTCTCTCTCTCTATCTCTCTCTCTCTCTCAAATTTATTGTGAATGTGAAAGTGCTTCCTAGTTATTACTAACCACAAAAAGACCATTTCCTATTTTCTGGTGTGTGCTGTTTTGTTTTTATTATTATTTGTTTTGTTTTGATTTGCTTTGTCTTGAGTTAAACTTTTACACTGTATGATATATTTTTTTGGCTCAGCATTACTTATTGTGTTGAATTTCAGTTAATTGTTATAAGTTTGTGATTAAGTAAGTCATTGATTTCAATTTTAGCTTTTGTGATTTTTTTGTATATCGTAATAATGATTTCACCACCATGGTTATCTCGTTTAATAACTGGTCAAGAAAAGATTAACTACGCATTGGACACCTAAACGTAAATAGTTTTATAAGCAAAATTTCTTATGTAAAAACTCTACCATACCATTCCGACAAACCTTTTCATATTTTTTGACTTACTGAATCCAGACTCTCAAACAATATAGGAGATACAGGAAATATAATTCCCTGTTACAGACACATAGGCAAAGATCCAGTTCTTCCAAAATCCACTGGAATACTCTTACAAATCAGTAAAGCAATAAACTATAAACGGGTTGAACACCTAGAAAACCATCAGGTTGAATCTATCTGGATAGATGTCAAACTAAAATGAAATAAACCCATCAGAATGAGATTTATTTATAAAAAAAACTCATCTGAAAGAATAGACTGGACAGATAGATTCGCCACAATGATGGACTAGACATTTTTTGATACAATTGAAACACTAGTATTTGGTGATTTCAATGTAGATTTCTTCAAACCACGTCCCTAATGGATACACAAATTAGACATCTATAAATTTATACAAATTGTAGATGCGCCCACAAGCATAACATCTACTAGTAAAACACTTATTGATCATATTTCTATAACAGAGAAACAAAATATTATGGATTTATCTATCCATGGCGGTAGTGATAATCTTTCATATGTCTGAAGAAACAGGTTTCTTGTACCCTTTTATAAATATAAACACTTAGGAGTTTGAAACATTACGTTTTGGGAGCCATTTTGGATTGTTTCCATAGCAACAGTGCACAAAAGGAGTAATTTATACATTTTTAGCATTTACAAGTGATGTCCTTTCAATACATGATACAACTTCTAACATGAGCTTGTAAACAACATTTCTTGCTCTGTGATGGCTGTAAGCAGCCGACCGAGCGAGATAGTCCATACCCCAACTCCAGCAAAGGCGGCTTCTGGCAGGGGGCCAAAACATACCCTTGTGTGCCATGCTGGCATACAAAAACCAACAGCTCCTATCCAGGGGTTCAGTTGCTGAACCTCGGAGCAAGGGAAAAACCAGCTCCTCCCCCAAAACCAGGTGAGGGCTGGAAACAGGCACCTTCTGGCACTTCCAAAAGTGCTGAGGTGGTGGTTGTGTCAGGGGTGCAAAAGTAACCCACCAAAAGAAATGTTGCAAGCCCCCTTCTGACAGACAGAAAAAGGCAGAGAGAGATTTTGTTCACAAAAGCCACTTTTTAGCACTCTCAGAGGATATGTCGGATATGGAGTAATGGAGGAACTACTGTGAAAATATTTTACAATGGAACATCCGTGGTGTGGCATCCAGTTAGGGAGGAACTACAGCTTCTCTGTTGAGAGCAGAGACCAGCAGTGGTGGCTCTCCAGGAGACCCTGCTGAAGGAAGAGAAAGAGTTTTCTTTGTATGGATACAATACCATCCATGGAAAGGCAAAACCCACCAAGCATAGGACCTCCAGTGGGGTGAGCTTGCTGGTAGGGAACTCCTTGTTGCACAGTCATCTGGTTCTTGACACTCAGCTTCAGGCAGTGGCTGCTAGCGTCATGCGCACAAGACCATCACCATATGCAGCATATACCTGTTTCCATCAGTTCCAGTAAGACAGGCGGATTTGGTGTTGTTGGTACAGCAGTTGCTTCCTCCCTTACTGTTGTTGGGCATCCCCCATTGGGGAAATGACAAATCATCAATGAGGGGCCTTCTCTTGGAGGAAGTGTTCACGGAACAAGATATCTGCATGTTGATCGCAAGTCTCCCACTTACCTCCATTTCTCGAAGGTATACTGTCATGTCTGGATCTGTCAGTCTGTGATCCTTCATTGGTCCTGGACTTTCAATGGGAAGTGCATGACGATCTGCATGGAAGCAATCATTTCCGGTCATCTTTGCTCAGAATACGGTGGTGGAGAAATCTTGTATGGAGTGGTTTGATGTCAGGAGGGAAGACTGCAATTAGTTCAGGTCAGACATCCTTAGCAGAATGAATGAAGAATAAATTTTGTCTGCAGATGATCCAGTGGAGGCCCTGAGAGCACCTATTTTACAGAGAAGTTTGTGCCTAGCACTGGCAGTCGGCTGGGGACACCCAGGGTGCCTTGGTGCC
>CM054164.1:15259921-15329064 GCA_028751875.1 Rapana venosa
AACCCCCCCTTTTTTCCCCCCCCCCCGGAAAAAATACACAAAAAAAAAGTACAAAAGCAATTATCATGTTGATATTTTGGGCTTTTTTCAAAGTGTAATATAAATTCATTTTAAACCATTCAGATTACAGACCAAGTAATCATTTCTTCTTTTATGATCTACCACAGAAAACGATGCTTTATTTTTGGGCTGCACATCTCACATATCCTGTTTCTGTCAACTACCCCCAAAATCCACACAAACTCTACTGCCAAGGTAAACTTTGGTAAGTTTTAAATTATGTGACGAATGGTGGGGGCCAGTCACTTGGGGTTAGCAATTGAGCTGGTCCACGGTGGTACCAGAAAACAGTAGTCGCTTTTTGCTCAAATATCTAGTTTTTCATTTCTTGTTTAAAAATGTGTGTCTCGAAGCACCCACTCATTCAACGCTTTAGTTCCGCAGACCAGAGATAAAAGGAGTAGAAGGCGAACTGAGAAGCCAGCACACCCCTAAACCCCTCCACCCTCCATCCCCCTGTGTCAGAGTAAAAAAGCCACGCTGGTATCAAATAGTAAAGGGCACTGCATTCATTACAAACATTGCCTACTGCGCTAAGGACAACTTTTGGAACACCGGAATAGCTTAAAAGGGACAACTTAGTCCAATCAAACCGCGCTATTTTGGCGTGGTAAGTTGCCATCACACAGTACCGCTTATTTAGCCTTAAATACCATTTTGCGGGGTCTGCCAGCATCATCTATCCACTCCCTTCAACGTATTCAAAACTCTGCTGCTCGACTATCCCAGAAAGAAAAAAATCTGAGCACATTACCCCTCTCTTGCGATCTCTCCACTGGCTGCCTGTGCCACAAAGAATAAACTATAAAAATCAGAAACTCCCTGTTACAAATGCCCTCCCACAAAACAGCACCCTCCTACCTCTGTGAATGTCTCCACCTGTACACCCCTTCTCGTTCCCTTCGCTCTGCTGCAGATTCCTTGTGCTTACAAACACCTAGATTTAACCAGTCCACTGTTGGCCGTCGCTCTTTCTCTGTTTGTGGTCCATCGATTTGGAATGGCCTCCCTATCTCTCTTTGCCAAAGGCCTTCTTGTGACTCTTTTAAATCTGGCCTCAAGACATATTTGTTTCGAACCTAAGAATTTCCTCTCATGTTTCATTTCATAGCTATCCCTGCTTTTCAACAGCCAAAAATTCCATCACCCTGCCAAAGTGTATGTGGTGTGTGTGTGGGGTGTGTGGGGTGTGTGTGTGTGTGTTGTGTGTGTGTGTGTGTGTGTGTGTGGGGTGTGTGTGTGTGTGTGCATTTGGACTTGTTAGAACTATTACAAGGAGATATACAAGGAGATTGTGTTGATTTTGCAAATGTCAAGTTGGTATCCAAGGAGATTGTGCTAATGTTGCAGTTGTAAAAGTTGATAAATACAAAACGATTATTTAAATGTTGCAATTAAAATGTTTTTATCCAAGGATACTGTGTAGATTTTGCAGTCATAGACGCTGATATCCATAATGTTGCAGCTGTAAAAACACATCAAGAAAACTGTGTCAACTTTGAACTTGTCAAAGTTGAGATTTATCAAAGGTGATTGCATCATTGTTGCAGCTAACAAAGTTGATATCAAGTGTAATTGTGTCAACTTGCAGTTGACATACAAGGAGGTCCTGTCATGGGGCTTTTGTCAAAGTGATATCCAGAGAGAGCATGTTAATGTTGTACTTAACAAATATGACATCCAGGAGATTGTTTCAATATTGTAGTTGTCGAAGTTCATATGCAAGGATATTGTGTAAATGCTACCATTCTCATAGTTGGGATGCAAGGGACATGCCAACATTGCAGTTGTCAAAAGAGATATCCAAGAAAATTGTGCGAATGAAGTATGTCAAAATTTATATCAAAGGTGATTGTGTCGATGCTGCATTACTAAAATTGACATAAAAAAAATTGTGTCAGTTGGATTTAAAAAGTTTAATTCAAATATATTGTGCAATTTGCGCGTCAAGGCTCTACCAAGGGGATTTTGCCAATGAAGCAATTTCAAGGGTTTTTTACAAGGGAAAATGTACCCTAGTTCAGTTTTTCAAAGAATCCAAAAAGTTTTTGGGCAATTTTCAAATTTTAAAGTTGAATTTAAGTAATCATTCAGTGTTGGGGTTGTCAAAAATTAAAACCCAAGGGTGTCGTTTCAAGTTGCAGTTTTTCAAAGTTGATATTCGAAAAATTGTTCAATTTGCAGTTCCAAAATGATACCAAATAGATCATGTCAGTGTTTTTTTGTCAAGTTAATACCCCAAGGATTTTGTGTCAAGTTCAGTTGCAATGTTTTATACAAGAATTTATCAATGTTTTACTAAAAAAACTTAATGTCCAAGGAGACTGTGTATTTATTGCAATTTTTTGTAGTATTTCCTATAAGATCGTACAATATTGCAGCTCTCAAGAAGATATTCCAAAGTTTTGAAAAAATGCAGTTGCCAAGGTTGACATACAAATCAACTGTCATTTTTGCAGTTGTAAACAAACCCAAAAAGGGGCATACCAAAGTTTTAATTGTCGTTTGATTTCCAAAAGATTTTGTCCCCGTTTAAATTTTCAAAGATATATACACAAAACTGTTCAAAAATGCTGTTATATTTAAGGGCTTTGTTTGGAATATTGCAGCTATAAATATTGATTCCAAGGGGATTATTCATTATTCAGTGTTCAAAGTTGAATCCAAGGGGAAAAGAGTCATTTGCCATAATAAAAAATTATTTTTAAAAAGGTTGATTTAATGTAATTTTTAAAGTTGAATTCACGTATATGTGCCAAAGTTTTTATTTGTCAAATTAGTATCCAAAGATATTTTTTTCAATGTTTCAATAGGACCTGCCCAACCCTCACTTCTGACCCACTACCACAATGCACCAGCCACAACACGCTTCCTTTTTTGTCCTCCAGATTTTTTCTGTTGTCGTGACTCTAACAATTCTTCCGTGATGTGTGTAATATTTTTTGGGAGACTATAAATCTCCTGACTGACCCAGTTTTTTTAAAACATCTTCCTTCCGACCGCACCCAAACCTTGTCTACTTTTCCCACTGCATCATTCCTACCATCATCCCACCTCTTCCTCATAGCCAAAGCAATACCCTGTCTTTTTAAACCTTTTTGCCCTCCTCAAACCTTCTCCACATTGTCTTCTCAACCCCCAATTTTCGTCCTGAGGCAAAGCCACTTCATTCTGATTTCATTTCCCTGAACACAACAAAGTCAAACCCTTTCTTAAAAAAACTTCTAAAACCACTGGGTCCCCGAACCAAAAAAAACACTGACGCCACTGGGACAAAACCCCTTTTTTTTCCCCGATTCTCCCGGGGGTGGATTGCCAACGTCTACAAAAACACTCGCATCCACTCTTTCTTTCTGCCCCTCCCTTTCCCTTTTTCACCCGACTCTTTTTAAATCTGTGAACTCAACCCCACCCACCTGGCCACTCGTTTTCTTTCTGTTGCCTTTACCGTCCACCTCCGAACCATAGAAACATTTTATGTCTTCATTTTCCACCAGGATTTTAACACTCCTTTACCATTACAGCCTCTCCCCAAGAAACTAAACATTTTTGGGACTTAAACCTCCTTTTGACAACCATCTTTTTCCTATGCAAGTCTTTTTCTTTTTTTCTGTCTAACCCCCTATCTTTCCCAGCTGGTAAAAAAAACCAACACACAAAATGGTCACATTTTTTGACTGGCTTTCAACTATGTTTCCCCCCCCCCCGGTTAGTACGTCTCAGGGGTTTTCTTCACTGACGAACTTCTCTCCGACATTGTCTCATTCTTTTCTCCCTTACCATTGCAAAGCCTACAAAAGAAGTACTGCATTACCCTCGCAACCTCAAGCCATATACTTCAAACTTTTCTTTAACAAGCTCTGAACGCTGTCACAAACCCCTCACCAACTGACCCTTTTAGGCATAACTACCGTTCTACCAAACTCCTTGATGAGCATGCCCTCCTACTGCCCATCCCCTCCCGAAGGTCCGTGCACAGGGACACCAATACATCCTGGTTGAAAAACGCAAACGCCGACAACCAGACAACGCAATGGCGAAAAACAAAAACTGAAATAAACAAACATTTCTTCGTAAACAAATCAACAAAGTCAAAATTTTAATCCATTCAGCAAAGAAAAAGTATTACTCGTCTCGACTTTTTGACCCAATCTAAAAAATTTTTTTTTTCCCTCACATCCACTCTCCTGAACTGCAAAGGCAACCCTCTTCCTCTATCGAAAACCACTCTGAACTTCCTATTTTCTCATTTTTTCTGACAAACCGCAACATCACTAAAAGCTTGGATCAATCCTTTCCCCAGCCGCAATTCTGACCTCAATTTTTTGGCATCCTCTTTTTTTCTTTCATCCAAAAGGGGGAAAAAAAATCGGACAATTCAAAAAGGGCCTGACTATAAAAAGCAACCCAAACCCCAACCTGCTTCTTTTTTCGCACATCCTCCACAGTTTAATCCCCATCACGAAATTGGGAGGCTCGGGGTGAGGGGTTTAGGGGGTAAACTCGTGATCCAGGGGTTCGCGGGCTCGACCCCCGCTGCTCGGGTTGTGTCCTTGGAAAACACTTTACTCCTATTTTCCTCACTCCACCCTTTTAAAGTGGGTACCAGCTCTGCGGGAAGTATCTGGCGACAGAAAGCGCCCCGTCCAGGGGTGGTGAAAAACCATCATTCCCTTTTAACGCTACAAAAACCGGGATAAGCTCCGCTCTAGGGGCCTTCTGGCTCGAAAGAACATACAAAAATATAAAACATCTCTTGTTCGGGAAAATTTTTCCTTCAGAAACTGCTTTATTCACCCCCACTCCCAAAAAAGCATGACCTTGACCCCCAACATTCTGAAAAACATATCATGTTTCCAACCTACCTTTTACCTTAAGTCCTTGAAAGAGTATTATGAAACACTCAAAAACCACCTTCTCTCCAACTCTCTTTTTTGCGATTCATTCGCCTATCGCGCCAACCACAGCACGAAACCACCCTAGTGCACCCCTTTTAATCACGCTTCACTTGTTTCACTCGGGGAAAATCTCCCCCCATCTATCAGATTTTATCTGCACCTAAACAGACCACACTATTTCTTCTCCCCCGCCAAAGAAACGTTTTGTGTTATTGTAAGCCCCCCCTGGTTTACTATACCTGACCTCACCGATTCCAGACAGTCAAGAAAACAAGTTTCAGTCATACCTCCCAGATGAATGTGGACCTCAGGGATCAATTCGGGGCCCGTTCTTTTCACTCCACACCGCTCCACGTCACATAAAATTTTAACCATCACCCCAACCTCATTTTTATGCAGAACTCCGAATTCTAACATGACGCTCCGAAAACTGCCTTCCTCTTGACAAATAGGGATTTCTGCTTTCAAGAACCAAAACTGGATATAGAGAAAAATACAACTAAACGAAAATAAAACAAAGCCATCTTGCAGGGACCAAACACAAACTCTTTTCCCATTACAACAGCTTAAATAGGTTTCGGCAATGCATCATTCCCTCTATCCACGGCGTGTAGTATTTTGATCGTTACACAAAAAACTCCTTTTAAAAAAATTTTATCACCCAACCTGCCATTTGGCTATTATCAATGAGGCGTATTAGGCATTTCGAAAGAAATTCCACAGGGGAAACACCCAAAACTCATGCTCTATCTTTCTTTCACGTCTGGACTTTGCAATTCTCTTTTGGCTGGTCGCCACTCCCTTCAACGCCTTCTTCGTCCATCAAGACGAGTTTACCATCTATTCATCCTGGGATTGAGAGGGGTCCATTTCTTGGTGCAAAGAACTTTTTTTGGGCCAATCGCCAAAAAAGTTTTGAGCTTTATGGCGGGTATATGGCGTTTTTGGGAGATTTGGGAGGCCATCTTCCTTATTTGCCTGCGTTGCTCACTGTCACAATTCTTTTTCTTTGGGGGCCTTGGCGCCACGCGTCAGCTGCCGCTACTGTCCTCCCCATTGCGCCTGCTCCCATGATTTACTTGTTGAAGGATTCAGTGAAGCTTTCAGAGTGTCCTTGAAGGGTTTTTCTGGCCTCCCTGGGACACTTTCCATGCTAATTCGCCAAACAGAAGTTTCTTGGGGACCGAGGGTCCATCGAACTACAGGGCCTCCCACGAAGCTGGGTCTCATCAGGAGGGGGTTGGATGCGGGGAAGGGTTTTGCTCCCAGTGAGCACCTCAGGTCTGGATCTTTCCTGCCACTTGAGCCAAACTTTTTCTCAAACGGGTGGTGGAAGGGTTCGCTTTTTACATGGCGTTGGTAGACGTCCAACCGACCCATAGACAGGGGGTGACACTACCGCTTTGTAGACCTTGATCTGGGGTTTTTTTTTAGATGCCTCTCCTGTCCCACATATTCTTTCTAATCTGCCAAAGCAGCGCTTGTTTGGGCGAGTCTTGGTTCCTCATCATCAATGCCACTGTGCGGGAAAGGGGGTACTGCCAGATAAGTAAATTGCCACTCTTTTGGTCTATGACCATTTACGGAGATTTTTGGTTCAACGTGGGGTTTCCCCGGGGCGGGTTGGGCATTCCTCAGTCTTCATGGACGATTGTCAACCCAAATTGCGCAAGCTTTAAGAACTTGCCAACACTGTCTTGCATGTCGCTCAGAACAGCTTGAGGCGCAATCTCGAAAAAAAAGGAAGTCGTTGATGAATCTGTTGAACCTTGGTTTTTGCTTAAGCCTCCTGAGATTGAAGAGGACCATAAACCCTTTAAATGATGCTGACCCAACATCCGAATCTCTAAACAAAACCCGCACTTTGCGAAACGGAGGCTGATAAGGGGGGGAGCAAAAACAACCCTGCTAAACCCTTGGTGACGGGGAAAGGGGTTCAGATGCCTCCCTTGTCTTTCCTACCACATACCATCATAAACTGATTACGATGGCAGAATTTTTTGGGGCACGTACTGCCCGATTCTCCATAGCCCCTCTCTCAAACATACGAAGGCCTTGGGTCAATCAAAAAAGGTGGAGTAATGTCTTTTTTTTGTTCCTGACATTTCCTTGGAGCCCTACAGCAAACCATGTCGAATCCCCGATTTTTCCGAAGCCACATTGACCTCCTGGAAGAAGGTCTTGCTCAAGGGGGACAAAGACCGGTTCAGCAGTACTCTCCCCAGACCTTGCCTGCGATGGACACAGGAAATTCCTCGGTTTTGTCACGCCTGGGGGTTTCCTTTGTTTTTTGTAAGATGTATGATGGAGGCATTTTCAATCTTGGGGAAGTGTCTCATACTGCCAAAACGACTTGGAAAGCTCATGAATTTTTCAGTCAGCGCCGCCCCCCCCCTTTGTAATCTCACTGGGATTGCTCTGCGCCGGGTGCTTTACCACGGACAGCAGCAAATTTGCTTTCTAACCCCCTAAAAGGTTGGTAGGCACCATCGTCTCGTCGACGGGAATTGGGGGAGGGGGTTTAAAATACTCACGTTATGGGGAAACGGTTTAGAACTTTAAAAAATTTCAGCCCATCTCCCAAAAACTTGTCTTTGTCAGTGAGAGAGAAACCCATCTGCACTGAGGAGATGGTGAGATCTTGATGGGGGGGACCATAGATCTTTTTGATCCACATAGAATTCTTCATGTCTTTCCCTGCACAAAACCTTGGATCTCATCTCTTTTTTGCCGATCCGGGAGTCGCACCTGCCAGTTTTAGCTAGATGGTGCTATACTTTTTCCCATGCTCTTTATTGCTGTTGATTTTGGGTCAAAGGGGGGCTTTATAGCCAGCGCTTGTTTTCCCTAACTGTGTGATCTCTTCACAGTTCTCATCAAACCATCCCTGGCCCCCTCAAAAATAAAAACTCGCAGCTACAGTTTTTGAAAACCCAACTCATATGCAAAAGCCATCACTCCGACCTCCATCATGCCTACATAAAATTTACGGCGTATTGTGCAATTGGAGATACCTGTCCACAATGCAATACCAAACTCTTTGGGGTCTCCATTCTTTTTTCTGGTCATTGCAATTCTCTTTTGCCGGGTCTGCCAGCACCCTTTAATTCACTCCCTTCAACGTACACAAAATATGCAGTTCAACATCCCAAAAAAAAAAAAATTAAGCAATTACTCCCTCTTGTATCTCCCACTGCTGCCTGTGCCACATAGAGTAAACTAAAAACCATACCCCCTGTTACAAAAGTCTCCCCAAAACAGCACCCTCCCACCCTTGAAGGCTTTACTTGTACACCCTTGTCATTCCCCCCGCTCTGCTGCAGATACAGGCTTAAGAATCCCGTATGTTTGTCCGCGTGTCGACGATGACCCCCAAACCCGCAGAGAGGGAGCGCTGTTCAGGAATTGGGGAAAATTTTATTTTAGGAGATGCCTTGCCGACAGTACATCCCCCCCTCTCGCCAAGGACATAAGGGGCAGTCACGTTGAATGTTTTTCCAAAACCAGCTAGCCCCCAGGGGTGCAGCACGTAAGGACTGGCGGTCAAGCCCCCTGTTAAGAGTCAAATCGACACTAAAGACAAGCTTAAAGTGGAATTTCATAGTGGGAAAAAAAGCCACGGTATACGCCCTCACTTTTCTGTTTCCCCCAGCTCAATGTTTTTTAATCAAGAACGTGAAAACCCCCGGGGCTGTCCATGACTTCATTTGAAATCTGTTCTTTTTAAGTAAAAATTAAAATTTTAATACTGCTGCATACACCCGATATTTTCAAGAACTTAAGAATACCTTGATTCAACCAAACCATCGTCACCCCGCTCTTTTTCTTTTTTGGTCCATTGATTTGGGGTGACCCCCCTCCTCTCTCCCGCAAAGCCTTTTTTGACACTTTAAAATCTAGTCTCAAGACATATTTTTTTTTCAAACATAAGATTGTCCTCTCCTGCTTTTTGCAAGCTTTTACCTGCTTTTAAAAGCCGAATTTTATTTCCCCCAGGGTGTGACATTTGTGTGGTGTGTGGTGTGTGTGTGTGTGGGGTGGTGTTGTGTGGTGTGTGTGTGTGATGGTCAAGTCAATCAATTTTTATTTTCATATGAAAATTGAATAACAATGCATTTTCTTTTTTAAAACAAGCCCTCTACTAAAACAAATTTTTTAATATTTTACTGAAATACACTTTTGCAAACCTTTTCCCAAAAATTTAAAACCCAAAAAAAAAGTTTTAAAATCGATAAGATAAATCATTGGGAAAAAACAAAATTACACACAAACATACCACCAACACATACTCTCACACCTGCCCCGTGCGCGCACGCCTACCACACACTCCCACTTAAATAAAGAAAGTTTTTAAAAATTCAAAGTAAAATCATAAAACGTTAGGAAAAACAAAAACTTTACCTATATATCAACCATTTTTTCACGTTTTATACTTTAATAATAAAAAGGGGACAGACTAAACGTTAGAAAATACTAGGGATTCAATGCGTCATTATGACAATATTGCCTTTGTGACCTCCTCCCGTTCTCCCCACGAAACAAACATGGGGTTTTTAAAAAGCTTCATCCTTCAAAAAGCGCTTTTTAAAAAAACAAATTCACACAATAAAACAAAAAAAAATAAGCAAATAAAACAAAGATAAGATAATTATAATAGAGATACAATAAAACAAAAAATCACCCATCACCAGAACACAATATAAAATTAATTTTTTCCCTCACCAGACCAAAACATAACAAATAACAGAAAAACATTGGATGGATGGGGGGGGGGGGTGGGGTTCAAAGGGAAGGGAAAAACACATCAAGAAATAGAAAAATAATAAAAAAGAAACAATTTTTTCAAAAAAGTAAAACCCCCCATGCAATACAAAAAAACAAAAGCCCATAATCAACTGGACATCAAAATTAAACAATATCGCTCATAAAGTACTAATGATCTATCCTAACTGCAATAAAACAACACCACGATAAAACCTATTGAATTTGGGCAAAAAAGGGCATGAGAAGAGGGGAAAGGAAGAGGAGAGGAAGGGGAGAGAGGAGAGGAGAAAGGGGAGGGGGAGAGGAGAGAGGGGGGGGGGAAGAGAAGTCACAATATCTAGCATCATCTACCCTTTTTTTTTTTCTCCCATTTGTTTTAAAATGTTTTTAAATTTAAAACGACTTGTATAGATTTTTTCCTTACTTTTTTGCTTTAAAAGTGCCTCTTTCCTGCCTCCCCCCAAAACCTCCACACACAACGCGTGGACGTGTAAACTCTATCACGTAAAAATACTTGAAATTTATTTTAAAAAAGCAGTAAGTGCGATAAATGAAGTATGGTTTATTGGTATTTTTCAGGTTGATTTGCCTTTTAGACAATTTCCCAGCATTTTGCATTAATGGCTTTTAGCTGTTCTTTAACTGATTTTTTTTTTCATACATTTTTAACGGTTTTGGGGGCTTTTTTCCCTAAATCACTACCTAGTACAAGACTTTTTTTTGTAAAGATTATTTCTTGGTCCCCCGGAAAAGTTATAATGAATATTCTGTGTTATTGATTTTGAACTATTGTGATCTTAGAGGGACATTTGCATGCAACGTTCTGGGCAAGTACAGCTTTTTTTTGGTTTTTAAAGTCCCGTTTTGAAGGTTAGAAAATTTTTTTTGCGTATAAACGTTTTGTTAGGGACTTGGTTTTTTTAGAAAAAAGTTTCGGCTCCTTTTTAAAAATCGATAAACCAATTTTTAAATTTTTTTTACTGCGCTGTCCTAAAGATGAAACATAGTCAAATATAGGCAAAAATATGGGCCCAAAAAAAAGATTTGCGAGAGTGGGTTTTCCCGAAAATGTTTATTTTGATAAATAAAGTAGCTTGAAAGCGGACGTTTTTTCCCAGCGCCATCACTGGGCGCCAAGAAATTTTTTTTTTAATAATTTAAACCCCGAATTTTTGGGGGTCCAAATTCTTTAATTACCTTTTACCATCAACAGAGGTTGGGAAATTTTTCTTTTTTATTTGTGTGTGACGTCGCGCATGCACGTGCGTTTTGCACATTTACGTTGGAACTGTCACTTGTTTTTTTGCATGACTGTGTAAAAATGAGTTGAGTGCAAGCGCTTTGGTTTTTCTGGCAAGAATACGCTATAAAATTCCAATTTTATTATTTTTATTATTTTAAAATTCACAACTGTCCAGAATTTTCTCGCTTTCTCAGTCCCCCCCACCCACAAATATATCAATTGCATCACGCGCGAAAACAATACCACAACACACTCTTTCCACAAGTAGCACCGATAAATTTGAAATAGTTGTATCAAACATGCAGATAGAGCCCTTTATACAAGGCTCCCGTAAAAATATGCTTCACCTTTTTTTGCCAAACACGATCACCGATTTCCCGCCTATACACACAGATACAAAAACACACACGCGCGGCACGCACGCACGCACGCCACAGACACACACTCACAAGCACACACACACATTTTTGCGTATGAAACAACACCTGGGGCAAAAAAGCTATTTTTTTCAAAAACTTTCTATTTTCTAAAATGTTTTTTTCCCCTTTTTTATTCTTTTAAAACTGTTTTTTATTTATTTTTGCATTCACAATATATGATGGAGTTAGGCAAAGTTTTTTTAACTCAGAAAATTTTTGGTAAGCACTGCTAGAGCCACTCACTTTTTAATTATACAGAAACCGAAATAAACATTTCCCCAGTGATGGGTGAGGAATGTAATAAAAGCTTTTAAAACCAACAAAAAAACTAATACACCCTCTTTTTGGTCTCAAAAAAGCAAATGTTTTGCAAAAAACAAAACGGCTTTTTATGTTTTAAAATTCTTTCGAATTTCTTTTTTTTCGCTAAAAAAAAAAAAAGTTTGCCAAAATAGAAAAAAATCACCATTTGTATTCGAAAAATCTAATCTTTTGCTTTCTTTTTTTTTTGCATTTTCAACCAAACAAAAAAAAAACCAAAACACGACATTGAAGAAACACAGACCAAAAGCAGACATTGATATTCATAGAGACACAAAACTTCCAAACTTTTCTTTAGGAACAGAAACCCCATAAAGTCTAGACAAGGAAACAGAATAAAAGGGTCAATAAATGACATAAAATTTTGGGTACCTATAAAGGTATGAAAAACGGACATTATGAAAAATTTTGTCTTTATGAATTTTTAAATTTATTTTTTTTCGAGGATAATGGAAAAGCATTTTATTGCTTTTTTTACATCCATCCCCGTGTGTATGCGGTTTTGTAAATTTTTTTCATCGTTCCCCCGGGACACAATGGGCCCACTCTTTTGAAAATCGGTACAGCATTAACGGTGCGCAAGATGTTCTCATGCTTCGCACACGGGCCCCCGGTTTTTAGTCATGATCAAAAAACCTATTTGCCGAAAAACCCTTTTTTATGGTGAGCACACGGGATTTTGTTTTTTGCCCAGGAACGTCAAGTATTTTTGGTTTTGTGTGGGCTGTGTATTACGTGCATTCATGCTACGTGCATGTGTCCATATGCGCAGGGGATGTGTATGGGGTAAAACTCCCACAAATCCCAGCCAGTCCACAAAAAAACCTTTCAGGCATAGATATTTTGGGAACCACTGGGAGGGGGTTCCTTTTTTATCAAATCGAAAAGGGGCACAATTATGAATTAGAACACATATAAAAAGTGCTAGGGCCATCTCATGAACAAAAATACCGGTTGGACATTGGGGGCTGCGACACACCCCCTATGAGCAATGAAACACAACAGACATCAGTGACTACAGAGATGAAAATGGGAAATTCAAATAGCTTGATCTTTAAAACCCCCCCCCCCCCCCAAAAAAAAAAAAAAAAAAAAAAAGAAAACGCGGGGATCCTTTTTCCATCTTTTTGAAAAACTGAGCGCTGTCACTGAGCATACTAATGCTTTGTTTTTGATGATTGATGATTGGTTCTGCTCGGTCTTGGCAAGCTGTTTCAAGGTGCTACCTGCTTGTTCAACTGAATTGTCTGTTAATGTCCTTTTTTCAAATTTGGTCACTCACGTTTTACTGAGTTCTGTTGTTCATTTTGTGATAGTTGTTTACTTGGGGTTTCCACTTGAAGACCTAGTGGGTTTGAATCTTCCCCTTCCATCACAAAAAGACAATTGCCATGAAGCCGCAGCTGCATTTCCTTTCTCTGTCTTCCCCACACTCCGTCTGGTGCCCTCTATAAGGGTGTGTTTGAGTTCATCAGAAAGTGTGTTGTTTTCTTGTTGTTGTTGTTGTTTATTATATTATCATTATTATTATCATCATTATGTTGTTGTTATCATTGTTTTTTTTGTTGTTGTGGTTCTTGTTGTTGTTATTGTTGTTGCTGCTGTTGTTGCTGTTACTGTTGTCCGCAACAGTGCTGCAAACTTTCCTCCAGCCCTAGGCTTAAAATGCTGATTCTTGTTTAGGGTGTTTTTACCCCTATCTAGATCAAAGTCGATGCAGGGCCTGCTACACAATATATTCTCTTTATTTTTCATTTCAGAGTCAAACACACTAAGTCATGATCATTGCTTATTTATTTTTTTCTTTCTATTTTCATTTCGAGGACAATGGAATAAACACACATGTGATTTTTTACATATTGTCCCCGGTTTAGGCATTTTTGTAATTTTGCCATCCCTTCCCAACCAGCACACAATGGCCTACTCTTCCGAAAAGCTGAACGGATTTTAACGTTGCGCAAGATGTTCGTGCGTTCGCACACAGGGCCTCAGTTTATAGTCTCATCCAAAGGCATTTGGGGGAGAGTGGAGTCGGCACTAATGTTAACTCCAGAGGAAAAAATCCTCTTGAATGAGATTGAAATGGGGTCAAACAATTATGAACACATCACTCTAACCACCAGGCTATCCCATCCCCTGTCACCCCAGGGGAAAGTTCATGTCTGGGCCTTGTAAAAGCTAGACTTTAAGCAATGTGCTGCCAAACAATGGTCTACCTGGATGTTGACTAGCCCATTAGAAGCATCCTAGATTGCTTTTCTTGGTAGGTTGTAGGGGTGCAAGGTATTAGCAGGGGTGAGCCTGTAGCTGCTGGAAAACTTATGAGCGCGTAGTGCTCGGATAATTTGTTGTTTCTTTAATGCAAAACTTTCTCAAAACAAAACTTCATAAACGATAAACACAGGACAGATACCAATGACTAAGGAGACATAAAAGTATGAACAATAAACACAGGACAAGTACAAAGGACTGAGGACACACAACACTATTTACAATAAACATAGGACAAATATCAGTAAATCAGGATGCATTGCTCTATAAACAATGAACACAATACAGACGTCATTGACAAATTATACATAACACTATGAGCAATAAACATAGGCCGGATATCAGTGACTTAGGAAGCGTAAGTCTATGAACAATAGACACAAGATATATCTTCATTCAGGACGCATAGCGATATAAACGATGACAACATGACTTGCATCTCAGTGACTTTGGACGCAATTATATGAACAACTAACAGTAAATCACTAACTCCAGACACAAACTCATGAACAATAAACACAGGACAGACATGATGAACACAAGACAACTCAGTGAACAATAAATATAAACCAAATATCACTGCTCTAAGACATAACTCAGTGAACAATAAACATAGTACAGGCATCAGTGACTCAGAACACTTATCCATGAACAAGGAGCACATGACATACACATGAATTAGGACACAATTATGAACAAGGAATACAAGAGAGGCCATGACAGACATTAGTAACTCAGAACACAATTCCATGAACAATGAACACAAGACAAATAATTATCTGTGCCTCGGGACACATCTCTATAAACACGACAAGGAAATGTCCTTAGTCCTACTTTATCTAACATATTAATTTTGTAAATGACATTCCTAGTTTACACATATAATATGGACCCACTGTCCATAGATAATGATAAAACCAATGTTATTTCTTGCCTGTTTTACGCTGATGGCCTTACAACCCTACTACAAAGGCAGGATTACAACAGAAATTAAATAACTCTAGTGTGCATTGTGAAAACTGGGAACAGATCGTCAATTCACAGCCACAAGGATACATCTCCAAAACAGCCAGTTCAGACATCGCCAGACATGGAAGCTTCTCTTAACAAAATTCTAAGATGGCTAGCTGGACATATGCTAGAGCTTTCCAAAATTGTTTTTACAATAGGTCCATAGGAAGACTACAAAATAAACTCTGTTCATATAGGGCAAAGACGTATTTTGTATAATCGCAATGAAGAAATGACTTTTATTTTGTGCAATGCACGCAGATGGCGCCCCCTTTTAGTCCTGGCTGTTTTGTGTAAAGTTCTCGATGGGCTTGTTAAAAGAATTCGGTTTTGTACATCTAGTCATACAAACTGCAATGAATATATCAATTTTGCAATCACACCATTGTATTGAGTGTGACATATGCAGGATTATGA
Source organism: Rapana venosa (assembly GCA_028751875.1). Classification (NCBI taxonomy): domain Eukaryota; kingdom Metazoa; phylum Mollusca; class Gastropoda; order Neogastropoda; family Muricidae; genus Rapana; species Rapana venosa. The sequence goes on from CM054164.1 coordinate 15,275,326, forward strand.
TTTGTGGTCTCATTTGTCAAAATATACAAAGGAGAATAAATGCCTGATTTGACAGCAGACTTGTCTAGAGAATTTCCATTTAAATGACTATCAATTTATAAAAACGCAACCATATTTAAAGTGTCTCATATGACGTAGACATCCTTTGGATGAGACTATAAACCGAGACCCCCGTGGAACTCCCGGGGTATGCTTGCAAAGCAAGCATCGCAAGAATAGGATCTCTGCCCTCCAACCAGGCATGTCGTAAAAGGCGACTAAGGTGGAACCCTTCCCCCAGGTAGGGGGTTAGACACAGGGCTAACAACCCTGTTCTGTAAAAAAACCAATTGTTACGGAAACAGCAACAAAAGAAATGAACAATACTGGGTGTGACGGGCTTCCAGAGTCATCGGAAGATGCTCGAAATGAATGTCAGTGGTGAAAGCCGAAAGGAAGCCACTGACAGGACGATGGAACTTAAGCGCCAAAATAAGACCAAGATAGGATTCTGGAATGTGAGAACCATTTTCAAAAACAGGAAAACTACGCAAGTTACAGCAGAATGAACGCTACAATTTGCATATTCTCGGAACATTGAAACCGAGGGACAGGATCGGGCAAATACAGAGCCAGCACGGGAAAGACAGTGTTGTAACAGTGGTAGAAAATGACGGCCAACACCATGAGGGGGGTAGCAATCATCATGAAGAAAGGAATGGAGAAGTGCCTGATGGAATGGAAACCTATCAACACAGATAAAGAGGATAAGAATGAAAGGTAAGCATGCTAATACCACAATTATACAGTGCTATGCACCAACCAACGACAGTGGAGAAGAAAGCAAAGATACATTTATGAGCAATTACAGGCTGAAATGGAAACCACACCAAATCATGACATGAGGATAGTGTTTGGGGTGACCTAAATGCAAAAGTCGGAAAAAAACAACACAAATCAAGAAAGAGCCAGGGGAAAAGAAGGATGTGGCAGCATAAATGACAACAGGAGAAAGATTGGTGGAATTCTGCTGACAAACAACCGGGCCATTGGAGGGACATATTTTGCACACCGAGACCACAAGCTTACCTTTTGTTTCCCCCAAGAAAGAGACAAAAACCAGATCGACCACCTGATGATCAATGGACATGGAGGAGATCGCTCCTAGATGTAAAAGTAAGGAGAGGACCGATGTTGGCAGTGATCCCCAAACCTTGTTACTGCAACCCTAAAAGTGAAGCGAAATAAAAGGATCTGGGAAACCAAACAACAACATTTTGATGTGGAAAAACTGCGCAACACCAAAGTAAAGAGTGCTTTCACCCTCCAGCTCAAAAACAAGTTCCAAGCACGGGTGGATACTGAAAACTACACACCTCCTGACAGGGCCTAATATAAACACCATGTGGAAACAAGTCAGGACAGCCTACACACAAGCCGCGAAAGGGTGCTTAGGACAGAGACAGAGGAAGAGAAAAAAGTGGATTACAGCAGACACCTGGCAAGCCATAGAACAGGAGAGAACTGAAGAAGAAAATCTTAGAGACAAAGTCAGAACGGATAAGAGAGAGGTACAAAAAACCCAGTACAGAGAAGCAAACCAAACTGTGAAAGAATGACAAGAACAGACAAGCGTACCTACATGGATGATATTGCAAGACAAGCAGAGGAGCCGCCGCAAAGGGAGAAAAAGGGACAGGTGTAATAAGATCACTAAGACTGCCCAGGGGCAAGTTACCGGACAACACCGAAACACCATCCTAATAAACAAGGCCAAATACTTACCACAGAAGCAAACAAGATGCAAGATGGGCAGAACATTTCAGCGAAGTTCTCAACAGACCACCACCAACTGAAGAGGCAGACGTACAAGATCCGAGCTGATCTCAATGTGAACAGCTCCCACCAAAGAAGGAAGAGATTATAAACAGCAATCAGCTCTCTCAAGAATGGAAAAGCCCCTGGCCAGGACAACCTCAACCCAGAAATTTTCAAGGCAGATCCAGAATTTGCATCTAAAGTTCTACAGCCACTCTTTTCAGCTATATGGGAAGAGAAACAGCTACCAGCAGATTGGGCAGAAGGAGTCATCGTGAAGATCCCAAAGAAAGAGCCCTGAACAATTGTAACAACTGGAGAGGAATCACTCTGCTACTGTTCCCAGCAAGATTCTGGCAAAGATCATCATCGGACGGGTCTCAGAGGCAGTGGACCAACAACTCAGAAAGGAACAGGCAGATTTTAGACCAGGAAGAAGATGCATAACCAGATCTTCACCCTGCGCAACATCATCGAACAGTGCACGGAAAGGCAGAGACAGCTGTATATCAACTTCGTAGATTTTGAAAAAGCCTTTGACACATTCATCGAGAAAGTGTAGGCGCATACTCCGAGCATATGAATTCCACAGGAGATTATCCAAGTCATTAAGAGCTTCTACAACAACTTCACGTGCAGAGTAGGAAACAGCAAAACCATTTCAGTGTACAAACCGGGGTCAGACAAGGCTGCCCCATGTCAGCACTACACTTCAACCTGACAATTGATTGGTGAGAACAAACAACAGCTGACCATCACGGGCATCAGATGACCCCCTTCTCAACGCTTGAAGACCTAGATTTTGCCGATGATCTGGCACTGCTCTCACATACCCACCATCACATTCAAGAGAAGACATCCCGTCTCAGCACTTTCGCACAGCAATAGGCCTGAAATCAGTCAAAGAAGACAGGTGATGACACTGAACGTCCAGAACCCTCACCGGTCACAGGGGAATGAGAAGAATTTTCCAACAACTGAAGAGTTCACGACTTCTGGAGCCACTGTTAAGGCATGACGGCGGAGCAGGCAGCGACATCAAGAACCGGGTTAGCAAAGCAAGAAATGCTTAATAGAAATCTGAACAATGTGTGGAAATCGTCCCAGTACAGCACCGAACCAAAATAAGACTATACCAAGCTGTGTACTTCCACCCTTTTGTACGGCTCGGAGTGCTGGAGGATGACTGAGAGTGACCTCGAAAAAACTATCCACATTCCACACGAAGAATCTCAGAAGAATCTTCGCATCTTCTGCCTGAGACCATCCCAACCAAGAACTTTTTTCCCGTGCAACCAAGAAAGCATGGACAACATCATCATGCATAGGCGATGGGATGGATAGGGCATATCTGCCGTCGGGAACAGGGAAACATCGCCCGAACAGCCCTCCACTGGACACCCCGAGGGAAAACGCAAACGAGGACGACCCAAGAACACTTGCGTCGGACTTTAAAGCAGAGCTGAAGACCTTCCACATACCTGGGAACCATTCAGAAGCTGGCCCAGGACAGACAGCAGTGGAGAACTTTTTTTGCTGCCCTACGTGCCAATAAGGCACAAAGGCATTGATGATGATGATAAACCGAGACCCATGTGCTAATGCAGGCAGAGCATCTTACGCACATGTTAAATCCTGTTCCGCTTTTTGTAAAAGTAGGTCATTGTGTGCCGGTGGGAACATGACAAAATTGACAAAACCGCATATACACGGGGACTGGATGTAAAAAAAGCGCATATGTGCTTTTTCCATTATCCTAGATATAAAAGAAAAAATAAAATAAACCGATATTTGGGGGAAAATACCCATAATGGAATTAAATTTTTCAATAGAGTACTTCCCTTAGGAAGTCGAAGTTTGACTTGGAGAGATATTGCCCACCATCTGTTTTTACTTTTTTTACTACCCCTTATGTAAATATTTAACAAAGCAATTTTAGCTTAACACAGTACAAAAGGCAATTATTCATGTTTAATATAGGGTGGGATTTTTTTTAAGATTTGGGAAATGGGAAGCTCAGGGGTCAAACATTAACTTTTCCCCAGCTAAGGTTAAGCAGCATCAAGCAGGGTTCCCCACTTGGATGGGTGACCATTTGCTCGCCTTGACTTCAGTACAGTCCTCCAGTTCACCCAGCTGTGAATGGGTACCTGCCTCTTTAGGGTCGGAAGGTAAAACAGCAAGTGAGAAGAGATGGATGTCGCCCTCAATATGCTGGCCCCTGGAGACGGGGAGATCTCTGACGCCTCACTCCCCTACTACCCCCATAGGTTATAGGACACCTTTACCTTTCAATCTGCAGTCCAGTTTGTTAACAAGAACAAGATTACAAACATAATTGGATCATGTTTTTTAATGGTCTACACTGTAAAGAATGGCATTTTCCAGGCATGTGCATCTCAAATTGTTATCCCTCTTTCTCTGTCAACTAGCCCATTGAACTTCACTCAAACTTTGACTTCCCAAGGTAAGTACTCATTTGAGTTTTTTGATTAAAGCTGATATTTTGTTTTTCCTTAAACTCCAGCTTTCTTCTTTCTTCTTTCTCAAGTTTCCACCACAGCCAAACATGCCTAATTATCTTTGAGACAAAAACTGAGTCACTGAAGAACGGAGGCTGCAACTCAATCCACAACTTGCACATGGACCAGGAGTTTCATTGAGGCATGTTGTAATGGGTTCCAGTACTGGGTGACACTAAGTAAGGCTGGCATTCCCCTTGAGGCACTACAGCCACAAGGAGGTAACAGGAACACGGTATTTGTTGCTAACCGGTTAGATTAGTTTGCCATATAAGAAGTGTGTAGGGCTGAAGTACAGGGCTGTTACGTAAAACCTCCCTTCTTTTTTCACCAGGAAACACTGTCTGCCACAAAGGGGCAATGCCTGTTGTTGGGTGGTTGTGTCATATCAAAAGAGAGAACTGGTTTTCAGTGCATCAATCATATATTGTTCATATCTCGCTAAATATATAAGATATTAGTATAGCTGATAGTGCATACAATATGTTATGAAAAAAGTACCAAGAAAAAGAAAGAAAAATTGACATTTTGGAGATATATGATTGTGGCTCTGAACAAACAAAGTAATTATCAGCATGAGAAAACCCAAAGTTGTAATACTCACACACACTCAAAATTACCTTTTCTTTTCAAAGTGGGTAGTCATATAATCCAAACTATTGATCAGTTCAACACCTGGTTGTAGTATGTCATAAAAAGGAAACATTTCACTTTGCCCAAGAGCATTCAGCTAAGCAGGAAAATAAAGCAGCGCATTAACTAAGACAAGTCTTCATAGAACAGACTATTCCTTACAATACAATACTACTGATTTTTTGTTCGTTGATTATGCCTATAGCAACATATGGGGCTGACATTTGGTTTCCAAGGGTGAATATTAATATACTTACCTCATTTAACTCAGACATATCCAATTTCTTTGTATACTGTCTTTCTTCTATATATCCACATGAAGAAAACACATAAGATTTTGTAAAACAATTTTGGGTTTACATTCCATATCAATGAATCTACCAAAAGTATCAAAGTTAGATATTCTGTGGGGGATTATGTTGCACATCGAGTTGTTGGTTATTGGACTCACATCTTAGATGCACATCATAATGCTTACATGAAAAGATTGTACAATGCGATGCTGAACCAAGAGAATACTTCTAAAGACTATTGGCTAATGTTTGTTAAAAATATTCTTCATAACTTAGGGCTAGGACACGTTTGAAACAATCAATCAACAATTCATAAAAAAGCTCAAATTTGCATTTCACCAACAGTCAGTACAGAAATATGTTAAGTTTTGGAAACAAAAAAACATCATTTCTATCCTGTCTCTGCACACTGACATCATTTCTATACTGTCTCTAGTCACTCACATCATTTCTATACTGTCTCTGCACACTGACATAATTTTTAACCTGTCTCTGCACACTGACATAATTTCTATACTGTCTCTGTACACTGACATAATTTTTAACCTGTCTCTGCACACTGACATAATTTCTATACTGTCTCTGTTTACTGCATCATTTTTATACTGTCTCTGCACACTGACATAATCTTTAACCTGTCTCTGCACACTGACATCATTTCTATACTGTCTCTGTACACTGACATCATTTCTATCCTGTCTCTGCACACTGACATCATTTCTATACTGTAGTGACTCATTTCTATACTGTCTCTAGTGACTCACATCATTTCTATACTGTATCTGCACACTGACATCATTTCTATACTGCCTCTGTACACTCATATCATTTTTAAACTGTCTCTGTACACTCACATCATTTTTTACTGCCTCTTTTCACTCACATCATTTGTATACTAGCTCTGTACACTCACATCATTTTTATCCTGTCTCTGCACACTCACGTCATTTCTATACTGTCTCTGTACACTCACATCATTTCTATCCTGTCTCTGTACACTCACGTCATTTCTATACTGTCTCTGTACACTCACTTCATTTTTTTTCTGACTCTGTACACTCACATCATTTCTATACTGTCTGTGTTTACTGCATCATTTTTAACCTGTCATTGTACACTCACATCAGTTTTATACTGTATCTGCACACTGACATCACTTTTATCCTGTCTCTGTACACTCACATCGTTTTTATACTGTCTCTGTACACTCACTTCATTTTTTATCCTGTCTCTGTACACTCACTTCATTTTTTATCCTGTCTCTGTACACTCACATCATGTTTATACTGTCTCTGTTTACTGCATCATTTTCAACCTGTCTCTGCACACTCACGTCATTTTTATACTGTATCTGCACACTGACATCACTTTTATACTGTCTCTGTACACCACATCATTTTTATACTGCCTCTGTACACTCACATCATTTTTATACTGCCTCTGTACACTCACATCATTTTTAAACTGCCTCTGTACACTCACATCATTTTTTTTCTGTCTCTGCACACTCACATCATGTTTATACTGTCTCTGTACACTGACATCACTTTTATATTGCCTCTGCATACTGACGTCACTTTTATCCTGTCTCCACACACTCACTGAATTCAACATACTGTCTATACACCGATTGCATATTTAGATTTTTGTGTGTTGTAATGTAATTTTGATTTGATCAGATTACCCAATTCTCTGTATGATTTTGTTATGTTGTGTGTTTAGTTGGTTTGATATACTCACTGCATCTCTTTTCACCGGACTTTGATCGTGCTTCACAAATGTATACAGAGATGCACTGTGAAGATTTTTCACACAGCTCTCCTCTTTCAATTTCTGCACACACACAACACACACACACACACACACACACACACACACACACACACACACACACACACACACACACTATTCATATAATTATATTTTTTATGCACACGCAGTTATTTACCCTCACGTAAAGTCATGGCTAATCAGTCAAAAAGTAATGAATCATGAAGCAGGATCAAGACACTTTGTGTCTCACAAGGATAATATTTTTAAAGGTGTATCGACTCTAAAAACAAAGCAGAAGTATGAAAGCCACATTCATTTTCTCTTCTGAGAAACTAGAACAGTTTCGAGTGTAGCAACTACTGTTACATGGTAACAATTGCAATATAAAACATGAAAGTGACATGCAAGCACCCAGACATACATTCACAAGGGCTTATTTAGTTTCTATTGGAAATCAGTCGTTATCGTGTTAAGGGTTTATCCATCATTATCAATTATATATAAAATATGCGTGTTTGTAACCATGCACGTGTATTTACGGTGATTTTGTTACATCTTTCATGTTTTCTGCTATCAGGATGCATCATCATTAAATACTTACTGCATAATCCTTTGATAGCGCAAACAGTTCCATACATGCACTCTTTCTTATACTGGGAACGGCTAAAGTCGCATTGGTGTTCTACCTCAAGTCCTGCAAGAGAATAAAAAAAAATCAACGACATTTACCATACTACAACGAAATTAAATACAATCAAATGCAAATTTCTTTCTTCTTTAGATATCCTAATATCGGGTGTGATTTCTGTTTCCGATCATCTCCTATATATTTGACTCTGTTGTACAAAAACTATATCTACTGTCATTGCATTCAGGATAGTATTCATATTAGTTGCTTTATCATTGAAAAATGTAAGGAACTAAAGAGCTGTGGCAAAGTGCGTCAATGTACTTTTTCACAATCTGGACTTCAAAGTGAATTTCTCGAGAAAACAAGAGCAGAGCATCAACATTTTTTCCCCTTTTGATACAGCAATGAACATGCTACCGTCATGATAAGCACCTGTTTTAGCTTTACCATTACAAAATGCAAGGCACAAAAAATTGTGACAAAGTGCGTCAACTCCCTTTGTCACAATCTGGAACTAAAGTCAAACAGCCGAAGTTTATCACAGGATAGTATTAAATGTTGTTTTTTGTTGTGTTTTTTCACATAGTAACTTATATACTGCCACTGCAATCAGCACATATTTTGATACAAACTAATTTTATGATTGCAAAGTGTTACAAGCTGAAGAGTTTTGACAAAGTGTGTAAACTCACTTTCTCATTTGGAACTGAAGTCGGAAGCTTGACAAACATGTATGGGAGCTTCTATGATGTTGAGGTAGTACATGCTATTGAAGTATGTCACACTATGTGACAAAGTTTATAACAATTGTGACACACAGTGTGATCCACCCCAAAAGGCAGCTCATCACTTTGACACAATTGAGACAAAGTGCATTGTAGGGGCATAACGCATCAATACACACATGATCCACAACCTCAGCTCACTCCTACCACCCCTACCCAGTGTTTCTTATTCTGCTGAGAATACTATACCTAAAAAAAAATTGTTTTGCTTTTGAAAAAAATTTAAACCACTCCATACAGGAATCATCTACCCTAGCAGTCCACACCAAGAAAACTGGAAACTGTCACTGCCATGAAGACTGTCAAATACTTCACATTTAAAAAACAGATCCAACAAGGGATCTCAGACAGCAAACCAGTTGAGGAATATAGATCAGTGGGGGCTTTTCCATTTAAAACACAAATCATGTTCCATAAAGACTTTACCCGAGAACAGGCCCCCAGTGATGACATTCCACTTCCTCACAGGAAGCAATGCCCATTAAAAATGCCAACAACACGCAAAGGGGCAAGGTAACCGCTGCACTAACGATAGCAATTCCACCTCCATCACTGTAACAGGAGACAATGTTGTGCTATATACAGTAATTGTTTTGGGCAGTGTGACTCTAGCAGCCATCACCTGACATGGGGTGTCTTGGACCAGAGGACTGCAGGACAAGGATTTTCCTACCAGCAAGTTCACCCCATACAGGTCTCTTGCTTGATGCATTGTGCCCTTTCAAGAATAGTGTTATACACCAACACAGTCTTTCTTTACTTAAACAGGTTCACAGAGTTTCTGGAGTTCCACCACCGCCAGGTTTTGTTCTCAACAGAGATGCTGCAAGTCATCACTATTTGATACTACACCATGGAATTCCGGTAAAAGATAGTTGTCATATCATTCAACTTCTCCCTCATTCGACATCAGACATTTCCTCAGAGGTAAAGGTAAAAGGTAAAAGAGTCCCATAACCTATAAGGTCGTAGGGGAGCGAGGCGTCAGAGACCTCACTTCTCTAGGGCCAGCATATTGAGGGCGGCGCCCATCTCCTCTCCCTCGCTGCTTTACCTTCCCTGACCCTAAAGAGGGCAGGTACCCATTTACAGCTGGGTGAACTGGGGGAACTGTACTGAAGCCAAGGCGCGCAAATGATCACCCATCCAACTGGTAACCACGCTCGACGCTGCTTAACTTGGCTGGGGGAAAGCGAGTGCTCCGACCACTGAGCTGTCCCGTCCTCAGAGACCTATGCAAAATGCATTTCCTTCTCTTACTTTTTGGGGGTCTAACTAACAAGAGGCTCAACGTTTGGCTGTCTTTTTTTTTTTGGAGGAGGGGTGGGGGCGAGTTTTTCTCCCCTCCCACTTTCTTGTCCCAAACATTACCTTTGCACTTTTAGAAGCATTGGACGTTACTTGCTTCTGGCTTTGATAGCGCAGGCATAAAGGTAATGTCTGAGGTGAGGAGAGGAAGCCAGTTTGCCTAAAACCACAAAACTTAAATACATCTTTTGTGTAATAATAAATACCAATACACGTTTTTCTCAAGTGTGACAAAGCATATCAATGCATTTTGTCACAATCTCTGAGACTCTCCGACTTAAGTGACAGTCAAAGCTTAAACAACAATAAAACATGTTGTATTATTTTACTACTTTGTTCATAAAGCAACTAGCCTACTGTTATGCATTTAACACTTTGTTCATGATTATTCCAATCACTGCAAAGCATTTGGAAGCTACATGATTGTGACAAAGTGTGTTGACTTCATTTGTCACATCAATAACTTTGATAAAGCACTTGAGCAGAAGAAGAGCAGAACGTTTGGGTTTTTTTTTAATTCAATAACCAACACACCTACTACCTTAACAATCAAGCCATCTTTGAGAAGCAAGTAGCTTTATCATTGCAATATATGGTACTGAGAAAAGCCAGAAATTTGAACGGAATGAAAAGTGACTGAAAATGTAAATAGAGCTTTTCAAGTAATGACATAGTAAACATTATCAAAGATGTATCGGTGTAATAGTCCTTCTTCAATGTCGAGTTCATAGTCAGAATAGTATGCTTTGTAGAGTTGCGACACTGTAGGTTGACATGACGCAGCAGATTATATCATCTAGCATTTGTACTATTTCTAGTTTGTAACAGTTTTACCATTGACCCTGTCTACAATATTCAAAATTCAAATTCAAAAGCTTTATTATCTCAAAGACAGAGAAATTCCGGCGGGTTACTCGCCATGCATAAAAACAATAAACATTTAAACATAGTATTTAAAACACACACACACTGTCCAACATCAGCACGCACCCATCATGAGATAAAATGCATCCACAAATCAGCAATATCTCAGCCAGCCACAAACCCACCCCAACAAAAAAAAACTTTACTCATGTGCGCACAAGTAAACCCGTACGTCCGCACATTCACAGTCACTCACGCACGCGCACGCGAGCTCGCACATTGTAAACATTCGTACCCATGCTAACGCATTTTAATAATATAAGTCAAATTGTTATAACAATTTGTATAAGACAAATATTAATTAAATTAATACTATGTTCTTTTAAGATATTGAACAGTCTAAAATAATAACACGGGCACGTATTTAAAGAAAAAAAATCATTTGTATAACATGTATGATAAGACAATATCAGTGAAGTTAATACTCTATTCTATTAGAAACTGAACACAGTTTACACTAATAAAAGGTAGCCTTTAGTCTCTCTCTCTCTCTCTCTCATCTCTCTCCTCTCTCTCTCCTCAGTCCTCTCTCATCTCTCTCTCTCCTCTCTTTTCTCTCTCTCTCTCTCTCTGTTGTGGGCGTAAGATTTTGGTTTAAATTATTACATATGGATTCTGAAAGGTTGCCACATAAAGCTTATTGTATGTTGTTAGAATTAGATAAAAAGGGCAAACAATGCTGGGTCTCTAAAATCAGGGAAATATTCTGCATAACTGGGTTTAATATCGTTTGGTTAAACCAAGGAGTAGGAGACATAAAAATGTTCTTACGTGCCTTTAAACAAAGACTTGTAAAATTGGTTTACCCAGGAATGGACTGGCACCATCAGAGAACGCAGTAGATATGATAGTTACAGAAACTTTAAGATTGTTTTTGAAAGAGAGAAGTATATTAGTGAAATGGATACATATTGCTTTCGCGTTGCAGTTACTCAAGTACGAGTGAATGCGCTACCACTAAACAATAATACACATCGCTATAAGTAGTTCAAATGAAGATAAGCAGTGCCCTGTTTGTAAAGACCAAATAGAGAATGAAGAACACTTTTTATTTAATTGCCCTGTCTATGAAGATTTGAGACACAAGTTTCTTAAAGATGCGAAGAGACTTCCTTTGCACGTGCTACTCAAAGCTACAATATCTACTGATAGACATAATTTATCACGATTTATTTTTCATGCAACCAACAGAAGAAGTAAGATACTGTATAGAAATGGATCCTTATATTGATGAAAACTACATTCAAAACATTTGTCGATTATGACGAACGTGAATTGATTTGTGATGAATATTCAAGAAATGGGTGATGTAATTTCTTTATTATTGCTGATATATCATTTCATATTTATATACATTGATAGTAATGTGTTTATAACACTCATGTCATATGTCCACTCCACACACCCGTCATTCCTTTGTATTGTGGCCTAAGGCCGATGTACAGTAAAAGTCTGAAGTCTGAAGTCTGAAGTCTCTGTTGTGGGCTTTAGTTCAATTCAGATTTATTGTCATACATTTATTAATTAGCAGAATTGAGGTTGGAATAAAACTATTTTTAAATCGCAGGGTTCTAGACTTAGGTACTCTGTAGCGCTTTTGAGAAGGCAGGAGTTCAAAATATTTTGCAAGCACATGTGTGTCATCACTCACAATCTGTCTAGCTCTGTCTCTCACAGGCATTCATACAAGTCATTCAGTTTCATTTGCTCACAGCCCACAATTTTGCCACATCTGGTTACAATCTTGTTTACTATGTTTTTTGTTTTTAACAGTCAGGCCCCCATACCAACAAACCAAGGAAAATGAAAGGACAGACTCAATAAAGCATCGGTAGAAATTTTGTAAAACTTTTACATTCACTTTAAGTCTCCGGAGTTTTTGAAGGAAAAAGATGCGTGAGTGGCATTTTCTATTTACAAGATCTGTATTAGCATCAAAGTTTAGTTTATCGTCAATAATAGTACCTAGATATTTGTATTGGTGTACACGCTCTACCTTTACACCATCAATGTAAAGATTTGGTATGGGCTGGGGGTCTCTGCGAAAATCAATCAACATTTCCTTAGTCTTTTTAACATTAAGGTCAAGACAGTTCTGTTTGCACCAGGAGGAGAACTCCTCAACTTGTTTAAAATACATGACATGGGAATTAGACAGATCTTCCAGAGCAGAGTCATCAGAATATTTGATTAACGGTATAAGATCAGAGCCAGTGCAGTCATTTGTGTAAAGGGTGAAAAGGATGGGGGACAGAACAGTGCCTTGGGGAGAACCAGTGGAAGTTGATCTTTGAGTGGATATGACTTTTTGAAATCGAACAAACTGTGTCCGGTGTGTCAAAAAGCTCATTATCCAGAGAATTAGCCGAGGACAGACATCTATTGAGAGCAGTTTGAGAGCTAATAGATGGGGCTGAATGGTATTAAAGGCAGAAGAGAAGTCAATGAAAAGTATACAAACAAAGGAGTCGGCTTTTCTAGGTGGGAATAAACATTATGCAGCAAGGTAATTGTAGCATCATTTGTGCTTCTGTTGGCTTTGTATGCAAACTGAAGAGATCTAGATATGAAGAAGTAGAGAAAAGAAGCCGTTCGAGAACGATTCGTTCAAAACATTTCATTACTATTGGAGTGAGAGCCACTGGTCTATAGTCATTTAAAGATTTGGGGTGATTATTTTTTGGAAAAGGACAAATTATTGATTTTTTCCAGAGACTTGGAACATGGCATGCTTTCAAAGACAGAGAAAACAAATCACTAAAAACATAACACAGTTGCTCTGCACAAGATTTTAAAAGCCGACCACAAATACCATCCACACCCACAGCCTTCCTCACATGCAGTGCTTTAAATACTGATTTAACATCTGTAGCATGAACAGTAAAGTCTTCATCATTCGAATAATTATCACAGACATTTTGTTGCAGGTTAGACAGAACAGATTGAAGCTCATGTTTGTGATCTTCACGCTCAACGCGGCAATAGAAATCATTCAGTTCATCAGCAAAAGGTTTTTGTTCCTCTAGTGGCATTGACTGTGTTGACATTTTTGAATTTGCTTGCCCTGAAAGTATCTTTAAACCCTTCCACGCATTAGCCAAATGACCCCTCTGAAATTGTTCTTCAACTTTCTCTTTTATAAGATCTTTTACATTCTCGAATTTCTTTTTGAAGTTTCTTTTGAATTGTTCTGCAGGTCATTCTATCACCGCTCTGAAATGCTAATTTCTTTTTGTTTAGAGAGGCTTTTAGTGTTTTTGTCACCCAAGGTTTATTGTTGGGAAAATATCTTTACAGTTTTTTGTGGAATAATAAGATTTTCACAAAAAGAGATATATGCATGCACAACATCAGTCGCTTCATCAACATTGTCACTCGAGTCAAGAAACACACTCCAGTCAGTACACTCAAAACAACCTTTCAACTCTTCCACACTCTCATGCGTCCACACTTTCACTTGTTTTTTTCACAATAGGGTCAGTTTTTTATTTTGGTTTATATGCAGATATGAGGAAAATTGTGTTGTGATCTGAGGTACCAAGAGGTGGCAAAGTAACAGACTTATAAGCATGTAAAATGTTCCCAAAACATTTGTCAAGAATTTTGTTTTGACGGGTAAAACAAGTCACATATTGTTTAAAAAAAGGAAGAGCATGTTTTAAATCACAGTGGTTAAAATCGCCAAGCACAAAACAGGGCGAGTCAGGAGCATTCAATTGCAGTTCATGTACTATGTCAGAGATCTGGGAGGCGGCACGTGCAGCACAGGCAGAGGGAGACACATAGAACACTGTCACAAACACTTGGCCAAACTCCCTTGGCAGATATTTAGGACGGAGGGACACTGACAACAATTCAACATCTGCAGTACACACTTGCTTTCTGACCTTGACATTCGCTCTTGCACACCAACTTTCATTCACGTACAGGCACACGCCACCACCTTGTTTTTTTCCGCTCTCATCTTTCTCTGTCCATTCGATAGGGCACACCAAAACCATTCAAAGCCACACTCTCATCACTAATAAAATCACTAAACCAAGTTTCAGTAAAACAATGTAAACATGAATTCTTATATTCAGATAAAAAAAACTGTATGTTTCCTTGAAGTTCATCGAAATTAAAATTGCGTCCATTGGGTCGAATTGATCGCACATTTGCTAAAACAATAGAGGGCAATGCAGGTTGAATTTGAACCGTCTCAAACGCTATGGAAGATGTCTTCACATCACACATGCCTCTTGTTCTGTTCAAAACTGTTCATTCTAATGAAATGATGCATTACGTTTAGTATTTTGGTAAAATCTGAGGTTGGATGAAAACTATATAAAACAAATTATCGCTGTGGGGAGCGGGATGGCCTAACGATCAGAGTACTGTGCTTGAATTTGATGGCCTGGTTCTACCCCAGGTCAGGTTTGAGTCACCACTGAGATGCCTCTTAAAAGGATTGCTTTCTCCTGGGAGTTAACATCAATTACTCACTCTATTCTTCCTGAATGCCTTTGGATGAAACTATTAAACCAAGACCCTATATGCAAATGCACGAAGGACATGTTGTGCGCATATTAAACCTGTTTTGTCTTTGGGAAGAGCAGGCCACTTTTTGGTGATAAGAATAGATGACAAAGGTGTAAAAAAAACAACCCTAAACAAGCTGAAGTGGTATTTAAACATCGTCCATGAAGTCAGAATGTAATTACCTCAATGGTGGGCACACCAAAAATCTCACTGTTAGTGAACCTCACAACTCAGGTCAAAGCAGGAATAAAATGGCTGTGAACAAAGAAAAAACTCCACCCCTAAAAACAAAAACCAAAGTCAGTACAAAGCTTCATGTTAACCCTTTCTATCCTGTTCTGTCTCCCCAAATACGTATTATCTCCTTCTTCAAAAACAACCAACTAACAAACAAACAAACAAACGTGTAAAAGCCACCATGTAACAGTTACTACTTACTGCAAGTGTTGTTGTCCATGCTGCTGCACGACCCTCTGGCACAAAACTGTTCGAAGCCCTCACAGTCCTCAGTAATATAGAGCTCTGGACAAAGGGAAGGGCATGGTTCTCTCTCTCATTTATACAGACGCGAGAGTGTGTGTGTGTGTGGTGTGTGTGTGGGCGGGGGGGGGGGGGGGGGTGATGGTTGTGATGTGTGCGTTTGTGTGTGCATGTGTGAGTGTGTTGTGGGGGGGGGGGGGGGGGGTGTTTGTTTGAACGCACTAGCAAGTACTCGTCTATCTCTGCTGGTCTAATTTAAATAAAATAACTGTGGTTTTTATAAATTATTATTCTGGTTTCTGTTGTTCTTTAAAAGGATTTTTCTTTGATGATATGAACTCTCTCTTTCTATTTGTCTCTCTGTCTGTCTGTATCTTTCTCTCTCAACAAAACTGGATGATGATGATGATGATGATGATGATGATGACAACGATAATGATGGTGATGGTGGTGATGATGATGATGATGATGATGATGATGATGATGATGATGATGATGATTATGATACTACTACTACTACCAAAAAAATTTTAAAAATACATGGAATTTATATAGGACTGAGTCTTGTAAACCAAAAAAAATAAAGTGCTTGCTCTCAAATCATTTTTATGCATGCAACGTTCCTCATATAATATAAGTAAGAAATTAAAAATTCATGCTAGCGGACGCACATATACGCACACACATGCACACACACACACACCACACACACACACACACACACCACAAACACACACACATGCACGCATGCACGCACGCACGGACACACATATGTTAAATACAAGAACGAACGAACACGCCCTCACGCACGCACACACACGCACGACGTACGAACACACCTAGATGGTGATGAATAAGATGTAGGATGCTGTTGAAAAGTAGGAACAGATAAGGGGGAAAGTGTCAGGTAGGATATAAGTATGTTATGAGGCTGGATTTGAAGGTATAGAATGATGCTTTTGGCGAAGTGAAAGAGGGAGACCATTCCAAGTGGATGGACGAGAAACAGAGAAAGAGCAAGGGCCATCAGTGGTCTGTTTGAATCTGAGTGTTCCAAAGCACAAAGTGTCAGCGGCTGAATGAAGGGTGCAGGATGGAGTATACAGGTGAAGACAGTTGCAGAGATAAGAGGCTGCAGATTTGTGGAGACATTTGAAACAAAAGGTATTGATCTTATACTTCAGTCTTTGTGAGACATGCAGGCAGTGAAGGGATGGCATATTAAACGTGACATGTTCAAGCTTTTTATTTGTTTAGGACCACTCAAGCTGCAGAGGTTTGTATATGCTGAAGAGAGTGGATCCATTCCAATCCTATCCTGTTGTTTATAGCCCCGCCAACCACAAAAGGCCATAGCAGGTTTTTCACCTTTTCAACTTTTTGAACTCTGCAGCTATATACACATTAAAACAGAGTATAAAACCAACTCTACTGTCGTTCTTTGTAGCAACACCCTGACCAATCATAAAGGTCAACCCAGGACGGGCACCGCATTGCGGGAAACCCACATCAACCACACATAAAATGAGATAAAATCAAAACCGGATTCCTTAAAACGACCTTGTTCTTAATGACCAACTGTAACACATTCACTCATATCTAACAGAAAAAGCCCAGTTCTCTCAGAAAGTTAAAAATGGTGTCTAGGGGAACATCCTGATAAAGGATCTTCAGGGAGTCGCAGCAAAATGCTTGTGCTTAATATGCTTGACATCTCGACACTCCAAAAGCAGATGCTTGATGGTTACCTGCACATCACAAGTCACACACCATTGTGTTTCCTCTCCTTTAAGAAAACAAACGTGGGTGATATGAGAATGACCCGTGTGTAGACTGGTGAGCACTGTTGCTTCCCTTTGGTTTTCAACGCACAGAGGGAGAACTTCTTTCAGGTTAAGCGAATGTGGACAAGTGTGTTGTCCGTCTGAGCATTCAAGTTCTCTTGCCAGAGAGACTGGGATTACTGTTCACTTTCAGGTTTTAAATCCATGCATGTCAACAAGAACATCAAGAACTCGGTAATAGGATACTACCCAGTAAACAGCCGGCTTATGGTCATTCGCCTCAGGGCAGCCCCATTCAACATCACAGTGATTCAAGCCTACGCACCAACAACGGATCACGATGATAAGTCGTAGAGGAAAAACCCAACCAAGTCCCAAGGGCTTTAATCGATAAGAAACAAAAAGACATCTTGATCTTTCGAGGGTGACGGGAACCCCAAGGTGGGCGGAGACGCACAAAAAAACTGGAGAAAAATTCCTGGGGGGTCCCCCCTGTAATGCAATCTCCAATGAGCGAGGACTCGGACTACGGAAATTTGCCAGCTACAACGACAGGGTGCCCCCAAATTTACCCTTGTAACAAAAGGGCTTTCCGACGCTGGACATGGCATGCACCCAAGCGTTTCCTTTCACAACCAGATTGACTAATCCGGTGCAAAAACCGATTTCGATCGGCATAAACAGACCCAAAGAACGAGGACATTCCCGGGTGCAGACAGGGCCCGATCATGCCCTCTTTGCCCCTGAACTTTAAGTCCGATTGAAGAAGACCAATAAGACAAAGAACACCAGCTCAATTTCCAACCGGACAAACTAAAGGGACCCCACCATCCCCGAGCCCTTTCCCCAAGCAACAAAAAGGAGGGAAACCCGCACCACTGCGGGCACTTGAAGAAGATCGGAAACAAAGACCACCAGTTTTAACACAGGTTTGACTGAGACAGCAACCCATACTTTTTGGCAAACATCGCCAAAAAACAAACCATGGTACAGATGAAATCTTGATTTGTGTGACAAAAACGAAAACCCTGAAGAAGAGAAAAAGAACACACAAGAGCATTTGAGTACAGAGAAATAAACAAAAAAACGGGAGAGAAAATTAGGAAGCCCAAGAAAATGAATAGAGAAAAAATTGTACAAAAAACGAAGAGACCCTTTTGCCCAAAGAATAATAGCGGGAGAGCAAAACCAGATTGTGAAAGGGGCTCACCAAACAGAAACAGGAAAGAGTCAGTAACATCCAGGACAAAAAAGGGGAATTGCCTAACAGAAAAAAAGGGAAAAACGTTGCAAAAGGAAGGAATACTTTTCCCCAAAACTCTCCCAATCATCAGCCCCCTAGGCACCCCAGCGTACTTTTGCAACCCCAACCCTCATCGAATAAAGACAATTTCCCCAAATTCTACCCCAAGGAAGTAGAAGAAGAAATTTTTCCCCGCTGAAGAAAGAAAATAAAGCGGGAATCGACAAAAACCCACAGAGCGATCCAAAAAGGGGGGAGAAGCAGTGACAACTTCTTACAATTATATCCCAAAAAATTTTCTGGAAGTAGGGTAAAAGCCGAGTCAAGCTCAACCACTTAACTGTTTTTTTCCAAAACCGGGCCCAACTTTTGGCCGATGAGGCTTGGGCCTCATGGGAAACCAAAAACTGCATATTTTAAATATAAAAACTAAGCTTTTTCCTTGACTCGGTTTTAAACCCCAATCTCTCGACTAAAACTGAAAGAAAAAACAAAATTTATTTTTGAGGGGTAAAACATAAAATTAGGGGAAATTTTATGCAAAAACCCAAATATTATCAAGAATTTTGCCCAAAATTTTAAATAAACCAACAGGGTTAAAAAACCAAAAACCCAAAATTTTTCAAAAAACTTTTAACAACAAATACAAAAATCTTACCCAAAACCTGCCAAAAACAAAAAAAAAAAAAATTAAAAAATTTGTCAAGAAATAAACAACCCCATCAACGACATTGTTAACAATTTAATAAAAACAATTTTGCCAAGAACAACAATAATTATTTTAAAACAAAATATATTGATAAAATAGAAAACATAAATTTTCGACGAACTCTTTTTTGATGAAATCTACTGGCTCTAGTCAAGAAGAAAAAAAACGATGAAAGAGTCAACTGGATAAGAAGGGGGAATTTGTACTCTCTTGCTGCTTGTGGAAAAACAAACATTACTTAGGAACACAACTAACAGTTGAACAGGTCAGCAGTTACTCCACAAGACTTTTAAATAATTATTTTAATAGGTATGAAAACCCTTTTTGGAGCAAAAAGGTAAAAACCCCGGGGCAAAACGGGTTTATTGGCCCAAAACCTAAAGCAACAAAAAAAGGGTCTTTAATGGGGGGACCCCAAAGCTGATTTTAGCATATACCCCACAAGATCCAAATTTTTGTCTAAAACCCGCGGGAAACCATTTGGGCTGTGATATGATTACCTTTTTGGGTTTCTCTTTACCCACCAGTACTGCTAGTATGATAACTTTAAAAAACATAAAATTTTTTAAACCCAAATATGAGAAAAAAGGAAGAACGAACACAGTATCAACCCCAACAGGAAGCACAGGGAAGGGCCAAGAACCAAAGCCCCCCTTTCCCTTTTCACAAGTGACAACTGTCACCAAAAAAACCCCGGGGAGGTTGAACGGGCAAGGGGTTTTAGCAAAATTGGAATCGCCCAAAAAAAAAACTTACCCAAAACCAAGCAAAAAGATCTTATCTGGAGAAACATTAAAAAAACAGAGGGCTATAAAAAACACAAAAAAAAAGACACAGAAACCACCAAAAAAAACCATTAAAAGCCCTTACTTAAAAATGGAAAAAACCACAGGGGGAATTGGTTATACAGCCAATAGAGTATGGAGCAACAAGAATCCAGCAAGACAAAAACCGCAGCAAAAACCCAAAACCCCAAACCCACAACCACGGGCCACAAACCCTTGAAAAGCAAACAAGCCTTAAAAACGATCCATTCAAAAAGATTAATAGTTATAAATTTTTTAATTTATACATATAGAAAGAAATATGAGTACAGAAAAATGCAGCCCAATTTTGGGTCTCCCAAAAACCTGCCCAAATTGGCAGTTTTAAAGTTTGGCTAACTAATGTTAAGGTGAAAGGGGTTGTCAGGGAGGGGAAAGTACCTCTGACGGGGGAAAAAACCCCACCCCTGGGGGGGTTTTCGTCGGCTTTTGTCCCCACCGGGGCACCCAGCTCTCACCTGGGCCCCCAAGTAGTTTTAAAGCTTTGCAACAGGGGCCACACCCCAGAAAACCGCTTCGACGGGCCCGGGCCCTTAAACCGGTGGGGGTACCCTTTCCGGGTCCCCCAAAACCCTCGGCGAGTTGGGAATGCCTACCCAAGCATTGGGAAAACGTAGTCGGGGGAGTGAGCGGATGAGGACACCTTCTATCCCAACGGGCCCCGAAGGGGGCGACCCGCAAAAACTCGTGGGGCGCTACGGGCCCGGCAAGGCACTAAAAGACGTCGTGGGCCCCCCACTTTCAAACCGAGGGAAATCCCGGTCGGGACGGCTCTTTTCCCTACCCACCAATCCCCCGGGGTTTTTAAGGCCGAGAGAGTTGGGAAAATTTCCCCCCGTGCATCGACTTTCCCACTTTAAAAAAAACACTTTCCCCCACAGGATTTTCCCCAAAGTGTGTTAGTCCCCACCCCAAAAACCCCAAAGAAAAACCCCCAAAACTTAAAACCCCCCCCCCAAAACCCCAATCGGCGATGGGGAACGGGGGAAGAACAGGGGGTGGCCACGGAAAATTGGGAGTTTGAAACCCGCACGTAGGCGGCCTGGTGGCAAATACCCTTCCCCCTGACCCCCGGGAAAAACAGAGGAGCCGGTGTTCCCCCAGGTGACTGAGCAAAAACCCCTTTGGGCAACACTGCCACCCTCAAAATGAGGGGGGGGACTGGAAAAGGTGTCCCAACCCAAAACTTTGGCCCTTCCAACTGGCCACCAAAACCCCGGCTGGCAGTTTCTAAAACCCTCCCCAAGGGGGTCCCAAACCCAAAAAAAGAAAAAAATTAAACGTTGGTGCGTGGAACGTGGCCCAACCCCATGGGCAGAGAGGGCCTTTTTCAAGGGCCGAGGGGGAGAACGGGTCTCATTGCAAGGGAACTGGCCCGCAACCCCCATTGACATACTGCCCCCCCCCCGAGACCAACTACTGAGGAAGGAAACTGTGGATGAACTGAAAGGTGGCTACACCTTTTTTTTTGGAAAGGCAAGGGAAAAAATGAAGAAAAAAATTCACGGAGTGGGAGTGGGCCCTCAAGACATCGCTCCTTAAAAAAACTTCCTGATTCTTTTCCCCCCCTTTAGTGAACGAAAGGCTGATGAAACTCCGCTTTCCCCCCGAAACCCTACCCGGAATTACCCTCAACATGCAATTTCGCTTTCCCAAACCCTTTCCACAGCGATGATGGAAGGAAACTTTTTATGGGAGCCCCAGTGCCCTCGGGAAAAAACACCCCCCTAATTTACAACCATCTTGCTGGGCGATTTCAACCCAGATTGGAGCGGACGCAGAAATTTGGGAAAAGGCCCGGGTGGGGCCACCGGGAAATGGGAAAAGGGGAATTCCAACGGCTTGACGCTTCTAAGCCTTTGTTTTCGAACAACACCTCACTATAAAAAAACACACTGTTCCGGCAGGCCGACAAAAACAAGGCAACAAGGGTCCAAACCCAAATTTCCCAAACATTGGCACCCCGGGTCGACTTTGCCATCTGCCGCCAAAGAACATCCGTGACATCAGGATTTACCAGGGGCCCTGAAGGCCCCAAATAATGGACCCGACCATCGCAAATCAAAGGGGCCCTCCTATTTCCCGCATTCACTCCAACTCTGGGGCCAAGACCCGAAAGTCCCCCCAAACCACCCTTCGACTTGCCCCAAAACCCAACAACATCACAACGCGGAATTTTCAGAAGACCTCGACGGCCGACTTTACGCCCATGGTCCCCTGACCCGGCTGCCCGACTCAAAAGGGGGGAGCAATTCAGAACACGGGATGGAGTCAGCAAAAAAAACCCCAAACGGCCCCCGAAAACGAATTTATCAAGGGGTTTGACGAGAAAGACGACACCAAAAAAAAAAACTCCTGGATGAAAGCAAAAAGGGATTTGTAGAGTGGGAAAACGAAATCCCCCTCACCTCCCAAAATTTCGCTTCAAGCAACTCCCAAAAAGGGGCCCCAAATTGCGCTGCGCAAGATGCCCGGGTGTATTTTGGGGGGAGGAAGGCCCCCCGAGGTCCAAATACGCTGACACCAGAACTCCAAAATTTTTTTCAGGCCATCAAAAAAGTCTAACGGGGCCTTTCCCAAGGGCCCTGTACTACCCCACTCCTGTCACAACGGTTTTAACCCCGCTGAAGGGGAAGAGCAGGGATCAAAAGAACCCATGGAAAAGGCAAATTCAGCAACCCCCTCAACAGGCCCCCCAGTGTAGACCCCCCACGCCCTTTAGCTGATCCCAAAAAAAGCCCAATTTTAAAAACTTTTCCTCACCTCCCCCCCCCCCCTTTTGGATGAAGTCTTTTTGGGGAATAAGACAGACCCCTCAGGGAAAAACACCCGGGAAGGACGAAACCCAGCAGAGATGTTTAAAATCTGCCGGGCCCGTGGGGCCCTTGCAGCTTTTTCCACTTTCCCCCCTCACCACATTTGGGAAGAAAAAAGAACTGCCCAAAATTCAGGGGTGCCACGTCCCCTCCCTATTTAAGAACAAGGGTATAAGGCTGACTGGGGGCAATTAAAAACCGGGGGATCTCCCCCCCTTTCCCTTTCTGGGAAAAATTGGGTTTTTGGGTCCTCCCAACCGCTTAAAAGGAGTACAAAATTTTTGAAGGAAACCTTTCCGAAAACCAGTGGGGGATTTTGCCCAAAAACCCCAGCACTGGGAAAATCTTCCCGTCCGAAAAAGTGCAGGAAAATGCCTGAGCCAAAAAATGGACTTGTATGTGGTCCTTTGTTGACCTCACCAAAGGGCCCTTTGACAAAAGTTAACAGGAAGGCCCCCGGGTCATCCCAACCAAACTCGGATGCCCAGGGCAAGTTCATCCCAACCCCAAAACCAGTTTCCCGACAACATGACCGGGCAGGTTTTTCTGGGTGGAGAAGTAACAGAGCCCTTCCCAAAATCAGTAACGGGGTCAAACAGGGATGCCTGAAAGGCCCCCTCCTTTTCCCAAAATTCTTTTTTTACCTGCGTCCTCAACCCCGCTAAACAAGGACCTAGACCCTTGGGGGAACCGCGATAAAAAGACTTGATGGGTCAAAAGTTTGACCCCCCGCCCACGAACGCCAGGGCCAAGGTTGGAGAAGAAATCCTGGGAAACACTTTTTGCTGATGCTGTACTCCAAAGGCACACCCAAAAAAGTCTGACCACAGCTTATCACAGATAATTCGCAGAAGCCCTCGCCCTTTTTTTGGGGTCAAATATCACCCGGCAAGACAGAGGTACTTTTCACCAGCCCTGCTTCACCACCCCTCCCCCCCATCTCCATTGGGG
The DNA here is from genome assembly GCA_028751875.1 of Rapana venosa. Taxonomy (NCBI): domain Eukaryota; kingdom Metazoa; phylum Mollusca; class Gastropoda; order Neogastropoda; family Muricidae; genus Rapana; species Rapana venosa. The sequence continues at coordinate 15,299,320 of CM054164.1, forward strand.
GCACCCAGCTAAAGATATGGATGATTTCAGATACCTGGGCAGTACCATAGCAATGAAACCCCTGGATAAAGAATCAACAAAGGATCTGAAAGGGCCTAAAAGCTCTTGGTCGCCTCCGAGCTCGTGTTTTAAAACCAGCAAAACCCCATCCAGCTTTCACAAAGCTCAAGTGTACAAAACCGCGTCCTCACCACCTACTCTATGGATGCAGAAATGGACGGGATACAAAAAACACTGGGAAGCAGCTGGAGAAGTTCCCAAAGGGAAACCCTTCGGCAATTTTGAAAATCCACTGCAAGACCGGATCACAAACCTCGAGGTCCTGGACAGAGCTGGGGTGACCATATCGAGGGCCCTGTCCTGAAAGGCCACTTTGATGGGGTTGGTCACGTGATCCGGATGGGCACCAAAGGCGCCAAGCAGCTCAGTAGGCAAAATGACCTTGGGGAAAACGGAACCATGCAGACCACGCAAAAGGGTTCAAGACGCGTAAAAACCCAAAACAAACATGCGACATCCCTCCCCCAAAAACTGGAGCTGTATGCTATGGACAGACCAAGCTGGGGGCCCCCCTAACCACCGGGGGCATGCAACTTCGAGGGGAAAAGGGGAGATGCGTGACTGCAGCACGAGCTAAGAGAAAGGCGTCAAAACCACCAACCCCGAACCCCCCCGGGCAGTTTTTCCTTTCCCCCACGCAAACCCCCGCGCCTACACGGGTTGGCTTAAACCCCCATCTCCGTGCCCCATAAGACAAAGACTCAACCATAGCGTCTCACGGGTCGATGACACCAAGAGAGTTATGTTAGGGAAAAACTTTTAAAAATGAAAACCTGCTGTTTAGGAAAACTAACTTTGGGACAGCGCAAATCTATTTGGTTGTAACAGCACCATTGCACAAAAGACTTCTTGGGAAAACAGGGAAAAATTTCCCGAAAATATTATCCATAATAAAAGAAAATGGCTTCTTTAGTGATGATGGTTTGGGGGGCTTAGTTTCGCACTTGCTTTTACAGGTAGCACTCTTTTTTTTCAAAACTTCAAAGACAAAAAAGGAAGAACTTTTAAAAAGCATAGAACAACTGAACAAGCACGGGCAAATACAAAGACAAAAAATTTCCTTTTAATTTTAAATTAACGAAAAACTTCTAAAAAGGGCATGCCGCAAAAACTTTTTCTGTTGTTGCGTGGCAAAAAAAAGTACACTTTGTGACAGGAAAACAAATACCCCTTTTACTAGGCCACGCTTCATGATTTTTAAACAACCCACGAAACCCAGAAGCAGCGAATCTTTTATTGTGGGGGGCAGACAAAGAATTTCTTAGCAAAATTTGGTTTAAACCCAAACGGCAATCATTTTATTTATTATATTAGAACAATGGTTGCCAAACCTCAAAGATCTACTACACCCCAAAAAGGGTACGGAAAAGGACAGGCAGCTTTTAAAAACTGAGCATTGCAGCAGGAGTAATTCCCAAAAGAAGAAAAGAAGGGGCTGTCTAAAAAAGAAATTTGGGGCAGACTTTTTACCTCCCCAAGACACATTAAAGACCCTCCCCATAAAAAAAGCCAAATAACTCACCAAATGACCTTTTATACTTCCCCCATGACACAATCAAAGAAAAGGAAAGTATCCTTACTGTATACTAGCTTCTAGGTATAAACATGCAGACCCCTTTACTGAAAAGATGCCAGGGCAACTGCAGTTCTTTGCAAGAAATCATAAAATGGACCTTTAAAATTTCCCAGACTACCCCAGTGGGGGAAAGGGTAAAGAGTTTAAAGGAGCTTTAACATCGTTTACTAAAGCATGGAGTACAAGAAAAAGTATACCGGGAAACCACAGATTCAAGCACTGGTTAAAATTTTTTAACAAGCTTTAGCAAAAGACCCTTTCATATCAGTACCACCAAGAAACATGATCCCGGGCACCAAAATAAAGTGGGTAAAAGACTGCCTCATTTTGAGAGAATGAACTAATAACTAAAGCAATAGGTTAAACCCCGTGGATGCCATCAAAGGGCAAAACAATACAACACACCCAAAACACCTTCTAAGCAACCACTAATCCCCTTTTGGGAAGAAACGAATATCGTATGCTCCGGGAAAAGCTGAAGCAACGACAGCAAAAACGACAACAGTCCCATCGGGAGCATAGACATTATGAAATAAAAAAAAGTTTGGGAGGTCCACCTATTTATTTTTTGTCATTCCCTGCCCCACAACGAGTTTTTTGTTAGAGAGGAACTGCGCAGTGCCACCTAATACTGTCTGTTTAAGTAAGGTGGGTCACAATTTCATCAAAGTAAGTGACTGTATGGGGGGGCCCCCCCACCTAACTGTTTTTTTGTTACTACAATTATGGAAACATTTTTTGATAAACTAAAGGGGGTTGGCACTCTCTCACCCACTAACACCCTAAATTTTAAATTTACCCCTCTTCTTCTTCCCATAACAAGTTTTTTCTACTTGCGCCAAAAGCCCTTCTAGAATTCAGCACGTAAAAGCAAGACGACATTGACCACTACCATGTTTTTGATAAAGATAAACAATCCTTTGTGAGCTCAATAAAAATTTTCTAACTCGTAAATAAATTTTTTTAAAAAAAAAAAATTCTTAAATTTAAATTATTTTTTTGTTCTCCAGGTCCAAGTGCGTATGAGTGCTCTGGGAAGAAAACTCGTTTTTGTACCCGCGCAATAAATGTCTTTTTTCTAACCACAGTTGTTTTGATTGGGCGGGGTTGGGGCAGACTTTGGGTTGTCATGGGAAATACCTCCCTTCAAAGAGAGCTCTTGAGTTTCATGACGATGCTTTTTTGCCCACCTTTTTGCCAACACCTTTTCCCTTTTTTATAACACCTTCGGGTTTGCAACGCTTACATCTTGCCCTCACCCAACATACTCTTTGTAAAGTGCCGTTCATCTCATCCTTCATTTGCCATAACTTTTTTGTTTACTGATAAATGCAAGGGACTTCTTTTGGATAACACTGGTGTCAACTAGACTCGACCCAGTGCTACGTCCTCTACAAGGTCTTGTTTAATTTTTGGGGTATGTCTAGGATGAAAGAGTTGTGTCTGTGTACAAGACCCTTACACAGGACATTTAGCCTTGAATAATCATCAAAAACCCCTCATCAACACTAGACACCCAGCACACAAAACCCAAAAAACGGGTTTTGTCTATTTAACTTGCAACTTCTTCATCATGATCCAAAAAAACTGTCAGGGAAAATTCCTGTATCTTGTAGCTTGGTTTTGGTTAGCTTTATGGCTTCTTTTTCTTCTGGACTAATCTAACATCTTTTTTTTTGTGGGGTTTTCTCCATTGTTTTACCAAAAGCAGCTTTTTGTTCATGAGCTGAAGTAATCCTTTTTCTGATGCATGGGTTTGCCTTCGTTCCAACAGGTTCTTCATGAGTATGGTTTTCAAAAAATTGCTTTTGGTCAAACACAATGATAATAAAAAACACATAAAAATTTAAACCCCGCCTTAGGTAGAACTGTAGCATCGTAGGACAAACATACTTGCTCTTGTCTTTTAAGTTTGGTACAAGCTTTGGTTTTTTTTTGAAGAGTTTTGGCCTTTCGCGCCATTGGTATCTTTGTGGGGATCAGTAGTTCATGGGGAAGACAAAAATCTACTTCTAAGATCCACCCTGGCTTGATCAGCACCATTTGACAACGCTTTTAAAACCCCTCAACAGCAAAAAGGACCAAAAAACAACTGAAAGTTTCTTGGGGTATGACGACACATCGCCCATCCATCAGATTGTTTGGGTTCCAAACAGATTATTAAAGCTTGCTAGATCAAGTCTCTAAATATTTTTTGGGCCCTTTACAGTAATTGTGCAATGCTATACTAGCCACCGCAGACCACCTCAATTTTTTGGGAGCATTGGGCAGGTCAACAAAAAATAAATCTGCACCCCAGAAAACTTCAAAAACATCCCAAGCATTCCCCGGGTGCTGTGATATATTAATGGGTGTAGTCCGTAATGTTTCTTTCCCGGCTTTCTGTAGTTCTAAAAACATCGCAAGCAAACATCTCAGCAAGTAATACTGATCAGGGTAATCGCCCAACGCCGACACTCATTTTTTCCCAAACCCACTGAGCATGCTGAAGCACATCACGATTCCTTTACCCGAAATCTGCTGAAGAATGCTTTTTTTGGAGGCAGCTCTTTCATCAAAGCTTTCCCTAGTCCATTACTCAAAAGGTAGACCCTTTTTCTTGCAAGCTTTGTGTCGAAGTTTTTTTTCTGAAGGCAAGACTCAGTGATGAAGACAAGAACTAGAGATCCCTCAGATGTTGTGCAATCAAAAAGGATAACATTTAGTGTAAAAGTCAGGACTTCCTAGACGGGGCAATCATAACCCTTTACTCTCGTTCTGGTGCATAATTGGGTGTGAGTCGTAACCTCTTAGATTGGGGAAGAAGACGGGCAGCTTCCATTTTTTGGGACTATTTTTAGTTGTAATTACACTTACTAGTGCTGCCCAAAACTTCCCACGATGTGGCCCATGACCGACTGGGGATTGTCTGCCCCCTGGGGTTTTAATAAATTACCCAAATCCAGCAATTAACAGAACATATGTTCCGTCTTCTTCTGTCTAATGATCTCTTTAGGTTTGCGTTTAGAGTAGTGGTTATGATTCGCTTTCATGGTTCAAGAAAAAGCTTAGCTGCGTCTGGTCCTCGATAAAAAAATTGGCCGATGTGCACCATCCATCTAAAAACAACAAAGAAAAGGGAAAACTTGATGATTACTGATAAGCTTTTTTTAGGCACTTGTTCCGGTGCTGGCCCTTGGTATGGCACAATGATAGACTCAAAGTCACATACACTACATGGGGACTCTTTTGTAGCTTTTTAAAATTCTTGAAGTAAACCTTGCTTCGGCTTTGTGTTACAAGTTCTGATTGCTTCGGTCTCACCTTCAATGTTTTCGTGTTTGTCTGCTGCTTGCAAAGAGGTAAAACAAACCCAAAGCATCGTCGCAAAACTTTTTGTTTGTGCTGATTTTTGTTTTCTTGCAATAATTCTACCTTTTCTAATGTGTATAATATAACTGGTTTCATTACTCCTACAAGGGGTTTACATGGTTTTATCAGGATTTCCTATTGTGGGGCCCTTTTTTGAATCCTAAGGGCAAACCCACGGGGTCCATGGGGGCCGCATCTTCCGGGTGTACACTTCACCTGATGGGGGGTTTATATCCTCAAACAAATCATGCTACAAACACCACAGGAAAGTCAATCCCGGGTGAAGTCAACTATATGTGTTCATGATAGTTTGAAACTCTCTCTCATTCTTTGTCACAGAAACAATTAGCCAAAACACACCACAAAAACATTTATCATCTTTTTCGAATTTTAAAAACAGCTTGTTTTGCTACAACATCGGGGGCAAGGGAAATTTTAACTTCTACAACAATGATAAAAATTTTTTGCTTTATTCTATGCAAAAAAAACCTTACCAAACTGTCCACCCCGATCCCCTCATTCTTGCTTTTTCGCAGCATGTTCGAAGTTGCGCATCATCTCATCTGCCCATGTTTTGTTGACCTTAAAAGGAGTTCAGTGCTTGTTTTTTGTTGACACATAACATTTAAAATTGTTCCTTTGTTTGCGGGTTTTTTATAAATTTCAGAAACCCAAACTGAAACCCTTACTGGGGGATCTATTTGGGTATTCGGTATTTGTGCGATTGCATCTTAAATGCTTTTGTACCACGTTTTGCGCTTTTTAAACATTTACTCTTTGTCTGAAACTTTTTGCCCATACGACCTCAACTAAATCTCTCCCCAAAAATAAAAAAAAAAATTAATTAATTTTTAATTGTTTTTTTCTTGTTTTTTGTTTTGCACGGTATGAAGCAGTAAATCTACCACAAAATTTCTTACTCCTTAAAGAGTACTCAGCTGATCCTTTAATGCACTTCTTTCCCAAGCAGATACCCTTTTTTTATAATTCCTTTTTTTTGATCAATGCCACAGGGCATGGGTTTTGGGGTTGTTTGTTCTGGTGTCAAATTTTTTGACGCTTGTATTTCCAAGTCACCGAAACGCTTGAACTTCTTTTCTATATTGTGGAATCTGTTAGAGCTTTGCTAATAATAAATCAAATGAGCTACTTGGCAAATTTAAAGGGCAACAACACATCATTTTTTTTCTAGTTTAGCACAACCTCTCGAAAAGACTGATTGACAAATGAACAGGCCCTTTTGGTTATGAAACAAGCCCAATGCATTGATGCAGGAGCCCAAATTTCCATAGCCAAAGGCAATGCTATTCCTGCTGCGGCTGTAGACAGTGTTGCGTACCTGTATAATAGCGCTCAACAAAATAAAGCTGACTTTACCTACGCCCTTTTTGATACTTTGCTATTGTTCCAATGTCATGCTGCATCTGTGAAATGTTTGTCAAACAAAGGTAAACATTATCATTAAGGTTTCGGGTCTGGTGCACTAAACTTTAGGATTTTTACTGTCGCATCTTCTTCTTATACTGTTTAAAAAAACGTGTGTAATTTTTAATTGGATTCATCAGTAATCTTGAATTGTTTTATTGGGGACAGTACAACTTTGTGTAAAGACGCAACAAGGCAATGTGGTTAGATTGGGGGATGCAAAAATTTGTCACTGTGGGGGGTCAAGGAGAAGTTGACTTTTTTACTGGAAATGTTCCCTTCACGTCTTTGTCATCGCTGCTTTTCCGAATGCAATGAAAATCGGAGGGCATCAACACAAAGGTCTTTCCATTAAAAAAACCCATCCATGAACAAAAAGTACCGTCTTCTCTGCAACCAAACAAACCCAATGTGTACGATCATCCAGAGGAAAGTAGGGGAAAGGGAAACGTAGCAATGTGGTTGATGGTTTGTCACTTAGTTTTTTTATGAACAAGAACGTCCTTATTCTGGGAAAGCTATTATCTCTACTTTATTTCCCCTGGCGATTGATATGCAGTGCTATGTTTACTGGTCCACATTTTTTTGGCTTTACGAATTCGTCGGGGCATAAGAGTGTATGGACTAAAAAACCAAAATTGATCTGCCATTGATCTTGTTTGAAGTGCCATTATTAGCTTTATATTACTTTGTAAGTAAAATCACTGCTAACATCAGCTTCAAAAATTTCGCAACTGTTCAAGTTTAGGGAAAAGAGTTTTTAGCTTCTTTTTTGCTGTGCGCTTGATATTTATCATTTGTGACTCAAAAAACATAAATTTTACCATTTCCCACCTTTTCCCAAACTCTTGTACTCACCAAGACTTAACTCAAATTTGGGATGTTTCAGTGCTTTTATTTCGGGGCCGCGGACATGGGAAGTATGATTATATTTTTAAATTATTATATTTCTAATGCAAAAAGTAAATTTTTTTTCAGTCAACGTTCTTTTTGGGGCGTCTTTGATTGTTATACAAGTGTTTCATAAGCCTTCTTCCCGCTCTTTGAAATTGAAGTTATAAAGCTATATGGCGTTTTACAGTACATTGCTCTGCGGGGGGAAGGGGTTCATAGAACAGAAGGGGCTCATGAGGAAAAGCCTTTTCACAACTTGGGTTTTTTTTTGTGTTTAACTAGACAGTGTCAAAAGCAAAAAGGTTTACTGCCAAGTCAATGGGGCTCACACCAACAAAGGTTTTTGTCCTTGCCATCACATCAAAACCACCAACAAAGCTACTTCCCCCTCACCCCCCGAAATATTCTTCTAAATGGTTTTCCCGAAACCAAGCTTTCTGCAAGACGTTGTGGCATCCTTAATTGAAGATGACTGTAAGTTTTTCTTAGACTAGCTTGGGTTTAGTTTTGTTTTGATACCACTGGGGGAAGACCCTTTTCCAGTTGCAAAATCAAAAACCTTTTTGCACAGAAATGTTTAAAAAAATCTAGTCTAGGGTCGTTCATTGAATCCATTGTTCGCTGTCAATGTTTGTCCTGAACTTTGAAAGACCTCATGCAAAACAAATGTTTTATGTTGACAGCGGTTGTCCCTAGGAATGGCTAGTTTTAACAGGTACCTGACGGATCTTTTTTTAGGTTATAAAAATTTTTTTTAAAAAAATAGAATAAAAAATTTTAAAAAAAAAAAAAAGATCAAAAACAGGGGGGACTCCAAACCCAAAGACTATTTCCTCTAAAAAGCTAGATGTTGCTGTGTCAAGAATTTATCTTCAATAAAAGTTCCCAACCCACTAAATCATACTTAAACCCACCCATTAAGGATGACCACTGCGAAGCATGGTTGTCTAATCCTAACAGTTCACAAAACCACTTAAACTTTGCTATCCATGTGCAACACGGGCTGTGGTGTCCCTTTTGCCCCCACAAAGAACCAACCAAACCAGTTAGTAAATCTATGTACAGTTTCTGTGTACATCTTCAGGGGGTTGTTTTTCTAGCTGCAGGCCCCCCCCACGAAGTAACTTTAATCCCTTTAATATAGGATTAACTAAAGGGGTATGAAGGCGGGACAATGAGTTTAATTTGATTCTAAGACTGCCTTCAACAAACACAGGACAAAAATCAGGCAGGGGCTCGTTTTTTGGTGGCACAGGGGGTTAAAAATATGACTGGGGCCCCCCCCAAATACCTTTCACACGTGGGGCAAGAGTTTTCTTGGGTTTAATTGAGCAAATGCACTTACATGGGCGACTTTTATTCTTTATAAGAGTGAAGGGTTAACAGACCAATTGAGTAATTATGACTCTTTTTCGACTTATGTGTGGGGCTTGCTTTTGGGGCACAGCACAGACAAGATTAAAACTATTTGGGGGACTGGGGTTTATGCACAAACTTCTAGCAAATCTGAAGACGTAAAACTCGGCCTTGACCACCACAAGCATCAAACTATCAAATGTTCTCCTAGCAAGGGCTAAGGGAAACTTTGCTAAGGACATGGTTTATTTTTGCTGCCCTTTAAACATGCAGTTACAAAAAGGGAAAAATACAAACTCAAAACAATATATTATAGCGGGGATATTGCACTTGGAAAAAAAAAAGTGTAAACAAAACACCAGCACACATAGTACCAAAGCATCAGAAACAAAAAATGTAGTAACATCGCTGCAAAACAAGGGAAAAAACACTAACCACCACCTCAGAGCAAAAAAAAACTAATTTTTCCCCTTGTAAGAATATCACATAATAAATAAATTTTTAAACAAGTAAACTTTTTTTAAGCGGCCTTTCTTTCTTTTTTTTAGAAAAAAAAAAAACCAACAACTAAAACCATAACGCCCAAAAATTTTAACCCTAAATCTCAAACTTTACCTGCTGTTGAAAAAGCCACTAACAAAGAACCAATATCAGAAGTGCGTTGCCAACCTTGAAGATAATTTTTTTTAAAAGGTCAGCTGTGGGGTAATTTGTTTCCAAAATCATTGGGGTTGCAGTGAAAAGGTCCCCCCATTTTGTGTGACCCCTGATTTTTGGGTATATTTAAAATTCAGCAACTTACCCAACTAAATAATGACATACTCATTATTACATTGAAAATTTAAATGCTTCTTTGAGATTGATTCACGTTTTTTAATAGATGCTGTATTTATTTTTTTTAAAAATTTTCCCAAAAAATGTCACTGAATGCTGAAAAATAAAAAGTTTTCAAATTTTGGGTTGTATCTTTTAAAAGGCTTGAACTTTCTCAACTATCTCCTTGAACCAATGTGAGATTTTTCACCAAAATAAACTTCCCTAACTGGCAAAAACCATGGATTTTTACATTTTTTCAACAACTTTTTTTTCTTAAAGAATCATAACACGGGGGGGGCCCAATCCCAAAGTATCACTTGTTTTACATGTCAAAGAAAATTTGCCACAGATAAAAACTAGGCAAGCTATGGTCAAAGGGAAAACAAGTGTTTTAAAAAAAAATTTTCCCTCCCGGGCCCAAAAAATTTCCCCCTTATTTTAAACCCTTACTTTTGGGGGTTTTTTAAAACGTAATCTGCCGAATCTTAAGCTTCGGCACGTCACGTAAAGGGAAAAAGGGGCCGAAACTTAAGCCGGGACAACCCAATGATTAACCCCCCGCCTGTGCCTTGGGTTCGGGAAAGGGGGTGGTGGGGGGTGGGGCAGATGTCTCCTGTCACCCATACACAATGTGCTAATAGCGAAACCCAATGCTGTAATTATACTGACAATGTTTAAGCCTTTTCGCAAACAGTATAGGGGTTTTTTCCCCTAGTGTTGGTTTTCATAAAGAATGGGGGGGATTGTTTTTTTTATTCTGCTAACCTGAGATTTTATTTTTGTCTGTTATTGTTAAGACCTCTAAACTTGCTGGCGTTAATCTTTTTCAGATTTTTAGACCGGGGGATTCTTTCTTTTTCTTCCTGTTTAAGATTTCGTCACTGCTTCTCTAGCCCTTTTTTTTCTGTTCTATGTTAGCCAAATCTCCTACTTTTCTAAATTTTTTTCATTTTTCCTCAAACTCTTTTGCTTGATTTACCCCATTTTTTCTCCATGGGGAGGGGTTATCATTTTTTGTTTCAGTGCTGTTCTTTGCTGTTTTTTGTGAATAGTTTCCAACTCTAGAAAGTTCAGTTGTTGTTTTCCGACTGGATAGGCTTCAATGGGGACTTTCAATGTTTTTTGGGATGTTTTTTCCTTTGTAGTTGTGCAAAAGGGTTTCGTAGGGAGTCTGTTAGAGAGTATCATGCATCACAATACCAAGTTTTTTTGCATACAACATTTTGTCTCTGCTTTAGTTATTTTTTGTAAAAACTTATGGGGGTTATTTTTTCTTTTTTAAAAAAATCTTTTTTCCGGTCATTATAGCATACAATTTTTCTTTGTTGTCCATACTAGTCAGTAAAGGGTTTTGTCTTCTGGTGTTGGGGGTTTTTCCCAAACTTGTGTGAAAATCTTTTAACCTGTTTTTAATAATTTTTCTTCTGCTGAATCAAAGGGGGCTACAGAGCGCCGCTTTCACCCATATCTCAGCTGCGTAAACAATCATCCAAAACTATATCTAGTCTTTCCTTATTCAATTTTTGTTGGTTTTTTTTTCTACTTAAGAAAAAAAAATGGGGCAACAAACATTTGGGGAAAACCTTGATCCATACAGACGTTTTAAAGTTTTCCCCTTTGGCATTAAAAACATACCACAATCGTTATTAAAAAACAACCCCCCCCCATTTTATAAAATCAGATTCGACTGTTAGGTTTCATAATTTTTTAGGAAAAATGAGCATTTTTCCAGGGACAACTAGGGTTTTTTTTTCGATTGAACTAGAGTCGAAGAGACCAAACAAATGTGGTAGCAAAATTAGGGAGGGCTATTATAAAAAAGATTTTGTCAAGCAGAAGGCGAGAAGTGCTGTCATTAAACAACGCAGACATATTCTTGATCTAACTGATTTATGGATGACAAAAAAAAAAGAAGATCTTTTTTATCAAGGCATACAAATAGAGGGGCTAAAACACAAGTATTCTGCTATAAGGGAAACAGGAAAAAAAAATGCTGCCATGCAAAAGCTTATGGTAACCCGGTTTTGTATTCCCCCTTGACTTTAAATGCTCACTTCCCATGCCTTACTACAGGGGGCACCAGAGACAGACTTCATTGACAGCAATACACAAGCTTGCACTATTTTGAAAGAGTGCTCAAACCAAGCACATTAAAGAAGAGTAAAGCAGATCTGTGTGGAACATAAAACGAACACCCGGCAAGATCGTTAAAAAAAGGGAAATTTAATGCTGTTTGGGAAAAACCAACCACCCCCTTTTTCCAGATCAAGGAGAGGTTTTTTAATACTGGGATTTAAACATTTTTTCATGAAATAGAGGGGCAGCCAAACAAGTCTACGCCCAGGCTATTTACCATATCAACATTTGATGGGTAAGAAAATATTTTTTTTTTGGGAACACAAGATACCACACTGGGGTTACAAAACAAATCTTTACATCTGCAATTTAGGCTTTATGAGTACCTAACACTAAAGCATTGTGGGTTGACTTAAGATCTACAGTGAGATAAGCTTTATGTTCGGAAGATGCTTGAAAACGGGTCAAAAGGAATAACTATACAAAAGGAAGAGCAAGAAAAAGATGGCCCATAAAATGATCTATTTGTAGTGATGGGGGCACAGCCAACATAGAAGGAAATAAACCCAAAAAAAGTTGTTTACTAAAGGACCAGCTAATTTTCTCCAAAAAAAGCCATTTCCTCAATACGGGGAACTGGCTGTGGGAAGACTGTATTTGCTTTTAAATTTTTTACAAAAAAGGTCAAAAAATTATTTTGGTTCATTTTAATTTTGTCCAACACTGCACAACATAAAAAAATACAGGAGAAAAATTTATTTGGGCAGATGAAATAAAATTTTTGTTAATCCCCTGACAGGCTAAGCCAGTGTTTTTTAAACTATTACAGGCTGTTTTTTAAAATAGGGAAACCCTTTTCTTAATAGACACTGCTCACAAACGTGCATTGTTAAGAAAAGGAAAAGTTTGTCAACTTGCTTTCAGTGGGGGACTGTACAGATATCTGTTGGTTGCGACACAAAAATATAAACATATTAAAAGATCACCGTGAACAAATCAAAGTCGTTTTAATTTTTTACATGAAAAACAGAGAGGGGTTTTAAAAATTTCCTTCGGGGGAAGAGTTATTACAACGGACAAGAAAAAGAAAGAAAAAACTAAAACTGAGAACCAAAGATAGTAAACTAATACCAAAACAGAAAACCCGCCCCACTAAATACTGTTATGTAAAACCCCTTTGCTTTTTTTTTAAACACACACCCAAACAAGCAGCCAGACACAGAAATAACCACAACACCTCCACACAAACCCACATAATACATATATCAAGTCCTTGCTAGAGCTTAGGCCACGCTTTTTTGTATGGCAACATCCAAAATCTTTGCTAACACACTGCCAATGGGCTGGGTAATATTTCACCCTCAATAGGAAGGTTTATATTAATTAATTTCACTCTTTTTTCCCCTTCGGGGGAGCCCCGTGGGAATCGGAAAGCATTAAACAGGGCAGCAGGTAGGGAGGCAGACTGGCAGGGAGGGATCGAACCCCCCAAGGGGAAAAGCATAGTTTTCAGGGCCTATTGTTTTGTGAATGTGTGGGGGTTGAATGCGTGTGTCGGCAAACCAACAATCATGATTGCCGGAAAAAATTTTTTCCCTACCCAAAGCTCCTTGCATGCCTCCAATTTTCTCCTTCTGTAACGAGCCTGGTAGGGAGAAAGTTTGCACTTTTAAATTTTTTTTTAAAAAAAAATTTAGCATAAATCAAATAAAAAAGAAAAGTTTTATTTATCTCCAAACTTTTGGGACGGGAAGTGGGTTTCGTTTTAGCCCAAAAACAGAGACAATGTCCCCAATGTGAACACAAACCACACCTGTAAAGGAAGGGAACTGACCTGCCCAACAACAATTTTCCATCCCTTTGGCGCAGATCAAACCAAGACGGCACAAAAGAAACATCCACAAAACTGGGCAAGGGCCAAGGGGTTTTTTAGGGAATAAACAATATCTGGAATCAACCAGTACAGCACCAACACCAAAAGCTGAACATACCAAGCTGTTTTTTGTTCTACGCCCATAGGGTTCTGATGCTGGAGGATGACGGAAGGGGACTTCCAAAACTTCGACCCTTCCACACCATACCTGCGAAGAATTCCCGATTTTTTGGCCAAAAATTTCCAATGAAACCTACACGGGGGCGGGAAAGAAGACAGGGGGCCCCATCATCACCAGAAATGGGGGAAGTGGATTGGCACATCCTCCGAAGAGACCCACAGTCAATTGCAAGAAAAGCATTGCACTGGACCCCAAAGGAAGGAGAAAGAAAGGGAAACCAAAAGCAACGTGGAGAAAACGAAAAATGGGTGAAGGGGCCCTGAACACCTTTGGGGGTCAGGACTAGGTTGCCCAAAAAAGGCAGGGGTGGGAAACGCTTTGTTGCTGCCCACACCCGCTGGGTTAATGGCTAATGAGATGAGATACAAAGATTAACTATCTAAAAATAAAAGTTGCACAGGGTTTCTAGGTAATTTATTTGAAAAAGCTTTTTATTCCCAAAATTTGGGGTTTATGATCAAAGTTTTGAAGGCATATTGCCTAAATAAGGAAAAAAAATCAACAGTGTTATGAATGGACAAGTGGGCAGTGGTTTTTTAAAATTTAAAGAGGGGCAGACAGGGAGATCCATTTCACCCTATTTTTTTTCTCTGGCAGAAATTTTTAAAGGACAAGAAAAAAAGATAAAATAATTAAAGGGAATTAAGATAAATGGGGAGAGAACAAGGATTCTAGAGTTTTCTGAGACACCCAACTGTTTAAATTGGTGATACGGTTTCTTTTGAACAATCAATATCATTCTTCACAATTTAGTAAGTGTTAGGTTTTTTCATAATTTTGATAAAAAACAATTTTAAGGCTGGGAAAAAAAAAAATCTAGGAAATATTTTGTCCCATTTAAAAATGATAGGAACCCATCTAATTTTTAAAAACTAAAGGGGTTCGATTTACTGATAATTTATGGACTGTGAAAATACAACTATAAAGATAAGTTAGCGGAATAAAAAAAGTTTAGAATCTGGGAAAAACGAACCATCACTCCAATTGGCAGAGTTTTTGTACAAAATCCTTATTCTGTCAAAATTAATCCCTCGGATTCGCACCAATCCACCTGACCGTTTATACAAAAGCTCCAAAAGTTGCTTTCAGTTGTTTGGAACTTAAAAACAATAAAATTTTAACAAAAAAACACTTAAAAAATTAAACAAGGGGCTTAACTTTCCAATATTAAAAATACTTTTTTGCTTTAAAATTTTTTTGGAAAGAAAAAGTAAAATAACAGAGCACAAGGGAAAAATATTGCTTAAAACCTTTTGCATCCTTTTAACTGTCAAGACAGTGGATACACGTAAACATAGAGATGTTTTTCTTTATCTAAGAAAATGAAGTCCTCTATATTGCCGCAATATATCATTTGATCTAACGGAAAGGAAAGTACTTCAAATGGGGTTAAAAATGTTTTTTTTACCTCTTTGGTAAAATTGAGAGGGGGTGCTGTTTTGTTTGCAAATGATTTGAATTTAAGGTAACAAATCAGACAAAGATCAAATGGAAATTTTTCATATTGATTTCTTTTCTGCTTTTGAGAAAGACTTTCTTTTGTGAAATTTGGGCCAAACAAAAAGACCTGCTTTTTGTAATTTTAAAAGGGAAAAGAAAAACTAAAAAAACAATAACACACGCAGTAGCAATTGAATGTGGCATTAAATCCTGAATTGATTGTCATAAAAAAACATGACAAAAATCCACGAGCAAAAAAGAAATTTGGGGGGCCCAGTTGAAAAATTTGTTTAGCAACTTTTGTGAAGAACAAACTGGAAAGTAGGGATTACACTGGCATAAAACAAGCCCCCCCAAGCAAGGCCGGGTTGATTTCTTTTTATGTCAGATCACCTATACTGGGATTTTAAAGATCTGATATTTTTCCGGCATGCCAATCACCAATGGTTACTTTAAAATTAAAGTTTGGTAAAATGAAAAAACCTATACTTTGGAAGTTTAAACATCCTTTCTTTAAAAAAAATCAGTATGTGAGGGGATTAAAAAAAGAGATCACCAATTGTTATTCAATACAGCGAATTTTATAAAAAGGAAAAATAGATGAAAACCCAAAAAAGCTGATATTGAATTAAAAGATTTTAAAGGGTATTTTTGGGTTTTTTTCTAATGAAAAAACGGGTAAAACTATTGCAAACCCAATGAAAAAAAAAACTTTTTGCAGCCGAACATAAACTTATCAGAGATATAGAGACTTAGAAAAAATTGAAAATAAAAGAGTCGGAAACATTTAGCAATTCAGGAAAGAACCAGAATTTAAAGCAATCAAGCAAAAGAATGGCGGGTTTTTTTGTTAAGTCCAAGCAAGATGGATTGCAAAGGGGGAAAATTTTTCAAAGACTTTTGCTTTTAAAAAAAGGGAACTATTTAGCAAGCAAATGACAAAGTTAAATTAGTGACGGGGAGGAAATTTAGAAGACCCCCAGACAAGCAAGGGAATGAAAGCATTCTATAAACATTTATAAGAAAATTAAGTAGAAGACTGTAAAAATGATTTTAAAAAAACTCCAAGATTACCCATAGCAAACTAATTTAAGGAAGAAATATCAATCTTGAAAAACAAGTCGGGCATTAAAAAAACATAAAAAAATGGTAAAAGCCCAAGACTGATGGCTTACGTCAATTTCCCCTTTGTTTTTTTTTGGACACTTTTTAGGACGTTTTGTTGTAAAACTTTAAATGAAGCAACGGGCAGGGGTAAACGCTGAAACACAAAAAGAAGGTGTTATTACTTGTTTTCCCCAAAAGGGATAAACAAAAGAAATATAAAGAACTGGCGACCTATCTCTCTATTTAATGTTGATATAAAATAGGATCTTTTTCTATTGCCAAAAATAAAACAGATACTCCCAAAATCCTTACAAAAAACCCAAAACGGGGTTTAAAGTAAAAATATATGGGCGATAATGAACATTTTTATACAAAAATCTCTCTTTGCCTTTTTAATTTTTCCAGCGGGGTTTTAAAACTTTTTTTCTTGGGAGGCAAATTTTGCTCCCCATTTTTTCACCAACCTTAGCACTTCTGAAAGTGCCAAGGGGTTTCCTGCTTCCCGCCTTCTTTTGGTTTTTGGGGGGGGGAGCTGGGTTTTTCTTTATCCATGGGGCAGCATTTTACCCCCAAAGGGGGCTGGTTTTTTTTTTAACACCTATAGGGCATGTAGGTGGGTTTTTGGGCAGAGACAAACCTTTGCTAAGTGAGAATAGGTCCAGCCGCTTATTTAGATGCTTACAGCAATCCAGGCTGGAAATTCCCTGTCAAAGCCCCTTTACAACTCACTCACACACTTCCCCTCCACCAAGCATACTAGATCCCCCCCTTTCCCCTGTTTCTACCCCGATCATGTTTCTTGCCTCAAAGAAAGCGATTCTCTTCTCTTTTTTGGGTCTAATGTTTTTGTCTCCAAAAACCAAAAGGGCATGTCCGGTTGGGGAAGCGTGGGTGAGGCAGTTCCCCACAAGCCTGTTCGACAGCCCCGCATGTCTGCCTTAGCAAGACTCGCACTCCTCCGCCAGGGCACCTGTTTCAACGTCAAAACTTTGACCTGAACACCTGAATATGGGGGGAACCAGCAGACCTTAATGTTTTAAATATCCAACTTAATGGGCTTTAAATGACTGTGTTTTCCAAAATTCAAACCCTCTCCCGTTTAGGAAATGGAAACAGGGCAAGCTGCTAACGGGGCTCTGGTGAAGCGTGACTGGCCTAGCAACCGGGGTGGATTTCTCAAACCCCAAGAAAACTTAAAAGAACCAAACGGAGGGAAAAAACGGGGAAAAGACCCCCGCAATGGAAACGGACACGAATAGAACAGTGACTATAATGGGAAAAGGAACATCTGCGGCCTAACAAAAAGGAACCAAAATTGTGGAATTTATGACCAAAAGAAAGAAATACATCATGGGCATTCCAAACACTAGGGAAAAAGGAAAGGAACGAAAGAAATCCATTTAAACTTTGTTTTCATCTGGAGTGGAGTCAGGAAAGACCAGAGAGCAACGCATGGTGTGGGATTATCCTACACCCAGACATAGCAAAGAATCCATGAGTACAGACACGTACAGAAAGACTGATTAAAATCAGTGTAAGAAAGTCCAACAAAATCGTCTACTATATCTAAGCATATGCACCGTGTAACGATTCGTACTCGAAGAGGAGCAAGACTCATTCTATCAAGAGCTCTCGCCCCTCACACAGCACCCCTGACAAAGAGGACCTGTATGTCATGGGTGATTCAACGGAAGAGTTGGTGAGAGAAGAAACCCTTGGACAAAAAAATCTGGACCCCACAGTGACCACAAAACACATTGCAACTACAACGGGAACCACGTGCGGGAACTATGGTGAAAGAGAATGATCTGATCATCAACACCTTTTTCAACACCGAGCCTCCCAAATTTACACCTGGTACAAAGGAAACCGATCTCAACATTTTGCCCTCAAATTGACTTTATACTCAAGATCTAGAACACGTTAGCCATCAAAAACTCAAAGCTGTCCCCAATGCCAACCTTGACA
Source organism: Rapana venosa (assembly GCA_028751875.1). Taxonomy (NCBI): domain Eukaryota; kingdom Metazoa; phylum Mollusca; class Gastropoda; order Neogastropoda; family Muricidae; genus Rapana; species Rapana venosa. Next base: position 15,317,443 of record CM054164.1, read on the forward strand.
CTGACCAAAAAGGCCTGTCTTTCTAGCCTCCAGTACTCAGAAGAAGAAAATAACAACTGCTAGGAAAACCAGCCTGAAAAGTCAACCTCAAACTAGAAGAGAAAGAATTGCAAGAACAGATTCACAGTGCATCAAGGTGAAACTTGACTCCAATTTATACAACACCTCTCAACATGGACAAGTCTGGGACACCTTCAAGCCAGCCTCTTGAACACCTTAAGGGAAGTTTGCGGACAAAGAAATGTGGAGGTAAAAACAGGAAAGCTACAGCTTGGTGAACCCAAAAGGGGAAGGAAGCCATCAAGAAAAAAAAAACACCCATATAAAGCTTGGGGCAAGACCAAGGCAGAAAAGGACTATTCAAGCACAAAAATCGCAAGAAGACATAGTAATCGTGTTTTTAAAGCCTCCAAAGAAAAATCTGGTGACTTATGGAGAGAAGTTAAGTGAAATTTGCAAGAACTCCCCAAGAGAATTTTTCAAAAGTGTGAAGACGATGAGAGTAAGAGATGAGCCATTCAATCCAACAACAGTAGTGAATGATGCAAATGGAAAGGCACGCACAAAGAAGAGAAATTTGAAACGATTGGAAGACTATTTTAAAGATCTTTAAACCCATCTGGAGTACAAGCTTCCAGCTCTCAGTTCTCACCATGCTAAAAGACCAAGAGCCCCAATCCCCTTTAAGCTGAAACAAGAAAGCAATTAAGACCAGCCCAAAGGGCAAAGCGGCAGGCGAAGACGGCATAACAAATGAAACCATCCTTGCATGCGGAGAAACGGGAGTTAAGTGGCTCACCATCATCTTCCAGAAACATGGGAAGAGAGGAAAGTACCAATGGACTGCCAGAGGTAGACCAAGGAGACGAAGGAGCGACTCCGTGGCTGACACCCTGCGAGCCCTTGACCTGTCCACTACATCAAGCCTCCCGCCTTGCTGCAGACAGACGTCTGTGTCTCCCGCGACGCTGAAGGGCACCAGCGGCAGATGAAAGAAAAAGAAAAGAAAACTAATACTGTGGTACAAAAGTTTGAGGAAAAGGGAGTCATGTCGATTGTGATCCCCCCCCTTTCCTAATCTGCACTGGATGCACATCAACAACTCCCTGGGATGCAAGTTCACTTTAACTTCTTCTTAGAACACACACTGCAGTTCCTACCCCAGCGATCCCTTACTGTTAGTAAGGGCTTTGTGAGGGTATCCCTTACAGGCATGTCACTATCTGTGTACACTTTTGCAGTGCCTCAGACTGCCTTTTGAGCTGCACCGAACGAGGAGAGTCCCTTACGTAACTTCCTATCAGTTTTAAAATCCCCTGCTATGCCTTCCAGCCTTTAGCTACATAGCTTTGATAGAGAATGTTCTACCCCCCACTCCCTTAAACCACCAACTCGGCCAAAAGCCACCTCTCTGTCTGACCTCTGTCCTCAGAATCACTGAAGACACCCCGCAGACTTTGCCCTCCCCTCACATTCCTTTTACATTTATAGTTCGTTTTTTTTGGGTCATGGAACTAGGCTCAATGAGGGCAGAATTAATGGGTCACCTGGCAGAGCTGCCTTACGAGGAAGATGCTTAAAAAAACCCACATGGAAAACGCCCCCTTTTCGTTACATAATAGGGGGCTCCTTAGCAACTGAACTACAGACAGCCATCTATCCTCGGGCCCTTTGTCGCTCCAGCATGGATTAGGGGTTCTTGGGGCAACCACTTGGGAGAAGGTGGGGATACAATTTGCGGGGTTGGGGTGAGCGGTAGGAGGTAGTAGTAGTAGTTGTTCTTGCTGATTTTTGTGTTCATTGTTGTAGCATCAGCAACATAGTAGAAAAAACACATCTGCAGCAGCGCAGCAGCACCCAAAAAGTGCTGCTAGTTGTGGATAATACAAAGTGAATTAAGCAATGTCTTTATCATCACATTCTGCCTGCTTTCCTGGAACACCCAAAATGTTCAATATGTTCATATAAACTTGTTACTTGCAAGTAGGTAAAGTCCAGAAATATCATTCCTTCTCTTAATTGTTGCACCTCTTCTTGTCTTTTGTTCTGTGTCCCTCAAATTTTTGTTAGGTGTTGAAAACCAACACCAATAAAACATTTGGGCCTGGATGCCTCTCATTATTACTGACCAAACTTATGGCGATTTTGCTATAGAATATTAAAGCTTGTATGTTTGGTAGATCTGTTTGTTTCTGTATTTCGCTCAGCTACCAGTTTTTTATACCCAATTATGTATGATTCAGAAAGGGGATGTTGGTAATTAAAGATACTGGTCTCGCCTTGCTCTAGATAATGAGTTTCTCAGGATACGGGTTTTTTTTTTGCTGTGTTTTTTGGGTTTGCTTGTTGTTTTTTGTTGTTCTTGATGGTTTGTGTCTTTGTGTGCGGTGATTGTTTCTCCTGGTTTTGGTATTTTGTAATATATTTTAAAAAATACAAAACATAAAAACAACTTATGGACGATTTGTTCCAATAGTTCAAAGCCAGTTTATCACACCAGGCTTATTGAGTCTAATCTTGTAGTTTGTAGCCTCGCCAACCACAAAAGCACCTTGTTCACACGCAGTTAAAGCTGTCTATGAACTCCCACAAAAGGTACTGCCAGGAGACTATTTACATTATAAGTTTCCACATTAAAATGGTAGTTGACCACCTTCTTCAACAATCTACTGTCAGAGCTATGGGTCTGTTGTTGCTAGGGTATGTTGGGTTCTTATTATATTTACAGATGGGTGGTGAGAACAGGGGCCATCTGCCGCGATGAAGAAAAACAACACTGGTCATCCAAATATATCGTACACTTTTAGGAGTGTATCGGATGTATTAGGAGGTATCTTTTAGGAGATATGTTCTGCTTGGAAACTGCATCATTTCAATGGCTGGCACTCTAAATCAACTTTTTTTCTACATTTAATGCAAAACTGCTCTTTCACACTGAAATAACCTCTGAATTAGCACTTTGAATTTGTCTCTAACATCCTTTTTGGAAGAAATATCAGTTACCTTTTCTAGGGTTGTGTGTGATTGTCTATGATTGTGGGCTTAACATATATATATATATAATATAATATATATATATATATATATATATATAATATATATTATATATTATATATAATATAATATATAATATATATGGAATTTATATAGCGCTTAATCTTGTAAAAAAAACCCAAATCGAAGCGCTTGCACTCAATCATTTACAGCATGCAACTCTCCTTAAACATAACGAACAGCAGATTTCAAAAACCATGCGCGCGCACGTATGCACGCATGCACGCACACACACGCACACACACACACACACACAAACACACCACACACACACACACACACACACACACACACACACACACACACACACACACACACACTCGGAACAACACTTAGAAGGTGAAAGATGCTGTTGAAAATTAGGGACATATATATGGGGGGAAAGTCTCAGGTAGGAAATAAGTGTGTTTTGAGGCTGGATTTGAAGGTATCAAGTGAAGGCTTTTGGCGAAGTGAAAGAGGGTGGTCCTTCCAGGTGGATGGACCAGAAACAGAGAAGGAGCGACGGCCAACAGTGGTTTGTTTGAATCTGGGTGTTCGAAAGCACAAAGTATCTGCGGCTGAACGAAGGGAACGGGATGGAGTGCACAGATGAAGACAGTTACAGAGATAAGAGGGTGCAGATTTGTGAAGACATTTGAAACAGATGGTATTGGTTTTATACTTCAGTCTTTGTGAGACAGCCAGCCAGTGAAGAGATCGCAGGAGAGGACTGATGTGTTCAGATTTTTTCTTTCTTAGGACCAGTCGAGCTGCAGAGTTTTGTATGCGTTGAAGAGAGTGGATAGATGATGCTGGTAGGCCAGCCAAAAGAGAATTACAATAGTCAAAAAACGTGAAAGAATGAGATATGGGACAAGCTTGGAAGTTGCATCAGTGGACAGATATTTGGGGAATTGCGCTTATGCGCCGTAATTGATAGTAGCAAGACTGGCGGGTTTCTGGGTGATGAATTTTTTCATAGAAAGTGTGTTGTCAAGAACTACTAAATACTTCAAAAGTTGGACAAAGGAACTGACGTATTGCCGAATTCTAATGAAGTTTTGCGACAGAGGAAATTTATTTTGGGTCCCTATGAGCATGGCTCGGTTTAAACGGCATTAAGTTGTAACTTGTTCTGAGTCATCCAGTTTTTTTTAAAGTCTTGAAGGCAGTAGGACATATTTGTCCGGAGGGAAGGCAAGTTTTCAACAGTATCACGCACTGAAGATGAGTATCATTGGCATAGAAATGATGATCAATATGGTGGTTGTTTATTATATGTGAGAGTGGAGCAGTGTAGAGAGTAAAGAGAACAGGGCCCAGACTGATCCCTGCGGGACTCCACATTCCATTTGACAGGTTTTGATTGAATTTTGTTTACAATAACTTTCTGGAACCTGTCTGTGAGGTATGAAGTAACCAGGTGAGGGCTGTGCCGTTAATACCAAACGTATTTGTTGGCGAGAAAGAAGAAATGAGTGATCTATGGTATCAAAGGCTGCAGGTAAGTCAAGAAGAGTGAGGAGGGAGATTTTTCCTGCATCAGAAGCAAGTAGAAGTGTATCAAAGTGTGGGACTAGGGTGGTTTTGGTGCTGTGGTTGGGGCGATAGGCAGATTGAAAAGTGGGAAGGGATCATTGGAATGAAGATGACTGTTAAGCTGTTTGAGAACGACTTTTTCTAGTACTTTAGAGAAAAAGGGGTAATTTTGAGACGGGCCAAAAAATTCTTCAGAATGTTGGGATCGAGGTCGTGCTTTTTCAGTAATGGTGACTATTGCTGTTTAAGAGCTGATGGAAAATTTTCCCTGACACAAGAGATGAGCTTACTATTTTAGTGATAATAGGTACAAGTTGGGGAAGGCATTGTGAGAAAACAGGAGCAGGTAGGGGTTTCAAGGTCGCATAAATTTTGTAGTCATTTCCCTTCAGAATTGTTATGATTTCTTTTCACTTGTGGGATGGAGGGAAAAGAGAGGAGTGCCAGTGAACTGGAATCAGGAGGCGCAGGCGGGAATTGAGTCTGATCCAGTCTGGAGCGTAGTTTCGAACTTCGTCTAAAAGGGAAAGGGCAAAAAATATGGATGGAAGTTCAGACAGGTTTGGGGGGTGTTGGGCAGAGGTGTTGTTTTTGCAGATCCAAGGAGATTTGAGGTGAGGGAAAAAAAGATATTTTAGGGATGTACACAGAGAGCTTGGGGAAAGAAAGTAGTCTGCCTTTGCTGAATGGATAAGAGTTTGACTTTGTTTATTTGTTTTCGGAAAAGCTGTTTGTTATTTTCGGTTTTTGATTTCCCTGCCACAGCCGTTCTAGTTGCCGGCGTTATGCGCTTGGCTATCAAGATGCCCTTGGGTATACCATGGCACACAGGGTCTGTCAGGGAGGAGATGCTCAGTAGGGGGTGCATGCTCATCAAGCAGTTGGTGGAGAATATGTATATATGAATATATAAAATATGTAAGCGGGGTGATTGAAGTGTGTGGTATATGTCTATTGCTGTATTTGTACCATAAACGCTTTGGGCTTTATTTAAATAAAGCACAAGAAACCCTACGTGATAATTATGATAGTAGTAAGTTTGAAAGATTCACGGAATAGTAGACTTTAGGCAAATTTCTTTGCACAGAAGCGAAACAAAGGAGAGCCACCAACACGTAACACATCCCATCTTACTCACTGCATATGTCCTGACACAATAGGCTTCCTGTACACACAGGTCTGCATTGCTTTGCACAGTTCTCACCACTTTTATTTCTAAGAAAAAAAGACATCATCAATCTTTTAATTTCCTGTGTTATGAGTTAACATGAAAACACAAACAATCCGAAAGGTATCCATACTATCAAGGTCGTTTTCCAAAACCGAACAACCTATTATTTTTTTCAGGTAAGGCCAATAAAGATTATGTTTTATTATATAACTAACGGTTCCAGGAGCTGGTATTGGCAGTAAATATAGCAAATATGAAAAGTACGGTAAACGAAAACAGATTCAGAGCAATCTTGTCACACCCAATTTTGACAAACCCAAGATTCTTACTCTGTTTGTGAAATTTATAATAACTATGTATCTACAGGAGTGTTTTAGAAGAACTTTAAAACTAGTTTTGGAGGAAGACTGTGAATAATCATTTGTTTTTATGATTCAACTTAACAACAACTTGTGGGCAAACAGGGTAAATAACATCGATGCCAACATCAATATAACTATAGAATGCCTCTATGACAAGACAGGGATAAAGCTCATTTTTTTTAAAATGTAAAATTTATGAGCATTTCTTGTAGGCACACCCTAACACGTTTTGTTTAAAGACAAAAATGAAAAAATTGGAAGTATTCGTCATTGTCAGGTATAAGTCAGTATATGAAAACAGATAACACTTAATCCTGGACAGCTTTATAATATTACATCAGCCTTGGACACAATACAGAAGTTCGGGTTGGATTAAAAAGCTAAATCAACAGAAATAAACAAGTTTTACTGGTATTTCATATCTAGTGTCAAATTGAAAACACATAAATTTATAATCGGCCTTGATTTCTGATAGTTATCCCATCAGTTCTATCATAATCGTCTCTTCCATCCAAATCAAAAATTGCCATCATCATCACCCATCACTACCAACACCATTTCCATCTTTACTATCATCTTTATCAAAAACATCATACCCAGTACTACCACAAGCTTCAAATTCATCACACTCATTAGGCAACAGAAGAAGCACTAACATGATGAAAGTTTACTATTGTGTTTCCAGTCTGTTGATAGTTAAATCACTATTATCCTTTTCAGATTATAAGGAATGCAGAAAACAAAAAGATCTTTGAGTGCCCCGTCCAAAAGCGAAAGCACAACCAATCAAACCAAGCAAGCAACACAGCGCACTTCAACATCAGATATCAAAATCAAATCTACATGTATTCTTCGGCTGAGTGAACGGCATAATATTAGGATACACTATGCACTGGTCAGAATTTGAACCTTACAGCCACACAAAATGGGAATTTTAGGTAAGTCATCCGGAATGTATTTTTGAAAAGAAATGTAGGGGGCAATCAAAGATAAAGAACAGTTTCTCTCTCTATGCTTACTGACCAAAGAGGAAAAGACAATTTTTGTTTTGTAGAGAGTAAACAATACTGTGCACATTTGCATTTTGTGGAAGGATGTAAAATCGTATTTGCAAGAGAAAAAACCCTAAAGCAATACGTGTCAAAATCATCAATATATTTTTCTCTTTCAAAATTTGCTTTGAAGGATCTATAATCATCATTTATATTAAATGTATATATTTGTATTCAATTGTAAAAAGCTATTCTGTATATAAGTATCACCTCTTTCAATAGAAAAACCCAGGGAATCTTTTTCACACCAATATTTTTTTTTCTAAATGATCAAGGTGGTTAATCCTTTATTTTCAGATTGATAAAATAAAACCGATTGTAATTTTTTCTAAAAGAAGAATGTATAGGAAGTCAAATCCTTGGTTTTTTCAGTTACAACGACTTCCTTCTTGCCCTTGTTTCAAATGTCCAGGTCCTTTCTCTATGTTGATAATTGTTGTGAATTTGGACAAGAGAAAGAATTGAATTGAATTGAGAACCGAATCGAATGTTATTTCCGTTAAGCTTTTTAAGCCACACAGTAAGCCTAGTATTACATAAACACAATGTTATTATAGACATGGATACCCCAGCAATGGCAATGCCTTATTATTTTAATCAAGTTAAAGGGGGGTATTTTAAAAAATGAACTGTCCACTGAAACTGTGCTGCATCCAGTCACATTCAGCCAAGGTTGCAAGTTGGCATCCGTACTGTCTCGGCAGACAATGGACAATGCGCCGTGGGTCAGTCAGTCAGTGGGGGAACTGCAGTGCCGACTGTGGCTGAGAGCCCAATCCTGGAGCGCAGATCCCGTTGGAGGTGTTGCATGTGAAAACGGAGTTGTCTGATGGGCTGACTCCGCTCTCCGATGTCCCGCGTGCTCGTCTGTCTCCCCACTGCTCCTCCCTCTTCTGCTCTGCTGTTTGAAGGCTGACCGGTAGTGGCTCGCCAACTGCTGCGGTCCCGCCAAGGTAGAAACAAATTATGTCATGGGGAGCGGTGCAAATGCTGCAAAGCACATGCTTTTTGTCTCTGGGGACTTCATACTTCATGTTACGATATGCATGCTTTCCTTTCCCAAGTTGGGGAGGCTGACACATTCTTCAGCTAACATGTTTTTTTTTTTCCTGTTTGATGTACCAATATACCCAGTCCCCAGACTGCTCATCACAGGAAATCTTCAGCACAGTGTCATCTGATCAACTGATCTTGTAACAAAACCATTTGGAACAGTCTGTTTCTGTCTTTTCTTCATAGATAATTCTCCATAGAATGATCATTAGTTTTGCCAGATATTTTCACTGCACTTGCATCAAACCCCGCTTACACACCTCCATTGGAGGCTCAGGTCCTATGTGAGGTGGGGAGGGTTACTTCAAGCAGAAAGTCTGTTTGATAGACTCCTTCAACACCACACTCACAGTCAGTGTCACTGTGGCCCAGGTGTGCGGTGTGAAAGCGTGTTGAACATCATCATAGTGCTGTGCAGTGTGTCAGCCACAAACAAGTTGTTTACATCTGAGTTCTATCTCCCTTTTCTGACCTGTTCCAAACATGGTTGCTGCTGTCATTGCTGCGTTGTTCTTGCTTTCTGCTGTTTTACCCCTTGCTTGTCACACCATACCTGACCGGGAGGCTTTTCATCTGTATATTGAGCTTGAGTGGTTGGTTCAGCATAGGGTCAGCCATATGTGTTTTACATTTTACTGGTTGTCTTCAACCTCAACACAAAAACTGTAGAATCCCCTTGGCCAGTGATTTCCAGATGGAGACGGGTTTTTTTACACACAGGCGCTTTAAGTCTTTTCAACAGTTGGGAGTCCATAACTGGCATGTTGACAATGTTTTATTCTATTTCACGCAGCAGAGATGAAAGACGTCTTGTCACTGTCTGGTCTTGTTTAGTTCCCCTTCACACCCCCACACACACACACACACACACACACACACACACACACACACAGAGCACAGAAAGAAAGAGGAGAGGGAGACAGACAGAGACAGAGACCCAAAATTGTGTCTGGGCAAAACGTGGTGGTATATTTGAAATACTACTGCACACGCTTTGTTCACAGACAGACGTATCTTCACAGGGTTCACCTTTTTGGCATGTGTTTCCAATCCGTATTTCTAAAGTACAAGCAAAAAGAAACATTTTTAAAAAGATGATCAAACGACAAAAACCCCCGAAAGCAATAAACATGAAAAAAATGCTGCTCTAACATTATTTGAAGAAGGAGAAGGGGAGCAGAAGAAGAACAACAGGAAAAAAAAAGAAGAAGAACAATAAGTGGAATAAGAACAAGAATAACACAAGAACAAGGATGAACAAGAAGAATAAGAACAACAACTACATCATCATCATCATCATTATTAGCATCAGCATCAACAACAACAACAAAAAACAAGAACAACAGCAACATTAAATTAATCAACAACTACAACCCTAACAGGATAGATAAGCCAAGTTTCTTTTTACAGACAGTATTCTGAATCTCGATATCAGTTGCCTCCGATCAGCATTCTTAGGTACAGCAATAAATAAAAAAAAGATGATCAAACACGAAGATGACAAGGAAACAAAAGAACAGACAAAAAGATGGAAGAATACCTTAAAAAAATTGAAAAAAAAGAAGAAAAGAAAAGAAGAAGAAGAAGAAGAAAGAAGAAGAAGAAGAAAGAAGAAGAAGAAAAGAAGAAGAAGAAGAAGAAGAAGAAAAAGAAAAGAAAAAAGAAGGAGGGAGCGGAGCAGAAAAAGAAGAAGAAGAAGAAGAAGAAGAAGAAGAAGAAGAAAAAAGAAGAAAAAGAAGAAGAAGAAGAAAGAAGAAGAAGAAGAAAAAAGAAGAAGAAGAAGAAAAAGAAGAAAGTAGGAAGGGAGAGGTGGAGTAGGACCAGAAGAAGAAGAAGAGGAGGAGGAAGAACCTACACCAACAATTTTGTTTCTTTAAATTTTTTTGCAAACAAGTACCATCTATTGATCTTGTGCTAATAGTACTTCAAATAATCGAATTGAAGAGTAAAGGAAAAAGCTGTTCCCATAACGTATGTGGTAATTGAGGAGCAAGGTGTCAGAGACCTTAGCTTTTTCTTCTTGACTATGGTGAGAAGGGGTTCCTGTGGACCTGCCAGCCGTAATATTTGGCTCTTGACAAATTCATTGGTCTTTCATTCTCTCCAGGATATGCCCAGCAGTTTTCTATGGCATTTTGTTTCAAATGACTGGATTCGCTTTCCTGTTTCAGCAGTCAATGTCCAGGTTTCACTTCCGTACAGCAGGATAGTCTGAATTAGGGCTTTGTAGAGCTTTAGTTTGATTGGGAAACTGATCTCTTTACTTTTCCATATGGCGGTGAGTTTTGTCATGGCTATTCTGACTTTGATTTTTGTCGTCGATCGCCTGTCCTTTGTGAGTGTAGCGCCAAGGTATTTAAAAGCGTCTACCTCCTCCAGTTCCTGGCCGTTCATGTAAATTTTAGCAGTGGCGATGCTCGTGCTGTTCACAAGTACTTTACTTTTCTCCGAGCTCACCTCCATCCCATATGCTCCAGCTCTGTTCTCAAGTCTGGTCGTAAGATCTTGCAGCTCTGTGTTACTTCCGCCCATTAGTCAATGTCATCGCATACCCCAAGTTGTTGAGGGGTCTGCCGCCAATGAAGATGGTCTAGTGGAAGTCATGGAGGGTCTCTCTCATAATGTTTTCCAAGAACAGATTAAACAGGACTGGAGATAACAGGCATCCTTGTCGGACCCCAACTGTGGTTTTGAAGTAGTCTCCGACCTGATTGTTCAGAAGGACTGCACTGCTTGCGATGTTGTATAGTGCTTGAATGGTTTGCACTAGTCCTTCTTCAATGCCAAACATTCTGAGGACTGCCACAGGCCTTCGTGCCATACTCTGTCGAAAGCCTTCTTGGAGTCGATGAAGTTGTGGGACAGGTCTCTATGATGTTGAAGATGTTTTTCCATCAGGATGTGGCAGTTAAAAATCTGTTCGATTGTGCTCCTGCCTGCCAGAACCCAGCTTATTCCTCTGCAAGGTGTTCTTCTGCCTCCTTCTTGAGTCAATTCAAAATAACTTTGAGCATGATCTTGCTGGTGTGGCTGATGAGGCTTATTGTTCTATAGTTTCATTAATTTAATTTATTTCATTTATACCACTTTAAGTCACGAGATTTCTCTGCGTGAAATTCAGGCTGCTCTCCCCGGGAAGAGCACGTCGCCACAAGAGCAGCGCCACCTTTTTTTTTGGTCTGCAACTGTATTTCTTTCCCTATCAGAGTGGCTTTTTATAAGAATTTTGCCAGGGACAACTCTCTTGTTGCCGTGGGTTCTTTTACGTGCGCTGCATAATTTTCTGTAACACACGGGACCTCAGTTTATCGTCTCATCCGAAAGACTAGCGCCCCGACCACACTCATGGGCTAATGGATTGGGGAAAAGTTTGGGCCCCGAGGGATACAACCACGCCACCCCCCAAATT
>CM054164.1:15329564-15399213 GCA_028751875.1 Rapana venosa
ACTTCCTTCGGCTTAGGGAAAATCTGAAAGTTTCTGTCTCTCTAAGCATTATATTTCTCTTGCTGGAGGGGCTGTGTATAACATTTGCTTTTAGTTTTCATATCTGTGTAAATATAGACCTGGAAAGAAGACTTGAAGCAGAAGAAATGTGGTATATCAGAAGAATTATGAGAATATCATGGACTGAAAAGAAGTCAAACGAAGAAGTAATGGAAATGGCCGGGTACAAAAGATCCCTACTCAAAACCATAAGAAAAAGACAACTACAAATTCTGGGGCACATAAACAGAGCTGATGGAATAGAAAAGCAAATATTGTGTGGAAAGATTTGTGGTACCAAAGACAGAGGAAGACAACGCACAAAATACACAGACAGTCTGAATAGCTACGCAACGAGTCCCCCAACAATGAACTCATCGGGAGAACTGACAACAGAGAGGAATGGAAGGCCATGATTGCCAATGTCTGCAACAGACCTCGCACATGAAGAAGAAGAATCTGTGTATGGCATGATAGACATTTTCTTCTGTGTGGCACTTTGGCAAGTCAGTCAACTATTTTGTTGTCCCAAATGTGCATGTTCCCCAGGATCCGTTGTGTCTCAAGAAATTGTACAGACTATACAGCGATTGAAGCTTTGGATGATTTATTTTCCTACAAGTAGTGGCTTTCAGAGCTGAAAGCGAATCCAAACAGACAAAGACATCTTTTTGTTCCGCAGTGTACACTGATCTGTCGGGAGGCAAGTTCTCAAAATGTACATATTCTTGGATGGTAGGACAGTAGGCGGTGCATGCAACCCCCTCCTTGGATTTAGATCCATCGATAAATGCTCATGTAGAATAGGTAGAGCTGAAAGTGTTTCTGGAAAAAAAGATCTCGCAAACCATCAAACTGGTGGCATCTTTATTATGAGTACTAAGATCAAACTAAACAGCTAGAGCTCCCACCATCCACATAGGCTTCTCCGGGGAAATGGGGAAGCCACAGATAATTTCGAAATCTAGACACTCCCTTTGGAGATCAGTAAGGATCCAAATCCCCAGAGGAGGAGTAGCAGAAAGAGATTATTTGAACTCTTCTTGGAACCATGGGTTGAGAACAGGGTTGTTTCAATCCGAATACAGTTTTGTGTAGTAGTTCAGCATCAGTTTCAGATGACTCTTTCTTTCAGGGAGGGGCCTCACACTTCTGCATAGACTACAAGCAGGTGTAGTTCCAAATGCTCTAAAAACAGATTCTAAGCCCATGATGGTCAATTGGATCCAGATATTTCAGGTACAAAGACCTCACTGATCCATAAACACGGCAGGGATAATCCAACTTGGAGTGCACAAGTGCCTTGTAGAGATGCAGCATTATCTTTTAAAAAATAATCTTTTACCCAGTCATATGGGTGATCACCCACAGAAGGTTCAGATGGTTTTCTGGTAGGAACTTCAAAAGTGCTGAATGCGACTTTTGAAATTCAGCGGTTTAATGTCTCAACTAAAGGACTTATATGAAATGCCTCTTATGGAAACTAATTTCATACTTTGCTCCCTGTGAAATAGGGATCCAGTGAAGAGATCACAAGAGAGAAGAGATTTGTTCAGATTTTTTCTTTCTCTAAACTAGTCGAGCTGCACATTTTTTTTAAGCATGGAAGGATGTGTATGGATACTGTTGCAAACCAGCCAAAGAGGGCATTAAAGTAGACCAGCCATAACATAATGAGATATGACAGCTTGTATATTGCATCAGTGCACATATTTTTTCTAATTACATTAATGGGTCATAACTGGCCCCACTGTTCACCCATGTTCCTGACAGGAGTATGGTGTGTGCCTCATTGTTTGAGTGGTGTACTTGTGTGTTTTCCCCTATCTTGCAAAACAAAGTTTTACATGTATGTGTTAAGTCTTCACCTAAAATGGAATGGCTGCAACACTTTTCTTTGATATCATCTAGTTTTTGAAATACTACAGTTTGTAATTTTTTTTTTTCAAAGTTGAATAGACTTTCTGGTTTGTGTTTGCCAGGGAGTGCTGGTCATTTTGACCATTTCTACTAAACCCACAGTAGACAGCGGACTTAGACTCACAGCAGACTTAGAGAGAAGAATAAGAGCTGTAGAAATTAGGTGCTTCCGAAGACTCTTAGGCATCTCATACAAAGACCACATCAAGAATGAAGAAGTCAAGAGACGCATCCGCAATTAAATCGGGCCCTATACTGACCTTCAAACACTCGCAAGACAACGAAAACTGAAGTGGTTTGGTCATGTTACATGCTCCTCTGGTCTTGCTAAAACAATCCTACAAGGCACAGTGAGGGGAGGAAGAAAAAGAGGCAGACAAAGGAAGAGATGGGAGGACAACATTCAAGAGTGGACAGACATGGAGCTGAGAAACACCCTCAGAGCAGCCGAGAGATGCAAGGACTGGAGAAAGATGGTTGACAAATCTTCAAAGGACAAATCTACAAAGGATTCGGAATCTGAGGGATTGTGATGGTGACGACTAAACCCATGCTGTAGCATTAACATTTGCACATGATCCACGAACACAACTCACTATTACCACCCCTACCCAATGTTCCTTATTCTTCTGATAATACTATACCTCAAAAGATCCCATTTAGCTTTTTACAATTTTAAACCGCTCCATACAGGAATCATCTACCCTAGCATTCCACACCAAGAAAACTGGAAAACTGACACTGCCATGAAGATTGTCAAATACTTCTCATTTAAAAAACAGATCCAGCAAGGGATCTTAGACACAACTACAAACCAGTTGAGGAATAGAGGTAAGTGGTGGCTTTTCCATTTAAAACACAGATCATGTTCCATAAAGACTTTACCCAAGAACAGGCCCCCAGTGATGACATTCGACTTTCTAACAGGAAGCAATGCCCATTAAAAATGCCAACAACACGCAAAGGGGCAAGGTAACTGCTGCACTAACGATAGCAATTCCACCTCCATCACTGTAACAGGAGACAATGTTGTGCTATATACAGTAATTGTTTTGGGCAGTGTGACTCTAGCAGCCATCACCTGACATGGGGTGTCTTGGACCAAAGGACTGCAGGACAAGGATTTTCCTACCAGCAAGTTCACCCCATACAGATCCCTTGCTTGATGCTTTGTGCCCTTTCAATAAAAGTGTTACAATTTGACAAAGACAATGTCTACTCTTCCTTTATTTAAACAGTTTCTCAGAGTTTCTGGAGTCCCACCATCATCAGTTTTTGGTCCTTATAGAGATGCTGCACCATGGAATTCCAGTATAAGATAACATTCAACTTCTCATTTTATCATCGACTTCTCATTCATTCATCGTTCATAACATTCATCTTCTCCCTCTTTTGACACCAGACATTTCCTCAGAGACTGCTGCAAAATAGCTTTCCTTCTCTGAGTTTATTTTAGTCTAACAGACAAGTCAGGTCAGTCAGAGAAGTTCTCTGCTACTGCTACTGGTATCCATGTAACCCAGTACAACCTGTCGCATGTGGGGGAGGAAACCCCAATAGAAAAAACCCAAAACATATGGAGACTTGGAGAGGAGATTGGCGCCACCAAGGAATAACCTAAGCCCACAGAAAAAACATGAAAGACAAATGCAAAGCCGAAATGATACCGGATCGGTCGAGGCCCGGGTTACCAACGACCGCGCTTTCCATTGATCAACACCAGGGTGGAAGTGACAAGTCAGCTACTGGAGTTAAAACATTACTTAAGCTCCCTAGAGAACAAATCACCATTGGTACATGGAACGTCCGTACACTCTACCAGTGCGGAAAAATCAAAGAACTAGAGTATGAGCTTAGCCGATATAAATGGGACATTATTGGACTAGGAGAAGAACAATCAGGTCGGAGACTATTTCAAAACCACAGTTGGGGTCCGACAAGGATGCCTGTTATCTCCAGTCCTGTTCAATCTGTTCTTGGAAAACATCATGAGAGTGACCCTCCATGACTTCCACCCTACCATCTCCATTGGCGGCAGACCCCTCAACAACTTACGGTTTGCCGATGACATTGACCTCATGGGCGGAAGTAACACAGAGCTGCAAGATCTTACGACCAGACTTGAGAACAGAGCTGGAGCATATGGGATGGAGGTGAGCTCGGAGAAAAGTAAAGTACTTGTGAACAGCACGAGCAATGCCACCGCTAAAATTTACATGAACGGCCAACAACTGGAGGAGGTGACGCTTTTAAATACCTCGGCGCTACACTCACAAAGGACGGGCGATCGACGACAGAAATCAAAGTCAGAATAGCCATGGCAACATCTTCCATGACAAAACTCACCACCTATGGAAAGTAAAGAGATCAGTTTCCCAATCAAACTAAAGCTCTACAAAGCCCTAATTCAGTCAATCCTGCTGTACGGAAGTGAAACCTGGACATTGACTGCTGAAACAGCAAAGCGAATCCAGTCATTCGAAACAAAATCCCCTAGAAAACTACTGGGCATATCCTGGAGAGAACGAAAGACCAATGAAATTTGTCAAGAGTCAAATAACACGGCTGGCAGGTTTCCACAGGAAACCCCCTTTTCACCATCGTCAAGAAGAAAAAGCTGACATGGTTCGGCCACGTCACCCGCCACAACACTCTGCCCAAAACAGTACTGCAGGGAACACTCAAAGGTGGCAGAAGGAGGGGAAGACAGAACAAGTCATGGATGGACAACATCAGAGAATGGACCAGGATGAATGACTCGGCACTACTGCGCAGAGCCGAGGACTGAGATGGATGAGGGAGTCTTACCACGGCATCGTCTTTCATGTCTCCCCCACGACCGCCAAGGTCACGGGTCTGATGATGATGAACAGACAAGAGGCTAAAAGCTTTTTTTTTTGGAATGAAGGGAGGTGACTTTTACTCCCCTCCCTGTCCCAATAACTACCATGCTCTTTTGAAAGCACTGCATGTGTTGTGTTTCCAGCCCTGATACTGCAGACAGGGCGGTAGCATCTGAGGTGAGTAGAGGAAGGGGTCAGATGGGAGTGAGGTACACGACAGGCAGTGACATATGCCTGTTAGTGTTCTCTTCCTGGCTTTGTAGTGACTGATGCCTATGTTTGTGATGTGCTGTTTTGAGGTGACATGAAATTTGTTTGGGTAGTAATAGAAATCATGCAAATACACTGGTCTTATGTTAACAGCTGTCATTGTGTTACAAGTTGTTTTGGCTGAATGTTTACAGTTATGGAGTGTTGCCAAATCTTTTGCTGAATTTTACAGTTATGGAGTGTTGCCTAAGCTTTGGTTTGATTCTACAGTTATGGAGTGTTGCCTAAAGCAGGAAGTGAGGTTGCCTTTTTTTAGGAATAATCTAGGAAAGGGGAGGATAGCTCAGTGGTCAGAGCACTCGCTTTCCCCCAGCCAAGTTAAGCAGCGTCCAGCGTGGTTACCAGTTGGATGGGTGACCCTTTGCGTGCCTTGGCTTCAGAACAGTTCCCCCAGTTCACCCAGCTGTAAATGGGTACCTGCCCTCTTTAGGGTCAGGGAAGGTAAAGCAGCGAAGGAGAGGAGATGGGCACCACCCTCAATATGCTGGCCCTAGAGAAGTGAGGTATCTGACGCCTCGCTCCCCTACGACCTTATAGGTTATGGGACTCCTTTACCTTTACCTTACCTAGGATAGTTAGTGCTAGGTTGTGATAGAAAGTCACATGTCTCTCCTCCCTTGGGCTAATGGAAGTATGACTTTAAACTTTTGGCGTCTGGTTTAGCAGGTTTGTGAATAATGGACTTATCATTTTGATTGGAACTGATTTTCTGAAGTTGTAATGAAAGCTGCATTTTATTTTTGTTGTAGTTGAAAAGCTAAGCTAAGCTTCCAAGCTAAGCTTGGCGGACGTTTTGCGGCATTAACCCTCCTGGACAATGACATCAATGACCTCACCAACAACTTCAATGAGGCAGTCCGAGAAACAGCAGAGGAGGTACTCGGTCGTCAGAGGAATAAACACCAGCCATGGACTACCAATGACATCTTGGACCTCTGCGATACAAGAAGAGCACTGAAACCAACCAGGTCTTCCAACCCTAAAGAATACCGGGAGGCCAACAATCTCGTGAAGAAGTCAATGTAAAAGGCCAGAGAGAAGTGGATCAGTGATCAATGTGATGAGATCGAAAAAAACATGAAAGTGGGCAACAGTAAAATGGCATACGACACCCTGAAGAAACTCACAAAACCACTTCAAACCAAATCATCAGTCATTGAAGACAACTCCGGAAACCTCCTCACAGAAAGCTCAGCTGCATTGAACAGGTGGTCTGAATATTGTCAAGAACTGTACAACTACCCAATACAACCTGACAAGAGCATAATAGAAGAGAAAGCAGAAACATCAAGAGCACCCTCGCCATTACCTATACTGAGGGAAGAAGTGGAAGAAGCCATCCGCAGCTTACCAGTAGGAAATTCCCCAGGAGCAGACAATATACCAGCAGAGCTGCTCAAGCATGGTGGCGAAAAAGTCATCACATATGTTACAGCTATCTGTCAGAAGATTTGGGAGACAAAACATTGGCCAACAGAATGGACACAATCACTCATCATACACCTGCCCAAGAAGGGGAATTTACGCCAATGCCAAAACTATAGAACAATCAGCCTCATCAGCCATGCCAGCAAGATCATGCTCAAAGTTATTTTGAATCGACTCAAGAAGGAGGCAGAAGAACACCTTGCAGAGGAACAAGCTGGGTTCAGGGCAGGCAGGAGCACAATCGAACAGATTTTAACTGCCACATCATGATGGAAAAACATCTTCAACATCAGAGAGACCTGTTCCACAACTTCATCGACTTCAAGAAGGCTTTTGACAGAGTATGGCACGAAGGCCTGTGGCAGGTCCTCAGAATGTTTGGCATTGAAGAAGGACTAGTGCAAACCATTCAAGCACTATACAACACTGCAAGCAGTGCAGTCCTTCTGAACAATCAGGTCGGAGACTACTTCAAAACCACAGTTGGGGGCCGACAAGGATGCCTGTTATCTCCAGTCCTGTTCAATCTGTTCTTGGAAAACATCATGAGAGAGACCCTCCATGACTTCCACCCTACCATCTCCATTGGCGGCAGACCCCTCAACAACTTACGGTTTGCCGATGACATTGACCTCATGGGCGGAAGTAACACAGAGCTGCAAGTTCTTACGACCAGACTTGAGAACAGAGCTGGAGCATATGGGATGGAGGTGAGCTCGGAGAAAAGTAAAGTACTTGTGAACAGCACGAGCAATGCCACCGCTAAACCTTACATGAACGGCCAACAACTGGAGGAGGTAGACGCTTTTAAATACCTCGGCGCTACACTCACAAAGGACGGGCGATCGACGACAGAAATCAAAGTCAGAATAGCCATGGCAACATCTTCCATGACAAAACTCACCACCATATGGAAAAGTAAAGAGATCAGTTTCCCAATCAAACTAAAGCTCTACAAAGCCCTAATTCAGTCAATCCTGCTGTACGGAAGTGAAACCTGGACATTGACTGCTGAAACAGCAAGCGAATCCAGTCATTCGAAACAAAATGCCATAGAAAACTACTGGGCATATCCTGGAGAGAACGAAAGACCAACGAATTTGTCAAGAGTCAAATAACACGGCTGGCAGGTCCACAGGAACCCCTTCTCACCATCGTCAAGAAGAAAAAGCTGACATGGTTCGGCCACGTCACCCGCCACAACACTCTGCCCAAAACAGTACTGCAGGGAACACTCGAAGGTGCAGAAGGAGGGAAGACAGAACAAGTCATGGATGGACAACATCAGAGAATGGACCCAGGATGAAAAACTGTTCAACACATTTGTGTAGAGTGGATTTATTCCCAAAGAATGGTGTAAAGCGGTAATTGTTCCTCTCTTTGAATAAAGGGATGATCCAGAAAATCGGGAAATATCGTGCATTTTCTTGGTAAGCTGTGTCAGTAATGATTATACTCATTTTCTTAACACCCAACTAATCAAATGGGCTGAATGCAGCAACGAATATTTAGAAATCTAACAAGCAGGGTTTCGGAAAGACTCAGAAATACCGACATATTTTCACTTTATATGCAATCGTACAAAATACCATTCCAAAAGGAAAAAGCATATGTAGCTTTTGGGACTTCCAATAGGCCTTTCGACACAGTCAATAGTAATGTTTGTGGAAAATCTTAATAAAGGTTAGGTGTGATGGGAAATTGCTAAGGCATACAAGCTATGTACTTGTCAGTGTTGTGCTGCATCTGTTTCATCTGCAAGGGATGTTCCGTATTAATTCAATTGCTTTCAGGCCCCAAATCAAGGCTTGTCTTCATTTCACAAAGCTTAATTTTCCCTTTTGTTAAACGATACTTGCAAAATATTTCATAGCAATGGAAAATCCACGGGAAGTCCAGCTTATGTCAAAATGCCCACAGAATAGTTCCTCCAATGTTTGCAGATGACCTGTTACTTGTCTCATCTCCCCTGTAGGCTGCAGAACCAGCTAACAATTTACATCTTATTGCTAATACTTTTGGAGTTGAAGGTAAATCTTGAAAAATACTAAAATTATCGTAGTTCGGAAACGGTGAACATTTATCAAATATAATAACACTGACTTTTGGAACATAAAAGTTAGAAGTTGTTAATCATATAAGTACCTTGGCCTTCTATTTTCACAACCCCCATTGGAGTTGAATGTTAGCACTGAAAGCTTGACAACAAAAGCTTAAATTGTTATAGGAAAATATGCGGGGTCAATACAGTAACTGGAATTGCTTTTCTTCAAGATCTTATTTTAACTTTTATTTGCACGTGCTTACTCCTATACTATGTATGCAGATGAGATGTGGGTATGTGCAGGTTATTATCAGATTGAAAAATTCCATGGTTTACATGTAAACGTTTTTTAAATGCTAGGTCTACTCCACAACAAATACTCTTGGTGTATGGAGAATTAGGCCGTTTACTCCTATCCTTCGTTTTTCTGTCCAGCTTTGTCAGAAACTGTTTCATACTGGCTACATCTGTGCTACTTACTTGCAGAGAAATGCTAGCATGACTTACCATATGTTAATTTAAATTTGTTAGATGTAAAAAGTCTATAACTTGGGTTACAACATCTGAAATCTTTTTTTTCTTTTTGCTCCTCCTGGATGTTGGCTTAGTGTAGCTTTTTCAAGGAGTCGGAAATCATAAGGCATTGTTTACGTGAATTCAGCAAAGAATGATCGATTGCTTTAGTCAACATGTCTGAAATCAATAGCCACTAGGGACCTCGCTTTAATCTGTATTGTTACTTTCAAAGTTTTTAGAACCAGAAAAGTACCTTGGACTTATCACTTCCAAAATATATACCGTACCATGATTCATACGCTTCAGTTGGGAGTTACGAATTAAAAAGCAATAAATTTAGATTTACACCAGAATTGTTCCCTGGCTTGTCCAAATTGTAATTGTTGCTCCTGAAGATAGGAACCATTTCTTTTTTTTACATGCCCAAAATTACATGAATTGCGGAAAACTTAATCTAAGCAAGATTAATCTAGAATATATTCAGAAATGAGAGAGGGTTTTCTCTATTAGAGTCACAGGATAGCCTGCTAGCAAGTGGTTCATCTGGCAAAGTTATATTCTATACTTTTAAAAACTAGAAAATCACAACCTATTTAGCAGCTAAGACATCTTTTAATTGATCGTTTCTGCCTGCCTCATAAAATTGTGCTTATTGGGCAAAGCTAAAGACCTGTCTGTCTGTCTGTCTGTCTTTCTGTATGTATGTATGTTTGCATCTGTCTGTTGTTTGGATTTTTGCTTTTGTTTGTGTGGGGGTTTTCTTTGTTGATTTTTTTTTATAGTTTTTTCTTGTTTTCTTGTTTTCTTTTTTTTTCTTAATTAAGGAGTAGTTACTTGAAAAGGTTTTGTGAACTTTATGAATTGCCGCAGTTGTTTGCATCTATCCATTCCCCCTTGTTTTTGAACTGCCAAGTCTGAAATATAAAATCATTTGTCATTGTCATTGTCATTATTTCTCTCTCCCTCCCTCCATCTCTTCAAGGTATTGAGCGTTTGGAAATGTATGTGTATCATATCTATCTATCTATTCTATCTATCTATCTATCTATTTTCTATCTATCTATCTATCTATATATCTATCTATCTTTCTATCTATCTTTATTTCTTTCTATATATACCCACACAACACACACACACACAAAAACACACACACACACACACACACACACACACACACACACACACCACACACACACACACACACAGTGGGTGCCACTGTGTTTGTGTGTGGGTGTTTGCTTGATTTGCATGAGCAAGTGTGCTCTATCCCTGGCTTGTTTGTTTCGAATAGCTGGTATTAATTTCTTTCCACTTTTATTTCATTTGCTTCTTTGTTTGAAAGGGTTTTTCGTCTTTCTTGTTATTAAAAACCCATCTCCTCTCGCTCTTGCATCTCTCTGCTGTCTGGTCTTCTGTCTCTGTAATCTCCTTATTCTTCTCTATCTCTCTATCCCTCCCTATTAGCTATAACTGGCGAAATATAAATTGTTTGGTTGAACCAAAGAGTAAGACACGTATTTTTTTCACTTGATTTATAGTATTAGAATTGGTTTGGCCGGAGGGCTCGGCACCATGATGGGAATAGTTGTATATACGATAGTTGTAGACACTGGAAGTTTGTTTAAAAAAAATATATATTGGAGAGTGGGATATATACTATTTTTGCGGTGCTGTCACACAAGTATGATTCAGTGTACTACCACTGAGGAATAACATACATCGTCATAGCAGTTCAAATGAAACTAAGAATTACCTTGCTTTGTAAAGGTCAGCTGGAAAATACACGTTTTACTAAGATGTCCCATTGATAAGAAACACAAATTTTCAAAGATTCAAAATGACTGCCTTTTTAACCCCTATTACTGAAAGTTGCAATACCTTCCGACGATTGCAATCTATCATGATCTATCTTTCACACATATAACACATGTAAGATGAGTTTGTAGACAATATATTGATTAAGATCATATTAACTATGAAAACATTATGGGCTATAAATATTGAAATGTACATATGGTTTATCAGTGAATATCTATCCATGGTGATGGGATATGTTGTTTCATAAGCATGTGTGATCTTTATTACATATGATTGGTTGGTATAGTTGTATGCTTCTCTACTGTTGTCATGTGGCCATTCCCTTTGACCCAGTTGCTTTTGTTTATGGCCCCAAAGTACCATTACCAAAGAGGTATCTGAAGGTTCTGAACTCTCTCTCTCTCTCTCTCTCACTTCTCTCTCTCTCTCTCTTCTCTCTCTTCTCTCTCTCTCTTCTCCTCTCTCTCCTCTCTTCTCTCTTTGTATTCTGTCTATCTGTCTGTCTGTCTGTCGTCTGTCTGTCTGTCTGTCTGTCTGTCTGTCTGTTTATCTCTCTCTCTCTGCTCTCATCTCTTCTCTCCCTTTTCTCTATCCCTTTACAGAATTGCAGTTTATCAAATCTTTACCTGCGACGATGTGTAAAAGTTTATGGATTGTGTTCAATATCATGTTTTCTTTGTTATTCGCACGCGTGCACCACACACAACACCACACACACCAAACACAACACACCAACACACACACACACACACACACCACACACACATACCACCAAACACACACACACACACACACACACAATCAACAAACACACACAAACACACACGTACAGTTTAGTTCCAGAGCATCAGTTCAGGTAAGAAAAATGAAAAATTGTAGTACTCATCGTTCTAGGAAGCAAAATTCAGGAAGTTTTTCTTTTGACAAGTTTGTACTTAGGAACACTTGCCTTATGGAAGTGAAAGATGATTTATCCTTCCAGCAGATTAGCCAGCCGCTCAATCTGTAACTAGAGTGGTGTGGAGAGCTAACTTAACAGGGCATGTTACTTACTGTGTCAACTTTTGCAGCGCCTCTGACTGCCTATTTGAGCTGCACTGAATGAGGAGTGTTACACTGCGTTACTTCCTAATAGTGTTTTTAAACTCCTGCTATGCCTTTCAGGCCTTTAGCTGCATCAAAATGAGCTTTAAAAGGGGATGCGCTGACTTCACTCCCTTAACAACCCACCATCTTGGCCAAAAGTGGCCAGAGGCTCCGACTCTCTGACATTCCTTTCGCGTTTTATAGTTTGTTGTTGTTGTTGGTCATGGAACGTAAGCTCAATGAGGTCAGAACAAATCGTTTACCTCCACAGCGCTTCTTTACCGAGGAAAAGGATAAAAATAACCTGTAAGAAAAATGCCTCAATACAGGGCTCATAAGTGACTGAACTAGTACAGCCAGCCATCCCCTGGCCACGTCACTCCAGCGTAAGATTTATTGGGTTGTTTGCAGCAGCATCAGCAGCCGGAAATAAGAAACTTTACATAGAAGGCTTAGAGGGGAGCTGAACTTATAGAAATAATGACACCATTTCACAGGGAGGACAGTCACAGAAAAAGGGTGGGAGAGGGTATGATAGATGGGAAAGAGATGAAGGTAAGGGATGGACAGATAAAGAGGAAAGTTATTGCAAATTACTATTTATAATGAAATATTCCATGGTATCCCCGCGGGGATATTGGTGAGCTAGTAGTTGCAGCAGCAGAAGCAGCAGCAGCTAGCAGCAGCAGCAGCAGCAGCAGCAGCAGCAGCAACAACCAACAGTGCTGATAGTTGTGGATAAAGCAAGTGAAGCAAGCTAAGTCTTTACCATCCCATTCTTCCTGCTTTTAGGTGAACACCCCAAGTATGATAAATATTTTCTGTGATAAGATTGTAATTTGGAGGTAGCTAAGTTCACAGTTATTCATTCACTGTTCTTTTTGTTCTGTCTCAGTCAAATATTTGCTAGGTGATGAACACAACGCCATTTAAAACATTTGACCTGGATCCTCTCTCATTATGTTTACTGACCAAACTTATGGACGATTTGTTCCGATAGTTCAAAGCCAGTTTTATCACACCAGGCTTATTGAGTCTAATCTTGTAGTTTGTAGCTCGCCCCAACAACAAAAAGCACCTTGTCCACACGCAGCTAAGTTGTCTCTGAACTCCCACAAAAGGTTGCCAGGAGACTATACATTATAAGTTTCCACATAAAATGGGAGTTTACCATCTTCTTCAACAATCTACTGGACAGAGCTTTGGGTCTGTACTTGCTAGGGTATCTTAGGTTCTTATCAGATTTAGAGATGGGTGGTGAGAACAGGGGCATTTTGCCGCGATGAAGAAAAAACAACACTCGTCATCCAAATATGATCGTACACTTTTGGAAGTGTATCGGAAGTATTAGGAGGTATCTTTTAGGAGGTACCTTCTGCTTGGAAACTGCATCTTTTCAATGGCTGGTGCTCTAAATCAACCCCTTTTTTCTACACTTTTTGTAAAGCTGCTCTTTTTACTCGAAAAAAACCCTCTGAATTAGCATTTTCATTTTGTTTCCATCTCCATTTTTGAACGAGTATCAGTTATCTTGATGGGGTTCGTGTGTGACTTTTCTTGTGGTTGTGGGATGCGACAGACTATGTATTATATGCAGTGGGGTAGATGAAAGTGTGTTGAGTATGTTGTGGATGTGTGATGTATCGCAAACGCTTTGGGCATTTTCAAGATGAAGCGCAAGAAACTTACGTGATCATTATGATAGTAACAAATGTCAAAGTTTCACGGAATAGCAGACTTTATGGCAGATTTCTCATGCACAGACAGTGAAACAAAGGAGAGCCACCAACACGTATCACATCCCATCTGTACTCACTGCAAATTTCCTCGACACAATAGGCTCTCTGTACACACAGGTCTTGATGCTCTGCACAGTTCTCACCCACCTTTATTTCTAAGAGAAAAGACAGCATTGATACATCTCAGTACCTGTGTTTTGAGATAATAACAATGAAAACACAAACAGCCTGAAACGTATGCATACTATCAAGGTCATTCTCCAAAACTAAGCAGCCCATGTCTCTTTCAGGGAGGGGCGATAAATATTATATATTATATATTATTATATAATTAACAGTTCCAGGAGCTGGTACTTTAAATGACTGTATTCATGTCATATAAACTATCAAAAGTACAGTAAACAACAACAACAGCAACAGATTTAGAGCAACCTTGTCAAAACCAATATTGACAAACCCCAAGAATACCTCGTTGTGCTATTGTAATACTATTTTTCTACAGGATTGTTGTTGGAGGAATTGTGAGGCTAGTTTAGCTGGAAGAATGTCAATAATAAATTGTTTGTGATTCAGAGCATTGTAGAACATTCTTAATTGATGAAAAGGATGTTGGTTTCTTTTACTATCAAGGGTAATGAGTGGTACCAGGATGAATAGTATAACATTTAAAGAATTTATAACAAGAAGGTTAACTGGTTGGATTGGCATAGAAATCGAGAGAAATATGTTATTATAATGCATAGGATTTTGATTTTTTTTATCAGTTATGTAGTAGTGATTGTTCTTGGAGGATACTGCTATAACTTGCGAAAGGTACTACCAAGTGATAGAGAATCGGCAGATTAGCAGGAAGTATTTGGAGAAATTATTATTCAATTAATGTTGACAACGAATGCTACTGCTGCTGCTACAGTTTTCAAAGATCCCACTGAGACGATTTTCAATTTGAGAACTGAAATCCAATGTCGACAGAATACTTCTGTGACAACAGATAGGGGATGGGGGGGGGGGGGGTTCCAGAGTGGTTGCAGCAACTCTCAATCCTAAAGTGAGCCAGAAGGATTTCCAGCAGAAAAAAGCACAACAGGGCAAATCTTTAAACTAAGAATAATCTGTGAGAAGAATCTGCAACATCAGCTAGGTCTTTACCAGGTGTTTGTGGTCTGTAAGAAGGTATTCAACAGATTTTAACATACAACTTTGTGGGCAAACAATAAGCTGAATAACATCAATGCCAACCTGATCAGAACTATAGAATGACTTAGAACAGCTTATTTATCATTAAATGTAGATGAGTATTTCTTGCAGGCACATCTCAACAGGATCCTGCGTATGTAGACTAAACTGACAAAAATTGCAAGCATTGACTGCAGTAAAGTATGGGTCAGTATATCAAAATTAGAAAACTTATCTACGGCTGTTTTATTATTATTATGTAAAACATTGGGAAATGATGCAAATGATGCATGGTCTGGGCCTGTTAAAAAAAAAGAAGCCAATCTCATGAATAAAATTTTTACTGGCATTTCATATCTAATGTTAAAGTCGTGAACACGTAGAATTATAATTAGCCTTCATTCTGTTAATTAACACCACCACCGTCATCGCTTTATTCATCATCAACATCATCATCATCATCATCGTCGTCGTCGTCGTCGTCGTCGTCGTCATCACCGCCATCATCATCGCCGTCATCATCAACTCTTTCATTCCCATCAACGCCATCATCATCATCACCATCACTTCCAATACCATTTCGATCTCCACTATCATCATTTTCAATAACATCATCTCCAGTACCACCTACAAACCTGTAATTCATCACATCATTTATGGTTATCAGAAGTAGCATAGTGATAAAATTGACTTTTGTGTATCAGTCTTTTGATAGATATATCCACTATTATACTTTTCATGATTATAGGAATCTGAAAACAAGACAGACTTCTTTGTGTACCCCGTCAGAGCGAAAACACAACCAATCTACCAAGCAAGCAAAATACAACAACGCTACTTCAACATCAGATATCAAATCAGTGTACATTTAGTTCTTTTGCTGACGTGAACAGCATAATTTCAAGAACAATATGCACATGGTCAATATTCAAACCTGGGGACTGGATCTAAAAAAGCACACAAGTGCTTATTCCATTATCCTCGATATAAAAGAATAACATAAAATAAATAAAATAAACCTTGCAGCCACATTCGTATGGGAACTTTAGCTAAATCCTCCAGGAATGTATTGTTAAAGTAGGAAATACATGGGGTGTCAAGAGAAAAAAATTCTATCCTTTACTACTTACTATAAAAAGGGTCACTTTATGTTTTGTTGCAGAGAATGATGTACTGATGCATATCTGCATTTTGTGGCTGGATATAAGATCATATTTGTGAGGCGGAAACCCTAAAACAGAAAGTGTCAATATCATTGATATATTTTTCTCTTTCAAATCTTGATTTGAAGGATTTATAATCGTCATATATATTGCGATATCCAATTGTGAAAAGCCGTTCTTGTATCAAAGTATCAGTACGTCTCCTTTTTAGATAAATGTAAACATGATTGCTGGATACAGACAAAATGAAACCCTGCATTGCATAATATTTTCCTTAATTTTGATACCCAGCAATCTTTCCTTGTCTAATCTAAATCAAGCAACATCTGGTATGCTTCTAAAGGTAGTCTTTTTAGCCTTCATTCTAAACCCAAATCAAAGATTCTTTTACAAAGAAGCACAGTACACTCAGGGTAGTGTTCATCACTAGGTCAAAATATTAATTTTATTTGGAGTTCTCACTATAAACCCATAGGATATTTTACACGCTAACATGTTTTCTAATGTTAAAGCTTGGTCAATTTTAAGTTTCAGATTTATTACAGAAAATCAAGTTGTGTTTTAGCGTTGAGTCTATTGAAAAAATATTTAATATAGGCAGTTCATTTTCTTAAATTTGTGGAAGGTCCTTATTCAGTTACACACTTTCTACTTGCCTTGGTTTACCAAATGTGCAGTTCCTTTCTTCCTGCTAATCATAATCGTGATATTCGATAAAGAGAGAGAGAGAGTAGAGAGAGAAGGAGAGAGAGAGAGAGAGTGAGGGGGGGGGGGGGGGGGAGGGGGGGTTGTGTCTGTGTATACTTGTGTGTATGTTTGAAATACTTACTGCACAGGCCATGTTCACAAATAGACGTATATTCGCAGTGTTCATCTTGACGGCAGTTTTGTCCAATCCGTTTTTCTTGAGTACAGATAAAAGAACAAAGATTTAAAAGATGATCCTACAATGAAGATGACAAAAGCAATAAACAAAAAAAGAACTGCAGCTGTAATATTATGTGAAGTAGAACAACAACAAGAACAAGAACAGCATGAACAGAAAAAAAACTACGGCTACAACCACATCAAATCAACAATTTTTAACCAACAACAAAAAACAACAATACAAGAACACACAGCAAAAGCTGCAGCCAACCACAACACAAGATAAAACAAAAGGAAGATATGTTTATCGGTCACAGATAGAGTAGCTACAAGATTCTGAATATAGATAACAATAGCCTACCTGAACATCATTCTTAGTATAGCCTAAAACGAAAGGACCCCAAATTTGATCAAACAACAAAGAAACAAGAGAAACAAACTTGAAATAGAACAAACAGATTATAAGAATACTTGAATAAATAGTGAGAAGAAGAATAAAAAGATTTAGAAAAGATCTGAAGCAGCAGCTACTCATATTAATTGGTTTATTTAACTTTTGTGCAAGGATGTAGATACACCATATATTTCTCTGGCTAATAGACTTTCAAAAATTTGGAAATGATTAATAAAGGCTAAAGGTGTACCTATAACTGTAGGAGCGGGACAATAACCATCATAGAGCTATTATTCACTAAAAAAGCAGGAAGTTCTTAGGTTACATGCATATAAAGATTAAAAACAGTTCATACCCCTTTGCAGAATCAACAAAAAATCTTGAGCTGCTCACACGCACACCACACAATCACACAAACACCACACACAACCACACACCACACACACAAACAACACACACTGTGAAATTTATGTGTCTTCTGTGTGTATGATATCTTCAATTTAACGTCTTTTCACTTTAGGATTTTTAGACCAGAAAAGTAATCTAAACAAGACGAATGCAAAGAAAACTAAAAAAAGTGTCAGTAAAAGTATGAATAAAAAACTAAATGTTACAATTCTAACAAAAACAGAATTTTATCGGACTTATTATCAAATCCTTACACAATGTCCATCTGTAAGGATGGTTCCATTTAAAATCTGATCAGTGAAAAACTTGGTTTTCTGAGGTAAAATTGCTTTCAAATGTCACAATAAAAAACAACATAACAGACTATTGGTAATTTCTCCCCGCCATATACAGTTTAATTCATTTACATATCTTGTCCTCAAAGCACCTAGTTAAATCTTTACATAAGGGATAACATATTTCTGCAATTAAACCAACCACAGACTCTGTAAGAAATGAAAGCATTTTTGAAAAAAGTATCACATTGATTGTACAGCCATTATAAAGACCATAGCCAGAGTCATATATCTTATTTCTTTTTGCTTTGGAAGATGGAATGAAAATGCAGTGCTTCCTGGTACTCTCAGAAACAGGATAGTTTGATAAAGAGTGTAAACTATTAGACACCAACCGTACTTCCCTTTCCGACAGCCTCCCGATAGACATGTTAAACAATCTCACGATGGTCATAAACAAATCCAGCTATCCTCCTTTAGGGGTCTAGGAACGATCAACGTTTTGAGGCGGCCAGCAGTGGCCACCTGCAATGCTTTCTCAACCTGCTAGTGTCTTTGGTAACACTCTTTCGCCTGTTCTCAGTCTGGTGCCTATGACTTTCAAGCAACTGTCCGGAATCTGGTTAGCGTTCCATTAAGCACCTCTGCTAGACATCACTAAGACTTTTTTCATGGGAAACGTTTGAGTTACTGAATCAAATAAATCAATTAATCAATCACCATACTGGAAAAATTATATTTCTATAATAAAGCAGGCCTGTTTCCGAGTCCAGTCATATAAAAAAGTGAACATGTTAAATTTTGATCTTAGACCCTTCTGGCTGGTACCCCTTGAATGGTGGTAGGTGATTTCTTTATTCAACTCTTTTAGATTTAAGATTATTCTGTGTGTGCCATCCTTCTTAGGGAGAGTAAATTTAAGTGATAAATATTGGCTCTCCTCAAATACACATTTTGAGATGATACTTTTTTGTTATAGATTTTAAAGCTTCTTTACTTCAATGGCATCCATTTCTATTTTTATGTAGCCTTATGGTTGAGATGGGCATACTTTGTGTCCAAACCATTCGAGATCACAGTAAGCTTTTTCTTGACCCCTTGTTACACTGGAGATTCAGGAGTCAGAGTTAAAAGATTTCCACTGATCAAAACAAAAATTGTAGTGTGCCAGCAGTAAACAGGTTTGCCTCTGTTTTCAATTTTTCAAGCAACTTTTGGAGTGAAGTGTAAAATCAACTTCATTGAATGAGACTGACAATAAATTAGGCCTGGTGTTTGTTGTTCCTCTTCTCTAAAAAATAGTGGACCGGCCAGAAAACTGTTTTCGGCACCATTCATTGTAATGCCTGGCCCCACTTGACCTACAAACACTTGCTCCAAAATTATCCAATCCTCGGCCTCTTTGAGATACCTAGATAACCTAGCTCCAAAGACTTTGTCAGTAAGACGAGTACTGCGACTATAAAATCCAGCATCAGTGGTTAGGTTTAGGCATGGTTTCATTACTGCCTTGCCCCTTGAAAGACAGGTCTTGGGATAGGTGGCCTAACAGATCTAACCAATCAGTCAGTCATGAAACGTGGCTTCCAAAAGGTCCAGATTTTCTCTGTGTTGCACCTCAGAAATCACATGTATTGCTTTGGCAATAGCTCTACCAGCATACAAAACTAGATGCTGTGTGTGTGCACCAATCGGAGAATGCTCTTCCTGGTGTTGGTTTGCATTGCTTTCCATACCACTGTTTACTGTCCGCACACACGTTTTTACAATTTGCCAGTCACAAGATTTTTGTGTCTGCCAGTTTGTTGTTGTTTTTTTAATTGGAGAATTTCTTGGAAAATCATTTAACATACTTCACATCAATGCTAAAACTTTTGGACCCTCTTTTTCATCAATATTAAGTCCAACATCCAGATCCTTAATGAGCTTCCCTTCATTATTGAAACTTACAGAAAAAATGTCTTTGTTCCATTCTTGACACTAAAATCAGACTCAAAACTATTATTGGACCAAACATTGCATTTACGTTTACTGCCTTGCTGTCTTCCTGTCAGCACCAGCTTCATTTTATTTGGGCTTAATGGTCTTAACAGCTGAGGAAACTTGAGATGACAGCTCGGATATCATATTGTGTATTTTTAAATCTATGTTTTTCAGGCAGTGTTGCCATTTGGCATCAAGGCTTTCCTATCTGATAACGATGTTCTGAATTTGGCTTTAGAACTATCTTCTTTCTTCTCCCTCATAATACATCTACTACCTCTGAAAAAAAAAATTGTTCAATATTGTTCATTGTTTCTCCCAATCTATGAGATGTTGCATGATTGCAACACAAAAGTGGTCGATTTTTCTTTTACTCTCAAGCAAAAGCTGACCTTTGTGCCAACCTAAAAAAATTAAAAAAAGTCTTACTTGGTCAAAGCTGGGGATAATGAACCACATAGAAAACAGAATACCCACACATAAAATTTAGACTATAAATTTCATCATCATCGGCACTTCTGATCCTCAAGCCACAACTCACTCTGGAAGCTAACTTGTAATACTGACTTGCTGTGTGTACACCTCCACTGCTACATCTAAGCTGATTTTACTGTACAAGAAATAGATAAGCTTTAATTGGGGTTACACTCTATTTTTATGTGCAAATATAGTTTGGGAAAATGTTGTTACTGCCTAACCCAAACAGTGTGTTTTTTTAAAGTAGAACTTCATCCAAACATTTTCCTCAATGGTTTCAAAGGGCTTTGAAAAAAAACACTCCTTATGGAATGTTGTTCTTCCCTAGAATGATATTATGTCTCTTCAGCAAACGCATACTGTTTGATCAGTAATGTTGTTTTCTATGCCCTAAATATCCAGCTGTTCCCTTAGCATGCCAGACTAGTAGTTTTGTTTTTGATGCTGTCTTATTTTTTGTTATGTCACTGTCCTGGTACTACCTTGCTGGCTCTTTTTAATTACACGCAATAGCTCATACCTAGATTTGATATTTATAATCTTCAGTGTTGGAAGTCACAAGGAATTCTCATTATGGCCATTATGAACAAAATCATCTCTCTGTCTCTCTGTCTCTCTCCTCTCCCCTCGGTTTCGTGAGCGTTTCTCAACACTTTTGGATGGCAGCAAAATTGAGAGCTCGTGAAAGTTTGCTTAATTTTCCTAATTAACCGAATTAATTTTGTTTCATATCGAGTTTAAAATTTGTATGAGGTAACACAGTAAGACCTCCTGGTTAAAAACCCTATACATTTTTTGTGTGGATAATTTCATTTCTTGTTTAAATAGTTAACTTTTATTACGACTTGCTCTGTAAAAAGGGCCAACCACAAACTCACACCTGTTACTGCCTATAACACGTCAAGTGAATAGTCAAAACTGATTTGGACCAGCAATGCTGCAGTATGCATTGATGAAGATTCCTCTCTGTGCCCCCCACTAGCAATGCCATTTTACACTGCAAGTCGGCAGCAGTATCATAGATAACCAAACTGCTCTTCAATGAGAATTTTATAGACAATCTCTACAGGATATGTGCAAACATCAAGACTGCATTCCAGATCCTTTTATGCGATGTTGCAGCACTCAGCAATGAGCATTGACCATTGATGCTATGTGGAAGTGGTGAAGGAAAACATGAGACCTCCAGATAGCGTGGAAGATCTTGAGGGATCGTGTGCTGAAGTGAAAAGAAAGTGACCAAAGAAAATGACAAAGTAGAAGCTTTCTCTCATCGAGACAACCTGAGTGATTCTTCAGTATTCCAGATGTTACCAGATGAGACATATGAGTCTGGCAGGACAATGTTGTCTCTAATGTTTTAAAAGAAACAGTTCAGACAAAATATAGTCCCTTTGATGGACATTGCTGTGCTCCATTCGTCTTGGGTCAGATCACGTACAATTACGTCTAGTATCAAACCCACCCCCCTTTGACTGTCAAAATGAAAAACACTGAAAGACAAGATTTGGCAATCTTCACTTCTGGAAGACGAGGCTTTGATGAGAAGGAATCAATGTAGCAGGTGACCTGACCACAGACCAGAGAGCTAAGTCCTGAAGGTGCACAGGACAAGGGCCCTTACACGCCTAATCAAAGCAGGAATGCTGGCTGTAACAGGCCCGCTGTGACCCGAGAAAACCAGACAGAACTTGGTTTCCTTCCAATGGGGGCCAAAGAAGGACAATACATCAACAGCAGAAGACGGGATCACCAGATGATGCCTCCCACTCCACAGAGAGGAGGCGGCACTGGTGCTACTGCTCTGCTCATACCAGGGATGGTGGCCTGCACTGTACGGATCAAAGCTAATACCAGGTTCTACCAACCCTTCAAAGAGGACTAGTTCCCCAAGCACTCCTGAATCTGAAGTGCACCAAACCTGACTCTACCTATCGAGGATGGTTGTGACGTGAAGGTCTTGGCCACAAGGACTCTTTAAAATGAAGTTATAATAGGAAAAGGTAACACATGCTCACATATGATGAAAGGGATTTGTCTGTGCTTTCATGGAACATTGGGGGGCTGTTTGGAAAACTATCTGCCAGGGCTTTATTACTTTTTGTAAGTAGATAATGATCTAGTTTGTCTTTTCAGAAACTTTTTTGCCACCGAAAAAATAACAACTTAAACGCTTTCTCTGACTCTTGTG
Source organism: Rapana venosa (assembly GCA_028751875.1). Lineage (NCBI taxonomy): Eukaryota > Metazoa > Mollusca > Gastropoda > Neogastropoda > Muricidae > Rapana > Rapana venosa. The sequence goes on from CM054164.1 coordinate 15,352,202, forward strand.
TGTATTCTTCCAGGCTGTGAAGCTCTCCACAGTGTAGTTGCAGCGTGATTTTTTAGTTTTAGTCAAAGAATGAGTTTGGCTGAGTTTGCATCCAATAATAGAGACAGACTGTGAAATGTCGTTCTATGTCCAAATTGTTAAAGTGTCTTTTTTTGGTTTGATTCTGGACGTCTTTTTTTTTCATTGTCATTTGTTCACCTACTACTTCCACCTTTGACGAATATTGCACAGACAAATTACCACTTACATTGAAATTTAAAGATTGTATAGTTAATGTTGTTCTTGAACAAAATGCTTAAATGTCCTTGTTTTTGGCGACTTTAATGCCAGAACATGAGATCTTCAGCGTAATCAGAAATGCTTCACTTGACCCTGAAGATATACAAAACGTAAATGAGATGAAATGATCTCATGCCAAAAATTCAGAAGATAAGACTGTTAATGCCTTTGGAAAGACACTGCCTATCGATGTGCACATGCTTAGAGCTACTGTTTTGAATGTTTTTGTAACTGATTTGTCTGAAAAGTTTAGCATGTTTCAAATGCTGGTAGCAGCACAATAATTATTTCTTAAGCCCAACAGATATTCTAAATCTTTGTTCTACACTTTAAATACATGAACAAATAGAGTCTGACCACATGCCCTTGAAACTAACCTTAAATGTATGTACTAATTGTAATGTCATATCAAATGATAAAGAGTATGTTCCAGTTACTAAATACTCATGGGATCCCAAATGCATGACCAGTTAACAGAAAGATTAGAGACTCCAGCTTTCAAAAGCGAAATTTCCTTACAGATAGACTTCTCATGTGACAATGCTCTGGAGATCATTTCACAGGCTATCCTGAAGTTGGCATCTTGCATGAACAAAGAATCTGGTAGGCCAAAACCTGTAAAAAATACTAAAAATTGCTGGTATGATAAATAGTGCAAAGAGTCAAAAAAGAAAGTATACAAGCCCTTAGAAAGTACAATCATAAAAGATCAGATGCTAATCGGGCACCCTATACTTTAGAAAGAAATTCATACAAATCCCTTGTAAGACAAAACGAAAGGTCATAAAAAAAGAGAAGGCAAACAAAATACTTCAATCTGTTCACAATCCACAGAATTTCTGGGAAGAAATGGTTTATAAACACAATACTCATTTGTCAAACAACATATCTAAAGAGAAATGTTTTAATCATTTCAATTCATTATTGAATGAGAGTAATTCTAATACATTGAGTGATGTCACTCTCTAATGCAGTATTTGAGAAATGCCCGGCTTAATTACTGAAGATAAAATACTGGACAAACAATGATGAAATTATGTGAAACAGAAGTTAAGAATTCAATAAGGCACACAAAAACAAGAAAGCCGCTGGGCCATATTACATATATAATGAAGTACTTAAGATCAACAGATGTAATTGTCCTGTTCCTTGTAACAAAAACTGTTCAACACATTTGTGTAGAGTGGATTTATTCCCAAAGAATGGTGTAAAGCGGTAATTGTTCCTCTCTTTGAATAAAGGGATGATCCAGAAAATCGGGAAATATCGTGCATTTTCTTGGTAAGCTGTGTCAGTAATGATTATACTCATTTTCTTAACACCCAACTAATCAAATGGGCTGAATGCAGCAACGAATATTTAGAAATCTAACAAGCAGGGTTTCGGAAAGACTCAGAAATACCGACATATTTTCACTTTATATGCAATCGTACAAAATACCATTCCAAAAGGAAAAAGCATATGTAGCTTTTGGGACTTCCAATAGGCCTTTCGACACAGTCAATAGTAATGTTTGTGGAAAATCTTAATAAAGGTTAGGTGTGATGGGAAATTGCTAAGGCATACAAGCTATGTACTTGTCAGTGTTGTGCTGCATCTGTTTCATCTGCAAGGGATGTTCCGTATTAATTCAATTGCTTTCAGGCCCCAAATCAAGGCTTGTCTTCATTTCACAAAGCTTAATTTTCCCTTTTGTTAAACGATACTTGCAAAATATTTCATAGCAATGGAAAATCCACGGGAAGTCCAGCTTATGTCAAAATGCCCACAGAATAGTTCCTCCAATGTTTGCAGATGACCTGTTACTTGTCTCATCTCCCCTGTAGGCTGCAGAACCAGCTAACAATTTACATCTTATTGCTAATACTTTTGGAGTTGAAGGTAAATCTTGAAAAATACTAAAATTATCGTAGTTCGGAAACGGTGAACATTTATCAAATATAATAACACTGACTTTTGGAACATAAAAGTTAGAAGTTGTTAATCATATAAGTACCTTGGCCTTCTATTTTCACAACCCCCATTGGAGTTGAATGTTAGCACTGAAAGCTTGACAACAAAAGCTTAAATTGTTATAGGAAAATATGCGGGGTCAATACAGTAACTGGAATTGCTTTTCTTCAAGATCTTATTTTAACTTTTATTTGCACGTGCTTACTCCTATACTATGTATGCAGATGAGATGTGGGTATGTGCAGGTTATTATCAGATTGAAAAATTCCATGGTTTACATGTAAACGTTTTTTAAATGCTAGGTCTACTCCACAACAAATACTCTTGGTGTATGGAGAATTAGGCCGTTTACTCCTATCCTTCGTTTTTCTGTCCAGCTTTGTCAGAAACTGTTTCATACTGGCTACATCTGTGCTACTTACTTGCAGAGAAATGCTAGCATGACTTACCATATGTTAATTTAAATTTGTTAGATGTAAAAAGTCTATAACTTGGGTTACAACATCTGAAATCTTTTTTTTCTTTTTGCTCCTCCTGGATGTTGGCTTAGTGTAGCTTTTTCAAGGAGTCGGAAATCATAAGGCATTGTTTACGTGAATTCAGCAAAGAATGATCGATTGCTTTAGTCAACATGTCTGAAATCAATAGCCACTAGGGACCTCGCTTTAATCTGTATTGTTACTTTCAAAGTTTTTAGAACCAGAAAAGTACCTTGGACTTATCACTTCCAAAATATATACCGTACCATGATTCATACGCTTCAGTTGGGAGTTACGAATTAAAAAGCAATAAATTTAGATTTACACCAGAATTGTTCCCTGGCTTGTCCAAATTGTAATTGTTGCTCCTGAAGATAGGAACCATTTCTTTTTTTTACATGCCCAAAATTACATGAATTGCGGAAAACTTAATCTAAGCAAGATTAATCTAGAATATATTCAGAAATGAGAGAGGGTTTTCTCTATTAGAGTCACAGGATAGCCTGCTAGCAAGTGGTTCATCTGGCAAAGTTATATTCTATACTTTTAAAAACTAGAAAATCACAAAAACATTATTAGCAGCTTAAGACATCGCTTTTATTGATCGTTTCTGCTGCCTCATAAAATTGTGCTTATTGGGCAAAGCTAAAGACCTGTATGTCTGTCTGTATGTCTTTCTGTATGTATGTATGTTTGCTTCTGTCTGTTGTTTGGATTTTTGCTGTTGTTTTGTGTTGCGGTTTTCTTTGTGATTTTTTTTTATAGTTTTTTCTTGTTTTCTTGTTTTCTTTTTTTTTCTTAATTAAGGAGTAGTTACTTGAAAAGGTTTTGTGAACTTTATGAATTGCCGCAGTTGTTTGCATCTATCCATTCCCCCTTGTTTTTGAACTGCCAAGTCTGAAATATAAAATCATTTGTCATTGTCATTGTCATTATTTCTCTCTCCCTCCCTCCATCTCTTCAAGGTATTGAGCGTTTGGAAATGTATGTGTATCATATCTATCTATCTATCTATCTATCTATCTATCTATCTATCTATCTATCTATCTATCTATATATCTATCTATCTTTCTATCTATCTTTATTTCTTTCTATATATACCCACACAACACACACACACACAAAAACACACACACACACACACACACACACACACACACACACACACCACACACACACACACACACAGTGGGTGCCACTGTGTTTGTGTGTGGGTGTTTGCTTGATTTGCATGAGCAAGTGTGCTCTATCCCTGGCTTGTTTGTTTCGAATAGCTGGTATTAATTTCTTTCCACTTTTATTTCATTTGCTTCTTTGTTTGAAAGGGTTTTTCGTCTTTCTTGTTATTAAAAACCCATCTCCTCTCGCTCTTGCATCTCTCTGCTGTCTGGTCTTCTGTCTCTGTAATCTCCTTATTCTTCTCTATCTCTCTATCCCTCCCTATTAGCTATAACTGGCGAAATATAAATTGTTTGGTTGAACCAAAGAGTAAGACACGTATTTTTTTCACTTGATTTATAGTATTAGAATTGGTTTGGCCGGAGGGCTCGGCACCATGATGGGAATAGTTGTATATACGATAGTTGTAGACACTGGAAGTTTGTTTAAAAAAAATATATATTGGTGAGTGGGATATTTACTATTTTTGCGGTGCTGTCACACAAGTATGATTCAGTGTACTACCACTGAGGAATAACATACATCGTCATAGCAGTTCGAATGAAACTAAGAATTGCCTTGTTTTGTAAAGGTCAGATGGAAAATACACGTTTCACTAAGATGTCCCATTTATAAGAAACACAAGTTTTCAAAGATTCAAAATGACTGCCTTTTTAACCCCTATTACTGAAAGTTGCAATACCTTCCGACGATTGCAATCTATCATGATCTATCTTTCACACATATAACACATGTAAGATGAGTTTGTAGACAATATATTGATTAAGATCATATTAACTATGAAAACATTATGGGCTATAAATATTGAAATGTACATATGGTTTATCAGTGAATACTCATCCATGGTGATGGGATATGTTGTTTCATAAGCATGTGTGATCTTTATTACATATGATTGGTTGGTATAGTTGTATGCTTCTCTACTGTTGTCATGTGGCCATTCCCTTTGACCCAGTTGCTTTTGTTTATGGCCCCAAAGTACCATTACCAAAGAGGTATCTGAAGGTTCTGAACTCTCTCTCTCTCTCTCTCTCACTTCTCTCTCTCTCTCTCTTCTCTCTCTTCTCTCTCTCTCTTCTCCTCTCTCTCCTCTCTTCTCTCTTTGTATTCTGTCTATCTGTCTGTCTGTCTGTCGTCTGTCTGTCTGTCTGTCTGTCTGTCTGTCTGTTTATCTCTCTCTCTCTGCTCTCATCTCTTCTCTCCCTTTTCTCTATCCCTTTACAGAATTGCAGTTTATCAAATCTTTACCTGCGACGATGTGTAAAAGTTTATGGATTGTGTTCAATATCATGTTTTCTTTGTTATTCGCACGCGTGCACCACACACAACACCACACACACCAAACACAACACACCAACACACACACACACACACACACCACACACACATACCACCAAACACACACACACACACACACACACAATCAACAAACACACACAAACACACACGTAAGTTTAGTTCCAGAGCATCAGTTCAGGTAAGAAAAATGAAAAATTGTAGTACTCATCGTTCTAGGAAGCAAAATTCAGGAAGTTTTTCTTTTGACAAGTTTGTACTTAGGAACACTTGCCTTATGGAAGTGAAAGATGATTTATCCTTCCAGCAGATTAGCCAGCCGCTCAATCTGTAACTAGAGTGGTGTGGAGAGCTAACTTAACAGGGCATGTTACTTACTGTGTCAACTTTTGCAGCGCCTCTGACTGCCTATTTGAGCTGCACTGAATGAGGAGTGTTACACTGCGTTACTTCCTAATAGTGTTTTTAAACTCCTGCTATGCCTTTCAGGCCTTTAGCTGCATCAAAATGAGCTTTAAAAGGGGATGCGCTGACTTCACTCCCTTAACAACCCACCATCTTGGCCAAAAGTGGCCAGAGGCTCCGACTCTCTGACATTCCTTTCGCGTTTTATAGTTTGTTGTTGTTGTTGGTCATGGATACGTAAGCTCAATGAGGTCAGAACAAATCGTTTTTACTTCCCAGCGCTTCTTTACAGAGGAAAAGGATTAAAAATAAACCTGTAGATAAATGGCCTCATTACGGGCTCATAAGTGAATGACTAGTACAGCCAGCCATTCCCCTGGCCACCGTCACTCCAGCGTAAGATTTATTGGGTTGTTTGCAGCAGCATCAGCAGCCGGAAATAAGAAACTTTACATAGAAGGCTTAGAGGGGAGCTGAACTTATAGAAATAATGACACCATTTCACAGGGAGGACAGTCACAGAAAAAGGGTGGGAGAGGGTATGATAGATGGGAAAGAGATGAAGGTAAGGGATGGACAGATAAAGAGGAAAGTTATTGCAAATTACTATTTATAATGAAATATTCCATGGTATCCCCGCGGGGATATTGGTGAGCTAGTAGTTGCAGCAGCAGAAGCAGCAGCAGCTAGCAGCAGCAGCAAGCAGCAGCAGCAGCAGCAACAACAACAACAGTGCTGATAGTTGTGGATAAAGCAAGTGAAGCAAGCTAAGTCTTTACCATCCCATTCTTCCTGCTTTTAGGTGAACACCCCAAGTATGATAAATATTTTCTGTGATAAGATTGTAATTTGGAGGTAGCTAAGTTCACAGTTATTCATTCACTGTTCTTTTTGTTCTGTCTCAGTCAAATATTTGCTAGGTGATGAAACATACGCAATTAAAACATATTGACCTGGATCCGCTTCTCATTATGTTTTTACTGACCAAACTTAAGGTCGATTTGTTCGATAGTTTTCAAAGCCAGTTTTATCACACCAGGCTTATTTGAGTCTAATATTGTAGTTTGTAGCTCGCCCCAACAACAAAAAGCACCTTTGTCCACACGCATGCTAAGTTGTCTCTGAACTCCACAAAAGGTTGCCAGGAGACTATACATTATAAGTTTCCACATAAAATGGGAGTTTACCATCTTCTTCAACAATCTACTGGACAGAGCTTTGGGTCTGTACTTGCTAGGGTATCTTAGGTTCTTATCAGATTTAGAGATGGGTGGTGAGAACAGGGGCATTTTGCCGCGATGAAAGAAAAAACAACACTCGTCATCCAAATATGATCGTACACTTTTGGAAGTGTATCGGAAGTATTAGGAGGTATCTTTTAGGAGGTACCTTCTGCTTGGAAACTGCATCTTTTCAATGGCTGGTGCTCTAAATCAACCCCTTTTTTCTACACTTTTTGTAAAGCTGCTCTTTTTACTCGAAAAAAACCCTCTGAATTAGCATTTTCATTTTGTTTCCATCTCCATTTTTGAACGAGTATCAGTTATCTTGATGGGGTTCGTGTGTGACTTTTCTTGTGGTTGTGGGATGCGACAGACTATGTATTATATGCAGTGGGGTAGATGAAAGTGTGTTGAGTATGTCTGTGGATGTGTGATGTATCGCAAACGCTTTGGGCATTTTCAAGATGAAGCGCAAGAAACTTACGTGATCATTATGATAGTAACAAATGTCAAAGTTTCACGGAATAGCAGACTTTATGGCAGATTTCTCATGCACAGACAGTGAAACAAAGGAGAGCCACCAACACGTATCACATCCCATCTGTACTCACTGCAAATTTCCTCGACACAATAGGCTCTCTGTACACACAGGTCTTGATGCTCTGCACAGTTCTCACCCACCTTTATTTCTAAGAGAAAAGACAGCATTGATACATCTAAGTACCTGTGTTTTGAGGATAATTAACAATGAAAACACAAACAGGCTGAAACGTATGCATACTATCAAGGTCATTCTCCAAAATAAGCAGACCATTGTCTCTTTCAGGGAGGGGCGATAAATTTTATATATTATATTTTATTATATAATTAACAGTTCCAGGAAGCTGGTACTTTAAATGGACTGTATTCATGTCATATAAACTATCAAGTACAGTAACAAACAACAACAGCAACAGATTTAGAGCAACCTTGTCAAAACCAATATTGACAAACCCCAAGAATACCTCGTTGTGCTATTGTAATACTATTTTTCTACAGGATTGTTGTTGGAGGAATTGTGAGGCTAGTTTAGCTGGAAGAATGTCAATAATAAATTGTTTGTGATTCAGAGCATTGTAGAACATTCTTAATTGATGAAAAGGATGTTGGTTTCTTTTACTATCAAGGGTAATGAGTGGTACCAGGATGAATAGTATAACATTTAAAGAATTTATAACAAGAAGGTTAACTGGTTGGATTGGCATAGAAATCGAGAGAAATATGTTATTATAATGCATAGGATTTTGATTTTTTTTATCAGTTATGTAGTAGTGATTGTTCTTGGAGGATACTGCTATAACTTGCGAAAGGTACTTACCAAGTGATAGAAATCGGCAGATTAGCAGGAAGTATTTGGAGAAATTATGCACTTAATGTTGACAACGAATGCTACCTGCTGCTGCTACAGTTTTCAAAGATCCCACCTGAGACGATTCTTCAATTTGAGAACTGAAATCCAATGTCGACAGAATACTTCTGTGACAACAGATAGGGGATGGGGGGGGGGGGGGTTCCAGAGTGGTTGCAGCAACTCTCAATCCTAAAGTGAGCCAGAAGGATTTCCAGAGAAAAAAGCAAACAGGGCAAATCTTTAAACTAAGAATAATCTGTGAGAAGAATCTGCAACATCAGCTAGGTCTTTACCAGGTGTTTGTGGTCTGTAAGAAGGTATTCAACAGATTTTAACATACAACTTTGTGGGCAAACAATAAGCTGAATAACATCAATGCCAACCTGATCAGAACTATAGAATGACTTAGAACAGCTTATTTATCATTAAATGTAGATGAGTATTTCTTGCAGGCACATCTCAACAGGATCCTGCGTATGTAGACTAAACTGACAAAAATTGCAAGCATTGATCAGCAGTCAAGTATGGGTCAGTATATCAAAAATAGAAAACTTATCTCCGGGCCGTTTTAGTATTATTATGTAAACATTGGGAAATGATGCAAAAGATGCATGTTGGGTTAAAAAAAAAGAAGCAAAATCTACATGAATAAAATTTTTACTGGCATTTCATATCTAATGTTAAAGTCGTGAACACGTAGAATTATAATTAGCCTTCATTCTGTTAATTAACACCACCACCGTCATCGCTTTATTCATCATCAACATCATCATCATCATCATCGTCGTCGTCGTCGTCGTCGTCATCACCGCCATCATCATCGCCGTCATCATCAACTCTTTCATTCCCATCAACGCCATCATCATCATCACCATCACTTCCAATACCATTTCGATCTCCACTATCATCATTTTCAATAATTATCTCCAGTACCACCTACAAACCTGTAATTCATCACATCATTTATGGTTATCAGAAGTAGCATAGTGATAAAATTGACTTTTGTGTATCAGTCTTTTGATAGATATATCCACTATTATACTTTTCATGATTATAGGAATCTGAAAACAAGACAGACTTCTTTGTGTACCCCGTCAGAGCGAAAACACAACCAATCTACCAAGCAAGCAAAATACAACAACGCTACTTCAACATCAGATATCAAATCAGTGTACATTTAGTTCTTTTGCTGACGTGAACAGCATAATTTCAAGAACAATATGCACATGGTCAATATTCAAACCTGGGGACTGGATCTAAAAAAGCACACAAGTGCTTATTCCATTATCCTCGATATAAAAGAATAACATAAAATAAATAAAATAAACCTTGCAGCCACATTCGTATGGGAACTTTAGCTAAATCCTCCAGGAATGTATTTTTAAAGTAGGAATACATGGGGTGGTCAAAGAGAAAAAATTGTATTCCTTTACTACTTACATATAAAAAGGACACTTTATGTGTTGCAGAGAATTAATGTACTGATGCATATCTGCATTTTGTGGCTGGATATAAGATCATATTTGTGAGGCGGAAACCCTAAAACAGAAAGTGTCAATATCATTGATATATTTTTCTCTTTCAAATCTTGATTTGAAGGATTTATAATCGTCATATATATTGCGATATCCAATTGTGAAAAGCCGTTCTTGTATCAAAGTATCAGTACGTCTCCTTTTTAGATAAATGTAAACATGATTGCTGGATACAGACAAAATGAAACCCTGCATTGCATAATATTTTCCTTAATTTTGATACCCAGCAATCTTTCCTTGTCTAATCTAAATCAAGCAACATCTGGTATGCTTCATAAGGTAGTCTTTTAGCCTTCATTCTTAACAACCCAAATCAAAGATTCTTTTACAAAAGAAGCACCAGTACACACAGGGTAGTGTTCACAGGTCAAAATATATAATTTTATTTGGAGTTCTCACTATAACCCCTAGGATCTTTTACACGCTAACATGTTTTCTAAATGTTAAAGCTTGGTCAATTCTTAAGTTTCAGATTAATACAGAAAAACAAGTTGTGTTTTAGCGTAGAGTTCTATTGAAAAAATATTTAATATAGGCAGTTCATTTTCTTAAATTTGTGGAAGGTCCTTATTCAGTTACACACTTTCTACTTGCCTTGGTTTACCAAATGTGCAGTTCCTTTCTTCCTGCTAATCATAATCGTGATATTCGATAAAGAGAGAGAGAGAGTAGAGAGAGAAGGAGAGAGAGAGAGAGAGTGAGGGGGGGGGGGGGGGGGAGGGGGGGTTGTGTCTGTGTATACTTGTGTGTATGTTTGAAATACTTACTGCACAGGCCATGTTCACAAATAGACGTATATTCGCAGTGTTCATCTTGACGGCAGTTTTGTCCAATCCGTTTTTCTTGAGTACAGATAAAAGAACAAAGATTTAAAAGATGATCCTACAATGAAGATGACAAAAGCAATAAACAAAAAAAGAACTGCAGCTGTAATATTATGTGAAGTAGAACAACAACAAGAACAAGAACAGCATGAACAGGAAAAAAAAACTACGGCTACAACCACATCAAATCAACAATTTTTAACCAACAACAAAAAACAACAATACAAGAACACACAGCAAAAGCTGCAGCCAACCACAACACAAGATAAAACAAAAGGAAGATATGTTTATCGGTCACAGATAGAGTAGCTACAAGATTCTGAATATAGATAACAATAGCCTACCTGAACATCATTCTTAGTATAGCCTAAAACGAAAGGACCCCAAATTTGATCAAACAACAAAGAAACAAGAGAAACAAACTTGAAATAGAACAAACAGATTATAAGAATACTTGAATAAATAGTGAGAAGAAGAATAAAAAGATTTAGAAAAGATCTGAAGCAGCAGCTACTCATATTAATTGGTTTATTTAACTTTTGTGCAAGGATGTAGATACACCATATATTTCTCTGGCTAATAGACTTTCAAAAATTTGGAAATGATTAATAAAGGCTAAAGGTGTACCTATAACTGTAGGAGCGGGACAATAACCATCATAGAGCTATTATTCACTAAAAAAGCAGGAAGTTCTTAGGTTACATGCATATAAAGATTAAAAACAGTTCATACCCCTTTGCAGAATCAACAAAAAATCTTGAGCTGCTCACACGCACACCACACAATCACACAAACACCACACACAACCACACACCACACACACAAACAACACACACTGTGAAATTTATGTGTCTTCTGTGTGTATGATATCTTCAATTTAACGTCTTTTCACTTTAGGATTTTTAGACCAGAAAAGTAATCTAAACAAGACGAATGCAAAGAAAACTAAAAAAAGTGTCAGTAAAAGTATGAATAAAAAACTAAATGTTACAATTCTAACAAAAACAGAATTTTATCGGACTTATTATCAAATCCTTACACAATGTCCATCTGTAAGGATGGTTCCATTTAAAATCTGATCAGTGAAAAACTTGGTTTTCTGAGGTAAAATTGCTTTCAAATGTCACAATAAAAAACAACATAACAGACTATTGGTAATTTCTCCCCGCCATATACAGTTTAATTCATTTACATATCTTGTCCTCAAAGCACCTAGTTAAATCTTTACATAAGGGATAACATATTTCTGCAATTAAACCAACCACAGACTCTGTAAGAAATGAAAGCATTTTTGAAAAAAGTATCACATTGATTGTACAGCCATTATAAAGACCATAGCCAGAGTCATATATCTTATTTCTTTTTGCTTTGGAAGATGGAATGAAAATGCAGTGCTTCCTGGTACTCTCAGAAACAGGATAGTTTGATAAAGAGTGTAAACTATTAGACACCAACCGTACTTCCCTTTCCGACAGCCTCCCGATAGACATGTTAAACAATCTCACGATGGTCATAAACAAATCCAGCTATCCTCTTTAGGGGTCTAGGAACGATCAACGTTTTGAGGCGGCCAGCAGTTGGCCACCTGCAATGCTTTCTCAACCTGCTAGTGTCTTTGGTAACACTCTTTCGCCTGTTCTCAGTCTGGTGCCTATGACTTTCAAGCAACTGTCCGGAATCTGGTTAGCGTTCCATTAAGCACCTCTGCTAGACATCACTAAGACTTTTTTCATGGGAAACGTTTGAGTTACTGAATCAAATAAATCAATTAATCAATCACCATACTGGAAAAATTATATTTCTATAATAAAGCAGGCCTGTTTCCGAGTCCAGTCATATAAAAAAGTGAACATGTTAAATTTTGATCTTAGACCCTTCTGGCTGGTACCCCTTGAATGGTGGTAGGTGATTTCTTTATTCAACTCTTTTAGATTTAAGATTATTCTGTGTGTGCCATCCTTCTTAGGGAGAGTAAATTTAAGTGATAAATATTGGCTCTCCTCAAATACACATTTTGAGATGATACTTTTTTGTTATAGATTTCAAAGCTTCTTTACTTCAATGGCATCCATTTCTATTTTTATGTAGCCTTATGGTTGAGATGGGCATACTTTGTGTCCAAACCATTCGAGATCACAGTAAGCTTTTTCTTGACCCCTTGTTACACTGGAGATTCAGGAGTCAGAGATAAAAGATTTCCACTGATCAAAACAAAAATTGTAGTGTGCCAGCAGTAAACAGGTTTGCCTCTGTTTTCAATTTTTCAAGCAACTTTTGGAGTGAAGTGTAAAATCAACTTCATTGAATGAGACTGACAATAAATTAGGCCTGGTGTTTGTTGTTCCTCTTCTCTAAAAAATAGTGGACCGGCCAGAAAACTGTTTTCGGCACCATTCATTGTAATGCCTGGCCCCACTTGACCTACAAACACTTGCTCCAAAATTATCCAATCCTCGGCCTCTTTGAGATACCTAGATAACCTAGCTCCAAAGACTTTGTCAGTAAGACGAGTACTGCGACTATAAAATCCAGCATCAGTGGTTAGGTTTAGGCATGGTTTCATTACTGCCTTGCCCCTTGAAAGACAGGTCTTGGGATAGGTGGCCTAACAGATCTAACCAATCAGTCAGTCATGAAACGTGGCTTCCAAAAGGTCCAGATTTTCTCTGTGTTGCACCTCAGAAATCACATGTATTGCTTTGGCAATAGCTCTACCAGCATACAAAACTAGATGCTGTGTGTGTGCACCAATCGGAGAATGCTCTTCCTGGTGTTGGTTTGCATTGCTTTCCATACCACTGTTTACTGTCCGCACACACGTTTTTACAATTTGCCAGTCACAAATTTTTGTGTCTGCCAGTTTGTTGTTGTTTTTTTAATTGGAGAATTTCTTGGAAAATCATTTAACATACTTCACATCAATGCTAAAACTTTTGGACCCTCTTTTTCATCAATATTAAGTCCAACATCCAGATCCTTAATGAGCTTCCCTTCATTATTGAAACTTACAGAAAAAATGTCTTTGTTCCATTCTTGACACTAAAATCAGACTCAAAACTATTATTGGACCAAACATTGCATTTACGTTTACTGCCTTGCTGTCTTCCTGTCAGCACCAACTTCATTTTATTTGGGCTTAATGGTCTTAACAGCTGAGGAAACTTGAGATGATAGCTCGGATATCATATTGTGTATTTTTGCATCTAAGTTTTTGAGGCAGTGTTGCCATTTGGCATCAAGGCTTTCCATATCTGATACCGATGTTCTGACTTTGGCACTTAAACCTACTTCTTTCTCTCCCTCATACACATCTACTACCCTCTGAAAAATAAAAATTGTTCAAAATTGTTCAATTGTTCTCCCAACTACCGAGATGTTGCATGAATGCACACACAAAAGTGGTCGATTTTTCCTTCTCTCAGCACAAGCTGACCTTTGTTGCCAACTAAAAATAAAAGCAGTCTTACCTTGATCAAAGCTTGGGATAGTGAACACACATAGAAAACAAATACCCACACATAAAATATAGACCTATAAAAAATAATGTATCATCTGCACTTCTGCTCGGCAAGCCACAACTGGCTCTGGCAGCTAACTTCGTACTACTGACTTGCTGTGGGTACACTCCACTGCTACATCTTGCATGATTTCCATGTACAAGAAATAGATAAGCTTTAATTTGGGTTCCACTCTATTTTTATGTGCAAATAGGTTATTGGGAAAATGTTGTTACTGCCTACCCAAACAGTGTTTTTTTTTAAAGTAGAACTTCAACCCAAACATTTCCTCAAAGGTTTCAAGGCCTAGAAAAAAGCACTCCATATGACTGTTGTTCTTCCCCTAGAATGAATTATGTCTCATCAGAAAACTGGCATACTGTTGGATCAGTAGCTGTTGTTTTCTATGCCCTAAATATCCAGCTGTTCCCTTAGCATGCAGGCAAGTAGTTTGTTTTTTGTTGCTGTCTTAGTTTATGTTATGTCGCTGTCCTGGTACTACCTTGCTGCTCTTTTTAATCTACACGCCATAGCCATACCTAGATTTGCTATTTCTAATCTTCAGTGTTGGAAGTCCACAAGGAATCTCTCAATAACATTATCATACTGCCATAAGGGCACAAGCCAAAGGAGCCCTGCACTGCTGTTGGAACACTGTGGTGGTGTTCATTGGTGTCTGTTCTGAGCTAACATACACGGGACACCACTTACTAAGCCCCCTACTAACAACAGTATTAGGGAAGTCATAGAGAAAGACTGAGTGAGTTGCCCATCCATTGTGGCAACCACCACAATGACCTGCCAACACCCATCCTTTGTCAACCTCCAACCCCAAAGGCTTTTACACAACTCATCACAGTCACAAAAGGGTATTGGAAAACAAAATGTGAGGTCATCATGATACCAGAGCAGCTGGAGCCACACAATCAGAGGCATGTTTTTCTTGCATGATGATCAATGATAATAAGGATAACATAATTATGCTACTGTGCAACTACATATGTTTTGATATTACTTAACAGGGTTATATTCTATGCATACTATCATAATTAAACCTAGTGTCAAGTGGGCCCTAGAGATACAGATATCTGCAGTGTTGGTCGTGTACTTTGAGCAACACTCTCAAACTCACATCTGTAAAGTGGATGAAGCTCAACTGTGGGGTCTCAATCTTGTCAATGAGCCCACAGCACACTCACTCTGGCTAGGAGCTGGGCAGAGTCCAAAAACTTCCTATGACTTTAATGGGACTCAAACCAGCAGCCTTCCAGTCCAAAATCCAAGGCGCTAATCACTGCACTGTGGCGGTTGTATGTTTTATTTATATCTCTGTTTCTTTTGTTTGTTTGTTTCTATTTATTGCTTGATTAGTCGTAAATCACCAAGTTTACAAAGGAATGACATCTGAATCTGACAAACAAAACAAACTCTGAGTTACTAGCCTGCACCTAAAAACTTCACTGTCCACTTACAGACCGTTTTTTGATTAAACTGAATATAAACTAGCATTTTATTTTTAGACAACAACGGTCAAAAGTTATGTTACCCAAATGCCGCTACTTGAACAATTCCTTAAAAGTGCTCATAAATTACTATTATCATCTAAAATCAAAGCTTTGTACTTAGTCTTGATGTTGAAACCAGTTCAATTTATTGTAAAGTTCTATAAATAGCCCTGCCCCTGCAATTCATTTACTTTCAGTTTTAATAGTTTTAACACATCATAATTTTAAGGAAGTTCTCATGATATACTTGAAAACTCATGCTTATGTACAAGTACTCATAAAACCCCTCATTTTACAAACATTTTCCTTTACTGAGTCAATCAAGAATCCTCACTGCCCAAGTGGCTTACTGTCGTACATAATCAAACCATACAAATTAAAATTTTCGTACTAGGAAAGTCTTTTACATAGTCAAGTTCGTTTTGGCTCTGAAAGCTCATGTAAAAAGTCACTTTTACTTTTGAGTTCAATCTCTCTTCACAGTTTTTTTGCCTTTTTATGATGGAAAAAAAGAGTTTCTTACCATGAATAGCTCACTGTACACAACTTCGGCTTACTGTGACAGTTTATGTATAGCTCATGTACACACATCAGGCTTTACTGTGACAGTACTCATAAAATATTCACTTACAACAACGTCAGGCTTTAACTGTGACAGTCTATAAAGCTCACTGTAAACAAGGGTCAGCTTTACTGTGACAGTACTCGTGATTGCTCACAACAAGTCCATGCTTACTGCGACAAGTTCTTATAAATATCTACTGTGCACCGACATAGGCACAATTTACTGCGAAAATTTGTTCACAAATGACAAAATTGTATGCACAGACACAGACCAACCTTTATTGTGATTATGCTCACAAATGTAAAAATTGTACACAAAACCACGCTTTACTGTGAAAAATGCTCGCAAATGACAAATTACACACACACCACACCTTATTTGACTTTTCCCAAATGACCAAATTTTTCACACAAACCAAAATTTTACTGTGACTATTTCCAAATGACGAAATTATATGCACTGGACAGACCACAGTTCACTGCGACAACACTTACAAATGACAAATTGTACACACTACACAGACCCCACTTTACTGCGACAATACTCACAAATGACAAATTGTACACATTACACAGACCACACTTTACTGGACAATGCACATAGATGACAAATTGTACATAGTTAACACAGACCACACTTTACTGTGACTATGTTCACAAACCACAACGCAGACCACGCTTTTCCCTGACAATGAAAGGACACCACTTTCAATCAATGCTTATAAATAGCTCACTGTAAACACAGACACAGCGGCTGCCCTAGAGGCACAATGCTCACAAGTAATCCTTTACCCAACACACACAATTAGTCATTAACCTTAACTACAAAAGAAATAACTTACTGCACACCCCATCTTGACACTTCAGGCCTGTGTTACATTCTCTGTCCCAAATACAAGGAGATCCACTTGCATTTTCTGCCCAATTTAAAAGAAACTTGTTTTTAAACATAATGTTATCACATAAACGCTTAAGCCATGAATGAAATGTGTAACAATATACTCATAATGCTGCTTATGATCATAAGCATTGTTAAACATGTATCCATTCCAATCCAATCTCCTTCTTTATAACCCAACTCCCGACCACAAGACCATATTGGGGCTGTCACTTCATCAGATTTTTTTAGAGGGAGGGGATGTTTAATCTCGAATCAGAACTGTCCAACTACATACAGATTAAAACATGGTTTAAAACCAACCCCACTGTTGTTATATGTATCAATGATCAGGACAAAGAGTCAACCAAAGGATGGTCACTGTGTTGTGGGAGAACAAAAAAAACAACAAATAAAATCAAATAAAAAAAAATCCAAATTCCTTAAAGGAACATTGCTCTCAGTACCTAACTATGTCATCTTTACTCATATCAGATAGAAAATGCTTGATTCATTAAGGAAGTTAAAATGTTGTCTGGTCGAACATTACAAAGAAGCTTTAGAGAGTCTGCAGTCAAATGCTTATGCCTTATGTCTTGTACATCTCGACAACTCAGAAGCAGATGCTTGACAATCATTCGCACACCACAAGTCACATGTCAATGGGTCCCCTTGTCTTTGAGCAAATGAACATGAATGATACAGTGATGTGTATGTATCATTGTGAGCATTGTTTCATCCCCTTTTTTTCTTGCACAAAAAGAGGACTCCCTTCAGGTTAGGATGACACTAGACAAGTTTCTTGTCAGTCTGATTGTTCCGATCTCTTGCCAGAGAGACAGCCTAGGACTGCCCCCCAAATGCCCAGGTGCCCTGAAATTCATACCATAACATTCTTACAACTCTTTTATATTAGAGAAGTATATAGATTGTACAATTCTTGAAACTAGAAATGATTTACGTTCCTACAAGCAATGGCATCCAGAGCTCAGAACAAATCTAAACAGACCAAGAAACCTTTCTCTGGCGATTGCTGAATGAGTGTAAGGGAAAAACAAGAGCTCTTAGCTCGGCACTCTGAAGGCAAATACTGTAGAAATGCAAATTCCTTCATGGTAGAACATTAGGCAATTGTACTGACAAAGTCTTTGCGAAACAAACACATCAACTACACATAAAATAACCAACACGTTCACTCATACCTGATGGGAAAAGGGGAAAGTTTCTTGCAGCAACGTCAGTTCTGTATCAATCATACTTTTCATGTATAAGAGCAAGCTGTGAACTGTCTGAATTTGTGAATAAACAATTAGTGTGAGACAGTGGTGTGTGTTAAGTCCCCTCTGTTTTCTCTCTTTATTAACCCATATCTGATACTATAGGTAAAATGCTAGGATGGAAAACAGCTAGTACCAGACATGGAATCTTTTATTTTACTTAATGCGGATGGTATGGTTCTTACCTCCTAGAGATTTACAAGACCAACAAAGAAATGAAATCCGTTTGTGATGATTTTTAGAAAAGTATTTTTTTGGAAAAAGAGCAGTGGGTTTACACAAAATTTCAATTTAGAACTGGTAAACAAATGATGCTCTTTGCAGTTTGACTTACAACGAAACTTGCTGCTAGGTAAGGCACAGATCACCTAGTGACCAATGGAAAGAAAGCTATTGCAGAACTCTAAAGTTTCCCATAAACATAAAGGCTTAACCCATTCAAGCCCGCTGTCCCTTTTTTAGGGATGGTTTATGAAACCCACTCCAAAAATTTCCTGTTATAGTTCAAATGCTTGTTTTATTGCTTATTTATGCTAGCATAAACAAGCGTCCCTATTTAGGGGGTTGTCCCTTCTTTCAACAATGTATTGTGATATTATTTCATAGCTTGGGTCCTTTGTTGTTGTTTTTCAAACAAAATAAATTATAGTTCATGAGGTCATTAGTATGCTTGAAGATGATGCTGGCTTTCACAAAGCAACGATTGGCATTGATTCACCTGAGGTAGAAGGGTTGATTACAGACGAGAACAGCGGAGGAGGAAGACTGAGGAGGAACCATTTCAAAGTTGAACAGATGTCAGACGATGGCTGCAGCATTGGTTTTCCTGGCCATTATCCTTGTTCCAGGCTACAACCCTGTTTGCAGGAGGATGTTCAAAGCTGTGATGATGATGTTTGCAGTGCAGCAATCAAAGCAGCAATGACAAGAAACCACTTTGGGGAGCTGATGGGGAACCTCCAATTGTGTGACAACAGCAAGCTGGATCTACAGACAGAATGAGCAAAGTCCAACACCTGCTGACAATGTTGAAGTAAAAATCCTTGCTCTACCTCAAGAAGTTGGAGACTAGAAGCTTAGGGTAGATGAATCCAATAGTTCATATTATTGATGACTTGGGGCGAAACAATTTATTTGTGAGAAGCTCATTCATTTTGGCTATACCATGTGGTCACTGGAAACACCAGTGGGCTACGTCCTTCCAACACTAGCAGACCAAGGTGCCAGAGGATGAAAAAAACCCTGAAGTTCCAATCTTGGGCATGGGTGAGTCAAAAATTATCAATTTGATAGTGAATCTTCAGCAAGAGGAAAGTTGTTGCTTTCATCTTACTTTTGACAATATGTTTATGAGCCTTTAACCAGTTGACCACTTCACCAACATTGCGTACATTATTGCCTGCACAGGATTTATCCATGCTAACAGACTCGGTGGATCAAAATGACAGGAAATACAGGATATTCATCCAGAAAGCTTCGCGTATATGCAGAGCCACACGAGCATCAGTTGCAGAGCCTACTCACCACCAGGTGCTCCAAGTCAGAGTCTACCTTCTTAGAGCAGCGTACACATCTTCAGATGGTTGTCTGAGACAACCCACCTTGGAAATAAGCATTCCGGTGCCCCAGAGGTCTGTTTTGATAGGGCGGACCATATTACCCAGCTAAGGAAGACCCAACTGAAATATTGCCACTGTGGAAAAAAGGCAAACTCTAAGTGCCAGAAGTGCCAAGTAGACATGCACGACATGTTTCAGCTTATTTCATGTACGTGAAGTGGGGCTTCCTAGCAAAATGAATGAATCAGGACGGTTTGTTCTTCTGTGTCTAGTGATGTCAAGATTTTTCTTGTTTCATATCTAGCATCCAAGGTAATACAGTGTGAGAACTGTACTTAACTATAAGCTCTTGTCTATTTTGAAAAGACAAGGGAGTCATAATAAGGGAGTCAGATTGTTCCATTGCAACAACAAAAGTTAAAGACTTCGTTAATTTTCTTTGATTCAAACACACATTTCCTGTTTAGTCTTGTACATGCCAACTCATTTTTGATAAGTTTGATTGCATTTAAAGATGTGCATCAATCTGTCAAATAATTTATGAGTGTGCAGGGCTTGGGTGGGGGATGTGGATTAGGGAGAGGAGGGCACTGGAGAAGTCTATGATGCATGGATAAAGAGAAAATGTCCACATTTGAATTCTTAGAAGCTTATTTTGTATATGTTACCTATTTTGAAACAACAAAAGAAGATATGGAGAGAAACAAATGCCTGTGTTTATTGTGGTATGCCTACCCACTTGTGCCTTATGTCCCTGAAAAGGGATGCTAACATTGTATGCTCAAAATCAAAATTTATTATTTTTGTCAAAATGAGTTTACACATCTTAATAAGACATAAACACACACATTTTGAGACAAGTTTTGCTCAAAATAAAATTTGGCCAAAAATGGGTTAAAACTGAAACAGTTCTCAAGATCTTTGACATTAATCTACAACCAGTTTTCTCCTCTGTGTGTGTGTAAGAGGTGAGAGAGAGAGTACTTACTGCAGGAAAATTCAACACGATATGGCGACTCTCCCAGATTGCACTCACATATTCCGTTTATGCAATGCCCGCTAAGACAGATGGTGTTATTGATACACTGTGATTTAAGACGTCCATGGATTGGCTCTGTCAACAAACAACACCTGTTATGCATACAGCATCATAGAAAACTGAGTAGACCACCCAGTGCCAACAAAAATAGCATGCAGCCTGTCAATGCACTTTTATTTTCCCTTGACCCCCTTCTGCCAAGGAATTACAGTTTCTGATTTGCAAGGGGGCAGGAGGCCTGGAGTAGTGTTATGATTATCATGGGCACAGAGTGTACCTGAGCCTCACAAAGACCAACTCCTCATTGATGAGATAAGGAGGGGAAAAGGGCCAAACATGGCTAGGTGGTCTGGTGAAGCTCTGACAGATTCTGTGGGTAACACACTGTTGTAGACTACAACTTGTAAAAAACACGTTCTGCCAAGGCGGCCTTATGTTGAATCTGGGTCAAACCCCCGGGACCCCCATTGCTTCTCGGGCCTACTCGGATTTCCAAACCATTCTAAGGGGTTACCGTACTATTGAGGGCGGACTGGATGAACTTTCCCTTTGGGGAAATTAAAATGGTTTAATTTGCACGTTTTCGCCTTGGCACAATACAGATTAAAGGAAAAACATAGGCCCAGTTACTGAATTTGGAACAAGACATATTTTGATTCCAATCAATGTTTAGCTTGAACCCTTTGTTTCCTTTTTTACCTGTATTATCTCATTAAGACCCAAGTAAAATTATATGGTTTGACTGCCTTAAGGGGCCCCTTTGGAGGGACAAAACTTCTTTGGATACTATTTTTTTTCTCAATTTGATTGTTGTGTGAAATTGGGTGGTTTTTTTAAAAGGGAATGTTGAAATTTTCCAGGCTAAAATACCTGTGGAAAAAAATATTCTTTTCTCGTTTTCACTTTCATTTATAGTTCAAATTGTCTGGATAAGTTGTCTACCCGGGTTTAATTTCCTGTTATGTACTTTTCTTAAAGAAACGCAGTTGGTTATGATGGAGGGGAGGGGGCTTTGGAAAAACACAGGGTTTCGAAACTGTTTTTGGGTAAATGCATAATAAACAAAAGTGAAATGTTTCGTGATTTTAAACCCCCCTTTTTTCCCCAAATGGACCCTATTGTTTTAGTATTTTCTTTCCCTTTATGCTTCGGGAAGATATTAATCTAACTTTTCATCGATGAAATGGTTCATTTGGTTTGCGTAACATTGCGCGTTGGTCCTTTTTTTTTCTTGTTTAGAAGTTTGCTAAATTTTTTCTTAATTAGACTGATACCAAAAAAGTGAATTTTCTTTAAAATTTTTTTGGTCAGGGGTCTTTTAAAATTTTACTATGTTTTATGAAGGTCATCTTTACAATTTACATTGAAAATTATCTGGGAGTCCATTAAACCCCCCATTCCCCCAAGATTTCTTGGACATTTAAACAATACGAGTTACATTCAAAACTAAACTTATTGGAGTTTTTTTGTTTAAAGCTTAAAGCTGTTTTTTTTGACTTTTTTTTAAACCCCCATAAATTCACGTAGAAGAAGGGGTTAAGAGAGCGGTTAAAGTGAGGAGGTAGAGAGGTGTGTAATGGAGAAGTTATAAGATGGAATGCGACCCCAGTTGAGGAGGTGATTTAGGGTTTAGAGTGAGGAGAAGGGCTAGAATAAAGGGTTTTCATTCAAGGGGCATTGACCCTTTATTTTTTGAGGGAAGGTTCCAAACCAACTTAAGTATTTAGGAGAAAAATTTATTGGTAACACAAAAAACCCAAATGTTGAAAAGGTTTATAACCAATACATCCTAAAAATCCAGTTTCCAATTTATTTTGTGACTTGGGCCAAGATTTTTTCCCCCGGGTTTTTCCAAAATTGGCCCAAACCTGCAACACCCTCTGAGGGGTGCTGTTGATGATTACGAATTTTAAATAAATTTAGGCTGTCTTCTTTACGGAAAACTCGTTTACTTTCTTTTTAATAGGGGAAACAGGGACCACAAAAGATTAACCTTCCATTGTGTTCTGTATTTTTCATATGTGTGGTGTGGTTGTGTTCTTGTGGTTTCTGATCCATCCAGTATGAAAAAAGGTTTAAGGATTAATCTTTCCTTTTTCTATGTTGTATGCATTGGTTTTCTTTGGTATGTTTATAATTTGGGGAGGGCAGGGGCCATCCAATGTAGCATGTTTTTTGGGCCAGTTTCTGCCTTTTCTTTTTCTTTTTTGGTCTTTTTTAATTTTCTTTCTTTGGTGGGTGGCCCGACAAAGGAAAGGAGGATATGTCCCAAATGGCCAGTTGGCCTTAAAGTTATTTCTCCTTGTTTAAACCTTCATGCCTGCTTTGGCTTAACGTCATCTCTGTGCCAAACTCTGACTAAGCTATCTCTGTACAATTTTACTTAACAATCAAAGGGGGAAAACCAACATAACTTAACTTTCTCTCTCAAAATGGAAACACTCCCCTTGCCAAATACAAATAAAAAAAATAGGAAAAATTTAAAAGAATCGATTCACAATCAATGGAGCTTACCCAGTTCCAAAACGAGCATCGTCATTCAACCAATAAAGCAAACTGAAAGAGGTGACAAGACCTTCATTCTAATTTTTTTCAAGGAAGGGGAATTCGGTGTGTTGTAAAGATTGTTGATCACAAAACCTTAAAAATATTAGCTCCCTGTCAAATTTCAGATTTTGTCACACTTTTCCATTTCTTAAGATCTTCAAGAACTTGTTAGTAGGAAACATAAAGAAAAACACATGAACGAATAGGGCAATAAAAAAGTGAACAGTTAATGATTTCAGCATCAAAATGATCCTAGTACATTTTACATTTTCTTCGCCATAATTCATGAAACAAATTAGAAAAATATGATGAATGATAGTGGTCTGATAACAATCAGGATTTGGTTTTTAAAGTTGAAATTCATCATAGCATGTTGCACAAGTGTTTCATGGTTGGTTTTACAATGGAAAAAACATGCAAAAGAATACGATGTACAGAAAAGAGGGGATCCCTTTAAATAATTAAAGTGGACGATACAATACATTTCACACCCAAAATAAACATATAATGGGATTTCGTTAAAAATGCTTCTTTTTGACATTTCTAACCCCAAATTGTGAAAGCGAAGAGACGAGAGAGAGAAAGAGAGGGAGAGAGAGAGGAGAGAGAGATAGAGAAAAAGGAGAGAGGAGGAGGTTTTAAAAGAGAGAGAGTATAAATTTTATTAAAAAGTTCCCATAAGGGGATTGAAACTTTATTTTATAAAAAAATAAAAAAACCTTTAAAATTAAACACTACCCAAAAATCAGTTCAAATAATGGGTTTTATTTAGTTACACTATGGCAGACTGCACACAACTCAGGTACAGATGCCAACAGGAAATGAAAAATTACTCTACTATAACTACCGGATAATGAACTACGTCCTAAAAAATAAACTTCTAATACGCACACAAGCATGAATTAATTATGTGTTGCGATTTTCATTTTTCTTGTGGTGCCTATGTGGTGTATTTGGGGCACAGTACATTGTATTGATGTTGTCCCGTGTTTGTCATGTGTGTACATGCTGGCTTTGTGAGTTATGGGTGTGCGTGATTTGGGGGAGGGCAGGGGCATGCGTTTTGATAATGTTTTTGTGGCAGTTTTGCTTTTTCTTTTTTTTGTTTTTTTTGTAGATGTTTTTATGTGTGGATGAAGAAGGAAAAGGATACATGTATATCCCATTTTAAAAGTTATTTTCCCCTTTAACCCATGTAAGCTGTATTCTTATAGTGCTTGTTCAAAATTAAAAAATTTATTAACAGTGCTCCCTGCAAACAACCCCCCAAATTCAGACATACAAAGTTTCTTAATCTGATCACACGAGGGACTCGTAAAACGCTCAATTTCAATGCAAAGAAAGCACACCCACCAACATTCCTTCTTGGATTGCAAGTGCAAGAGTGGCAAAATTAATGCTTGCAATATCCCACCACTTCTACTTTGCTGCCTAGCTTATTCGGGTGGTGTGACGCAGTAATTTGGGCTGGGATTTTGCTCCGTATAGGTTGATGTTGCTTAAAAATTGACGTGTGTTGTTTTCTGAACTAGTTGGTAAATCGGGGGGCCGGTCCCTGTGCTTGGGTTTTGCCGGATGATGCAGGGTTTTTGTTGTGTGGGTAGTGTGTTGTTTGGGGGTTTTGTTGTCTTTTTGTAGTAGTGAAATGGAATGGTGCAGGACACAGGCATGCCAGACTGAAAAGTAAGGGACCCATAAAATTTGATCTGTATTTTCACCCAAACTATCACGGGGGAAGGAGGGGTTCTGGCGGTTTTTTTTTTGTGTTTTTTCTATTGTTCTTTATGTTTTTTGGGTTGTTTGTCATTTGGGAAAATGTGTCCTTGTTGTCCCCCCAAATAAATTTTTTATGTGTTGCACCTGATCAGGAATGTCTGCATTTTACA
The DNA here is from genome assembly GCA_028751875.1 of Rapana venosa. NCBI lineage: Eukaryota > Metazoa > Mollusca > Gastropoda > Neogastropoda > Muricidae > Rapana > Rapana venosa. The sequence goes on from CM054164.1 coordinate 15,377,516, forward strand.
TACAAAGTTTGTGATGGTTATTTTTTTTATGCCCTACTCATGGGGGTTTGAAGTTTAGTGTTGGTTTTTTGTTGTAAGTTGTGTGGTGTGTTTTGGGGTGTTTTTGGAGTTCCTTGTTATCTTTGTTTCAAAAAAAAAACCCCCCATTGAGCTTTTTTGTTTTTTTTGGTTGTTGCGTTTCTTTTTATGTGTGTGGTTGTGTTGGGGTTGTGGTGCTGTTTTCTTTTTGTGGTGGTCGTGGTGGGGGGCTTTTGGGGTGTGTGTGGTGTGTGTGAATGGGTGATATGTAAAAGGATTAATAAATAATTTCTTATTTTTTTTTAAAATTTTATTGTATTTTCTAGTATGGTTTTTTATTATATTTGTGGGTTTTTAAAAACCCCCGACATGTGGGTGGGGGATGGGGTGTGAGCCGAAGTGTGGAGAGGAGAAGAAAGGGTGGGGAGAGGAAGAGAGAGGTGGAGAAAGGCAAGAACAAGAACTTTTTTTTAGGGTGTTTGATGGTTGTTTTTTGTGTAGGTGGTGGGGGGGTGGGGTGGGGGGTGGTTAGGTGAGTGGGGAAGACGAGGAAATAAGAATAGAGCATAGTTGAGGAGTGGGAGGAGGTGTGGGTAAGTGTTGTTGTTAAATTGTTGTTAGTTATGTGGTGTGTGTGAATTTTTTAATAGGTTTAAAAGGATAAAAAAAAAAGACTCTGGTTTTTCTTGTTTTGTTCCCAAATTCCCCCTCTTTTGTATTGTTTTAACGTTTTGTTTTTTGCGCAGAAAAAAGGAAGGAAAGGGGGAAGAAAATGAGGAGGTATAATCTGTATGCAAATAAACTTTTTATTTTTATAAATAGGCTGAATGCCAACCCTAATATTGGGTTTTTTCTCCAAAACAAACAACTAGGCTTCTGTTGGATCAATTTATGTATTGTAACTTTTGTTTTTGTCCCATTTTAAGAGAGAAAAGGGCTTGCAGCAAAAGCCATAGGTAACCCTGGAAAAACCTCATTTTATTTTTAAATAAAAAATAAAGGCTTATATCAAACAAAATTTTTTTCCCCAAAACAAAAAAAAGGGCATTTTTTATTGGATTCCAGTTTTTAGTCATTTGAAACTAAGTTTGAAGAAACCATTCTAATATTTTAAACTTAATCAAAAGGATGAACTTTTCTTGACATCATTTTAAATATTATAAAAAATAAACCAATTTTCGAAAACAATTATTTTTTTAAAAATAATTAAAACAAGTGCTGTAGAAGACTTCCCTTAAGCTTTTCAGCTGCTTTGAAAGAAAACAGTTTCCCAGATAAATACATAATCACAAGCGAGACTTTCCCTGTAATTTTTTTGGGAAGTTAAACCATTTTTTTCCTAAAACTGGAAATCTACTTTTTCAATTAACCTAAAACAAGTGGGCTCAAAACATTCACTGTTTGAACCTCAGTTGTGCAGATGTCTGCAAGCAAAAATACAATTTTTTTTGAATTCGGGGAAATTGGCCCAAACCTTATTAATGACCGCTTCCCAAAATAAACAGAAAAAAAGGCCAAAAATAAGTTTCCCCATTACAGATAAATGCCTTTTCAGCTTAAATCCACATCTTACCGTTTGACACTGTTTCTAAACAAGTAAGTAAACAATTTTCATGGAAACCCTTCCTTAACAAAAAAAGGGCTTTTGTTTTGCTTGTGTTGTTTGGTGTTTTGTGTTGAAGAGGGGAAAATAAAAAGTGGAAATCTATAAAAGCGGGGAGGTGATGGGAGAGGAGAGAGGAGAGAGAGAGAGAGAGAGAAGAGAGAGTAGAGAGAGAGAGAGAAGAGAGAGACTCAAACCCTCAAATTAAAACTCAAACTCAAAATCGACTTTTTAAATGAAGGTATAGGGATAAGCCAGTGGCTTCTTTGCACCACCCTTGTCAAAAGAGGAAATAATAAATGAACAAATAAGAACACATTCAAATTAAATTTAATATATGCAAAGCACTTAAATCAAGTAAATGAATGCATAAATGGGAACTCTGAACTCTGAAATGATTTAATGTACATTGGCCTTGGACCCAAATACATTTGTTGGGTTTGGTTGGAAACAATGGGTTCATTCATCTCATTGGCAAAGCAAATGCACAAACAAATAATGATTTATGACTGATTAAAGAAGAAAAAAACACAACATATACATAGCCGAATCTTTAAAAAAAAGATTATTTCGGGAGAAAGAGATAGAGTTCAGACTTCGTACTTCATACTTTTTAGACAGTTTAATCATTAAGGTCATAGCCCATTGAAAGGGTGGCAAAAGTCACTGTGAACGAACATTTAAAGAAAAACATTGCAAGCTCCAATGATATGATGACATATTGGAAAATTATGACAATAGTGTATCTGTAACTAAAAAGCTCTATATAAAGTACAACGTAAATTACGCACAATATGCTCGTTATTTGATTAAAAAAAGACCTAAATAAGAAAGGGCGGGTATAGAACTTTGGTGGATAACTTATTTCTCACATTAAAAAGAAAAGTTGCAGATCAAAACAAAGTGACTTTCATCTTCAATTGACTCTTTGCACAGTGAACACAACAAATCAGCTTATTGCATACCTCAGTAGCAATAGACATGATCGTTAATTTCAGATAAACCAAACCGGAATCAGCTAGAATAAATCGTAAATGTTTGTCCGTAGTAATTGACAGATATCTCTTTAAAATATGTGTCGAGCTATGAATTCTATTTATGTCAAATCTACTACTAGATTCAATATGAGTTTCCCAACTTTGCCATCTGCAGTCTACTAGTCGTTGGCAAAGAGTTTGTACAAATATTTGTTTCAACAATTATCCTCCTGAAATGCCCATGCATATCCCAGCCCCAGTTCACATATGCATATGGGACGTTAGTTACCCATTTAGTTTGACCCATTGCATGTAAGTTATATAACACATTATAGGCCTTATGTAGTAGTCTACCATTGCTCATTGTAACCATTTAAACCAATAACGGACACTTTAACCACAATTAAAAGTATAGATGGGATACCTATTTGTTTCCCCATACATTAAGTCATTTGGAGTTCTCATTTCTACACCCCCAAATTTCCCTAAACAAACTAAATGAACGGACTCACACTGTACAGTAGCACTGTTTTCTAAACCCCATAACTCAGAACCATATTGTACAATGAGCTGTATCTGAGCATCAAATATTTTGAGAAAAAGTTGCAAAGAGTTAGTATTTCTCAATGATAGCTGTCTCATAATAAGAAACAATACACTATTTGCTTTGCTGCAGGGTGTCTTCTTAGTCCCTGCTGTTCTCGTTCTTAATTTATGAGTTAGCTATAAAATTAACAAAGAAAGGAAGACATGGCATACAATTAATCCCAGGGGGTGTAGAAATATTCCTGTTACTATTCGCAGATGACATTATACTGTTGTCAATTACTATTTTAGCGCTGCAAAACCTGTTAAATTCTTTAAAATATGAAGCTAATAGGTTGAATCTGTCTGTTAACTTAGAAAAGACAAATGTAATGGTTTTTCAAAAGGGAGGTCATCTTTCAGTGGGGCAATCAAAATCATCTGAATGCATATATATACTTGTCATGCACACATGCTATCACAGACTTGTATGCACCTTTCAGGGCCTTATACATTTTGCCATTAATTCCATTATAGCATAATATATTCCACAAGACATTTCTATCAATTGAGTCAAATGCTTTGAGGAAGTCGACAAATGCAACACATAGTTCTGTATTTTTATGAAGAAATTTATGGACTAAAGCATATAATGTAAAAATATGAACTATTGTACTATAGCTTGATCAAAATCCTGCTTGTTCTCTTTTATCTATTCTTCCCTCTCTGCCTATTTTCTAAGCTGTCTATTTAGTTAATGTTTATAAACTTTACCTATAATACTTGTTAGTACAATGCCTCCATAATTATCTGGGTTATTAACATCTCTGTTTTTATGTATAGGAATGATTACAGATTTGGCCATGTCTAAGGGGAAAGTACAACTTTGAAACAAATAATTAAACAAAACGACTAAAAAATTCACCACTATTGTGTTAGAATGTTTTAACATTTCACTTAGAATTTTGTCAGGTCCAGAACTTTTTCGATTTCAGAGAGAAAGAGAGAGAGAGAGAGAGAGAGGGAGGGGGAGACATTGTGGTGTCATGTGATTTACCATGTTTGTAATCAATCACAATGACCCACATTAACTATGACACCATATAATACATGACATTTTACACTCTTTTACTTAACAAATAACTGATTACTCAATTGTTCTAAATATCATGTTATCAATAAACACTCAAACACATGAAAGCATCTTTGCTCACCACATTCCTCCCCATCACGATTGCCGACATTTGGATCCAAATACAAAGTTTGGTTTCATCGGCCCCTGCAACACACTCCAAGTCCTTTTCACATTTTTCGTCCACACGCTTACCTGAAACAACATAGTGAGCTGGTTAGAGCTATGGTTAAGACCGTCCATAATCACCTGAGTAATGAATATTAGTATTGACAAAACAACTCTGTATAGCTCATACTGAAACAAGGCAGAGTCAAAAGAGAGGGACAGAAAAGATGAAATTTCTAGCAGAGAACTTCCATAATCCGGGGATACTTTTTATACCAAAAGACCCCCTTATACCCAAGGAGGTGGGGATGGGGGGCAGTGAGGAATGATGAGGGGACTGTTTAAAAACAATGTAATGATGGCAGTTTAGAATGATTAAGACTACTTAGAGATAATGTAATGTGGTAGTTAGAATTGATATAGGAATGTTTAGAAACATTATAGTGGTGATATTTAGGAGTAGTGATGAGTGTGTTTAGAAACAATGTAATATTTGGATTTGGACTGATTAAGGCTGTTTAGAAACAATATACTGATGGGATTTAGGGCTGGTGATAGGACTGTTCAGAAACAATATACTGATGTCATTTAGGACTGATGATAAGAATGTTTAAAAACAATGTAATGATGGCAGGTGTGATTGATATATCAGGTGTTAAAAAAATCAATGCAATGATGGCAGTAAGGGCTGATGATGGGACTGTTTAGAAACAATGAAATGATGGCAGTAATGCATGGTGATGAAGCTGGTAATGATAGCAGTTAGGACTGATGGTGCAACTATTTAGAGACAATGTTATAATGGGCGTTAAAACTGATGGTAGAACTGTCTAGAAACAATATAATGATGGCAGTTAGGACTGATAATGCAACTGGTCAGAGACAATGTAATAATGGGAGTTAAGTTAAAACTGATGGAAGAACTGTCTAGAAACAATATAATGATGGCAGTTAGGACTGATGATGCAACTGTTCAGAGATAATGTAATAAAGGGAGTTAAAACTGATGGTAGAATTGTTAAGAAACAATATACTGATGGCAGTTAAGACTGATAATGCAACTGTTCAGAGACAATGTAATAAAGGGAGTTAAAACTGATGGTAGAACTGTTGAAAAAATATACTTATGGCAGTTAGGACTTGGGTGAATGCAACTGTAATTAAAAAAAAACCTTAAAAATATTTCGGGACTTTTATTGCAAGGAAAAATATTTGGTCAAGAATACAAACAGGGTTTTAGAGCGGGATTTTCCACCACTGATCACTTGTTTGCACTTCATTGCATGATTGATGTGTTTCTTGCCAAGAGAAAACGACTTTATTGCCTTTTTGTAGATTCTTAAAAGGGTTCCACCGTGTTAATAGAGCTTTTCTGTGGCCGAAGCTGTTTGATCATGGAGTAAATGGAAAAATATTAATGGGTTATCAAAGAGCTAATTCATGTGTTAGTGGAGGTGATGAGTGTTCTGACTTTTTTCAAACCTCAACTGGGGTGAAAACTTGTCACCGGTACTCTTTGCTTTGTACTTGAATGATATGCAGTCTTACATTATGGAAAAAAACAACGGTTTATCTACAATGGCAAAGGAAGCCAGGAAACTAGGGTGGAAAAGAGAAGAGGGGGATCTTTTGCTGAAAATGTTTTTTTATTGATGCAAGAATGGCATTTGTGCTGAATCAAGAAGACTTGCAGAAAGCTTTCGATCAATTTTTAACTATTGGTAAGTGGAAACTTATTATATTGTAGAAAAAAAAAATTTTGTTTTTTCAAGAAGTAAATCAAAAAAATGTCTTGTTTTACAAGGTGGTGGTAAAGAAAATTAAAGTGTTTTTTTTTTTCAATTCTCGGGTGAACCTTAATTATAACAACAAATTTAATGTGGGACAAAAACACTTATATGATCAAGCATGTCGTAGCAGTCCTCTCTGCTAAAAAAAATGCAGAAGACTTTCCCTTCCATGATATTCAGATGAAATTATTTTAGGGGTAGTTCCAATTTTGATTTATGGATGTGAGGTCGGACTCCATCAATGTGTGAATTAGCTTCAAAATTACAACTTAAGTTCTTCAAAAAATTTCCCAAATGGGAAAATCTACTCCAAGTAAAAGGTTTATGGGAACTGGGTCAGTTTCCTGTGGAAATAACAGCTTAAGTAAGGATGCTTTGCTTTTGGTTTAAGCTTTGATATAGGAAGTGAGCCTAAGTTTTCTAACATTGTTTATAAGTTGCTACATGATATGTATATGTTAATGCCCACAAAATCTACTTATTTAGCTAACCTAGAACGTATATTAAATGAATCGGTTAGTGGCATTTGGCAGAATCAGTTTGATCTCAATGTTTTCATCTGAATGGTTTAAAGCCAAAGTTACACCTAGTTTACAAGATCGGTATTTGCAACAATGGTTTTCTCATGGTGATAAAACACATATATTTCTTAATTATAGACTATTTAAGAAGTTGTGTTTCTGCTTTGAAAATTATCTGACGATCCCTTCCCCATAATTTGTCATTAACTTTTTATTTTTGAACGTTAAATACAGACTTGATCCAAATGGCAGAATAAGAAATGTTCCTAGAGCAGAGAGAGTTGTGATAAATGTGGTGAAAACGAGCAGGTGATGGGGTTCCATTATCTAATCAAATGTCATTTCTTTGTGGCAGCTAAGAAACAAATTTTTCCCAAGGATACTAAGAGGAAAACCCCAAATGTAATGAAGTTTCAAAGAATGTTTAGTTCCACAAATAAATCCTTGCTTATTAAAGTTATAATTTTTCAAAGAATTTAAAGAAAACCATTGATTTGACCATCTCTTTAGATGACACCAGTGGGATTTATTACGTGTTGGGATAAGTTTAAATTTTCCTTGTGGTATAAATGAATGACCATGTATTGTCTGGGGGAGCACACTAGGCACCCCCACATGGGATGTGTGTGTGTGTCCGCATTTGTGTGAAAGTGGCGCAATATCATGTGACTGGTTGTGCTTCTAGCAGGGGGTCAACTCACTGGTGCAGTTGCCTCGCGAACTTTGTTTTTATTAAATGGTTTGCCTGGCTTTAGTTTGAAATGCTTCCTGGGCTGGTGCAGGAGTGTGTGTGTGACAGGTTTCTTGGTGTGTTGATGTTCCTGGGCCTGGGTTTTGTGGGTGTGTGTGCTTGTTGAGCTTTGTGTTGGGCGTGGTGTGCTGGGGGGGAGAGAGAGAGAGATGAGAGGGGAGAGAGAGAGAGCTCAGAATCAGAATTAATGTATTCAGCCTTAGGGCCCTAAAACATGGAGAGAGAGGGAGGAGAAGGGGAGGGGTGGGGGGTTGGGGGAAAGTATTCAGGCTCATGTCAGGTTTCTATGCCTTTCTGTGTTGTGAATGCTTTTACTTCATGTCATGGGTTGTGCTCTTTCATTTTGGAGCGAATTTGTGTGGGAGTATTTTTTCACACGCCCAAAGCAAGTTGTGTTTTGTAAATTTATGTACCCTTTGGGGGTTTTTCTTGAAATAAAATTTGAATCTGAATCTTGGACAATGCAATAATGGGGGTTAAAGATGGTTGAACTGTCTAGAAACATTATACTTATGGGAAATTAGGACTGATGATGCAAGTTTAGAAAACATGTAATGAGGGGAGTTGGATTGACCATAAGTGTTTGGAAACAGTATAAATGGTGACAGGTACGACTGGTTTATATGGGAGGTTTAGAAACAATGTGTTATAGCTTAGGATCCTGATGTGTAGTTAGAAACAATGTGTTGGGTAGCATTTGGATCCATGATGTTGCTAGTTTTTAGAAATTCAAAATTTGTGTTTTATAGCATTATAGATCCATGATGTTTATAGTTAAACAATGTGTTGATAGCATTTAGATTTCCATGATGTTATAGTTAGAAACAATGTTTTGATAGCTTTTAGGTCCATGATGTTGAAGTTTAGAAAACAATGTGTTGATAGCATTAGGTCATGTGTTGTTTAGAAACATGTGTTGATAGCATTTAGATCATGATGTTTTATTAATTAGAAACATGTGTTGATACATTAAGGATCCATGATGTGATAAGTTAGAATCAATGTTTTGATAAACTTTAAGGACCATTGATGTTGATAGATAGAAACAATGTGTTGATAGCTTTAGGATCCCTGTGTTGATAGTTAAAACAATGTTTGATGCATTTAAGGATTTCCATGATGTGAGTTAGAAACTGTTTGATACATTTAGACATGATGTTGATGTTTGTACAATTGTTTGTGCATTTAGGATCATGATGGTGTAGAACCCCTGTGTTGAAGCATTAAGGTTATGATGTTGTGTTAAAAAACAATGTGTTATGCATTTAGGATCAGAGTGAAGTAAAACAAGGTTGATAGCATAGATATGATGTTGAAGTAGAAAATGTGTTTAGCATTTGGTAATCCATGAAATTTTATAGAAAACATGAGTTGATTGCATTAAAGGATTGATGATGTGGTGTAGAACCAATGTGTGATGCATTTAGGTCCATGGTTGATAGTTAGAAACAATGGTAGTGATAGATTTAGGATCCATGATTTTTTGAATAGGATTTTTGAAACAATGTGTTGAAGCTTAGATCCAAAGGGGTTAAATGATGGTTAGAACCAATGTTTGATAGCTTTAAGAAACATGATGGAAAAGTAGAAACAATGGTTGATAGCTTTAGGATCCATGAGTTGAAAAGTTAGGGGAAAAATGTGTTGATAGCAATTAATAGATTTTATTATGTTTGGTAGTTAGAAAATGTGTTGATAGCATTTAGGGTCCATTATGTTGATAGATAAAACAAAGGTTGATAGCATTTTAGGATCCATGATGTTGAAGTTAGAAACAATGTGTGTAGATTAGGCCCAGGTTTGATTGTTGAAACTGTTTATTCTTTGGTTATGATAATGGGTTAAATTAGGACCTTTATTTGAATAAAGACAATGTGTTGATAATTAGATGTAATGATAAGTGAGCAAGTTTGATAGGATAATCATGATGTTGATGTTAGAAACCAAGTTTTTATAAGCATTAGGAGGGGTTGATGGTTGATAAAAAACAATTGTTATAGATTGGATCATTGAGTTTGGGGATAGGAAACAGGTTAACAAAAACAATGTTGAAAAGGTTGAAACAATGTTTGGAAAATTTTTATAGATTTGGATCCATGATGTTGATAGATTTGAAAATGGTTATACTTTAATCTGATGTTGTAGTTAAAACTGTGTCAAAGGGCCCTTTGGTCCATGAGTTGAAGTAGAACAATTGGGTTTTGGAAAGGTCGAGTTGATAGTTAGAAACAATGTGTGAAGCATTAGGAACAGAATGTGATGAGAAAAAAAGTTTGAGGGGCATTAAGTTGTTTGAAGTTGATAGAATCAAGGTTTACATTGTCCAATAGGACTAAAGATCAACCCTGTTTGTATATGGGTTAATATTGAACAGTTTAGCATTAGGAATGGACTTTCCAAAAACCAGGTTAAAGCAGTAATATGATAATTAAGTAAGAACTGGAGGAGATTTTAGATCTGATTTCATGGGTTAAAAACAAGTGCATAGAGTTTTCCGGAGATTAAATGTAGTGCAAGGGTGACTAGAGGTTTAATAACTGATTTGAGAAAATCTTTTAAAGCATTTTAGGTAAGATTGTTGTTACACATTTAGATGATTTGAGGGGTGTTATCCAAGGGGAAAACTATGGGCACTTGAGTAACCTATGCATTTTAATTATTTTAGAAAACACATATAACATAAGGTGAACAGGTTTTAAAAACATAATGGGTAATTTGAAGGTTGGGACTTAAAACAATGAGTTTTAAGAACTAAGTGAATTTTTGGCAGGGACCATGAAAATTCACGTTTAAAAGGCTGATTGTATAACGAAATTCAAAAGACATACTTGGCAATTAGTGATGAACCCCAAATGTTAACAAAGGTACACGCGTTGACATTAAGAAGTGGTGCTAAATAAAAATGATACTATCCACTATAGAACTGCAAGTGACCGCACTTTTCATGTAATTGAAAACCCCGTACTAATGGAAGAAACAGAACAAAGAAACGCCCGGGAATGCATAGACAGTCAAACAAAGACATAATTCAAGAAAATGTACTACAAAAAGATCTGTTGAGAAGTTTAAACAGGACTACTTTAAAAAATTCAGAGTTGACAACTACAGGCATTTTATATATTTTTATTAAAAATACCCGATTAAAACATTTAAAAAGAAAGATATGTTCCCCTATGGTTGAGAACATGGAGCCCGCCATGAAACTATAAATAAGGGAAAGAAATGAAACAAAGTCAGAGGAATCACAAACAAAATTAACAATAACGGATGCAGAGCCCGAGATAGTTCCCTAAATAATGTCCAGGACTAATCCTGGCATACAGGGATTCAGATAAAAGCTTAAAAGAAAGTAACTATTTAGACAGAGGCAGATTCATACTTCATCACAATAAATTAAACCTTTGGTCAAAATCAGAGAAATAGTCACGGTACACTTTGTTTTTCCCCTCCCCAAAGGAAACTTGCACCGACCTTTATTTACAAAATTAACTATACAATTCAAAGAAGCTTCACTTGGAGAGGCCAAAATTGGTTTCTTAAAATCCAAGGAATAAATCATGCAGCAGTGAAGGCTCCAGAAAACCTTAATATTTACAAGACGTACTTGACTTCACCCCTGTTGGAGACCTTAAAGTCTTTCAAAGTAGACATTACCAGGAAATTATGAAGCTTGACGGGCATTATACCTGTAACATTCTGCCCCGGCTTTTAAAAGACCATTGTGGTTTACATAAGCAGTATTGGGGCTAGTTCACACAAGGGCCAAGCTGAAAATGCCCGGTTGCTATAACCTACTTTACCTTTTAATACTTCTTTGCGTCAATCTGACTAATATTCAAAATTTAAAGTGGCTAGTATTTAAATTATTTAAATCAACCTCAGTTTTGATGAAGATATTTGGTTTAAATTGGCTTTTGTGTAGTGAATTCAAAAAAAGATCTGCATACACTTATTTACAGTAGTACTTTTTGCAATCAACAAATTTAATCAAAAGTTGTACAATTTTAAGATTTTAGAAACGTCCTATTTTATGGAAATTAAATAATTCCAAGTTGGTAACAACAAACAAACACACCCCAACACAAACACACAACACCCCTACAACCGTACGCAAGCCAGCACAAAAATATGCTTGCGCGCACCATTAAACCTGAACACAGCATAGCAAAACTTAAACCCCTCTCACTTTCAATCACTTTTAAAAGCATTTGTAATTCAGAAATTTCTCACTGCAAACCAAACAGGTCACATTAGCTCCAGTCTACAAGACTGTTGGTTCCTATCACACTTGTTCAAAATCTTTTTTGGGATAAAAAAAAAAATGAAAGCTCATGTACAAAAGGTTTAAATGTTAAATTTTCATCTGTTAAAGAAAGTTTGACAAGAATTATTTTTTTTAAACAGTTTTGGGGGAATCGAGCTTTTTCTTTTCTGCCTTATGGTATTGAACCTTTATATTATGGGATTACATTACAAATTTCAACTTTAATATCTCAAAGAGCAGGAATTTTACGGGGTTTCAAAGCAAACATACCCCCCCCCCAAAAAAAACAACAAAAAAAACCAAAAAAACAAAAAAAAACCCCCCCCACTCCACTACAACTACAAACAAACAACAAAATATGTAACATTAAAATAGTTCAAATCAATATCACAGACCAGCAAAAATTTTCCTGGGTTGGGAAGGTTGGGTTTATATCGCTGAGTAGCACGCTATTAATAGGAGGATGTCTTACTTGAGAGGGGGGAGGAGATTCAGTCTGAGTTCGTTGGTCACCGTTCCAGCTGAGCTGTTCGGCACCGCGAGGTGTTTTGTCTCTATTTGGAGAGCAAGGTGGAGCAGTACCTTGGAGTAGTTCAGGCTCCTGTGAACCCAATCTCGTCTTCGTTGTTGCGTTGTGTCCGTCCGGTTCTGTCCAAAAGTCTTTTCCTTGAGGTGCAGGAGTGCGCCTTACTTCCTGTGGTGTTGTGTATCTTCTTGGAGAGAAGTCATCTTAGAGTGGTTTAGGCTCCGAGAGACCAGTCTACGTTTTTCGCTATGCTGTCCGTTTTGTCAATGTCTTCCCTGGGGTGCAGGATCACCTTGGTTCTTTCTCAGGACAGGTTCCTGTGGGTGCTCAAGCATGGAGTCTACCTTTAGAAGGTTTCAACCTGGTGTCCCTGAGGAATCGCCATGGCTTGTCTTGACCTCTTTTCCCTTTATCTGGATCCATCTTCTTTTCCCCACGGGCCCATTTCCCTTTTCCTGAGCTCTGTCCCCCCGGTGACCCTCCTTGAGAACTTCAGCCTGTCCTTGGCTCCCCAAAAGGGGACTTTTCGTGAAACTCCAGACGTGACTGTGAGGAAAAAGTCGGAGGGGAATATTCTCAAAAAATGGTTTCTGAGCTGTGAAGCGGGAGGGAATTTTTTAAGTTAGACTTACAGTGTGACTGGAAGTTGAATCTGTGTGTGTGTGAAAGTGGATTTAAGTATTTGTCTGATGTGATGTAATTTTGGATTTTTGAAAAGTAAGGTCTGGAACTTTTCTTCTGTGTTCTGGGTTTGTTGTCAGAAGATAGAGAGGGGACGGGTGGGGGTTTAGCCACAATCCCTTAAGGAGCAGAGTTACAAAGTAAGCGCAAGAAAAAATTGAGTAACTGATGTACATATTATTTGCATGGATATGGCTTTGGTGATGTGTGGATGAATCAAGGTGTGGGAAGTGTAAAGGCAACATAAGAATTTTTTTCTCAATATTTATTTGACTGCAGATGGCATAAGTTGAGTAAATATGTTCACAATAGCATTACGCTTATTTTTTTATAGATTATTTTGTCGTTCACATGATATGAAGTTATGTTTGATTTCAGATATGGACAGACATTTTAAAATATTGACCACAAGGTTTAGGCTAGGTATTTCAAGTTAAGCCACTCATCACTTTCGGAAAATAGCGATTCAATATTAATGATTTTGATTATGTCCCTTTGCAAAAGTGATAAAATGATGAGCTACATTTGGTTCATTTGATTTTTTCTAAGGAGCTTAGATATAGTTTTTTTTCACTTAAATATTTTTCGACAGCCTTGCCCTTCAAATTAACTTTGTTGATTTCATCTACAAGACATAACCCTATTTGAAACTGTTCACTTCCTCACAAAGTTTCAGTGATAGAAATTGTAACATCATAGTTTATTATGACTTCTTTAATGTTGATTGTATTTTGTTTTAATGTTTTGATTAATTTGTTTTCTTCTTTTTTCCCCCCGTCATTATGGGCTGTGGCCTTAAATGATTACACATTGAATCTCTCTCTCTCTCTCTCTCTCCCTCTCTCTCTCTCTCTCTCTTCTTTTTCTCTCTCTCTCTCTCTATCGTATATCAAAATTGGATACATCATTTGTTTTCCATCTCCCTTTTATAAATGTCTTGACACTGATGATTCAGTAAATGTTTAATGTAAACGTGGTTTATATCTGTTTAAAATATAAATGTAGGGAGGGATGAGAGTTTCCATTATGAAAACCAATAACAATGGATGTTAGATACGATAGTCTTTTTAATAGATTATTCTTCATATTTTTTTTATATTGTAAAGTGCCCTAAGGCATGGTGCTTAAATCATTTAGATCAGACTCCTCTCATGGGTATGATTGTGATCGTTTTGAAAGGTTTTTCCGTAAAAGGAACAGTATTTAACTTGATAGATGTTAAATGCTTTCTGTCAATTGACATGCAAGAGTTAATGTTTTACCCCTTAACAATTAATTGTTTTGATTAGTGAAAATACGAAAAATAAATTGTGTCCATTTGTTTAAACGCTTTGAAAAAATGAGCCCAATTTCTATTTGGTAATGTTAAGAAATACAACTTATGGAAAGTTTTTAAAGCAAATTATCCCTGTACCATTGAAGAATTTCAAAAAAGGTTTAAATTGTTGATCACCATGTTTGTCTACTAATTTTCATTGTATTAATCAAAGGGAAATATGTTGGCCAAATACTTTATTGGAAAACCTTCGATTTTGTATACTCAAAATTTGTTGGGAGATTTTTCTTAGACGCTATCTTTTTCTATGATTGGTTGTTTTGATTTAAGGTTTTAATAAGAAATTAAAAATAATGTTGTTTGTTCTTTGGGTATTTAAAATCCAATGACCTGTTCTGACATATCTTTTTGCATTGTTTTGGGGTTTTATGTTGGTGTTTTTCCTCTAATCCAAAATCATAAACATTATTTTGTGGCTTGCTTTGCAATGAACTGGGAACCCCCGTTTTATCCAAGCCACAATGTTTGTGTCCCGGGAATGTAATTATCATTTTTAGTGTTCCCTTTTTTCTGTTTCTCTCTCAATCTCTTCTCTTTGTCTCTCTCTTTCTCTTCCTTTCTCTCTTCTCTCTCTTTCTTGTCTCTCTCTTCTCTTTCTTTCTTTCTTTATCTTCAACAACACTTAATAGGAAATACCGTTTATTATGTTGTACAAGCATAATGTATGTATGTAGTGTAGTATGCTGTATGTAGAAAAGTATGATGTTGTATTATGATTATGGGATGTAAAAGTATGAAATTTTGAAAATAAGTTTATGATTATGTATTTGTATGTAGGGATGTAATGTTGTATGATGTTTGATATATGTATGTAATTTTGTTGCGCCACACAAACAAAAAAACTCCCCACCCCCACACTTTTTGGGAAATTTATTAACGTGAATCTTGTAAGCAACAAGAAGCGCTCAGTGTTTTTTTTTAAAATATCGAGGATTAATGGAATGACTTTTTTTTTTTAATCAGTCCCCCCTTTATCGGGTTTTTTTCAATTTTTCCTTTCCCCCCCCAACAAGGCCTATCTTTGGAAAAGCAAAGGGTTTTAATGTCGAAATGTTCTCAGGTTTTGGGGGCGGTTTATGTTAATCCGAAGGACTTAAAATAAAAGGGGGGAAACCTTTAAAACAGAAAGCAACATACCTTTTTTCCTTTTTACCTTTTAAAAAAAAGCCCCCAAATGTTTGAATAAAAGTTAGGACTTTTTCCTTTTTGGAAAACCCCATCAAAAACAAATTTTTCCCAATTTTTTTTAATGTAAACCTTTAAAAAAGGTTAATTTGGTTTGGGGTTTTTCTAAAGCAAAAGGACTAAGATTTTGGCTACAAAGCGTTTTTTCCGTTTTTTCCCTGCCCAAAGAGGACCCCTTTGATTTTTAGGCCCCCATTTTTCCCGTAAACATCTTTTGTCTACTGGGGAAGGAAAATGATGTAGACCCTTTATTATTTCCCCCTTAAGATGGTTTTTTTTTTTATTTTTAAGCAATTAGCAATGTAGTTTTAAGAAAGGTTTTAAAAATTGTTTAAGTTCTTTTTGAAAGGTTTTTTGCTCGAATTAATGGAGCCAAGTGGGATTTCTTTAAAAAAAAAAATGTGGAGTTTAGAATTCATGTCTTTCTTGAATTTAAGGGTAATATTTTCAGCAAAAAACTGAAAAGGGTTTTAAAAATTGGTTATCACTAATACTTCATGTTTGATGTGGGGAACCTAAATTTTTTTTTAAAAAGTTTTATCCCCAAAGATGCTGAGTGGGAATTTTTTGGTTTTTTTCAAAAAATTTGAATATTAGGATTCATTCAATTTCAAAATCTTTTACAAAATGTTTACCAGACAATGGATGCATTTGTTCGCAAATAAATAAAATGTATCTATCTGGGCAGTTTTTGTAATATGTTAATTTTTTTAAAAAAATTTTCCAAAAATTTTGGAACTGGATAAAAATGGGAATACATTTAGGAATTGGTTTCATTTTTTTCTTTCTTTTGTTTTTGGGGTTAATGTCTTTTATTTTCCCTGTTTGAGAAAAATTTTCATGGGGATTTGCCCCCTGCCTGATAATGTTTGGTTTAAAGAAACAAAGGGGTTTATTTTGTTGTTCCTTTTATTTTTGGGGCATGGTTTTGTGGTTTTGGGATTTTTCTTTTTCCCTTTGCAACACACTCAAAAAATTTATTTTGTTTTTATCCCAACTAAAACCCTCTTTGAGGGGCCTGGGAAAGGATACTATTAATTTAAAATTTTATTACAATTGGGGATCGTTAACCCTTTTTTGTTAAAATTTTTTATGAAATTTTATTGGTAAACCCAACTTCTATGGACTTGCTTTAAATTTTTTAATCCTTTTAAATTTTGGTGTAAATGGAAAACCAACCAGTTTTGGGGCACCCACCCCCTTTTTTTATCCACCCCAAAACACAACTAACTTTAAAAATATTAAAAAAAAGGGATTAGTTATGAACGTATCCAAATCAGGGGGGGTAAGTTATTACTTTAAAGGGTGTGACTTCATTCACAGTGTTGGGCAAGCTCTTCAGGTAGGTCAACAGACAAGCGGTGATCTTACAGGAGCCTCGAATGCCAGATGAAGTATGTTTCTTTTGCATTCGCCAGTAAATAAATGGTAAAATTCTATACTGACAGTTTTTGTATATGATACAGCTGGCTTACTAGTCCAAAAAGGACTGTGCAGCACATCTTGCAGGTCAACAGTGACTACATGTTTTGATGGACATATTCAGAAATGTGTTTGTCTGCTTTCTTTTTTTTTCTTTTCTCGTTCTTTCTTTCCTTGTTAAATGTTCCTTTGGAGCTTCTCCTTCTGCTTCACTAAGTGTCCCATCAACTTTCTTACAGTAGTGCATTGTGCAGGTCATACACTGGTCTTTCTTGGGATGTGAAAAGATAGTTTCGAGTTTTTGTTAAAAGATGTTTCTACACTGCCTTGATGACACCGGCTCTATTCTTCGTATGTTACAGCTTCAGTGTACAGCTGGTGCACTTTACAGGTGCTGAGTTTTGGTGATAGGTACTCTCCCTGTGTGTCTACACACACACATACATAACATATCCATCCATACATCCATCAATGCGTGCATACACACACACAAACTCACACACACACACAAACATACATACAATCATTTGTAGACTATAGGAAACGTGTTATAGCTATAAATAATATTACTACGTTTATGCACTTATTTGTTATCATTGTTAACCCTTTTTAGTGTACTATGTTACACATAGCAATATATATGCGATTCAATGCACACAACCATCAATGTAAGTGCCCCCTTCCTCAGCCTTCTCATTCTCTGAAATCACTTTGATTGAACAGATGTAAAAATTGAAGCAAAAACAACAACACACACACAAGTGCGCGCACGCACGCGCACACACACATTCAAACACATACATTCACACACATACATACATAAATATATACATACATACATATTTGCACGCATGCATGCATGCATATATGCAACAGTAACAAGAACAACAACATACACACACGCGCGCGCGTGCGTACACACGCATACATCCTTACAATAAAACTGTAAACCAATGTCCTGGGTGAGAATGAACGCAGAACATCTTTCGCGCATGTTAACTTTTGATACACTTTTTGTGAGAGTAGGCCATTGTAGGTGTGAATGCTTGCGTTTCCAGAGTTGTCTGTTAGTTTTAACATTTTAGTGTGGATGCGATTACATTTTGTACTAAAGCCATGTTGCGTTCGTAACACTTGGATCTGTTTCTCTGAAAACTGTAATAGATTCATAAGCTTAGGCAGACATTATTAATGTGCACACAGTAACACAGTGGTCAGGAGCACCAGCTAATTCCACACACACCACAACTACAGCACACAGCACCACAGACCCGCGCCTGCTACAGTACATCACCCAGTTCACCCACGCGTAAATGGGTACTGCCTCTTTAGGGTCAAGAAGTAAAGCGACGAGGGAGTACGGAGAAGTGTGCACCGCCCCTCAATATGACTGGCCCTAGAGAGTGAGGTCTCTGACACCTTGTCCCCTACGACCTTATAGGTTATGGGATCTTTACCTCCTTTACCTTACACAGAAACACGATGCATGCATGGACACAGACAGACAAGGAAGATATACCAGCACACCACACACACACACACACACACACACACACACACACACACACACACACACACACACAAGCACGCACGCACGCACACGGAGATCTCGTTAAGATAAATGCTTTACAAGAACGTACTGCATTCGTTATTACTGAAAGTGTCACAGATCCAGCCATCAGCACACAAACTCAAGTTTGGATCGCACTTGCTTCCCGGAGGTAGTCCTGTAAAAACAACACAGTTTGGTGTCCATTTGTCCGCACTGCTCCATAGCCATAGGTAATAGTGGGTTTTTCACACACACACACACACACACACACACACACACACGCACGCACGCACGCACGCACGCACGCACGCACGCACGCACCACACACACACACACACACACACACACACACACACGCACACACGCGCGCGCACGTAAACTTTGACTAAGTGGCTCCGGAGTCATGTCCGCAGAAAGTCTTGAGATAGTAGAAGTAGTAGAAGTAGTTGTAGTAGTAGTAGTAATAGTTGCAGTAGTAGTAGTAGTAGTAGTAGTAGTAGTAGTAGTAGTAGTAGTAGTAGTAGTAGTAGTAGTAGTGGTGGTGGTAGTGGTGGTAGTGGTGGTACTACTACTTCTACTACTGCTGATAATGATAATGATAACAATAATAGTAATAATAATTATACTACTACTACTACTACTACTACTAGTACTACTACTATTACTACTACTAGTAATACTAATAAGGAAGCTTACTCTTACTCTTTCAAAACCTCTCAAAATGGAATGTGGAGTCCCGCAGGGATCAGTCCTGGGCCCTGTTTTCTTTACTCTCTACACTGCTCCACTCTCACATAATAATAAACAACCACCATATTGATCATCATTTCTATGCCGATGACACTCAGCTTCAGTGCAGTGATACTGTTGAAAACTTGCCTTCCCTCCTGACAAATATGTCCTACTGCCTTCAAGACATTCAAAACTGGATGACTCAGAACAAGTTACAACTTAATGCCGATAAAACCGAAGCCATGCTCATAGGGACCCAAAATAAACTTTCCTCTATCGCAAAAAACTTCAATAGAATTCGGCAATACGTCAGTTCCTTTGTCCAACTCTGAAGTATTTAGGAGTAGTTCTTGACAACACACTCTCTATGAAAAAATTCATCACCCAGACCTGCCAGTCTTGCTACTATCAATTACGGCGCATAAGCGCGATTCGCAAGTATCTGTCCACTGATGCAACTTCCAAGCTTGTCACATCTCTCATTCTTTCACGTTTAGACTACTGTAATTATCTTTTGGCTGGCCTATCAGCATCATCTATCCACTCTCTTCAACGCATACAAAACTCTGAAGCTCGACTGGTCCTAAGAAAGAAAAAATCTGAACACATCACTCCTCTTCTGCGATCTCTTCACTGGCTGCCTGTCTCACAAAGACTGGAGTATAAAATCAATACCCTCTGTTTCAAATGTCTCCACAAATCTGCACCCTCTTATCTCTGTAACTGTCTTCATCTGTACACTCCATCCCGTTCCCTTCGTTCAGCCGTAGATACTTTGTGCTTTCAAACACCCAGATTCAAACAAACCACTGTTGGCCGTCGCTCCTCTGTTTCTGGTCCATCCACCTGGAATGACCTCCCTCTTTCACTTCGCCAAAAGCCTTCACTTGATACCTTCAAATCCAGCCTCTAAACACACTTATTTCCTACCTGAGACTTTCCCCCCAAATATCTGTCCCTAATTTTCAACAGCATCTTTCACCTTCTAAGTGTTGTTCCGAGTGTGTGTGTGTGTGTGTGTGTGTGTGTGTGTGTGTGTGTGTGTGTGTGTGTGTGTGTGGTGTGTGTGTGTGTGTGTGTGTGTGTGTGTGTGTGTGCGTGCATGCGTGCATACGTGTGCGCGCATGGTTTTTGAAATCTAGTGTTCATTATGTTTAAGGAGAGTTGCATGCCTGTAAATGATTGAGTGCAAGTGCTTCGATTTGTTTTGTTTTTTTACAAGATTCAGCGCTATATTAATTCCATATTATTATTATTATTATTATTATTATGACTAAAGCACTAGGCATTTACAACAGCACGACGCATAATACAGTATACCTGTAGAGTGTTTATGAACCATACATCCTTGCTGGTGCCAGGCTCTAGTTAAGCTATGTTTTCATCACAGCTGTATAGCATTTTTTCTCAAGCAGCGGTGCTCTAGAAGCACATCACCTCGATCCTGGGAATTTATCCCACGTAAAACTTGTCTGTTATCCTTTTACTAGATTGGGATGGCTAGGCGGGTGATAATCTTTTAGACGAAACAGTATCATCCCAAGGTTTGTCAACACAAATTGTAACATTAAAAGATCCCATGACAGGAACAAAATTAGGAGTTGATGTTCTGTGATTTGCATTTCAGCATATTTTACCTGACCACAAAATGGGTTTAGTCTGTATTTTGACTGTTAGTCTGTTTTCTAAGATACGTCAATTCTTCACATTATAGTATGAGTTTCAGATATGTCTCTTGAATACCCTCAAACTGCAGCCAAATGAAACTTGTCAGATTCTTACCATTTGTCTTTTTACATAATTGTAAAACTTGTTTGGCACTTGTGTGTCTAGATAAGTTCATGTTATTCCAAGAACACCAATACGTTAACTTGATACCACACATAAAGACCCTGCCTGACAGAATGGGCAACAAATACCAGTCAGTTCCTTTAAGAGAAACAGTAGCTGATTATGCAATGGTTTGTTTAAGCTTTGCTGTTTCATGATGGTAGATTACACATACTTTGCAGCTACTTGTACACAGTTCTCGTTAACATATCCTTGAGTGTAGATTTTACTTCGGCAGCTACTGATCACACGTGATTCAAGTCAGCATTTTTCCACTCATAGTTGTGTAACCTGCTGCTGATTGTGCATAATTTATTGTAGCAATAATGTTATGGACTGTAGATTTTTTGTAGGTTGCGGGTAATGACTCTGAACTCAAGTTAACACTTCATGGAGTTCAACTTATGTATAATGAGGTGCTGGTTACTCAAATGAAGTAAACATGTAACTGATTATAAAGTATACTATGCACTCAGCCACTGGTTATGCATCATTTAGCATTTCACAGATTGTGGATAATGTACAGCCACCCATCATTTTTGCAGATTTCAAGTTACTAATGATTTCGTTGTATGACCAGCAGGCAGTACGCAAGATAATGAGGTACCAAATCCTGACACATTCAGGCACGACAGCAAACCCATAGAGGAGTAGAAGTAAGTGGGAGCCTTGCCGATTTTAAAACACATAAGTGCTGTTCCATAAGAACTTCCTCCAATGAGGACGGCCATCTTGATGATTTTTG
>CM054164.1:15399713-15424713 GCA_028751875.1 Rapana venosa
GTTAACTTGATACAACACATAAAGACCCTGCCTGACAGAATGGGCAACAAATACCAGTCAGTTCCTTTAAGAGAAACAGTAGCTGATTATGCAATGGTTTGTTTAAGCTTTGCTGTTTCATGATGGTAGATTACACATACTTTGCAGCTACTTGTACACAGTTCTCGTTAACATATCCTTGAGTGTAGATTTTACTTCGGCAGCTACTGATCACACGTGATTCAAGTCAGCATTTTTCCACTCATAATTGTGTAACCTGCTGCTGATTGTGCATAATTTATTGT
The DNA here is from genome assembly GCA_028751875.1 of Rapana venosa. NCBI lineage: Eukaryota > Metazoa > Mollusca > Gastropoda > Neogastropoda > Muricidae > Rapana > Rapana venosa. The sequence continues at coordinate 15,399,998 of CM054164.1, forward strand.
AGCAATAATGTTATGGACTGTAGATTTTTTGTAGGTTGCGGGTAATGACTCTGAACTCAAGTTAACACTTCATGGAGTTCAACTTATGTATAATGAGGTGCTGGTTACTCATAATGAAGTAAACATGTAACTGATTATAAGGTATACTATGCACTCAGCCACTGGTTATGCATCATTTAGCATTTCACAGATTGTGGATAATGTACAGCCACCCATCATTTTTGCAGATTTCAAGTTACTAATGATTTCGTTGTATGACCAGCAGGCAGTACGCAAGATAATGAGGTACCAAATCCTGACACATTCAGGCACGACAGCAAACCCATAGAGGAGTAGAAGTAAGTGGGAGCCTTGCCGATTTTAAAACACATAAGTGCTGTTCCATAAGAACTTCCTCCAATGAGGACGGCCATCTTTGATGAATTTTTGCAGCCCCAAAGGAAGAGGGGATACCCGTTGAAATCAGCTAATAGGACTTGCCTGCTGCAATCACTTGTCTCACCTGCTACATCACCGTTTTCCACATTGGTTAAGGCAACCGTTGGTAATGCCATGGTCCCCCTACCCTACTTGCTTTGGTCTATAGACTCATGGATTCTCATCCTCAAGCTTTTTGGTATTTTTTAAGTCTTTCCTAGTTCTTACCTTAAGAGACACTTTTCATGGTGTTCGTATCTTGGTTTCATAGTGCATGGCCTACATATATAGTTTCCGTTCATTTATGAAAATAAGACGTCTCCTTATTATTCCCAGTTCGTACAATATGTTTTCAAAAGTTCTTTTATACGTACAAATTACTCTGAGCAGCCTTCTACATGAAACACATCTCAGCTGCTGTGATACTTTTTCCATGGTCCTTTCTTTGTGTCATGGATTCATAGACATGTAGCATGACAGGCCATACTAAGCATTTCTTTATTTTCATTTTCTGCTGGTAAGTAATGCTGTAATCGTTTCATATGTTATTTACTTGGGTCAGTCTAGTTTTAGTCAAGCCTATTCTTGACCTTATGTGCTTTGTTTACGGTCTGTCATTTGCTTTGACTGAAACCAGATAATTAAAGTCTGTGACATTTTCTAACGGAAATTTTGTCAATCTTGATTTCATTCTTTATAATCGACAGCTCGTTTTGGCAACAGGAAACACTTTTGTCTTTTTGGCCTTGAGCTTGAGACAGGCTTTTCTTCGTCTACCCCTTGTCATACTCTCCTCGTGCTAAATATGGTAGTGGCTGGCTGTGCCCTATCATGAGCGCAGTGTACATTTGCTATGGTTCTCCTGAACTAACGACACCAAACCTGCCTTCTTCACTGTAACCAAAGGAGATGAATAAATGCTATGTATATACAGTGTCGCTTTGCACAGCTTGATCCTAGTGATCATAGACTAAAGTGTAGTTTCCAGGACCAGAGGACTGTAGAGCAAGGTGTTCCCTACGAACAAGCTCACTGTGCTGGAGGCCCCATATGCGGTGGGATTTTCCCTTTCATGAATGGCGCTATACCCTGACAAAGCAAACTTTCTTCGCTTTCTTAAACAAAGTTTCCTAGAGTGCCACTACAGCCAGTTTCTCCTCTCCCGACAGAGACTTGCAACTCAGCCCTACCCACTGCTACACCATGGACATTCCATTGTAACATGGTTTATAGAGTTCACATTTAGTTGTTTGCTCATTTCATATCAGTGATTTCACCAGAGAGCGCTGCATAACAGTGTTCCGGCATTAAAATTATCTCTGTGTTTTTTCCCTCCACACAACTGGTTCCAGTTCCAAACTGTTATAGGAGAGGAACTGGTTTGTCCTTTTACTCCAGGGGTCGGTAGTTTAAACCCTAGATGGGAGCGTGTGTTTTTATGCCCAACAGGGCGCATATCAGTTGGTTTAGGGTCCCCGCTAGTGGCTGTCTTTGCTGGAGTTGGAATAGGCTCTGTGTTGCTTGGTTGGCTGTATGCAGCCAGCTCAGAGCTGGGATTCTCCATGCTGAAGTCAGTGTAACACATAATTGAAGCAAAAATTTATTCCACTACTGCTTAAGACATATTATTTTAGTTTTTAAATGAGATCCCCTTTTTATTTTAACCCTCTAAACGTCCATCTCCAAATGCTAAACAGGACACTTCCTGGACAATGAAGTATGGGCACCCTGACAGTTTACACAGATACCAACCTAGCTTAATACATGAACTGCTTTTTGATAACATAACAAACGAGTATAAAAATGAGTCTCACTGCATATGCGCCTGGTACATGATGCGCCCGGAACACATTCATCAGTGGATCTGCACGGATAACCGACCCTGACTTCTGAAAACAAATTTATCAATGTGTTACATTTTTTCAAGCAGATTCGTTTATTGAAAAGATAATGATCATATGTTAACATGGATAATGACGGTCAAATTGACTAGAGCCCCAGGGGATGGTGGTTTGCTATACTAGAGGTGTGGGCAGTGGAGATCACCCTGCGTGTCTCTCCCTGGCACCTCTACAATCTGGCACTTCGGTGACAAAAAGGGCACGCTACAGCGGTAAGTCCCCTGATCAACATTGCCTCTCCATCTGAATGCTGTTGTGCGCAAGTCATCTGGCTGCATCCTTCGCGAGGTGACCGCTGTGACCGGTTAACTTGCGTCCCCCAGACAGAACACAACAGAGGTACAAGTTGTCACGCTCCTTAATGGACTGTGGCTAAATCCCCACCTGTTCCCATTCTATCATCCGGACAACAACAAACAAAGAACACGAAGAAAAAGTTCCAGATTTTATTGTTCACCTTTCAAAAGACAATGCATTAGACAAATACTTTAATTCACTCTTCAACACACAAATTCAAGACACAGTTTAAGACTTAACCTTATATTCCCCTCATCTGAGACCAGCTTGAAAGATGGTCCTCTCCCACTCCCCTCACTGTATCAGCACTTCAACACACAGACAGTATTGTGAAGCTCCCTGGCTGCAGAGATGCTCAGGGCAGACTGAAGGTGGCCAGGCAGTGGGGAGAAGGGAAATGGGTCATGGGGAGAAGAGATGGGTACAGGAGATAAACAGGGATGGGAATTCTGGAGGGTGAAGGAAAAGCCACCTGTGACTCTCTTCAGGGCACACCAGGGAATTCCCCTCTCCAGGCACGACTCCACTTCTGGAGACACCCACAGGAACCTGTCACTATACGTGACAATACACCCCTACCTTAAATTCAAACCACCCAGTTTGAACCATAACCAAGACATGGTGAACATAATAATGCAGTACAATACAGACATCACTAACCAATCTGGTGACAAAGTGTCATCTCAATGAAAAGAAACTCCTGGTAACAACAAGCCTGGCAACAACCAGCACTAAAGACCACCGAACCCAGTGACAACCAACCACAGTGACAGGTTTCTCAAGACAGATCACTTACATCATCATCATCATCATAATAATAATAATAATAATAATAATGTATAGAATTTATATAGTGCTGAATCTTGTAAAGCAACAAATCAAAGATGACCTAAACTTACCTCCACAACTACAAGATTAAACACCCTTGGAGCACACATTCCCAAAATGTCAAGTTGTCATCAAAAGAATAAGAACTTAAACCCCAAAAAACCCACGGGCATCCCAGACATTTATTCATTAGAATTCAAGAAAGAAAAAAGACAGGCTTACACTGGAAGGTAATCGAAACTGGAAAACAAATCAAATCCCTGCCTTATGACCTTTCCTAATCACCACCAGTTGCTGAAGGGTAATTCCCCTACTTCCCACAGAAAAATGACTGGCAAAGTCTGACCCAACATTTTCCCTACCAGGAATGGCTTCTATGGTATAGGCAAATGGCTATAGTTGCAGTGCCCACCTTGTCAGCTGTCCACTAGTGGACTTGGCTCTTTCCAGATACTGAAGAGGAGCATGGTCAGTTTGGACGATAAACTCTTGACTATACAAGTAGGGCTCAAATTTATGTACACCCCAGACCAGCGCTAGACACTCCTTTTCATTGGTTGGGTAGTTCCTCTCTGCTGGGGTCAGTTTCTTGCTTGCACAACCAACAGGCTTGATCCCCCACCCCTGGTCCTGGAGAAGCAATGCTCCCAAGACAACATCAGATGCATCAGTCCCCAAGATGAATGGTTTTGCCAAATCAGGGAGGCAGCACACTGGCTTACTGCTGAGTATGGTTTTCAGCTGTGAAAACACCCTTTCACAGGATTCATCCCACAAGATCCTGGTAGGTTCTCTTTCCTTTGTTCTATAGTTAAGAGGCAATGGAATCTCTGCAAACTAAGGCACAATGCAGCGGTAATAGCCAACCAAGCCCAGATATCCTCTCAGTTGTTTTCTTAGTCTTAGGATGGGGAGCATCACGAATCTTATCCATGTTAACATTGTTGGGCCAGATTTTGCCTCTGCCAACTCAATGACCCAAGTAGTCCAACTCTTGAAACCCCAGGAAACACTTAATAAGCTGGGAAATAAGATGACACTCTTTCAGCCTTCCCAACACCCTGTTGAATGCGGAGATGATCTGTCTCATTTTCAGTTGTGATGAGACTGTCATCAATGAAGTTATTCAATTTAGGAAGCCCCAAAGGCAGCAACAACTTCCTCATAATCTGGCTAAGTACAGCCCCTGCAGTTTTAAGGCCAATTGACAAAGCACGTAATTGGAAATGAGAATTGAGAATGCCATTTTAAGATGATGAGAATAAAGAACCGGTATCTGCCTATAGCCCTTGGACAAATCATGCTTGAAGAAGAAGTGCCTTTCTTACAACTTTGCATAGAGGGCTTCAATGTTTAGCATGGGTTCAGAATTAAAAAAAACATGCCTTTGTTGATTCAGCAGAAGTTGACACAAAAGCAGGTTTTCATATCCCTCCCTTTGACCAGAACTATTGGAAAAGAGTGCGGTGATGAGGATGGTTCAATGACTCCCAATCGAAGCATGGACTGACCTTTCTCATGTATGGTCTCATACTTGGAATACAGACGTGGGTACTGCCTTGTCCTCATAAGAGAGTCTGTGTTCAGGAGAATGGAACACATCTCTAGGTTGGCGCAGCTAGGCAAATCCGTGAGCACATCACCAAACTCCTAATCTAAACCCCTGATAGCAGTTCCTAAGCTTGGGTTATTGGCACCCACGATAACATCATCTGGCCCTTTGTCAGACTCTAATGGGACTAGTGGTATGTCCTGGCTCACCATCCATGTCCCCCCCCCACCCCCCACTGTTCTCCATCCTCCTCCAAAACTGCCAATGCTAATGAGACCTTGGGCACTTGTTCAATGAACTGTTTTAACATATTGGGATGGAACAGCTTCTCTTTGGAGCCAACCTGAATGCAGGAATCTGCCAACGTCACTTTTCACTTGACAGTGAAAGGACCTTGCCACTATAACTCCAGCTTCTCCTTCCAGCCAACTCTCTAGCCCTCTGCAAGCTTGGGTCTTGGCTCTGCTTCTCTGCCAACATCTCATGAGTCACTTGTACTTCCACACTTGGGATACCCAGGAACAGAAGAGGCTAAGATCACTTAGCAGCATGAGCCTTGTTTCCACGCTCCAACAATCTTGGGATTGACATAATAGAGGTACTTTGTGATAGTGCCATCAAATTTCCATGCCGAATTGCCAATAAGAACATCTTCAACTGGTGCCTCCATCACAGCTACATCGAAGTGACCACAGATGAATGGGGTTTCAAAGCCAACCTGAAAGTTAGGCAGCACAGACAAGCACTTAGGCTTCACTAAAACAATCTGCACTGTGGTTCCAGTGATTGAATGGGGAGAGACTGAGTGACAGGTAACTACAATCATGTGAGCCCCAGTGTCTCAAAGACCCCTAACGACCCCACCATCAACTCTGCCTTTGCAACATGGAGTGTATGGCTTGGAAGCACAGAAGATACACAGGGTGGGTGGGGCCATGAAAACTATTCCCTGGAACACTCATGCCTGACTACTGCAGCGCCTTTCATAGGCTGTCTTTAGTCTCTGGAAATGGCCATCCTTCCCGCACTTGAAACAAACAAATGACTGATAAGCTTCCCCTCTTCTAGGCTTCCCTTTAGAATTCCTAACAGGTCCTAAACACTGCAGAGACCTAACATCTTGACCTGGCTTCTGCTCAGAATTATGCTGCCTAGCAAAGCTCTTTTCAGTTCCAGAATTAGACTATGGCTTCCCATTTTTAAGTCTAAAGTTCTTCTCTTAAGCTCTCTTAGCTAACCAGCCTGCCCTTTTTGCTATGAAATCTTTGTTGCAATCCAAGCAACATCCTTGGACCTACCAGGGTTCTTCGTTCTGGACCTCAATGACAAGTTCTAGCGTCAGTGTCGAGAAGCTGCTCTTGCAGAACAGATCCCTAATATCCTCCCCCTTATTCTCAACCAAGCCACTTGCATAGGCACCAGCGAGAGAGGCATGTCTTCAGGCAAGCCAGAACATGCTCAAATGTTTCTTTGACTGCCTTCTACATAGACCTAGACATAAACTTCTTCTGGTACGACTCTGCATCAAGTCGAAACACTCACAAGAGAGTGACCTTCAGAACATTGTAACTCTGTATGTGTTCAGGAGAGAGACTCGGATATGCGTCCCTAGCTCAGCCCTGCAGAAATGTGAGCAAATGTGCAGCCAAGTCTCACACTTACACTTATTCAAACCTGTTATATGTTCAAAATGCTTTAGAAATTTGTCTAGGTTATCCTTCCCATCAAAAGGCTGGATGCTGAACTGTTGGGCATTATGGATTGACATCTCTTCCTGCTTCAGCTCTAGCTTCCTCTCAGACATATCTTTCTTCCTCCTTTTCTGTCTCTCTGTAACTGCACTCTTCCTCTCTAACATGCCTAACCTCTTCCTTTTCCTCTAGCCAACTGGCTTCCCTCCTTTCCTCTAAACACATAGCCCCTTCCTTTTCTTCCTCTCTCAAACACCTAGCCTCTTCTCTTTCCTCTAGCCATCTGGTTTCCTTCATATCCTCTAACCATCTGGCCTTTTCCTTTTCTGCCTGCCTCCTTGCTTCCTGCCTTTCATTTTCTACTGCATCTATAATGAAATGTGCCAGCACTTCTTCTGATAACCCTAATTCAGAGCCCGACCTGCGGAACTTAGCATATAAAGATCCTTCTCAGAAAAAAACAACTTCACTTTTGCATTCACTCCTACGAGAGTCACAAACACCTCAGAAGACTCATCCCCCATTGTATCACTAGTCTTTGACCCTGGAGTTGCTGGCAAACTAGAAGCAGTCCTACCTGTAGACATTTTGGTGACTTACCTAAAACTTATCCTAAACACTGAGAGAACGTTTCCCCAAAGAAAAAGGTTTAACTGGCCTTGTTAGGCTTATATCAACATGGAAAGAAAGCTCACTATGTACCCACACCATAATATGGTTCAAACTTTGCAGACACTAATAACCACAGCTGGGGTCAATCTACATATTCTTTAACTAACCCGTCCATTGAATCAACCGGGGTGCAAAGGAAAAAAGAAAAACAAAGACTCTAGAAATTGCACTTTAAACAAGACAAACAAAACAGGACACCTACCACACAACCCACCTAGCTATCCTAACAGTTACCCCGCATCTCCACCCATTGTCACGTTCCTTAAGGGATTATGGCTAAATCTTCACCCACGCCCACTCTAACTATCTTCTCGACAACAACAAGCACAAACACAGAAAAATGTTCCAAATTTTACTGCTCATCTTGCAAAATACAATGTATCAGACATATACTCAAATTCACTTTTAAGCACACAAAATCAATGCACACTGTAAAACGTAACCTTATATTCCCCCTCCTTGTAATTAACAGTTCTGAGACCAACCCGAAAGATGCTCCCTTCCCACTCCCCTCACTGTATCAACACTTCAACACACACACAGTATTGTGAAGCTCCCAGGCTGCGAAAATCCTCAGGCTAGGCTGAAGGTGGCCAGGGAGTGGGGAGAATGGAAATGGGTTATGGGGAGAAGAGGTGGGGGTACAAGGGATAAACAGGGATGGGAAATCTGGAGGGTGGATGAAAAGCCACCTGTGACTCTCTTCAGGGCACAACAGGCAGTACCCTCTCCAGGCACAGCTCCACTTCTGGAGGCACCCACAGGAACCTGTCACTGGAAAGGAAATGGGGAGCATCCTGCACCCCAAGGAAGATGTTAACAAGATGGACAGCACAACAGAGAGCAAAGATCAAATTCTCATGAGCTTGAACCACTTCAAGGATGACTGCTTCCCCCTGCTCTCCAAGTAGAGACACAATTTAATGTGGCGTCGAAAAGCTGGCTCTAGAACAGTGGCCAACGAATTTCCTCAGCCAAAGACTGACTCCTCCTAACCTCAAGTCAAAACTCCTCCTATTTACTGCTACTGCTACTCAGCTGACTATCCAAACCCCTATTCACAACCAGGAACTTCACGAGAAGCCAACCTGCATGCAAAATTGCAGAGGTAAGGAAATGTGCATGCCACTAAGCTGGAGTTTACCACATACATGAAAAATGCGTATGCACACACAGAAAGACACTAGCACGCACGCACGCACGCACACACACACACACCACACACACACACACACACCACACACACACACACACACACACTCACAGAGAGAGCAAGCATGTAGTCATGCACATAATAACGTGCAGAATAATGCTAACAATGACAGAAGTCTAACCTCATTAGAAAAAAAAAATCATTTAAGGAAAAGTCTACCATAAAACACCTGAGAGGAGGGGAGACTTTGCCTCCTTAATGTATGCCATGCAGGTCCACCAGTGTGTGGATATGCCTTTACACCAGGTATGGATCAAATACCCAGAGGACACTCCATGGTTAATAGGTGGAAAAGGGAAACCTGTCTCCCAATGGCTGTGAAGGCATGGGAGGATGATCTTGAGGGTAGACTGGACTCTGCAGCTCAGTGAAAGCAACCAATCTAAGAGAATGATCACTCTGATGAAGAAACAACACCCCAATGTGGGATACCCTGTGCCTGACTTACCATCAGATAGGTGGTCTAATAATAACACACCTGTCTAGAAAGCAAAAAGTCTGGGTCAGAAGTGTGCAGTGATTCAATTCCCGTTTGGACCCAAAACTGTTGCCCCATCCATCAATAATGAATGGAATTTATATAGCGCTGTATCTTGCACATACAAATCAAAGCGCTTGCACTCAACTCATTCTTGCACAGTCATGCAACCAATAGCAATTAATAATTTTAACAGGTCCAAATGTGCACTACACACACACATAAACACACACACATACACATATACAGAAGTTATACACTTTGGCAGGGTGATGGGATTTTTGGCTGTTGAAAAGCAAGGATAGCTATGAAATGAAACAGGATATCTTGAGGCCGAATTTAAAAGTGTCACAAAAAGGCCTTTGGCAAAGAGAGTTAGGGAGGCCATTCCAAATTGATGGACCAGAAACACTGAAAGAGGGACAGCCGAGGGTGGACTGGCTGAATCTAGGTATTCGTAAGCACAAGGAATCTGCAGCAGAGTGAAGGGAACAAGAAGGAGTGTGCAGATGAAGACATTCACAGAGGTAGGGGGGTGCTGTTTTGTGGAGACATTTGTAGCAGAGAGTACTGATCTTATAGTGTATTCTTTGTGGCACAGGCAGCTAGTGGAGAGATCGCAAGAGAGGGGTAGTGTGCTGAGATTTTCTTTTTTTTCTGAGGACTAGTCGAGCTGTAGAGTTTTGAATATGTTGAAGGGAGTGGATAGATGATGCTGGCAGACCAGCCAAAAGAAAATTGTAATAGTCCAGACGTGAAATAATGAGATATGCCACGGGTTTGAATGTTGTGCCTGTGGACAGGTACTTTCGAATTGCACAAATATATCATAATTAAATACAATAAAGCAAGACTTACCTCGTAAGTTGAAGCTGTTTGTAGATTCTTGCAAATGTTGACCGAATGTAGCCCCTTCATAGTTGCAGAGAAAACAACTTAGCACAGAATGATCAGTGCCCTCAGCGCTATATGAATATCCCTCTTTCAACAGAGATGCCAGAAAATTTACAGCTGTGGCCAGAGGCGGTAAAACTGAATCCACTTGTTGCTCACACGCGTACCTCTCCCACTTTCGTATCTTCACATCATACATCTGTTTTGTTGCCGGTCGCCATGAGAATAGTGGTAGTGTCCTCAGAAAAACATTGTGTTCTGAATCTGTCCCGGACACTTTGCAGACTAACAGAGTCAAGATTTTGCTTAGTGGGTGTTTCATCTCCTTTTGACTTGGTTGTGTCAGTAGAGTGTTTTGGGCTGACAAGAGGACTGGCCTGGCTCTGAGAATTTCCATTAGTGCTGGCCAAAAAGGTTGGTTTTTCCATGCTGGTACTACTATAATAATAATAAGCAGCGTCGAGCGCGGTTACCAGTTGGATGGGTGACCGTTTGCGCGTCTTGGCTTCAGTACAGTTCCCCCAGTTCACCCAGCTGTATAAATGGGTACCTGCCCTCTTTAGGGTCAGGGAAGGTAAAGCAGCGAGGGAGAGGAGATGGGCGCCGCCCTCAATATGCTGGCCCTAGAGAAGTGAGGTCTCTGACGCCTCGCTCCCCTACGACCTTATAGGTTATGGGACTCCTTTACCTTTTTTCCTTACTACTATAACCCCTCTTGTTTTGTCTTTCTTTAACTTTGCCAGGACATGGGATATAATGCTGAAAGGGGGAAAGCAATAGACAGTTTCATTAACCAAATGCATACTAAATGCGTGAATAGCACATGCTCTTGGGTCAGGCAAGAAAGACACATATCTGGAAAAGTGACAATTTAATCTAGACGCAAACAAGTCAATGTCAGGTTTTATATCTAGAATATTCAGAGCATCAGAGAGAAGTGAATCAAGTTTCCACTCTGTGTCTATGTGGCCATGTCTAGACAGCCTGTCAGCTTCAATATTATCAAATCCAGAGATGTGGGCAGCACTGAGCCATATGTTCCTGCTTTCACACCAATGTCAGATTTGCTGAGACACGTCATTCAGCTGTTTTGATCTGTTAGAACCCATGTTGTTAATACAACCATCTGTGCTTGTGTTATAAGACATGATTTTTATGAGAACATTCAGTTGGTCATGCAACAAAGATTTAAGAAAAAAAGACAGCTAATAGTTCCAATGAGTTTATATGTCCTTCTTTGTCTTTCTCACTCCACCAGCCTTGTGCTTGGGCTTTGGTCTCAACAATCCAAGCACCCCATCCTGTATCTGAGCTGACTGTCTTCATAGTAACAGTGGGATCTGACCTCTGAATAGGAGCCTTTTGTTTATTTATGTTACTGATCCATCATTCTAGCTCTGTTTTCCCTTCAGCTGATAACACTGCAGACTTATTCCAGTTTGCCTTACTTATTTTAAGTGTGCACAACAAGAAAACAAGAAACCATTAGTGCAATACAAGATGCCAGAGATCTTATGGTAACAATTTTCTGACTAAATAACTCTTTGCATGCACACAACAGTTTCTGTTTCCATTCATCTGACAGAATCTCATCCTTTGGATGAGACTATAAACCGAGGCCCCGTGTGCGAACTCATGCAGAACATCTTGCGCACACCTTAAATCCTGTTCTGCCTTTCAAGGGAGTAGGCCATTGTGTGCCGGTTGGAACAGATGACAAAATTTACAAAACCACATACACACGGGGACTGGATGTAAAAAAAAGCACATGAGTGCTTATTCCATTATCCTCGATATAAAAAAAAACCATGTCATCTGAGCGCTTTGATTTGTTGCTTCACAAGATTCAGCGCTATGTAAATTCCATACATTATTATTATTATTATTATCAGCATGACGGACATGTCTATGGAGGTTTTTTTTAAACCCAGGTATGTGACTTCTTGCACAGGTATAAACTGAGATTGTTTTCATGTACATAGAATCCTAGATAGTCTAACAATTGTATTGTGTCTGTCACACACTGTACAACTTCTGTTTCAGTTTCTCCAACAATTAAACTATCAACAATGAATGAAGGTATCAGGTGATCACTATTATGTAAGCGTGCTAGGACAGGTTTCATACGTTTTGTGAATTTTCTGGGAATCAGACTGAGTCTCATGGCAGCTGCTTGAAAACAGTACCGTTTCCCTCTCCATCTGACTTTCAGGTATTTCTGAAAGTCTCTTCTACTGCTAAGATGTAATAGGCATCTCTCAGATCAATTGATGCAAAATAACAATTTTGCGTCACTCGATCCAAAGCTGTATGTATTGTTTCTATCTTAAATTTCTTACATTCCACCCTTTTATTTAGATATTTCAGCTTCAAAATCATTCTAAATGACCCATTCTTTTTCCCTCTAACAATGCTAGCTTAGACAATTTGTCCTGATTATGGAAAGGATTATTTAATAATACCTTTGTTCAGATTGTTTACTTGAGACTGAGGGACACAGTGGAAAGGCTTTTGGGCTTGTGATTTTCAGTTCTAAACTGAGTGAAAGAAAGACAGTTTTTGCAATGACTGACATTACAGCCTAAGTGTCCCAAATGGCAAACGCGGGGCAGCTGTGTGGATAAAAAAAAATAAATAAATAAAAAAATAAAAAATATATATAATATATATATATATATATATATATATATATATATGTATATATATATATATATATATTATATATAATATATATATATATTATAAGGCGTGTTGATCAAAACGTATGAACTTAAAAATTTTCAGCAGAGGCAAACGGATAGACAACCCGTAGTGAAATGTTTATGCCTTAAGAGATGACCAGCACCATCGCCCGATTCCTCCCTGGGTCCAGCAAGCGCAAAAACTCCTCAACATCCTCAGCCTCCGACTCGTGTACAAGTCCCACTGCCTTTGAAGAAAAACCTAAGCAGGAAAAAAAGAAATTGAAACAGGACATAACAGAAAGTTTAAACAACAGTATAGAGGAAATCAAGCGAGAACTGATAGCAGCAAGAGAAGACATCAAAGATCTGCAGAAAAACGTCAAGACAGCAACGGCCCGATTAGACTACAGGATGGAGCAGCTAGAGAGCACTGTGTTTGAGCTCAGGACGGAAAGAGACGCTTTAGCGGGAGACGTGGCAGCTTTGAGGGAGGAGAACAAGGAACAAAAAATAAAACTGGAACAGTGTGTGAAGACGGACCAGGAGATGAAACGAGAGCTTAACGACCAGGAGCAGCATGGCCGTCAGTTCAGCCTTCGGGTGTACGGGGTGGCGGAAGGCCGGGGAGACAAGGAGACGGTGGAGGACTGTGTGGACCACTGCATGAGCGTCTTCAGCAAAAAGGTCGGGGTCTCGGTGTCCAAAGAAGACATTGAGATAGCGCACAGAACGGGCAAACCGGGCGGCACCAGACCGAGACCCATCATCGTGCACTTTCACTCCCGGAGAGTCAGGGGCCTGGTTCTTGCACAGCGGCGCAAACTGAAGCAGACTGGCGTTTCCATCGGAGAAGACCTGACACAGATGAACTACAAGCTTTTGCAGAGAGCCAGTCAACATTCTGCCACCCTTGCGACTTGGTCTTCAAACGGCAAGATTCTGACCAAGTTGAAGAATGGAAAAGTGCTAAAACTGGACATTCACATGGACATCAACAAAGTCCTTAGCAGAGAAATGACGGGGAAAAGCTGAGACATTCTGTGACTTAATGGTTGTGCACAGTGGATTCACTTCCTTTGTGTGTGTGTGTGTGTGTGTGTGTGTGTGTGTGTGTGTGTGTGTGTGTGTGTGTGTGTGTGTGTGTGTGTGTGTGTGTGTGTGTGTGTGTGTGTGAAATATTGTTTTGGTGCTAAAGAAAAAGTCTGATGGTATATTCTTTCCCTTGCGCTTCCGTCAACTTGATTCGGGATTTGTGTTTTCATGAAAAAAGGTTAGTAACTCCTTGAGACGTTTAAGTGGGAGTGGGCAGTTGTAACTATTTGTGAGTGCGCTCCGATGGGCGCGTGCATACCTAGTACTTTTTGTTAGGTTTGTAATTACACGTCATTTTGTTTAGGTCTCTCAGCTGCATGATTAGGCAAATATCAGTTTATGAGAATGACACAACAGTAATATAAAAGTTTTATATACCTTTATTATTATTATTACTGCTGTAAAATAAGGAGGCAGGCATATGACTGATGGATCTGCGCTTTTCTGTGTGATAACCCATCTCTGGGGCAGGATCATGATCTAGTGTTTTGTTTTGTTTTTTAAATTTTAAACATATAATGCAACCCATGGGCTGTTTGGTCTGAGATGGCTGTTGTCGTTGTTTTGTCGGGATTTAATCGTTCGTTTTTCCCTTTTCTCCTGGATGCAGTGATGGAGGTGGCTGTTGTGGGGAGTGGGGTGGGGGGAGGGAGTCGGCAATTGTCACTATGCATCTTGCTGGGGGGAATGGTGTTGAGGGAGTAGTGCACATTTTTGGTATGTGTCGATTTTCTAGGGCTGTCGAGCTATGGTGGGAGAGAACCCAGGGCTTCTTTCTGCTTATGGCTGAAAAAATAGCTTTGAGGACAAATAACTTGAGTTGTGATTAGGGACTCATTTTCGCTTAAGTTTGTTGGCTTGTAGGTTTAATGCACACCTTACAAACTTTCTTCTTTTTGTGAAGCGGAATAATATGAATATGGTTGTGTTTTATGGTGTAATATATAGAATTTGTATCGCAATGAATGTTGTAAAGCAAGGAAAGAATGAGGAGTGTGCGCAGGGACAATACGCATCCTCGCCTCAATGACACATACATGCATTGCGTGCGCAAGCAAGGCGCGCGCGCACACACACAAAAACTCAGATACACTCACAAACACACTCAACCTCACATAACACACGCAAGCACACACAACGCACACTCACACATACATACACACATCATTCATGTACGCCGCGCGCGCGCGCCGCACACACACACACACACAACACACACACACACACACACACACACACATACACGCACATGGGTGATTTATAGTGTGGTGACATATAATGTGACGGTTAATTATATCAGGATGTCACGAAAATGTTTATGATAGGAAAAATGTTGTCAAGTCTAAAATGACATGACGATTGCTAAAAATAATGGCTTATAATCATTAGATGAGCCTAAAGATGTGTATTGCTTGAAAATGATGTGATTCCAGAAATGTGATTGGTTAATGATTTGATCCCTAATATAACATGAACAAAGAAATAATTGGCAATACGTGTGAGGGTCTGGTGATCTGACAAACAGTGTGAGGACAATGATGTGATACCAAACATTGTGATGGCTAAATGATGTGAGGGCCAGTGTGATGGGTTTTATGAAGTGATGGCCAAAAAAACTGTGATGGTTATTGATTGATGGCCAAACAGTGTGATGGTTTAATAAGTTATGGCCAAAACAGTGGGTGATGGGTTTTTAATGATGTGATGCCAAACAGTGTGTTGGGTATAATGATGTGATGGCCAAACATGTATGGTTAAATGTGTGATGACCATACAAACAGTGTGAAGGTTTATGAGTATACCAAACATTGAGAGTTAATGTGTGATGGCCAAATAGTGGGATGGGTAAAGATGTGAAGCCAAAAAACACAGTTAACTTAACGATGTGATGGCCAAACAGTGTGATGGTTAATATGTGAGGGCCAAACAAACCGTGGTATGGGTTTATGTGTATGGCCAAACATGGATGGGTCATATGTGAAGGCCCAAACAAACATGTGATGGCTAAATAGATGGTGAATGGATGTCCGGCAACCAGTGTGTGGGGCTAAATGATAGTGATGGCCAAACATTTGATGGCTAATGATGTGATGGCCTAGTGTGACATTATGATATTCGCCAAACAACAGTGTGATTTTTAGTAATGTGCTGGCCAAACATGTATGGGTTAATATTGTATGGCCAACCAACAGACAGTGTGATGTTAATGAAGTGATGGCCAAACTAAACACAGTGACGGGTTAATATTGATGGCCAAACCACAGTGTGAAAGTTTAATGATGTGATGACCAGACAACTGCCGGGTTTATTATGTGATACTTTGGCTTATTGATTATAACCCAAAAAAAAACACCAATCGTTATTTAATTATAAGGTGTGGACGGCCAAATAGTGTGCTGGTGAAGTGATGACCACACAGTTTTGATGGGTTATGATGTGATATAAACCAAAAGTGTGATGGATTAATGATTGATCGGGCCAAATACTGCGACGGGTTATTGATTTTGATGGTTAAAACAGTGTGATATTTAATATATGAGGCCCAAAAAATGAGTATAATCCATAACATATATGTATTTAAAATTAATGTCCTCGGTTGGGTTTTTTTTGTTGTTGTTGTTGTTGTTGTTTTTTGTATGTGTTTTTTTTTTGTTTGTTTTTTGTAGTTGTTTTTATAATAAATAATATGTTTTTGTTTCTGTTTGTTATTGGGGTTTTTTGTTTGTTTTTTTTTTGTTTTTTTTTGGTTTTTTTGGGGGAGTGTTTTGGTTGGGTGTTTGTTTGTTTGGTGGGGGGGGGTAGGGTTTTTTTTTTTTTAGTGGGTGGGTTTGTTTTTTTTTTTTGGTTTTGGTATTTTTTTTGGTTGTTTTTTTTTTGTTTTTTTTGTTAGTGGTTTGTTTTTACGGCGGGGTGGGGGGGGGGTCCTCTCCTGCTCCTGCTTTTTTTTTCTGCCGTATGCTCCACTAGTGTGCCCTCCTACATAGTAAATGCTTCATTTGAATACATGAGCTCCACTCCAGGGATGGGTCACAACTTGCGCGATATGGAGGAAAAGAGTTCGTTTGCACAGCCCTCGTGCTACTAGCACGCAATAACAACCCGCGCACATGGCACACAATCTTAGGAGGCACTTGAACAGCGTAATTACAACACACACACACCCACGCACGCACGCACGCACGCACCACATACGCACATACGCACGCACGCACAAAACACACACACACACACACACACACACACAGACACAACACACACAAACAAACACACACACACAAGCAAAATGCAACTGCTTATCAATATACCATCTAAAATAAAAGTTGTACTTTTTTTGACTTTGACACACACCGCAACATACACACAAACCTACACACACATCGCACGACACACACACACACAACTCACTCATATCACTTAAAAATCAACTCACACATTCACTTAATCACTCACTCACACCATATACGGTGGTTAAAGAAAGGACGCTGAACAGAGTGCTCAGAAGGGAACAAGGTTTGCACCTTATTTGCTCCGAGCCATTTTTTTCTTTTTCTTCTTTTTTTTCTATTTTTGTGAATGTATAATGATCATCTGCCGGATGGACTAATGGATGACTGGAAATCAGAACTATTCTCATCTTCTGTAACAACGGGTGGCGTCGTATGTCTTTGGGCATCGTACATCTGTCACGGTGTCGCGTTGCGCGCGCGCACACACACACCACAGGCTCACGAGATGAATAAACTTCGTTTTTTTTTTATTTTTTATTTTAGGTACATATTTAATAACCATACTGTAATCAACTTAATTTCTTGAGATGTTTTTTGGTCAACGATCCCACAAGATTGGTTTATGTGACAACTCGCACATTGTGCATGAATCTTTCCTTGGCCGTTTGTCAAAGGAGAGTCAGAATATCGTGAACTTTTATTTGTATTATTTTGTTCTGTCATCTTGCCTTGATGTTTCTTCATTTTTTGTGCTGTAATCCGATTTCTTTTTCTCCTTTTGTACTGTTTGTCATATGAAGGTTGGTGTTGATTTGGTTTACAACCCTCAACTTTAACATGCCAAGTTATTATGTCCTATTGTTTCGTTTGTGAAAAAAAATATGTATGCCATGAATCAAGAGTGAAAAAAACCGTTCCTGATAAAACTAAATGTGTTGCCATCTTAAAGAGTACATACATTAGTGAAACATAAAAGAGAACTACTTCCTTTATCATACAACATTTATTACCTCACCGTGGGTTAGTATTACCCTTGCCTCAATGAATTGTCAGGGTTTGGGAAATTTGTAACAAACAAGAGAATGGTGGTTCCCATTATTTGAAAACAGATAAAATGTTTCAAATAATGTCTCCAATACACACATTTTGATAAAGAAGGTAGAAAAAAAGTAACTCGGAATGGGGAGATAAATGTTTTTTTTGGCGTCTTATAATTCAAATTGTATAGGGTTGCTATTTTTTTCGCAAATAATTTTTGAATTTAAGATACAGGAGAAAAGTAAGGGATCCAAAACTGTAACTTTCATAAAAAATAGTAAAATTTTCAACAATGGCTAAAAGATTTCCTTTTAGGTTTTAATGTAAATGGTCCCAAATAGAGACAACCCCACAGTTTTATTTTACTCTAAAAGAGACAATAAAGTCCGTGATAAGATAAATAAATAAATTACGTCGGAGGACTGGAATTATCGCACTTGACCCTAATCTAGACACTGTAATAAATATACACAAAATTAACATCCCAGAGCTAGAAAAGCACAATGAAATTTTTTTACAGAAACCAGCTCTATCTGATATATGGAGAGAGTGTAAACCAGAGTATAGAAAATACATGGCGAAAAGCAACACCCACTGAAGCAAGGGTCGCCTTACTTCTTTCAAATGTCGGAATAACCTTATTTGGTAATTGAAAACACAGATACACCTTGGATAACGTTCTGTGACCACCACTGAAAAACGCTTACTCTATAATTTGAAAAAAAGAAAAAATAAGAAAAGATATTTGAAGTTCAAACTCTTCTCTTCTTAGAGATAGTCACTATGTTAAAAGAAATAGAACACAGAAATTTTCGAAAGTATCAAATAGGAATCAGACAAAAAAAATATGACAAATAAGAATAGAAGAAGCTTCCCAAAGCTGAAGTACAGCTATTAGTCCCAGATAAAAATCTTTTTAGACTTTCAGTCTTTTTCTGCTGATGAAAATTAGAGCTAAAACAATAGGATATGCACATAATAAAGGAAGAAAAAAACAAAGAGAAAATGAAAATAAATTAATAAACACATTGAACAACGAAAAAGCTAGAACATAAAGGAGACAATGAAATCATAACCAACTTAAAGAGAGAATAATAAAGAAGTGGAAGAAAATACGTAAAAAGAGTAATGTGAGGGGGTGTTGGCTATGGAGATCCAAATCACGATGGATTGCGGATGGTAAAAGATAATCAATTAATATTTTGTAATCAGAAAAAAGAAATTTCATCAGTAAACGCATTTGGAAACTATAACGGAGAATGATACAGTTATTGAAAATCAAAAAGATATGGAAAAAGAAGTTACACACAAGCCTTTTTAATGAGAATCCTCTACAGAAAGAAAACATAGAACCAAGTGAGATTGAACAGGTTGGGTTAAAACCTACCCCAAATACAAGAAGAAAACAGCAAGCTGTTAGTCGAGGTAAAATAACTATTGAAGAAGGCAGGATTGTGCTAAAAGATATGAAAAATGGAAAAAGCCCGGAACAGACGGCTTTAACGGTAGAATTTTTCAAGTTATTTTGGAAAAAATAGTCAATTCCATAGTAAGAGCAACTTAAGAAAGTTCCCAGGATGGGTGAATACATCGCTCCCAAAGGAAGGACTAATTATCTGATCTCCCAAAAGGGGACAAACCTAGAGAATACATTAAAAACTGGCGTCCAAGAACCCTTCTTTTAATGTAGTTTATAAAATAGGTTCGCTGTATTGCAAAAACGGGACTAAAAGAAGTCTGCCCAAACAATCAGTCGAAGATCAGATCAGGTTTTATGCCAAATAGTACATTGGTAAAAAATTAGAATTAATATATGACCTGTTTAAAGGTACCGGGATAAAAGAATAATCCACCTGGGTTATTACTTGTGTCGACTTTGAAAAAGCAATCGAACTCTTTAAGCTGGGATTTTATGTTCAAAGTCAGAAGCAAAAGATGGTTTCGTAACAGTGTCTAACCCAATGGGTTCAAAACATTCCTATACAAATAAACAAATCAACAGTCCACGTAAATGTAAAAGTTTACAAAATGGTTTAGAATTGAAATAGGGTGGTGCAAGGCAAGGGTATCCAATATCGCCCTACTTATTTATTCTTAGTTCCTAGATTTTGGCCTATAATGGATTAAAGAAGATACATCAAGTTAAAGGAAACGCATTGGATAGACATAACATTAAAATTTCCCAATAAGCAAGATGACCACTCTTGTTAAAAACATAGGAAGAAAAGTATCATTTTGAACATTCTAATACATAGTCTACGATGAAGTTAGGAAAAATATCAGGTCTTATTATCAACGAATAGTGACAAAAGTCAAGTTATTATGGCATGGTAATATAAAAAATAATCAAGTTAGTGTTTCTGTCCCAACCTAAAATGACGTGGAATCCCCCAAATTCAAGATTCCAGGAATCTGGTTTACCCCAAATCTAAAGGACTGTGAAAATATGAACTATAATGATAAATTTTCTGAATTAAAACGCTATTTAAAGTTTCGTTACAAAGAGTTATTACTCCACTTGGCAGAATTGCCATTTTAAAGTCTCTTATCTTGTCAAAACTTATTCACCTGTGGATGTTATTACCAGATCCACCTGACCATTTCATAAAAAGTCTACAAAAGCTATGTTTCCAGTTTGTTTGGAACAATAAACAAGATAGAATAGGTAGAAAGACGGCTATTAAACCCGTTACTCAAGGAGGGATGAGCATACCCGATATAAGAAAATATATTTATGCGCTGAAACTTATATGGATAAGAAAAATTAGAAATGTAAATCATAAATGAATAAGTATTGCAGAAAAAACATATCCACTTATCATGAACTTAGAAAGCTATGGATCAGATATTACAGCCACATTTTCGAACATCAATCCTTTTTGGACACATACGTTTAAGGCTTATAGATTTTTCTCTCGTTGCATTAGTCCCTCAAATGCACGAGAAATGCTCTCTGAACCAGTTTTTTACAATGAAAATATAACAGTAGGTAATAAAGTAATCAAACACATGTATTTAATACAGAAAGGTATATATTCTATTAAACACTTTCTCAATGAAAAAGGTGAATTTATTAATTACAAAGATTTCAGTTCAAGCTGTGGCAGGCCTATTGACTTTCTTACGTTTCATGGGTGGATTTCCTCAATGAAACAGTACATAAGGAAAGCTGGCATACAAATAAGTGACAACATAAGTAATAATCAAGAGACACCCACAGTACTGCGGATCATTGATAGTGTAAATAAGGGGACAAAAACGTATTATGAATATCTGGTATCAGACAAACAACTTCCAAACTGTTGCACAAAGTGGACAGAAAAACTACATGAACATTTCCATTGGAAAGATATCTTTGTAAAAATACATAAAATTAAAGATGTAAAACTAAAATGGCTGCAAATGAGAATAATTCACCGCAACATTGCTACATTGTTGAATGCTATGGGTTTAGTGAACACAACACTTTGTACTTTGTGTAATGAGACCAGAGACTCGATAGAACACTTTTTATGGGATTGTAAATATATTAGAACTTTTTGGACAAGTTTAGAAAATGTTATTAAAGAACGATGCACAAATGTCTGTAACATAACATTTTCTCGTAATTTAGTCATTTTTGGGGTAGACCAACACATTAAAACAGATATGACCTTTGATTTGATAATGTTGCTTGCAAAGTTACACATCTACAGATGCAAAATTGACAGACAAGTACCAACACTTTCTGTTTTTCAGGCACAGCTACACAATAGATTTAAAACCCGAGCAGTATAATGCAAGAATTGCAAATAACCTTATGAAATTCGAAATAGAATGGAATCACTACAAATCATTGTTTTTTGTCACATAAAGGAGGAATAAAACATCAGAAGACACACAGCTTCGGATAAAAAAACAGCAAACATCCCATCAAGCCCTCCTGTAATGGGGGAGGGAGGAATGGCAATTGAAAAACTGTGTAATATTCTTCAGATGGCATGGCATATGAATTGTGTACTGTATAAAATGCCGTTGTGTATATATGTATGTATATATGTATGTATGTATGTATGTATGTATGTATGTTTGTATGTGTGTATGTATGTAAGTATGCAGGAATGCTGTATATACGCTATTTCTCTGTTATGTCTAGTTAACGTTTATTGATATTGATGTTTGTCATGCATATATGTATTTGTAACAACAAAAGGAATTTTTTAAAAATAATTTTAAAAAAACAACCTTTGTTTCAACAGGTTTTCTACTTTAGAGTCAATAGCATAATTTCCATGCTTGTTAAATGGCCTTTGTGACCTTTGCTTTATATCTTCTGGGCAATCATCAAAAGTGAATGTAATTCCTTTAACTGTTTCAAGTACATCAGAGTCAGAAGTTAATATATTCCCGAATGCTTCCTGTTGTAAATTTATCATGCTTCATTTTAAGATAAGCACACAAAGAGGGCAAACAAAGTTCAAATTCACCAACCTTGTTTCCAGAAGGGAGGGGCAGTTCAGTCAGGTATCAAGTTACTGCCAGTGCCTGTTTTTCTTACCCTTCTTCCAAAACATCTTGTTTATCTGCCCCTTTTAATGCCTTATGAAACTTAGCGCTATATAGTTGTTCTTGTGTCATGGCAACATGTAGTTCACATATGCCAGAAATTTCATGGGTAGGCAGGGTGGTGCATTTCTCTCCGTTTCTGGGACAGGTCATGGTTGGCATGACCTGTGAGGGCTAGCCTTTCTGAAACGTGGGTTATGCATCTGGTCAGTTTACTGTGTACTTAAGCTGCATCCTGCCTGAGATGGTATCTCTTACCTTCAGAAGTCAGTCAGTGCAGAGCGTTATCGCTATGGCAGCTTTTGACAGCGTTTTTTTTGTGTGTGTGTGTGTGTGCCATCCTGATATCTGTCTTTCTTGTGAAGGGCTTGAGAACGGAAAAAAACCGTTCCTGATTCATTTGGGGAACACCCAGGTAAGAACAGTTTTCGGGAAATTTAGGGTACTTGGTAAGTTTCCCCCTCAGTTTCCTGTCTGGAAGTTTAGATACAAATCTGGACCCCAGCAGCTTTCCCAGTTTTTAAGAACGGGTGTCCATTTTCCTCATTTCACCAAAGGATGATGGCATGTCAGGAAAATGTTGTCACTTTATCCTCATCCTCTGTAGTTTCTGCCATCAGTTTTTCTCCAGCACCTCTGCCCTCTCATCAGAAACACTGCCAGTAATTTCTGAATCGCTGCTGCCTTCTTTCTTTTCCCTTCATTTTCCACAAGGGTTCTTTGCCTAAACCAGCAATCATTTTCACTTCCTGGATCCTGGAGTTGGGCATTTCCCTTCCAAAATGTTCCATTCTTTTTGAAAGATGTTTGTTGTCAAAATATCTTGGAGGGTTGGTTCCCTTTCATTAGAAATGGCAGCTTGTGGTTCTTCTACATTATAACGATCCATCACCAATTCTTGGTTACTAGAGTAATCAGCAGTATAGATCTCCATTTTTTTTCTTTTTCTTTTTCCCCACAGAACACTTATCCACAATACACAGTATTTCACCAGCAATACACAACAACACTAGGTGATGATAAAAAAAACAGTTTAAACACAATTCAAGTGAAACCTAGAAAGGCTAGGACTAAAACTATAGCTAATGCTCAGATTCCTGATAGTGATGGGCGTTGTGGACACACTGAGAGGCGATATAATAACACGTCTGGACAGTAAGGTGGCTAGGCACGAACTGGCAGTAGGCTGCACGTGGTTTCTCATGTGCCTGTAGTAGAGATATACAGGGAATGAGCAAGAATTGATAGTAACACGACTGACCGGTCTTGGTGATATATTTTTGAATAGAGTGTGTGTTGTCAATAATGACCCCTAGATACATCACAGCAGTGGATAGAGGGACTGATGCATTGCCGAGTTCTATTGAAGTTGTTATAATGGAAGAGAGCTTGTGTTTGCCTACAGACATGGCTTCAGTTTTATCAATTTTTAATTGTAACCTTGTCCTCTATCATTGAGTTTTGGATATCTTAAAAGCAGTAGGCCATATTTGTCAAGAGAGAAAGTGGATTTTCAGGAGTGTCACTGCTTAGAATCTGAGGGTCGTCTGCATGAAAGTGATGGTTGATCTGATGACAGTTAATTATGTGTGACAGTGGAGGGGTGTAGAGAGTGAAAAAAGCAGGCTCCAGAATTGATCCATGCGGGATTCCTCATTCCAGTCTGGTAGGTACTGACTGAATCTTATTTACTGTGACTGTTTGGAATCGGTCAGTAAGGTATGAGGTAAACCAGGTGAAGGCTGTAGCAGTAACACCAAAACGTTTCTTGAAGACGGGAGAGAAGAATAGAGTGGTCAATAGTGTTGAGGGCTGCAGATGTCGAGTAGAGTGAGGAGGGAGATTTTCTCTGAGTCAGAAGCAAGCAGAAGCGTGTTTCTGGTGTGGACTAGGGTGGTTTTCAGTGTTGTGGTTGGTGCGATAAGCAGACTGAAATGCAGGAAGAAGACTGTTGGAGAGAAGGTGGATGTTGAGCTGTTTCAGAACTACTTTTTCAAGGTTTAGAGATAAAAGGTAGGCTGGAAACAGGTCTTAATTCTTCAGAATGCTAGGTGGGACTATAGCACTTTTGAGAACTGAAGGAACAATTCCAGAAACAAGAGATGAGTTTACTCTCTTTGTGATAGTGGGTATAAGCTGTGGCAGGCACTGTGCAAAAAGAGAAGCAGGTATGGGGTCGAGATTGCA
>CM054164.1:15428366-15502583 GCA_028751875.1 Rapana venosa
TGGTTACAGGGTTAATGGTTTATGAATGAAAACGAGAAAATGTATTAGAGAGAGTGTGTATGTGTGTGCGTGTGTTGTGTGTGTGTGTGTGTGATGTGTGTGTGTTTCTTCCTATAGTGTCTTCCACTGAATTGTGATATATGTAAACAAGTTCAAACATGTGTGTATGTGCGCGTGTGCTTGTGTTTATATCTATATTCTATATCTATATATATATATATATATATATATATATATATATAGTATATATGTGTGTGTGTGTGTGTGTGTGTTGTTGTTCTTATACTTCAGGTTAACGTCTTTGCACAAAATAGTGAAATGTGTAAACAAGTTAATTGTGTATGTGTGCGTGTTCAGATGAGATATTTGTAAAGGATATCAATTATACACTGAGCCAGTTTTTTTATCAATTCACTACAGTGGGTTGGTAGTGCATCGTTTTACATTTCTGTCTTGCTACGCTATTTTTACAGAATATGCTCTGCCCCAGCTTGACAGAGAATCTAACTTGATTCATACTGCTTACACGATTTGCAACATTGCTAAAAACAAAAAAGAAAAATCAAACCCAGCCACTTGATAGAAACAAATAGTTGGTCAGCTCTTGTACAGCTATTTTTAGTTGGTCATTTTGTTCAATTTGTATCAGATGAAATTTCGATAAGTTGAGAAAAGGTCGACTTTAGCTTACATTAAAAAAAAATTTGGAGCTAGCTTCCATACCATTCCACATACTTGCTTTTAACATGCTATTTATGTTACAATTGTTTGTTCCGTAACAACATAAACAAGTTTAATAGCATCATCTGGTAGGCTGAAATTTTCAGGTTTGCCCTTGAAACGTTTTCTATCAGAATCCACAGCTGGTTTGTTTAATTTGGGCTTTGACTGCTCTGTGGGTGATATTGATACTTGTGAACAGAATAGCATGAATGACAGGACTAGTAAGAAGGTATATTTTTTTCGTTGAGGTACATATGTACTATTGGTGGCTTGTTTCTGTTGGTTCTCTAGCATCTGTGGCAGGAATCAGAAAACAAAGAAATGAAATGAAATATCTTTTTAACACAGTTAAAAAAGATTCACTGATACAAAATTATGCTCTATGATCAGAATTAAATAATGAACACTTTACAAGACTACATTGTGTTCACATTCATAGGTGTGGTGTTTGTGTGTTCACGTGTTTCAGCTGCAAACGAGCTGAACTCATTTTTCGTGCTTGTGACCAACACTTCAGCCACCCCCAGTTACCCACCTTCCGGCGAAATAGTTTGCAATTTCAGGAGAGCTAGTATTTCTACACTACAAAAAGGAACGGTAACCTGCAGACAACCACGTACGGGAAGATGGGTCATGTTAATGAAACAGGGCCAGGTTCAATTATCTTTGTGTGAAATTGCAGTCTACGGTCGGGTGAGATATGGTAAGAAAACTTCTTCTATCTTGCTCTGCTTGTCTATGAGTATCTGTCTCGGTCACACTCTCTTCCTTTTTCAGTGTGGTGATTTGTTTCTTTGTGCATTTTTTCATTTTCATTGTCACACTTCTGTATGCATGCACATTTGTTTAGATTTCTGTGACTTTTAGTATAACATTGTTGTGTGTGTGTGTGTGTGTGTGTGTGTGTGTGTGTGTGTGTGTGTGTGTGTGTGTGTGTGTGTGTAAATATAGAGTGTGCTGTGTGAAATTATAGTCACATGTTCCGTTTGTGCATTATGCCAATTCCGTTTGTTGACCACCAGTAGGCCTACCAAGTAATTGTGTACTGAGCATTTACCAGCCTGGTTCTAGACTTGCTTTAGATAACTGGGCTAGCAGAGTTCTTTGTGCACTGTGTGGCTGGCTGTGTGGTTCTACAGTTCCCACACTATTTTTTTTTCCCAGTAATACATGTGTGTACAAGCTTTTTCTTCATTTCATTATGCACATAATTTTCATCCAAACTGTCCATTTTTGTAAGGAAGGACTTGGAGTGTGTGTTGTGTGTGTGTGTGTGCGCGTGTGCGCGTGTGTGTGCGTGTGCGTGCGTGTGCGTGCGTGTGTGTGTTTGTTGGCGTGTACACAATGCATGTGTTTTGTGCCCAGATACATTGAATGAACACAGAAGACCAATGCATTCAGTGTGTCCTCATTGTGATGATCAGTTTTTGTGATAAAAAAGATAAAGACATAAAATATTTATTTATGTACTTTTTGAAGAGAGAGAAGTTTCTATTGCATGCATGCGCACGCGCACATGCGAGCGCGCGCGTGTGTTGCTCTTCCTTTTTTGTCAATGTTGTCAATTGGACAGTGGTGTAGTTTATTTTTTTTGTTTGTTTAAGGACCATTAGGGTGAATGATATTAAGCCATTATTGTGACAAATATATGGGTGTAATAATAAATAATAATAAATGGAACTTATATAGCGCTATATCTTGCAAAGACAAATCAAAGCACATGCATTCAACCTAATCTTACAGTCACACAACCAATGACAAATAAACAATAGTTTAAGCAAATATTACAAACATGGTACGTTGCAGACCAAATCTATGAAATAAAATTGCAATAGTCAAATGTTTTTCAAAACAAACAAACAAACAAACAAACAAACAAAAACAACACACACACACACACACACACACAGACCACACACACACACACAAAAACACACACACACACACACACACTCACACAGGTCATATACTTTAGCAGGTGATAGGACATGGGTTAATGAAGGGTGGATAGTTCTGATATGAAACAGGAGGGGAAATCTTAGGTTTTAAATAAATATGTCTGAGGCTGGATTTAAAAGGTCATAGCTAGGCTTTCTGGCGAAGAGAGAGAGGAGCTAATTCCAGGTAAGATGTGACCCGAAATAGAGAAAGAGCGGCGGCCAACGGTAATTGGTTGAATCTAGGTTCGAAGGCACAAGGTATCTGCAGCAGAGCGGAGGGAACGTGAAGGAGTGTACAGGATAAGACATTCACAGAGGTAGGAGGGTGCAGTTTTGTGGAGACATTTGTAACAGAGAGTACTGATCTTGTAATCTACTCTCTGTGGCACAGGCAGCCAGTGGAGAGATCGCAAGAGGGGGGTAATGTGCTCCGATTTTTTCTTTCTGAGAACTAGTCGAGCTGCGGAGTTTTGTATACGTTGAAGGGAGTGGATAGATGATGCTGGCAGGCCAGACAAAGGAGAACTGCAATAGTCCAGATGTGAAAGAATGAGAGAAGTGACAAGTTTGGCTGTTGCATCGGTGGACAGGTACTTTCGAATTGCACTAATACGCCGTAATTGATAGTAGCACGACTGACAGGTCTGGGTGATGAATTTTTGCATAGAGAGTGTGTTGTGGATAACAATACCTAGATACTTCACAGCAATGAATAGAGGGACTGATGCATTGCCGAGTTCTATTGAAGTTGTTTTAATGGAAGAGAGTTTGTGTTTGGTCCCTACGAGCATGGCTTCGGTTTTATCTGCATTTATCTGTAATTTGTTCTGTGTCATCCAGTTTTGAATATCTTCAAAGCAGTGGGCCATATTTGCCAGGAGAGAAGGCAGAATTTCAGGAGTAGCACTGCTTTGAATCTGAAAGTCATCTGCGTAAAAATGATGGTTGATTTGATGACGTTTTATTATATGTGACAGTAGGGCAGTATAAAGAGTGAACAGAACAGGGCCTAGAACTGATCCCTGTGGGACTCCGCATTCCAGTTTGGCAGGTATTGATTCAATCTTGTTTACTATGATGGGCGTGGTAGGTTGCATTACTCATGGGAGTATTTCCTGATGGACTGGAATGTTAAGATAGGAACACTAAAATGGAACAGGATGGCTCAGGGGTCAGCGCGCTGGCTTTCCCTGGGTAAGGTCAAGCAGCATCGAACGTGATTACTAGTTGTAATTGGGTAGGCCTAGCTGCCTCTTCACGGGCAAGGAAGGTAAAGCAGCGATTTAGGAGATGGGCGCTGCCCTCAATATAGTGGCCCTTTAAGAAGTTGAGGTCTCTAACACCTCACTCCCATGAAACGACATGTTATGAAACACTTTCACTTTTATTATTTTTTTAATGTAAATTTCGTTTCGCGTTTACCAAAAAAAAATAATTACAAACACATGTTTCTAAACAAAACAAAATAAATGAAGAGAAAGTACAAACACACTTCGTTTCATAAACAAGTGATACCAGCTGCATTTCAAGTACTTGATCAACCAAAACAAACAAACAAACACACACACACACATACGCACGCAGCACGCACACACGCGCGCGCGCGCGTTTTTGATGCTACACAAGTTAACCTGAATGTATCATGTCAGACATTGGAAAAACAATATTTGTTCGCCTCTGTCAATTCTGTAAATCTATGCAATTGTACTCGTTTCATCCATGAGGAAGAGCACAATGTGCCAGTGTCCGTGTAACTACCCAGTGTGTGACAGCACGGCCTTGGAGAGTAAAACAAAGCGTGCACAATTCCATCTTTTCTGCTATCACATCGTTGCTATTCAGCAAAAGCACAAGGCCAGACACATGTCTCAGTTATATAAATCTAGTCTGTACAGTCAAGCAATGGTATATAGTGACTCCATTAAAAAGTGAACTTATTCAGGTTGTTTGCAATTTATGCATTGTATTTTTCAGTTTGAAACCTGTACTTTAATTGTTTTAGAAAAAAAGTTGTTTATACTGGTAATGATTTTAAATTCTACATCTGTAAATATACCATTTGGCGAGAAGGATAATGAAATCGAAAGTAGCATCAATTTTCAATGAATCATCTACTCCATAAAGCACAATCTTACGTGAAATGTTCACATTCGATGTGTATTCACAATGGTCATTACAACTTTTTTTCTAAATTTGTCCAAATAGTTCTTGCATGGTTACAATTCCAAAAAGAATGTTGATTGAGTCCTTTGCATTATTGCACAGGGGACAACTTGTTTTTGTTAGACCCATTGCGCACAGAACAACATTAGTGACCACAATTCTATAGATGATTTTTATCTGCAACCATTGCAATTTGATGTCTTTAATCTTGTGCAGTTTTTTAAGTACCCATTTCCAGTTGATTTCTTCATTAAGTTTCTGTGTCCATTTTTTACAGCATTTTCGTTCTGTTGTTTGACATAAATTTTTCATAGTACAGTTTTGAGCCCCTGTGCACACTACCTATTGTCTGTATTGCTCTAGTTGTGTCTGTACAACAATGTACATTGTCACATATTTTGAATTCTGTCTTGTTCGCAAAATTGTTTGATTGATGAGATGAGTCCATTGAAAGTTACAAAGTAAATAAAATTACTAGGTGCTTTAGAAAAATGTCCATAGTTAAAAAGCTCACCATTTTCCTTGAAAAGATGTTTAATTAGATATATCCCCTTTTCTGCTAAAATATTTTT
Organism: Rapana venosa; assembly: GCA_028751875.1. Taxonomy (NCBI): domain Eukaryota; kingdom Metazoa; phylum Mollusca; class Gastropoda; order Neogastropoda; family Muricidae; genus Rapana; species Rapana venosa. The sequence continues at coordinate 15,433,765 of CM054164.1, forward strand.
ATCAACAACTTTATTTCCTATGGTAATGTTTTCATTATACAAAATAGGTTCTGCAAGAAATTCAATTTCATTTTTCCGAGCAATGTAAGTGCAGAAAAATGTATAAGCTTTAAAAACGTGGGTCCAGAAAGAATTAACCTTCAAGTGCTTGTGTGTCATTGATGAATTATAGAAGTCTAGAGTCTTAAGAAATTGGTATTGTATTTTTGCAATACTGACCCACTTGTGATTAGATTTTCTAACTTTTCTTACCCATGAAAGCTTCAAAGTATATATGTAATTTCATATATCAGGGTATATTTAGTCCACCTTGATTGATGGTCCTAACTGCCGTACGTCTTCCTATCTTGTTCGCTTATTGTTCCACACACATTGAAAACAAAGTTTCTGTAACTGTTTCAAAAAATGATCGGGTGGGTCTGGTAGTAATCGATGCCTTAGAGCAACAAAGGTCTATAGACAGAGCCGTCATTTTCTAAAGTTTTAAGATACACTCATTTGAAAAGTTTTAAAGGTCAGACCAAATCAAGGATTGAATTGAAGTATTCGGTTTTGGGAAAGAGAATGGGTATTGATGCGATCTTTATCATAGAATATTTATGTTGTAATACATGTAGTAAAAAGCGCATAAATGCATATTTACAACTGGTGATCTGCTTTTGCCCAGAATTTTCTCCCAGTCTGCATGTGAAACTTTGATGTCCACTAAGACTGGTCCTCTCAAAGCCATGCTAGGTTAGGCTAGAGCAGAAAGTAGAATTTCCTGTAAAGGTCATGGTAGAAAAATCACTGGCAGTGAAGGTAAACCACCTTGCTTGCAGATAAAATACAGGGCATGTCACAAAGCTTGAACCTTGTTCCCAGATAAGATCACATTTCAGGCACCGGTTTTCAGCAGGAAGAACAACACAACCTCCAGGCCCACCAGTGCTACATAAATCCTGCGCAGTAGTCCAAGTGCATCCATTCCTAAGCAAGAAGGGTTTGCACAGCTGGATTTCCAGTGGTACATATACCCTGCCCAGTAGTCCAAGTATATCCACTCCTTGGCAAGAAGGTTTTGCACAGCTGGATGTCCACTGTTGCAGACCTCTGTCCCAGATAATTGGCATTAAAGCCTTTAGAGGAAAAGTGGGATGCTGTGTGGTAGTCCAGTGTACCCTGTGACATTTGCTAGGGTAATTTTTTTTTTTTTTTTTTTTTTTGCTGCCTTATCTTCCGTGACGTCCCCCGTCCTGCTGTTCCCACGCCGCTCATTCCAATCTCCTCGCCACAGCCATACCCAGATTTGTTATGTCTCATCCTCAGGGTCGGAAGTCCACAGGGAGCCCATCACTATCAGGCCGCCGTGGGGCCACCAGCCAGAGGGGCCCTGCACTGCTGCTGGGTCACTTTGGTGGTGTTCAGTGGTGCCTGTTCTGAGCTAACATACGCAGGACACAACCTACTAAGCCCCCTACTAACGACAGTATTAGCTCAGTCGCGGAGCCAGACTGAGTGAGTTGCCCACCCGAGGTGGCAACCACCACAATGTCCCTCCAACGACCGTCCCCCGCAAACCTCCAACCCCAAAGGCTTTGACACAAACTCACCACAGGCACAGAAGTGTTTGGGGAAACCGAATCTGAGGTCACCATGAGACCAGAGAAACCGGACCACCGAATCAGAGGCAATTTTTTTTTTAATTGCATGATGATCAATGACAATGAGGATGACATAATGCTGCTGCTGTGGAAGTGCATATGCTTTGAGACTACTTGACAGGGTTGTACTCTACGCTTACTATCATAATATATCCCGGCGTCAACCGGGCCCGAGAGATACAAACACCTGCAGTGTTGGTCAGGTAATATGAGCAACACTCTCAAACTCGCATCCGTTAAGTGGATGAAGCTCGACTGTGTGGTCCCAGTCTTCCCACTGAGCCCACAGCACACTCACTCTGGGTAGGAGCTGGCCTGAGTCCGAAAAATCCCTATGACTCTTATGGGAATCGAACCCGCGACCTTCCAGTCCGTAACCCAAGGCGCTAACCACTGCGCCATGGCGGCTGGTTGCTAGGGTAATTTTGTGCAACAAAGACTTTCTTCAAATATTTTTGAAATTAATAAAACTTTTATTTTATACCTTTGTAATCTAAAAGATTACAGTTGATTATACCAAATATGAAAATATTGAAAATTGCTTATTTTTTTCCAGATAAACCATTGTTGCTTTAAGGCATCGTAACATCCACAGATGTATACGTTTTGAAAGAATAAGAGACTTTAGTACAGCTACTCTACCCAATGGAGTAATAGTTTTTTTGTGACCATATTTTGAAAAGCAGTTTAACCTCTGAAAATTTATTATTGTAATTTATCATTTCACAGTCTTTTAGTGTCTGTGTAAGCCAGACACCTAATATCTTAAATTTGGAAGGGTTCCAAATCATTTGAAAATGGGGGGAAAATATTTTGTTGGAACTTTGCTTACTTCCTAACCATTTGATCTGAGATTTGGCCTTATTCATGAGTAGTCCTGAAACTCTACTAATTGTTCGATGATTGTATGGAATGTTCAACGGGGTCTCATCTCCCCATTTAGACAGGGGGTCATCAGCTTTCCCAGCATTTTTGTGCTCTTTTTTTCCAATATTGATCCCTTTTTAAAACTTTGTCCCCCTTTATCATTAAGGCCACAAAACTCTGCCAAAAATAAATGATGAAAACGGATACCCCGCCTACATTCCCTTTTATTGTAAACCCTCACTTAGTGTTATCATTTCGAGAACAGTTGATTTGATATTTTTAAATAGAATGTTTCAAAAAAAGGCATTAAACTATTTCCAAAAAACAAAAAGCTTTTAACATTCAAAACATAAAATTCCAATTAATAGCAAAAACTTGGTTTGCCCAACCTTGATTAGTAATGCAAAAACTTCCAACTCATGCGCAGGTATACCAAGGGCAAACCAAACTCAAAAAAAAAAGCAGCAACAAATAGAAAACAAACCCCCTTTCGAAAAATGGTCCATTAGACCAACCACCAGTAACCCCAACCCATTTCCACTTTGGATAAAGTTTTAATCACTGCACGAAATGAGGAAATGGCACTTTAAGTGCAATGCACCAAAGTAAATGAAACAAGCAAGCAAAAAAAAAACACATTTGCAATAGAAACATATCCGGGAAAAATTTTTTTACACAACCTTGCACATAAATGCCTCTATCGACATTTTTTCAGTGGCAGGGTGTTGAAAGAGCAAATCCACAGTTTTGTGGAGGGGGGTGGGAGCAAGCACACACAGGAGGGAAAAAACAAAACCACAACTTAAAAGCGAAAACCCCACAGCCTATCCACCCCGGGCACACTACAAGAGGAGGGAAGGGGCTGGCAAGGAGACTAGGGACAGGAGGTAGTAAACCAGCACCCAGTGTTGGGAGATGGGCCCCTAGTATACTCATGGATCTTCGGCATTATTTTTAAAGCATCTCTTGAGCGGAAATGCCAAAGTCATGCCATCTCTCAGGTGTAATGATTCTTTACTACTACCACAACTACTGCAACTACTATGGCTACCACAAACTACTGCAACTACTATTATTACCACAACTACTGTAACTACTGTTACTACACAAACTACTCCACTACTTCTACTACCACTCTACTGCTAGAATTTTACCTCCCCGTCCTCTCTACTATCTCTACCATTACATCAAGCCCCACTATTGCGACCATATAATTAAAGTCTACACCTTTACTTTTTTATTTCTCTCACGGCCCGCAAGAAAACAAATATATTTTGATTATATTTTGGGGTTAGAATTGGATATGTTATCCATATTTAGGAATGTTGGCTTACAGTTGTGATAAGTCAATATGACTTATTGATGTAAATAGCTCATGGATCAATACCTACTAGCAGTCCTTAAGAAAAGGGTTGGCTGCGAATATTTAAACATAATCAGAAAGATTGCATTTATTTCACAGATGAAAATAGGATGAAACATTGCAGCACTGGCTAAACAAGAGGTTTGGGAATATTCAGTTTTAAAGAGACAGCAGTGCGGTTTGATTCTTGCTGATGTTCAGGTTTTTAAAAACCAAAGAATCTGGTTTTCTTCTTCCTGGATCACCTTAAATCTAGAAGGTGGCTGCTTTTAAATAGTCCTTTGACAAATTTATCAAAACCAGACGTTTACAATCATATCTTTTAGTTTGCAGTGACATTATCAGATGGCTATTTCTATTGTTTGTTGTTGATGATGGCAGTCAGAATGTTGGTAATATTGTTAATGTTGTTGAGGTACCTACATCATTAATCTATGAACTTATGTTTATTGGTGATACAGATGTAGCTAAATCAAGTGTTTGTAAGTAAATGATATGGGGTTTCGGTAATCTAAATCTCAACCGTGTGCCCTATGGCAAATTAGTGAACAGAAAAACAATAATTAGTGTGCCTACTTATCAAAACAAACTCTCTCTCTCTCTTTAAATATATAATATTATATATAATATATATATATATATATTATATATATATATATAAAATATTTATATAAAATATATTCACACATATATACATACATAATACATACATTAAATATCAAGGTAATTGTATCCCACAACATATAATGGTAGAAGAGAAAGCGTCAAGACCTCACTTCTTTAGGGGGGCCCGCATATTTAGGGCACACCCAATCCCTCACTCGCTGCTTTAAAAAAATTTGGGGGGGCCCAAAAAAAAAAAAACCCCCAAAAAAAGGGGGGGGAAAAAAAAAAAAAAAAATTTTTTTTTTTTTTTAAAAAAAAAAAAAAAAAAAAAAATTTTTTTAAAAAAAACCCCAAAAACCCCCCAAAATTTTTTCCCCGGGGGAAAAAAAAAATTTTTTTCCCCCCCCCCCCCTTTTGGAAAACAAAAAAACCCCCCCAAAAAAAAAAACCGGAAAAAAATTTTTTTTTAAAAAAAAAAATTTTTTTAAAAAAAAAAAAATTTTTTTTTCCCCTTTTTTTTTCCCCCCCATTTCCCTTTCTTTTTTTAAAAACCCCCCTTTTTCCCCCTTTTTTTTTTAAAAAAAATTTTTTAAAAAAAAAAAAAAAAAAAAATTTTTTTTGGGGTTTTTTTAAACCCCCTTTTTTTCCCCCCAAAAAAATTAAAAAAAACCCCTTTTTTTTTTTTAAAAAAATTTTAAATTTCAAAAAACCCCCCTTTTTAAAATTTCCCCCCCCCCCAAAAAATTTTAATTTTTTTTTAAAAAACCCCTTTTTAAAAAAAATTTCCCCCAATTTCCCCCAAATTTCCCTTTAAACCCCCCCCCCAAAAAAAAAATTTTTCCCCCCCCCAAAAACCCCCCCTTTTTTTTTAATTTTTCCCCCCCCCAAAAAAACCCCCCCAAAACCCCAAAAACCCCCCACCCAAAAAATTTTTTTCCCTTTTTTAAAAATTTTTTTTTCCCCCCCCCCCAAAAATTTTTTTTCCCCCCAAAAAAAAACCCCCCAAAACCCCCGGAAAAAAAAAATTTTTAAAACCTTAAAAAAGGGGGAATTCCCTTTTCCCAAGGGTTTTTCCCCCCCCCCCCCCCAAAAACCCCCAAAACCCAAAATTTTTTCCCCCCCCCCCCAAAAAACCCAAGGGGCCCCCCCAAAACCTTTTTTTAAAAAAAAATTTTTTTTTTTGGGGAAAAGGAAAAAAAAATTTTTTAAAAAATTAAAAAAAAAAAAAAAATTTTTTTAAAAAAAACCCCCCAAAAACCCAAAAATTTCCCCAATAAAAGGGGATTTTTTGGGGGGTTTTTTTAAAAAAAAAAAAAAAAAAAAAACCCCCCGGGGGTTTTTTAAAACCCCCCCCCCCAAAAAAAAAGGGGGCCCCCAGGGCCCCCTTTTTTTTAATTCCCCCTTTTTTTTCCCCCCCCCAAAAAAAACCCCCCTTTTAAAATTTTTTTTAAAAGGGTTTTTTATTTTTTTTTTTTTTTTTTTTTTTTTTTTTGTTTGGGGGAAATTTTTTTTTTGGGGGGGAAAAAAAAAAGGGGAAAAAAAAAAAAAAATTTTTTTTTTTTTTAAAAAAAGGGGGGAAAAAATTTTTTTGGGTTTTTTTTTAAAAAGGGCCCCCCCTTTTTTTAAAAAAAAAAAAAATTTAAAAAAAAAAAAAAAAATTTTTTTAAAAAAACCCCAAAAAAAAAAAATTTTTTTAAAAAATTAAAAAAAAAAAAAAAAAAATTAAAAAAAAAAAAAAGGGGGGGGGAAAAAAAGGTTTCGGGGGGGGGTTTTTTTTAAAAAAATTTTTAAAAAGCAGTGCGGTTTGATTCTTGCTGATGTTAAAGGTTTACAAAAAAAAGAATCGGGTTTTTTCTTCCTGGATCCCCTTAAATCTAAAGGGTGGGCTGCTTTTTAAATGGGTTTTTTGGGCCCAAATTTATCAAAACCGGGACGTTTTACAACCCATATCTTTTAGTTTGCTAAACTTTACAAGGGGTTTATTTTTATTGTTTTTTTGTTGGGGAGGGCAGTCAGAATTTTGGTTAATATTGTTAATTTTTGTTTGAGGTACCTACTTTCATTAACCCAAAAATTAATTTTTTTGGGGAAAACATGATTTAGCTAAATAAAAGTGTTTGAAGTCAATTAGTAATGATGGTTGGGGAAACAAAAATCTAAACCCGTTTTCCCCCTTATGAAAATTTATAAAACAAAAAAAAAAATAATTAGGGTCCAAAAATTATCAAAAAAAACTCTTTTTTTTCTCTTTAAAAAAATTTTTATAAAATATTTTTATTAAAATTTTTAAAATATTTATATATTTTTAAAAATTAATTTTTTTTATATATATATATTCACACTTTATATTACATACATACATAATACATTAAAATAAAGGGTAATTTGTATCCCACAACAAAAAAAAAGGGTGGGAAGAGAAAAGCGTCAAAAACCCTCACTTCTTTGGGGCCCAGAAATTTTGGGGCACACCCATCCCTCTCACTCGCTGCTTTCCCTTTCCCTGGGCCCCAAAAGAGACGGGTTACCCATTTACTTCGGGGTTGTTTGGGGACTGTATAAAACCAAGGCCGCAATCGGTCCCCCAACCAACGGTTAACCCCGGGCTCGATGTGCTTATATAAAAGTGTGTTTTGAAAAGGCCCTTACCCCCCCCCCCATTATAAAATACATCAAGTCAGGGGTTTCCTCTGTTTTCAAAGAAAACCTTTTACCCCAGAAATACCGTCTGGGGGTTGGGGGGAAAACCCCGACCCCAAAATCCCCATTAGGGAAAATAGCAGCTTGGAGAGGAGGGGGCGCCTCCCAAAGGGCAATTCCCCCCGCCCACAGAAATCCCTACATGGACAACACTGAAAGGAAAGACATCCCGGGAATGGGTTAAGGGGCCCGGAATACCAAAAAGGGGCCCTTCCAGGGGAGGGGTTTAAATTTGAGGGGGGAAAAAATATGCGACTGGGACGAAAACAAAAACCCGATCATACCCCCAGGTTTGAATGGACCATCATTGGTAAAGAACATCCTCCCTTGCACCCCTTGGGGGAAAAGCTCCAAGAGCTAACCCTGAATTTTCAGTTTACGAAGGGGGACATATTTGGAAACGGCCGAAGTCCGGGGGGTGGGAAATTGGGCCGAAAACAACAAAAAGGGAAGATCAAAACTAGGGGGTTTATAGTGGGCCGACCCCAAAAAACCCCAAACACGGAGTAGGTTTTTCTTTAAAAAAAAAAAGAGGGACAACAGGGGTATCAGCTGAAACCCCAATCTAAAGCAACTTTCCCCAAGTTTCCATCAAAAACCCACAACATCCATAATAAAAAGTTTTGGGCCACCAACATAAACCAAACGATGATAAGCAAACCAAAAGTGTTTAACGAAATTTAGAGGCCATAAAAATCAACCCCAAAAAGAAGGCTTTCTTTTGACCAAGGGCGACGGAAAATGCCAAAAAACGGCCCTGCCTTTTTATGCCCAATGGCCGGGGACAGTAGGCCTTTTTTGGCGTGGACGGAAACTAATGATAAAATCTCCCTTTTTTGGGAATTCGAAAGCACCAAACCTTACTGTCCCCAACACCTTTTTACCCCCCCCCAAAAAATAAGAAAACGATTTTGGCACTCACCAAATGGAAAGACACATAACCAATTATTTACATCTTGGCCCCCAAAACGTTTTAAAGTCGAGCCAACAAAGCCCAAAAAAAGAATTTTCCCCGGGCGTTGATTTTTGGGCCAGTGCCCAAAAAAGGGGGTACCCATGGAAAAAAAACCCCCCAAGATAAACCCCTGAAGCCCAAAACCAAAAGGGGAAACCCCCCCTTTTCCCGGTTTTCAACAGGGAAAAAGCAAAAGGGCCCCCGAAATATTGCGAAATTTTTAAAAGCGAGTTGGGGGGGCAGATTTGCAGCTTTAAATTTTCCCTCCAAGATGAAATTTTCAAAAAACCTTCCCCGAGCCCTTTCAGCAAGCCCAATTCGGGAACAGCGCTGGAGAACCTTGGGGAAAAAAAGAAAAAAAACCCAAACCCGGGGGTTACAACGATATCCGGGAAACCTTTTGCAAAAAAAACGTAGGGGCTAAACCCATGAAGAAAAAAAACCCAGAAAGGCCGAAATTTATAAAAAACAGCCCAAACATAAATCAAAAGAAAAATAAACTGAGGCCATGGGGGAACGGATGCCCAAAAAAAAAGCCCCAATTGAGAGGAAAGGGGAAAAAGGGAGACAGAAAAGGGAGGCTCCCAAGCCCAAAAAAAGGTTTCAAACCCAAGCCCCCAGCAGCCAAAGCCTCCGTTATTAAAAGACAAAAAAGGGGGTCACCCCCTTTACAGAGAGCGCCACTATCATAAGAGTTTGGGACAGAATATTGCAGAGACTGTACAACTACAAGCAAAAGGCTGTTCCGAAAAAAATTCACAAAAAAAAGATCCCAGCCCTTTCAGCCCGGGAAAGAACACGGGTTTGCGGGAAGGGAAGAGGAAAAAAGCTTAAGATCCCTGAAAGGGGGGCCCAAGTAACGGGGTTGACAACTTTCCCGGGCTGAGCTCATCAAAAAACGGGCCCGAGTTTTGATCAAGGCTTTTAACAATCATTTTCCAACGAAATTTGGGCCCCCCGCAAAGAGGGCCTGAACATTGGCCCCAATCCACAATTTCCCATTTTTCCAAAGAAGGGAGCCCTTTGAAGAAGTCCCAAAAATTTTTTTAAAAACAGAACAATCTTTTCTGATAAGCCATCCAAGAAAAATTTATCAAACCATTCCCTTTGGGAAACAGACTAAAACCCACAACAGAAGAAACCCTATCAAAGAACGGGCAGGTTTCGGGCCCAGGTCGAGCACGGGAAAAAGCAATCTTCAAAAAACAAATCCAAATGAAGCATCCCCCAAATCAGTCCCACTCAAAAAACCGTCATTGACTTCAAAAAGGGCCTTCGCCCCATTTGTGGAAAAAACCCTCTTTTGGAAAGTAAGAGAGATTATAGTTTTCGACGAACCGGGATTAAGTCACCCAAGGGCGTATGAACATTCCCCATTTTGCAAGCCCTATGGGTGGAGAAATCGGGGAGTTTTCCCGGATTTTCAGTTGGATTCGACAAGTCCTGCGCGCATCCCCGTTTTTTTCAACTTTTCCTGGAGAAAAATCATGCAGGGCCCCTCCTTACTTCAAAGCCCCACAACCCAAAAAGGGGGAAAGGGCCAGTCTGAAAATTTCGATTCGCAACGTATTATTCATGGGCCGAAATGGAAAACCCCGGGAAAATCTAACCACCGGGCGGGGAAAACATAAGCCAATCCCCCAACTAGGTTTTCAGTACGGAAAAGAGCAAACCCTGGGTGAACAGTACCACCCCGGGACCCCTCCCCCGCATCAAAAAGATTTGGCGAGACATAGGGGAGGGGGAAAATTTTCCAATTTAACCTTTTGGGCAGTAATCACCAAAAAAGGGAAGGCACCCCAGGGGTAAAAAGATCGATTTGCTGTGGGAAACTCTCCTCCATGACAAAAGCGGCGAAAGTGGGGGGGAAACCACAACATCAGAAACCCACCCTAAGGCCCAGACCTAAAAGGGCACTCGTCACATCCATTGCCTTGTACACCTGTGAAGAAAGGAAACATTTTCCTGGCCGATTTAAAAAGGGCCCGGCATTAAAAAGGCCCTTTGGGGTTGAATTTCCTCGGGGGATCCGGGAACTTTCACCTACAGAACCCCCCAAAAACCCCCAATAAAACAATTTTGGCAGCAGATCGGGGCACGGGGGCAAAAAAGAAAAACCTTGCTAAATACATCAAACGGAGGAAACTGAAGGGGTTTTGGCCACACAAAAAGGCATAAAAACCCTTTGTAAAAAGACTTCCTGCAGGAATGGGGAAGGGCAAGGGGGGGCAGGGACGACACAAAAAAGTTTGGATATCCAAAATAAAGGGAGGGGAACCGGCCTCCTGTCCCAAAACCCCCTTGAAAACACCCCGGGAAAAACCTTTTGGGGTCCCATTTGGGCACGTCCGTGCGGGTCCCCCCAACGGTCGTCCCGCCCCAAAGGAAATAGGTGGGGTTTATAATATTTTTATAAATTTTAAAAATTAATTAAAAAAATTTTTTTTATATTCAAAAAGGTTGAGAAATTCATGTGGGTTACAGGCAAAGCAAAGCTAAAAAAAAAAATTTAAATAAAATAAAAAATGGAAAAATCAACATACAGGCCCAGGAAACCCCTTTCCCTCCATTTTAAATGCTTTTTTTCACCCACATTGGACTCTCTCATCTTTTCTCATCAGCCCCCAAAACCCCCCCTCCCTGTCGTGGGGGCCGGGGCCCAGTGACAAACGCCCCAAAATTTTGGCCCCTTTTCCCGGGGGTTTGGGAAATCCCTTGGGTTTGGAGAAGCTCCCCCCCGGTACTTTAGTGATTTGTCTTCCCATTTCTTCTTTGGCTTTTTTCCCCCTTTTTTCCCCCTTCACGGGTTCTTCAAAAGGTTTGGGAGACCCCAATTTTGGAAACCTTTTTCCTATTCTGAAACCATCTGATTTCCCTTTTTCTGGGAGGGTGGTCAGCGGGTCTTCGTGCTTTTTTTACTTTTTGGGGGTTTTGGGTTTTTTGGGCCCTTCGTAGACGTAATGTGGCCCGTTGGGGATGGCCAAGGTGCCCCACTGAAATTTTAACTCAAAAAACCTGGTTTCCTTCTTTGTAGATCTGTATTCAATTTGTAAAGGGGTTTTTGGCGGCTTTACGGAATGTGGCGGGAGCCCAAATTTGCATACAAAGTTAAAACTTTGGTTTTTTAAGATGGTTCGGCCCCCCCAGATGGTTTTGGGGTTTTTGCCATTTGATGCTAACTGTTTGTGCAGCCCCTTTGTGAGGATTTTTTTTTTTTAACCCTTTTTCAATAAAATAATTAAAAAAAACCAAAAATCTAAAGTGATATACAACCTCACTGTGGGTTTTTTTTTCTCAGCACTGCCCCCATCCCGTATCTGGTTAAGGGGGACAGGGTGCTTTAAAAAAAAAACCATGAAAATTCATGGGTTTGCATAGTGGGTCACACACAAACACACAACACACACACACACAACAACACCCCACACACACACAACACACACCCCACACACCAACACACCACTCACTCACTCACCACTCCTCACTCACAACACACAAAACACTCCCCCCTTTCCCCACCCCCACAGCCACCTTTTTACCGCGTGGGGTGCAAACACACACCCACAAACAACCCCCACACCCCAACAAACACAAAAAAACACACACAAACCCCCACACACACACAAAAATTTTTCCATGACTTTTTGCAGAAACTAAATTTACAATGTAGTACATAAAAATAAAAAAAAAACTTTTGGAAAAAATAAAAAAGCTTTTAAAAAAATTGTTTTTAAAATAAAAAGGGAAAACTTAAAAAGGGGGGAAATGGGGCCCTGATTTTCTTTTCACCCAACCTGATCAAACCTTTTCCTCCCCTCTCTCTCTCCTCTCCTCCTCTCCCAACCCTCTCCATCTCTTTTCCTCTCCGCCCCTTCTCTCTCCCCTCTCCTCTTTGGACTTACCTTTTTTTGGGCTGCAGTAAGCCCTTTGGGTGTGGGCTGGTTTTAAAGTGTTGTTTTCCCTTTTTTTAAATGTACCCAAAATTGCCAGTCCCCCTTTCTTTTTTTTTCATCAAAATCCCAAGTCCAGGACCCCCAAAGAAACGTTGGGATGCTTTGGCCTTGGAAAACTGCACTAAAGAGCAACACATTCCATTTTAAAATTTTGTTAAAGGCAGAGGGATCACACTTTTGGTTAAAATAAAAAAAACAAGCAAAGCTGCAGGGGGAAATAAACACTTTTTGTTATTAAAAGGGAACTAACAAGCAAAGCGCAGGGGGGAAACCCCTGTTTTTAATTAAAAACAAAACAAGCAAACCCGGCAGAGGGGATCACACTTTTGTTATTTTTAAAACTAACAAAAAAGCTGCAAGGGGATCACCTGTTTTTTTAAAAGAACAAACCAAGCAAAGCTTGCAAGGGGATCACATTTTTTTGTTATCAAAAAACAAAACAACAAAAGCTGCAGGAGGGATCAATTCTGTTGTTTTATAAAAAAACAACCCAAAGCTGCAGGGGGGTTTAAACACGTTTTTTATTAAAAGACAAACCCAAAAAAGCTGAAAGGGGGGATACACTTTTTGTTATTAAAAAGATTTAAACAAGAAAAGGCTCCCAAGGGACCCAATGTTTTTTATTAAAAAACTAAAAAGCAAAGTCCCAGAGGGGATCACCCTTTTTTTTATTAAAAAACAAAAAAAAAAGCTGCAGGGGGGGATCCACTGTTTTTTATCATTAAAACTAACATGCAAAGCTGCAAGAGGGGATCACCCCCTTTGGGGTTTATTAAAAAACAAGCAAAGCCTTAAAAAACCTTTCCCCCTGTCCCCCAAAGGTTCAAGGGTCATACCGAAAAAGAATTTTTTAGCCGAGGACGCAATAAGTGACAAAAAAAACAGGCAGAAGGCAAAACCGGCAAAATTTTTAAGGGAAAAAGGGGGAATGAACGGGGCGGGTTTTCCCTTGTTTATTTTGTATCCGCCCCCCCAGTTAATTTTAGCGGCAAATAAATGTGAGAGGGGAGCCCTACGGATGGTTTTAATTTTTTCCCCCCCCGTATTCCAAAAAGTTTTTATGATATCAGCAGTTTTGTTTTGACAAAAAGCAGGGGAAGGTAACAGCGGGGGGACAGCCCAACTTTGAAAAATATATAAAAAGAAAACCAGTTTGGGGTTAAAATGGGAATGGAGAAAAAAGAATGTGTTTATTGTTGACTTGTGAGGGAAGTAAGTGGGGGAAGAGGTGTGCAGAAAAGAACAATTAATATCATTTTTTATTTTATATTTTATTTTTTTATATAGAGTTTAAATGGAATAAAACCTTTTTGGCTTTTTTCCCCATCAAGCCCCTCGGTGTTTGGGGGTTTTGGTAAATTAAGTCATCAGTTCCCCCCGGGCCCCACAATTGGCCTAATCTTACAAAAAGCAGAAGTGTTTTAAACTTTTTCCAAATGTTCTGATTGTTTTTTGGGCCCGGCCCCCGGGTTTTAAAGTCTCACCCCAAGGGAATTTTTGGGGATTTTAAAAAAGCCCCTGCACTGATTTTTAATCCGGGGGAAAAAACGTGAGTGAAAAAAGTTGAGAAAAAGGAGGAAAAAAGGGGTTAAAAAATCATGGGTTCTAAAAGTCCCGGAGAGTGGTAAAAATAAAGGGGGGAATTTTAAAAGGGCAGATGGGGTGAGAAATCAAAAAAAAAAAACAAACGGGTGAATTTATAAAACCCCCTTAAAAGAGTTCCTATACCGTTAGAAACAGAATGGACAATCTTTGCGGGAAAAATAAAACAAATGCCCAAAAACGGCTTAACTGCCAAAAAAAATTTGTTTTTTGAGTTGGGGTGTAGTTCTCCCAGTAAAGATTGATGGAAGTAAAAATTTTTTTTTTTCATGTTTTCCCTTGTTACCGGAGTCCATCAAGGGGGGTTTTGTGAACTTTTAAGGCCTAAAGTGTTTTGTCCCTTCATCACTCAGGTTTCAGGGGTCAGAAGTATGGCCACTGAAGAAAAGGTTGCCCTTTAACAGGGGGGTTGTGAAGTTTTGGAAAAGGGCAGCACAGGGGCAGGGAATGTCAGGCCCCACTTTCCCCCATCCCAGGCAATGCTCTGTTTAGCTTTTGGAACATAAATTCAGAGAGTGAAATAAGAAAAGGGGGTTTCTCCTTCTTTGGGGAAAAAATACTTTTCCGGGGTTTAGCCAGTGGCGGGAAAATTGTTTATGCAGCGGTGGTTAAGAATTTTTTCAGGGGGTTTTTTAAAAATTTTGTTTTGACGGGGAAACCTTTTTCTTTGAGCGGCTGCAGCTCCCAAAAACAGAGAGGGATGACAACCCCCACTACAAGAAAAGGCACCCACGGGTTCTGTTTGAGCCCCCCCCTTTTCCCCTGTTGGCTTTCAGAAAAAAAAACAGTCCTGTCGGGGGGGGGTCCAAATTCCCGACCCTTTGGGTATGAGGAAAAAAAACCCCCACCCCCCCCCAACAAACCCGGGAAATAAGGAACGGCATTCACCTTCTAGCCTCCCAAAAAGAAACCTTTAGGGGTAGTGTGTTTGGGGATTAAAAAAGTGCCCACCGACAAAATTTGAAAACTTCCTTTACCAAAAAAGCATAGAAAAATTTGGGTTTCAGGGAAAGTTGCTTTTTCCAGCCTCTCAGAGGAATGTGGTAGGGAAATTTAATGGGGGAAACTAATATTTTACATATGACAGATATTTTAAAATTTGGAAACATCCGGGGGTTTGGGTTTTTTTGGGATTCCAGTTTCGGGGGGAAACCAAACAGCTTCTCTGTCGAAGCAAGCCCGGGAAATGGAGGTTCCAAAAGGGAGACCCGCTGAAGGAAGAGAAAGATTTTCTTCTTTCTTGATACAATCCTTTCCAGGAAGGGTAAAAAACCAACATGGGGCCCTCAGGGGGGGGGTGATTGGGGTAAGGAACTATTTGCAGTATTCCCCTCTGGTTTTTGGGACAGTAAAACCTTTCAGGGGGGGGCCACTAGGGTCACGCTGCAGAAAAACCATCACCTTTAAAAATTTGAAGCATCACCTACCCTCCATCATTTCTAAAAAAGAAAGGGGGTTTTTGGTGTAAGGGGTGCAGCATTTTTGCCTTTTTCCCTTTTTTGGTTTGGGAGTTGATGGGCTTTCCCCCCCTTTGTTAAAAGTAGCCATCAATGAGGGGGGGTTTTCCCCTTTGGGGGACCTTTAAACATGGGAAACCCAAGATTCTCTGCGGTATTAAAGGGAAAGCTCCCCCTAAATCTCCATTTGCCCGAAGGGTTTACACTTTTGTGTCTGGAATGTCACCCTGTACCCTTTTTTTGGGGTCCCGGGGATTTTTCAAGGGGAAGTACATGTTATCGGGGATGATAAAACCCTTTTAATTTTTATCGGGCTCAAAAAAAAGGGGGGGAGGGGGACCCATACTTTAGGGGTTTTGGGATGTGGGGAAAGGCAAAATAAAGATCATTTTTGGTTAAGCACCTTTGAAAATGGGAAAAAAAGAAATCTTTTCTGCGGGAATGACCCAGAAACCCGCACAAAAAGGCATCTATTTTTTAAAAAGCCCTGCAGAAAAGTATTGCCTAAAAACTTTAAATTTGGCCAAGGTTTCCCAGGATGCGGGAAAAAAGCTGGGGCTGTTAAAAAAGGCAGAGGAAAAAAAAAACGCACTGGTTAAAACGAAACTATCTCTTTCAGCGGGTTTGGCCCCAAAAGCTGCGGGCCCAAAGCACCCCCATTTTTTTAAAACCACCCCGACGGAGGTGGGGAAAGGGGCATTTCTTTTCCCAAACCTCAACAGTAAAAACCCTTTCAAAGGCAGGGAAGGTTTTTGGGTTTTGTTACACAAAAAAAAAGGAAAAATGCATCAACATCTTTTCCCACCCATTTGGGGGTTGGGGAAAAGGATGCCCTGGTTTAAAGTAGTAAGGCAATGGCTAACCTGGGGCCCAAACCACCCGAAAGGGGATTTTTCCTCTTCCGCTTTAAAAAACACCAAACAAAAGTTAAGGGCCCAAAAGTGATAAGGAAAAGACCCCATTAAATATTGCTTCCCGGGAACAATGAGTGCCCTTTTCCCTTTGCCATTTCCCTTTTCTGGATTAAAAGGGGCCCTTTCCCAATTTTTTGGGCGGGGCATTAAAACGGGTCCTCCCAAATTTCCTTTACGGCTTTTTTAAAACCCTCCAAAAATTATAAATGGGTTTTTCCCTGTTGTGGAAATTTGGCTTGTGTACCCATCCTTGAAACCCCGGGAAAGGGAATCTCAAAGACCCAAAGCAACAAAAGGGTTTCCCATCCTAAACCAGCTGTGTCGGGAAAGTTGCGGGAAAGTTTGGGGTAAAACCAAACTTTTTTTGATTGGAAATTGGGAAACATAGGCCCTTCAGGAAAAGGGAAAACAATTTGGTGGCTTCTGAAAAGAATCATTGAAACCATGGTTTAATCTGGTCCACCTGGGACGACATTTCTGAAATGCTTTAAAATAAAAGCTTTGTTGTTGCCATGTTTTTTTAATTTAAAAAAGGGGTTAATGAAACACTTAGGGGTACAGCATCTTATCAAAATTACAGAATTTGTTTTTTTTTTTGGGTATCCTGCCACCCTTTTCTTGGGACAACATAGGGGGAAGATTGGGGTTTAAAGATTGGTTTAGTTTTTAAGCTCTCTAAACATCTTTGAGCAGATAAAGGGGGGTCCTGCAGTGGGACATCCTTTCCCCACCCTTTTCACCCCCATAGAAATAAATAACAGGGTCATGTGGGCCCACCAGGCTTTTAAAACGCTCTCTTTTTGTGGTTTGTTTTTCCCTTTTAAGGGCCAGGCATTTACTTTCACCCTCTCATCGTCATCGTCATCGTAAATCTCGCCCATAATTTCATCACATCTCATCATTCATCATATCATCATCATAAATAAACATCATAAACAATAAATAGTAATAAAAAAAAAAATAATGAGGGATGATAATAATAAATAAAAATAATTAATAAAAAAAAAACAACGGAGCTTAAAAAAGACTTTATTTTTAAAAAAAACAAAACCCAAAGCGCTTGCATTCAACCCATCCTACACATGAAAACCCCAAATTCAAATGTTTAAAATTTTTAAACCCAAATAAAAATACACCACAACACACACACCCACACACACACACACAAAAACCACACACACACACAACACACACCCCAAAAAATACACACACCCCACACCACACACACACCCCACACACACACACACACCCACACACACACAACCGAGGACCGTTTTTCCCGAACGCACCCCGAACTTCTTGGAAAACATGTCAAATCCTTTCCGCTTTTCGAAGATTTGGGCCCTTCGTGTGCGGGGGGGAACTTGGGAACCAATTTACAAAACCCGGCTTACACAAAAAGGGGAGGGAAATGAAAAAAAGCCACATAAGTGCTTTTTTTCCTTTTATCCTCGATAAAAAGAATACAAAAAATTAATTTATAATAAAAAAGCACACAAAACACACACAACACAACACACACCCCACACACACACACAAACCCCCACACACACAAACGGGAAATAAAATTGCGGGGAGGGGGAAATTTAAATTTTGGGACTTTAAAAGGAAAAAAGACAAATAATTATGAGATGAAACAATAGGGGAAAAGGTTTTTTAAAACAGAAAAAACCCTTGGGTTCGGGAAATTTAAAGTGTCGAAAGTAGTTTACTTTGAAGGGGAAAGAGTAAGGGGAATTTCCCAAATTTTATGGCCCAAAAATAAAGGAAAAAAGGGAAAATTTGGCCAATTTGGTTCATTGGTTGAATCTAGGTTTTCCCAAAAGCACATGGGGGTCTGAAAACAAAATTTAGAGGGAATGAAGATTTAAACAAATAAAGGGATTCACATAGAAAGTAAGGGTGTTTGGTTTTGTAAAGGGCCATTTTATAATTTTAGGAAGTGATCTTGTACTTTACTCCTGTTGCACAGAAAAAACCCTTTTGGGAGAGATTCAAGAAAGGAATAATGTCTCGGGTTTTGTTTTTTTTTTTTTTGACGACTTTAGTTGGGGGGGGAAACTTTGAAAGAAATTGGAAAGGTGGGGAAAGATATGGGGGGAAAAAACCATCGAAAGGGGAAATTTGCAATAGTCCGGGAAAAGAAAGTGAAGAGATTGTGACAAATTTGGAGATTGCATCAGGGGACATTACTTTTTCAAATTGCCTTATACCCTGAAAATTTTAATGGGAAAGCAAAAATGGGCCCCCCCCTTTTGGGGATGAATTTTTTGGCATAGTGTCTCTCTCTCTCTCTCCTCCCCTCTTCTCCCCCCCCCCTCTTCCCCCCCCCCCCCCCCCCCCCCCTTTCCCCCCCCTTTCTCTTTTCTTCCCCTCGTGTTGTGTTTTGTTTTGAGAGAGGAGCAAAATTGTGTTTTGTTACCCCCACCCCCATCCAAAAACCCACACACCACACACCCCCGAAAAACCCCCCCCAAAATCATGCCCCACGCAGCAGCACACTCAGACAAAAAACACACAAAACCACACGCACGCACGCACAACACACCACCACACAACACACAAACACCCCACAAAACACAAACACAACACACACAGGGCCGCCCCCCTTCATCACGCACGCAAAAAAAAAACCCCCAGCAAAAAAAACAACACACACCGCAGGGAAAACGCACACACGCAAAACAACACACACACCCCCCCACACACACACACACTCACACACCACACACACACACAACATCATATAAAAATTGTATATATATATAATTTTAATATAAAAATTTCTTATATATATCATAATAAAGGGGACGGGATACTCGTGGTGGGGAGGCATTTCGTTTTCCCCCAAAGCCCAAGTTAAGCACGTCGGGGCCCCGGGGGTTCCCTTTTTTGGTTTGGGTTTGGCCCGGGTTTTGCGCCCCCTTGGATTTCAGTACAGTTCCCACCAGTTCACCCACTGTAAAGGGGTACCTCCCTCTTTTGGGTCTGGGAAAGGTAAAGTACCCGAGGGAGAGGGGGAATGGGGGGCCCGGCCCTTCAAAAGCGGGGCCCTAGAAAATTTGAGGCTCTGACCCCCCCTTCGCTCCCCCTACAAACCTTTTATGGGGGGATTTCCCTTTAAACCTTTTCCCTTTTTATACATAAAACATATACATACATACATTTTCTTTAACCCTTCCTTCCATCCTTCCTCTTTCCTCATACTTAAATACATTCATAAAATACTTAATACAAAAGTACCTTTTTTATTGCGTACTTACAAAAGGGGGGTACCCTGCAAAAAAAAGGGGGGAAAATTCAGCCCGCTGAAAAAAGAAAATATCTGTGAAAGGGAAAAAGAAAGTAGTAATTTTTTGGGTGGGATTTTGTATTTGTGTGGTGTGTGTGCGCGCCCCGCCGGTGTGAAGGTGTTGCTCCCTTTTCTTGCGTTGTTCGGGGAAGTGTGTGTGTGTCTGGTGGTGTTTTGTATGGGGATTGTGTGGTGGGTGTGTGTGGTTTAAAAACCAAACGGGGTTTCATAAACCCCGGGTTTAAAAACATTTGAGGGCCACTTGGCAAACAAAACTTTTCCCCTGACTCTCCCGTGGAGGGGAACATTGCCTTTTGGGGCCCTAAAAAGGGCCTGCATCAAGTTTCTTTTATATTTCAATAAAATCCTTTTTCCCCCAAAATTTTTCCCAAATTTTCGGTTGAACGGGAACCTAATTTTACCTTCCACTCTGTATTTTCCTGTTTTCCAGTAACCCTTTAAACCCTTTTCCAAACCCAAAAAACAATTTGTTGTCTTCAGTTTTTCCCAAAAGATTTCAATCACCCCTTTGAACTTTTCAAACCTCTTCCCAAAAAAACTTATCAATTTTGGGTTTGACTTTAAAACTTCCATTTGACAAATTTTCCTCTGATTTTAAAGGGAACCCCCTTTTTCTTTGTCAAACCTTTTCTCTTTCCCAGGGGGTAAATAAACCAAAACACACAAATCGGGGGGGGCCACATTAAAATGGTTTCCCCCGGGATTTTTCCCCAAGCTCTAGTAAAATTATCCGGTACTGTTACGGGACGAAACTTTTCCCCAAACTTTCTTTTAAATTCTTTTTTCCCAAAACATTAAAAAAACCCTATCAGAAAAAAAAATGCATTCCCCCGTCGAAACCCCAAAATTATATACATTAAAAATTTTCTTTTCCCCAAAGCGTCTGAACATCTTCACCAAACGCCCTGACCATAACTGACCCTTCTAAAACTACAATCCCGGCCCCTCAGTCATCCCCTTTTTAAATGGGGCATGCACCTTCTACGCCATCTCCTGCCGGGTTAACCATGGGAAACCATGTTACACCCAGGCCCACCCTTGCAAAAAAGCAAAACCCCAAACAACTAGAACAAAAATGGTAAAAAGCCCAAAAACTGAAATAAGCAAACACTTCTTTGAAAACAAATCAAAAAAAGAAAAACCCTTTAACCCCATTCTAAAAAACAAAGTTATTAAATTTCCCTAATTTTCCAAATGAACGCTATGAAATATCCCCTTTTCCCTCACATCCACTTCCCCTTTTGGTTCTGAAAATGACTAGCCCTCTCCCTTTCCCAATTTCACAACAACTCAACCTTTTTTTTTTCCCTCCCTTTTTTTCTGCCCAAAATCCCACAACATTAACTCAAAGTTTTTGATCAATTTCCTTTTTCCGCCCCCCAATTTAGATTCTCAATTTTCTTAGAAACTCCGGTCCTTTTCTTTAACCCACAACCCAAAAAAAAAATTTCGAGAAAATTTTTTTAATGGAATTACAATAAAATTTTTGCAATCTCGACCCCCATACCTCCCTTCCCTCTTTTTGCACAGTCCCTGCCCAGTTTTAAAAACCCCACACACAAAGAAATTTTAAACTAAATTCTTTTTTTCTGGAATTTTTCCTTCAGTTTAAAAAGTGCAAAGCCCCCAAATCATTCTGAAGAATTTAAGACCTTTTTTCCAAAGCCTCCCCCTTTTATCTCTAAAACTTAAAAAAAGTGTTCTAAACAACCCTCAACATCCCCTTCTCCCCAACAGTCTTTTCCCTGCATTTCAGGGGCTTATCGCCCAAACCCCAAACTGAAAAAAACCCCTTTCCACACCAGAAACGACCTTCTTTTTTCTTCTAAATCAAAAAAAATTCTCCCTCCTCCCCTCTACTCGCTCTCCCAGCCCTCAACACTATTGACCCCCTCTATTCTTCTTTTTCCCGTTCAAGAAAGTTTTGGGGGTTACTCCCTACACCCTTCCCCTTTGGTTTCCCTAAACCCTTTTACTACCGTTTCCCAAAACAGTCACAGTAAATAAGATTAAATCATTTACCTACCAGAACGGGAAAAGAGGAACCCCCCGCAGGGGAACAATTGGGACCCGGGGCTTTTTTCACTCTCTACACCCCCCCACGTCCACATAATTAACTGTAATAAAGTTCAACCATCACTTTCATGCGGGACGACCCACAATTCAAAGCAGGGGCCCACCCCTGAAAATCCACTTTAAATTTTGGGCCAAAAAGGGCCTACTGTTTTAAGTTTCCCAAACTCAATGAAGGGGAAAAGGGTTAAAATTTAAAAAATTTTGAAAAAAACGGGAAAGCCATGTTGTGGGCAAAAACAAGCCTTTTCCCAAATTTTTAACAACTTAAATAAAAATTGGGGCAATGCAATAAATCCCTCTATCCCCCTGCGGGTGATGTATCGGGGGTCATTTTTGGACAAACCCCCACCCTTTTCCAAAAATAATAAACCCAAGAACCGCCGCGTTTTATTTAATAAATTCCTTGCTCATTCCCGGGTTTTTAATCTCTACAAAAAGGCCCAAAGAAAAACCCACGTGCAGCCTACGGGCCATTCGTCCCTTTAGCCAAACTTACGTCCGGACGTGTTTTATTTCGCTTCTCGTGTTCCCCAAAAAAACCCCCAAATTCATATCTTGAATTTTGATTTTTTACCTAAAATTTTTAGCCCTAGCCTTCTATTTTTCACTTAAAATTATTTTTTTAAACTGTTTTTTTTTTAATCACCTGTGTTGTTTTTGTTTTGCCGGGGAAAATTTACTTTTTTATTGGGGAAAAAATTTTTTCATGGAGGGGAAAAAGAAAAAGAAAAAAAATGGGGGAAATCTATATTTGTGATTACTCTTAGAAACCCAAGAATTTGGTTTGGATGGATTTTTATAATTTAAAAAGATTCCCCCAAGCTGCCATTTCTAATGAAAGGGAACCATCCCTCCAAGATATTTTGACAACAAACATCTTTCAAAAAGAATGGAACATTTGGAAAGAAGTGCACCACACTCCAGGATCCAGGAAGTGAAAAATGATTGCTGGTTCAGGCAAAGAACCCCTTGTGGAAAATGAAGGGAAAAGAAAGAAGGCAGCAGCGATTCAGAAACTTACTGGCAGTGTTTCTGATGAGAGGGCAGAGGTGCTGGAGAAAAACTGATGGCAGAAACTACAGAGGATGAGGATAAAGATGACAACATTTTCCCTGACATGCCATCATCCTTTGGTGATAATGAGGAAAATGGACACCCGTTTCTTAAAAACTGGCAAAGCTGCTTGAGTCCAGATTTGTATCTAAACTTCCAGACAGGAAACTGAGGGGGAAACTTACCAAGTACCCTATTCCAGAAAACTGTTCTTACCTGGGTGTTCCCCAAATGAATCAGGAACGGTTTTTTTCCGTTCTCAAGCCCTTCACAAGAAAGACAGATATCAGGATGGCACACACACACACACACAAAAAAACGCTGTCAAAAGCTGCCATAGCGATAACGCTCTGCACTGACTGACTTCTGAAGGTAAGAGATACCATCTCAGGGCAGGATGCAGCTTAAGTACACAGTAAACTGACCAGATGCATAACCCACGTTTCAGAAAGGCTAGCCCTCACAGGTCATGCCAACCATGACCTGTCCCAGAAACGGAGAGAAATGCACCACCCCTGCCTACCCATGAAATTTCTGGCATATGTGAACTACATGTTGCCATGACACAAGAACAACTATATAGCGCTAAGTTTCATAAGGCATTAAAAGGGGCAGATAAACAAGATGTTTTGGAAGAAGGGTAAGAAAAACAGGCACTGGCAGTAACTTGATACCTGACTGAACTGCCCCTC
Source organism: Rapana venosa (assembly GCA_028751875.1). Taxonomy (NCBI): domain Eukaryota; kingdom Metazoa; phylum Mollusca; class Gastropoda; order Neogastropoda; family Muricidae; genus Rapana; species Rapana venosa. The sequence goes on from CM054164.1 coordinate 15,456,959, forward strand.
CCTTCTGGAAACAAGGTTGGTGAATTTGAACTTTGTTTGCCCTCTTTGTGTGCTTATCTTAAAATGAAGCATGATAAATTTACAACAGGAAGCATTCGGGAATATATTAACTTCTGACTCTGATGTACTTGAAACAGTTAAAGGAATTACATTCACTTTTGATGATTGCCCAGAAGATATAAAGCAAAGGTCACAAAGGCCATTTAACAAGCATGGAAATTATGCTATTGACTCTAAAGTAGAAAACCTGTTGAAACAAAGGTTGTTTTTTTAAAATTATTTTTAAAAAATTCCTTTTGTTGTTACAAATACATATATGCATGACAAACATCAATATCAATAAACGTTAACTAGACATAACAGAGAAATAGCGTATATACAGCATTCCTGCATACTTACATACATACACACATACAAACATACATACATACATACATACATACATACATCATATATACATACATATATACACAACGGGGGGGGGAAATTTTTTTTTTGGGGGGGAAAGGGGGGAAAAATTTTTTGGGGGGGGGGTTTTTTTTTTTTTTAAAATAAAAAAAAAAAAAAAAATTTTTTTTTTTAAAAAAAAAAAAAAGGGGGGGGGGGGAAAAAAATTTTTAATTTAAAATTTTAAAAACCCCCCCAAAAAAAATTTTTTCCTTTTTTTTTAATTTTTTTAAAAAAAACAATTTTGGAAAAAAAGGGGGAAAAAAATTTTTTTTAAAAAAAAAGGGGGAATTTTTTTTAAAAAAAAAACCCCCCCCGGGGGGGGGGGGGTTTTTTTTTTTCCCCCAAAAAAAAAAAAAAAAAAAAGGGGGGCAAAAAAAGGAAATTTTTTTTTTGGGGGGGGGGGGGGGTTTTTTGGGGGGGAAAAAGGGGGGGGAAAAAAAAAAAAAAATTTTTTTTTAAAAAAAATTTTTGGGGAAAAAAAAAAAGGGGGGAAAAAAAAGGGGGGGGGGGGGGGGTTTTTTTTTTAAAAAAAAAAAGGGAAAACCCTTTTAAATTTTTTTAAAAAAATTTTAAAGGTTTTTGGGAAAAAACCCCCTTTTTTTTTTGGGGGGGGGGGGCCCCCCAAAATTTTTTTTTTTTAAAAAAAAAAAAATTTTTTGGGTTTTTTTTGGGGTTTGGCCCCTTTTTTTTAAAAAAAAAAAACAAAAAAAAGGGGGGCCCCCCTTTCCCCGGGGGGGTTTTTTTTTAAAAAAGGGGGGGTTTTTTTGGGGGTTTCCCCCCGGGGTTTGGGAAAGAAAACCCCCCCCGGGTTTTTTTGGGAAAAAAATTTTTTTTAAAAAAAAAGGGGGGGGGGGGGGGTTTTTTGGGGGGTTTTTTAAAAATTTCCCCCCAAAAAAATTTTTCCCCAAAAGGAAAAGGGGGGGGAAGGGGGTTTTTTTTTGGGGGAAAAATTTAAAGGGGGGGGGCCCCTTTAAAATTTGGAAGGGGGGGGGGGAAAAAAAAGGGGTTTTGGGAATTTTTTTTTTCCCCCCCTTTTTTCCCTTTTTTTTGGGGTTTTTTAAAAAATTTTTATTTCCCCTTTTTTTCCCCCAAAGGGGGGAAAAAAAAAAATTTTTTTGGGGGGGGGGGAAAAAAACCCCCCCCAAAAAAAAAGGGAAATTTTTGGGGGGTTTTTTCAAGGGGAAAAGGGGGGTTTCCTTTTTTTTTTAAAAAAAACCCCCCTTTTTGAAAAAAGGGGAAAAATTTTTTTTTCCCTTTTGGGTTTGGGGGAAAAAAAAGGGGGGGGGGGGGAAAAATGGGGGGGGGAAAAAAACCCCCTTTGGGGTTGGGCGGGGCCAAAAAAGGGGGGTTTTAAAAAACCCCCTTTTTTTTTAAAAAAATTAGGGGGTTTTTTTTTTTTTCCCCCCCCAAATTTTTTTTTTAAAAAACCAAAAAAAAAAAAAATTTTTTAAAAAAGGGGGGGGGGGGAAAAAAAAAAAATTTTTTTTTTTAAAAAATTTTTTTAAAATTTCCCCCCCCCCTTTTTTCCCAAAAATTTTTGGGGGGGGGGTTTTTTTTTTTTTTAAAAAAAAAAAAAGGGGGGTTTTTTTTAATTCCCTTTTTTAAAAAAAAATTTAAAAATTTTTTTTTTTTTTCCCAAAAAAAAATTTTTTTTTTTCCCCCCCCCTTTTTTTAAAAAAAAAATTTTTTCCCCCTTTTTCCTTTTTTTTTTTAAAATTTTTTAAACCCCTTTTAAAAAAAAAATTTTTTTTTTTTTTTTTTTTTTTTTTTAAAAAAAAAAAAAAAAAATTTTTAATTTTCCCCCCCTTTTTCAAAAATTTTTTCCCCAAAAAAAAAAAAATTTTTTTTTTAAAGGGGGTTTTTTTTAAAATTTTTTGGGGGTTTTTGGGGGTTTTTGGGTTTTTTCCCCCCCCCGGGGAAAAAAAAAAACCCCCCCCCCCCTTTTAAAAAAAAAAAAGGGGGGTTTTTTTTTTTTTAAAAAAAATTTTTTTCCTTTTTAAAATTTAAGGAAAAAAAAAAAAAAAAAAACCCTTTCCCCCTTTTTTTCCCCCCTTTTTAAAAAACCCTTTTAAAAAAGGGGGGGGCCTTTTTTGGGGGGGGGGGGGGGGAAAAAAAAAAAAAATTTTTTTTTGGGGGGTTTGGGGGGTTTTTAAAAAAAAAAACCCCCCAAAAAAAAAAAAATTTTTTTTGGGGGGGTAAAAATTTTTTAAACCCCGGGGCCCTTTTTTTTTCCCCCGGTTTTGGGGGGAAAAAGGGGAAACCCCCCCGGGGGGTGGGGGTTTTTCCCTTAAACCTTTGGGGGCCCCTTTTTTGGGGGGGTTTTTTTTTTATTTTTTTTTTTTTTTTTAAAAATTTTTGGGGGGGTTTTTTGGGGAAAGGGGGTTTTTTTTTGGGGCCCAAAATTTTTTTTTCCCTTTTTTTTTTTTTTAAAAAGTTTTTTTTTTTGGGTTTTTTTTTTCCCAAAAATTTTTTTTAATTTCTTTTTTTTTTTTTGGGGGGGGTTTTTTTTTTTAAAAAACCCCCAAAAAATTTTTTTTTTTTTTTTTTGGTTTTTTTAAATTTTTTCGGGGAAAAATTTTTTTTTGGGGGGTTTTTTTTTTTTTAATTTTCCCCTTTTGGTTTTTTTTTTTGGGGGAAAATTTGAAAATTTTTTTTTTTTTGGGGTTTTTTTTTAAAAATTTTTCCCAAACCCCTTTTTTTTTTTTTTTTTTTTTTCCCCCTTTGCCCCCCCCTTTTTTCCCCCAAAGGGGGTTTTTCCCGGGGCCCCCAAAAAAAGGGGGGGGTTTTTTTTTTAAAAATAAAAGGGGGCCCCCCCTTTTCCCCCCCCCAAAAATTTTTTTAAACCCCTTTTTTGGGTTTTTTTTTTCCAAAATTTTTTTGGGGTTTTAAAAAAAAGGGGGGGTTTTTTTTTGGTTTTGGGGGAAAAAAAAAAAAACCCGGGTTAAAAAGGTTTTTAAATTTTTGAAAAAAATTTAATTTTTAATCCTTTTCTTTTAAATTTTTGGAAAAAAAATCTAAATTTTTTTCGTTTTTTTGGTTTTTTTTTCCATTTTAAATGGGCTTGGGGGGAAAAAATTTTAAAAATTTTTTACTGTTTTCTAATAAACCCCTTTCCCCGGGGTTTTCTTTGCTTTTTCCCCAAATTCCCAAATTTTTGGGGGAAAAATTTCCCGAAAATTTAAAGGATGTAAGGGGAAAAAATTTTTTTTCCCTGGTTTTTTTGCCTTTAAATCTCATTTTTATTATAAAACTTTTTCCAAGAGTCAGGTAAAGCCAGCTCGAAAAAATTTTCCAAGGGTTTTTTTGGGTTTTAAAAACCCCCCAAAATTGTTTTTTGTTTTTAAAATTTTTTTTAAAAAATTTACAGCAAAAAAAAATTAAGGGCAAGGGAAAAAAAACAACCCCCAAACGGCCAATTTTTATTAACCCTTAAAACGAACAACCTTGCCTTGTGGATTTTAAATTTAAAAATGGGGGTTGTTCTTTTGAACCATAAAAACTTTAACTAAAAAATTTTTACCATTTTTAAATTTTTACTTTTAGGGAAAAACCCCTTTAATCCAAAAAAAAACTTTTACACCCTGTATTTTTAAAAAATGTTGTGAAAAAAAGGGGAAAACCCCCTTTCACTTTTTGTTTTATTAGGAGGGCAAAAAAAACATTTTTCCCCTTTTTCCATTTCCCTTACATAATTTTTCCTTTTTTTAAAATTCCAAAAAAAAAAAAGAAAAGAAAAAAGGGGGGCAAAAAAGGGGAAACCCCATTTCCCCTTTTTTGAAAAATTTCCCAACCCCGAAAATTTTTGGGTAAGGGGTTAATAATTGGAGTTTTAAATTTTGAATGAAAGGATGTGTTTTTTCCTGTTTTAAATTTTTGTTTTTGTTGGCCAAATAAATTTTTTATTTTAAAGGGGGGAAAAAGGGGGGGGTTTTTCCTTTTGGGTTTTTGGGATTTAATTTTTTTTTTTTTCCGTCCGAACCAAAAACTGGGCGGGGTTGGGTTGGTGTGTGTTGTAAAAAAAATTCAACTAAATTTTGCCCATGTCCTTTAAATGGGGTTTTAACGGGGCTAAAAGAAAACCCCCAAGGCAAGGGAAAAAAAACCCCCAAAATCCCAAAAAAAGCCCTTATTCTGAAAAATTCCTTGAACAAGGGGGCAAGGCAGAAAAAGCAAGCGGAAGGCCCCAACCCCACCCGAAAAAAACAAACCAAAAAAAACCAAAAAAAAAAAAAAAAAACCCAAAACAAAAAAAAAAAAAAATAAAAAAAAAAAAAAAAAAAACCCCCCCCCAAAAAAAAAAAAAAAAAAAACCCCCAAAAAAAAACCCAAAAAAACCCCAAAAACCAAAAAAAAAAACAACAAAGAAAAAAACACCCAAAAAAAAAAACAAAAAAAAAAAAAAAAAAAAAAAAAAAAAAAAAAAAAAAATAAAAAAAATTTTTAAAAAAACCCAAAAAAAAAAAAAAATAAAAACAAAAAAAAAAAAAAAAAAAAAAAAAAAAAAAAAAACCCCCCAAAAAAAATTTGGGCCCCAAAAAAAAAAAAAAAAAAACCCAAAAAAAAAAAAAAAAAAAAAAAATCACCAAAAAAAAACAAAACCAAAAAAAAAAAAAACCCCCCCCCAAAAAAACCCAAACAAAAACCCAAAAAAAAAAAAAAAAACAACAAAAAAAAAACCCCAAAAAAAAACAAAACACCAAACCCAAAAAAAAAAAAAAAACCCCCCCCCAAAAAAACAAACCCCCCCCCCAACCCCCCAAAAACACCCCCCCAAAAAAAACCAAAAAAACCCCAAAAAAAACAAAAAAAAAACCCCCCCCAACAAAAACCCAAAAAAAAATTTTATTAAAAAACCCCAAAAAAAAAAACCCCCAAAAAAACCCCCAACAAACAAACAACAACAAAAAACAACAAAAAAAACCCCACCGGGACAAAAAATTATCATCCTATATTTTTATGGCCCTTTCTTTTTTTTGGGCCCTCATAAAAATTAACATATCAAAATGTTTTAACCTCACATCACAAACCCGCGCGTATTTGGCCTTTCCATAAATTAAATCCATCACTTTTTTGGGTTTTATTTCACATCAAAAAACCCATCAAATGTGGGTCATCAACATCACCCGGCACACTATTTGGCCGTCACCCCCTTTAAAAAAACCAGTTTGGGTTTTTTTTTTGGGTTACCCAATAAAAGCAAAGAAACACTTTCATAAACCCGTACTTTTGTCTGGTCATCAATCTTTAAAACATCCCCACTGTTGGTTTGGGCCATCAAAACTTTAAAACCCTAAACTTTGTTAGTTTGGCCATCAAAACTTTAAACCCATCACACGTCTGGGGGTTTTTGGGCCCATCCCATTATTAACCCATCACATTTTTTTGGCCAGCACATTTTTTAAACCCATCAACCGTTTTTTGGCCGACAAACTTTAAAAACCTGTCACACTGGCCATCACTTTCATTAGCCCATCACACTGTTTGGCCTTTAAAAACTTTTTTTTACCCTTATCCCCTTTTTTGGGCCCGGCACATCTTTCCCCCCAAATCACATTACCCATCACACGTTTTTTTGGGCCTTTCACATTTTTGGCCCCATCACATTTTTGGCCCCATCAAAACCTTTAACCCATCACCCTGTTTTTTTTGGCCATCACATCTTTAAACCCTTTTTCACACTGTTTGGCACCCACATCTTTTAAAACCTTTTAAAACTGTTTTTTTCCCTTTCCCACATCTTTAAACCCCATCCCATATTTGGCCATCACACCTTTAAACCCCATAAACCTTTTTTGGGCATCACATAAATTAACCCTCAAATTTGTTTTTTTGGGTCATCCATCTTTTAACCCATCACCTGTTTGGCCACACTTTCTTTTAACCCATCACACTGTTTGGCCTTCCCCATCATTAACCCATCACACGTTTGGCCATCAAATCTTTTAACCCCCCACAGGTTTGGCCATCAAAATCTTTAAACCCATCACAGTTTTTTTGGCCTTCATTTCTTTAAACCCATCCCCGGGCCCCTTTAACATCATTTACCCCATCCCACACTTTTTTGGTCTAAATTTCATTTTTCCATCACACTGTTTGTCAATAAACCAGACCCTCACCTTTCCCCCTTTTTTTCCATTGTTCCATGTCACTATTAGGGCATCAAATCTTTAAACCCAAATTCACACATCGGACATCACCATTTTCAAGCAATCACACTTTAGCTCATCTAAATTTTTAAAAACCTTTAAATTTTTTTCGCAATCGTCATTCTTTTTAAACTTTCAAAAAAACATTTTCCTTCAAAAAAACATTTTTTCGAGACTTCCGATATAACTTCCTTTCAAAATTATATGCACCACACTATAACATAAACCCCGGGCCCTTGCCTATTTTTGTGGTGTGTGTGTTGGGTGTGTGGGGGTGTTGGGGGGGGTTTGTGCGCGGGGCGGGGCGGCGTACATGTTGACGGTTGTTGTATGTGTGAGTGGCGTGTTTGTGCTTGCGTGTGTTTGTGCGTTTGTGGTTTTGTGAGTGTATCTGTGTTTTTTTGGGGTGTGCGCGCGGCCCGCTTGTTTTGGGCCGCACGCATCATGTTTGTTTCAGTGAGAGAGGTTTGGGGCGTAGGGCCCTGCGCACACTCCTCTTTTTTTTCCCTTTGCTTTACAACATTCTTTGCGAAAAATTCTATATTTTACCCCCCAAAAACCCCCCCCCCCCCCCCTATTCTTTTTATTCCGCTCCCCTCAAAAAAAAAAGAAAGTTTTAAAAATGTTTTCCCAAAAACCCAAAAGCAAAACAAACTAAGCAAATGAGCCCATAATCAAAAACCCCTTTTTTTTGCACTAAACCACTATCTTTTTCAGCAAAAAGCAAACCCCCGGGCTTTTTTCTCCCACCAAAGTTTCGCCCCCTAAAAAAATCGAAAATCCCAAAAAAATGTGCCTACCCCCATCACCATTCCCCCAAAAAAAATTTTTGCTAGGGGACAATTGCCGACTCCCCCCCCCCCCCCACACCCCAAAACCCAGCCACCCCCATCACGCTTCCGGGAAAAAAAGGGGGAAAAACAACGTTAAATCCCGACAAAAAACAACAAACCAACACCCAAACCAAAACCCAAAAACACCCCATGGGTTGAATTATATTTTTAAAAAATTTTAAAAAAAAAACAAAAAAAAAACACTAGTTCTTGACCCACCCCCAGAGAGGGTTTAACACAGAAAAGCGCAAAACCATCGGGTCATTTTGCCTCCCTCCTTATTTACGCGTAATAATAATAAAAAAAATTTTTAATTTAAAACTTTTATATTATGTTGTGTCTTTCTCAAAAACGATTTTTTCCCAAACCCCTGAAAGCTGAGAGCCCAAACAAAAATGACGTGTAATTAAAAACCCAAACCCAAAAAGCCTATAGGGATCCCCCAATCAGCGCACCACAAATAGTTACAACTGCCCCACCCCCAAATTAAACGTTCAAGGGGGGTTACAACCCTTTTTTTTCATGAAAAAACAAATCCCAAAAAAAAAGTTGAGGGAAAAGCGAAAGGGAAAAAATTATACCATCAGACTTTTTTTTTTTGCCCCAAATAACAATATTTCCCCCCAAAAAACACACAACCACACCACACACACAACCACCCCCCACCCCCCAAACCACACCCCAAAACACACCACAAACACACAACAAAAAGGAAGTGAACCCCTTTTGGCACAACCTTTAAGTCACAAAATTTGGCTCGCTTTTCCCCGTCTTTTTTCTTGCAAAGGGATTTTGTTGTTGCCCATGTTTTGGTCCATTTTTCCCTTTTTTTCCATTTTTCAATTGGTCGGGAATTTTGGGGCCGTTTAAGCCCAAAGTCGCAAGGGTGGCAGAATCTTTGACTGGCTCTCTGAAAAGCTTGTAGTTCATCTGGTCAGGTTTTTCTCCGATGGAAACCCCAGTCTGCTTCATTTTGCCCGCTGTGCAAGAACCGGGCCCCGACTTCCGGGAGTAAAGTGAAACGATGAGGGGCCGGTCTGGTGCCGCCCGGTTTTGCCCGTTCTTGGGGCTATCTAAAAATGCTTCTTTGGACCCGGGGGCCCCCGCCCCTTTTTGCGGACGCTCTTTCGGTGGTCCCCACAGTCCTCCCCCGGCCCTTGTCCCCCCGGGCCTTCCGCCACCCCTTTACCCCCAAGGCTGAAATGAGGGCCCAATGTTTGCTCCGGGTTCTTTAAAGTTTTCTCTTTTTTCATCCCCTGGTCCGTCTCCCACACATTTCCAGTTTTATTTTTTTTTCCTTGTTCTCCTCCCAAAAAAGCTCCCAAGGGTCTCCCGCTAAAGCGTTTTTTTTTCCGTCCTGGGGCTCAAACACAGTGCTCTTTAGCTGCTCCATCCTGTAGTCAATCGGGCCTTTGGGCTGTCTTGACTTTTTCTGAGATCTTTGATGTCTTCTCTTGCTGCTATATTTTCTCGCTTGATTTCCTCTTTACTGTTTTTTATCTTTGGGTTAGGGCCCCTTTTTCAATTTCTTTTTTTCCGGCTTAGGTTTTTTTTCAAAGGCAGGGGGACTTTTTCACGAGCGGAGGGAGGAGGGGTTGAGGAGTTTTTTGCCCCTTGGGCGGGAAAACCCAGGGAGGAATCGGGCCGATTTTCCCGGGTTTTTTTTTTCATCTTTTAAAGGGCCCTAAAAAATTTCACTAGGGGTTGTCTATCCGTTTGCCCTGCAAAAAATTTTTAATTTCCCTAGGGTTTTGATCAACACGCCTTAAAAATATATATATATATATATATATTATAAATTAAAAAACAAAAAATTTTATATAAATATTTATATATTTATATTTTTTTTTTTTTTATTTTTTTTTTTTTTATTTTTTTTTTTTTTTTACCCACACAGCTCCCCCGCGTTTGCTTTTGGGGGGACCTTAGGCTGTAATGCCCAGTCATTGAAAAAACTGTTTTTCCCTTTCACTCATTTTAAACGAAAATCCCAACCCCAAAACCCTTTCCCTGTGCCCCTCAGTCTAAATTTAAAAAAAACTGAAAAAGGGGTTTTAAAAATTTAAACCTTTTCCCATAACCCGGAAAAATTTGTCTAAGCTAGCTTTGTTAGGGGGGAAAAAAAAAATGGGTCATTTAAATGATTTTGAAGCTGAAATATTAAAAAAAAAGGGTGGAATGTAAAAAATTTTTAAGATAGAAACAAAATACATTTTTGGGGGATCAAAGTGACGAAAAATTTGGGTTTTTTTTTGTTTAAATTTTGATCTGAGAGATCCCAATTACACCCAAAGCATTTGAAAAGACTTTCGGGAAATACCTGAAAGCCCAGATGGAGGGGAAAAAAGGTACTTTTTTCAAGAATTCCCTGAAATCAGCTGTTTCCCCAGAAAATTCAAAAAACTTATGAAAATTGTTAGCCCCTTACAAAATTTAGTGAAACCCCTTTGATCCCTTCATTCTTTGTTGATTTTTTAAAATTGTTGGGAAACTAAAAACAGAATTTGGGGACAGGGGTGTGAAGAAAAAATACAATTTTTGGGACTATCTGGGTTTCTATGTACATAAAAACAATCTCAGTTTTACCGGGCCCAAAAGTCCCCTACCGGGGTTTAAAAAAAAAACCTCCTTTGACAGTCCTTTAATGCTGATTTAATAATAAAAATTTAATGTTTGGATTTTACATAGCGCTGAATTTTGTAAGCAAAAAAAATCAAAGCGCTCAGGATGAAAGGGTTTTTTTTTATATCGGGAAAAATGGAATAAGAAACTCTTTGTGCTTTTTTTTTTACATCCTCCCCGTGGGTATGGGGTTTTGAAAATTTTTTGTCATCTTTTCCCAAACCCGGCCACAAGGGCCCCAAATCCCTTGAAAGGAAGAACGGGGTTTTAAAGGGTGTGCGCAAGATGTTCTGAATGAGTCGCACAGGGGGGCTCTTTTTTATAGTCCCACCCAAAAGGATGGGTTTCCCTGCCCAGATAAAATTGGAAACGAAACGTTGTGTCCCAGGAAAAAAGATTTATTTATCAGAAAATTGTTCCCAAAAAGGATCTCTGGCCCCTTTTTATTGCACTGGGGGTTTTTTTTTTTCTTTTTGTGCCCCTTAAAAAAAGTAAGCAAACTGGTTTAAGCCCTCCCAGTGTTATCAGCAAAAGGGGAAAAACAGGCTAGAAAGATGGATAAAGTAACATAAATAAAACAAAAGGCTCCAAATTAAAAGGGTCAGACCCCACTGTTCTAGAAACATCGCTCAGATACGGGGGGGTTTGTTTTGGGAAATTTTTGAGCCCAAACCCCAAAGAAACAAGGTGGTGGAGTGAGAAAAGACAAAGAAGGAAAAAAAAAATTTCTTTGGGGAAAACTTTTTGCTGTCTTTTTTTTTTTAAAACCCTTTTTTTTGCTTGACCAACTAAAAGTTCCAAAAAAATCATGTTTTATAACAAAGCCCCGTTTGGTTGTTTTAAAAAACATGGGTTCTAACAGATCAAAACAGCTGAATAAAGGTTTTCTCGGGAAAATTTCGGGACATTGGGGTTGAAAGAGGAACATATGGCTCATGGCCCACATCTCTGGATTTGATAATATTGAAGCGACGGGCTGTTAGACATGGCCACATGGGACACAGAGGGGAAACTTGATTCACTTCTCTCTGAGCTCGGGAATATTCTGATATAAAACCTGCTTTGATTTGTTTGCTTTAAAAGGATTAAATTTTGTCATTTTTTCCAGATATGTGTCTTTCTTGCCTCCCCCAAGACGTGCAATTCACGCATTTAGTATGTTTTTGGGTTTTAAATGAAACGTTTTAGGGTTTTGCCCCCTTTCAGCATTATTTTCCCATGTCCGGGAAAAATTTAAAAGAAAGAAAAAACGAGGGGTTTAGAAGTAAGGAAAAAGGTAAGGAGCCCCATAACTTTTAAGGTCGAAAGGGGAGCGGGGGCGTCGGAGACCTCCCTTTTTTGGGCCAGCATTTTGGGGCGGCCCCCTTTTCCCCTCTCCCTCGCTGCTTTCCCTTTCCCTTGACCCTTTTAAAAAGGGCCCGGTACCCTTTTTTTAAGCGGGGGTAAACTGGGGGAACGTACTAAAAGCAAAAACGCAAACGGTCACCCATCCAACTGGTAACCGCTCGCGCTGCTTATTATTATTTTAGAAAGTACCGCAGGGAAAAACCCAACCCTTTTTTGGGCCCGGGCACAAAATGGAAATTCCAGGCCAAAGGCCAGTCCTCTTGTCCCCAAAAAACCCCACTCTACTGACAAAACCAAAGTCAAAAGGGGAAAAAAAACACCCACAAACAAAATCTTGACTCTTTTAAAGCCCTGAAAAGTGTGGGACAATTCGGGAACAAAAGGTTTTTCTGAGGACATTTCCCACTATTTCATGGGACCGGCAACAAAACAGAGGGATGATGTGAAGATACGAAATTTGGGAGGGGGTACGCGTGTGAGCAACAAGGGGGACCCATTTTTCCCGCCTCTGGCCACAGCTTTTAAATTTTCTGGAAATCTCGGGTTGAAAGGGGAAAATTCATTACGCTGGGGGAAAACTGATCATTTGGGCTAATTGTTTTTTCTGAAAATATGAAGGGGCTACTTTCGGTAAACTTTTCCCAAGAATCTCCCAAACAGTTTCAATTTAAACGGGGGTAAGTCTTGTTTTAAATTTTTTAATTTTTTAATGAATTTTTGGTGTTTTTCCGAAATCCCTGTCCCCCAGGCAAACATTCTAAACCCAGGATTTTTCCATTTTTTTAAATTCTGGACTTTTACAATTTTCTTTTTGGTGGTTGCCAAATCACTACCCAAATTCCCTTCAACAAAATTCAAAAACTTACAGCTCGACTAGCCCTCAGAAAAAAAAGAAATCTCAGAAACACTCCCCTTTTCTCCCCGATTTTCCCCACTAGCGCCTGGGGAAACAAAAAATTTCACTATAAGATCAGTACTCTCTGCTAAAAAAGGGCCCCTCCAAAAAACAGCACCCCCTACCTCTGTAAATTGTCTTTTCTGCCACACCCCTTCTTGTTCCCTTCACTCGCTGCAGATTCCTTGGGTTTAAACAAATTTCCTAGATTACCCCGGGTCCCCCTGGGCCTTTTCCCTCTTTCGGGGTTTTTCTGGTCATAAATTTGGGAATGGCCTCCCTAACTCTCTTTCCCAAAGGCCTTTTTGTGACATTTTTAAAATTGGGCCTCAAGATATCCTTTTTTCTTTCATAGTACCCTTGCTTTCAACACCAAAAAACCCATCCCCCTCCAAAGTGTATAATTTTCTTTATATGGGGTATGTTGTTTTTGTTTTTTGTGTGAGTTAGTGCAAATTTGGGCCCCGTTAAAATTTTTAATTGAATTGGGGTTGCATACTGTGCAAGAAGGGTTGATGCAAGCGCGGGATTTTTTAGGGCCCAAGTTACAGCGCTAATTTTAAATTCCTTTCCCATTTTTGGATGGAGGGGGCAACATTTTGGGGGCCCAAAACCCCGGGAAATTTGAATCACTGCACACTTCGCCCAATTTTTTCCCTTTCTAGACGGTGTGTTATTTTTTAGCCCACTTTTGGGATGGTAAGTGGGAAAGGGGAAACCCCCCAATTGGGGTTTGTTTCTTTCATAGAGTGTTTCCATTCTTTTAATTTGGGTTTGGGTTTTCACTGGGCTGCAGGTCCGTCTACCCTCAAGACATCCTCCCATGCCTTCACAGCCATTGGGGGGACTTTTTTCCCCTTTTTCCCCCTATTAACCCAGGGGAGTGCCCTTGGGTATTTGACCCATACCTGGTGAAAAAGGCATATCCCCCACTGGTGGACCTGAAAGGCATACTTTAAGGGGGAAAGTCTCCCCCCTCTCAGGGGGTTTTTTTTATGGTAGATTTTTCCCTTAAATGTTTTTTTTTTCTAATGGGGTTAGACTTCTGTAAATTTTTTTGCATTATTCTGCCCCGTTATTTTTGTGCGGGACTAAAATGTTTGGGTCCTCTCTGTGAGTGTGTGTTTGTGTGTTGTGGTGATTTTTGTGTTTTGGTGTGTTTTGTGTGTGCGGGGGCTGCGTGCTTTGGTTTTTAGTGTTTTTTCTGTTTTGTGCAAAAGATTTTTTCATGTTTGTGGTATATCCACTTAGGGGCTTGCATTTTTCCCTTTCCTCTGAAATTTTTTGCATGCAGGTTGGTTTCCCCGTGAAGTTCCTGGTTGTAAATTGGGGGGTTTTTGGTTAGTCGCTAAAGTAGCAGTAGCGTAAATGGGAGGATTTTTGGATTTGGGGGTTAGGGGAGTCAGTTTTGGCGGGGAAATTCTTTGGGCCCAAACTGTTCAAAAGAGCCAGCTTTTGGGAAAACCCACTTTTAAAAATTGGGGTCTCTATTTGGGAGAGCGGGGGGGAAGAAAGTCATTTAAAGTGGTTCAAGTTTAAATAAAAATTTGATCTTTGCTCTTGTTGGGCTGTCCACTTGTTAACATTTTTCCCTTTGGGGGGTGAGGAGGGCCCCCCTTTTCCCTTTTTCCCAGTGGGTTTCCCTTGTGGGGGCCCCCAAAGAAGTGGAGCTTTTTGCCGGGAAAAGGGTACTCCCTGTTGTCCCCAAGAGGCACAGTGGGCTTTTCATCCACCCTCCAGATTTCCCCATCCCTGTTTATCCCTTGAAACCCACCTCTTCTCCCAAAACCCCAAATTTCCACCCCCCTCCCACTCCCTGGCCCCCTTCCCTACCCTGGGGAAATTTTCGCACCCTTTGGGGGCTTCCCCTACTGTGTGTTGTTGAAGTGTTGATACAGGGGGGGAGGGGGAAAAGGGGAGAAATCTTTGGGGTTTGGGGTTAAAAAAATTTTAAATTTAAAAGGGGGGGGGAAATTTTTGGGGTTGGGGGTTTTACGTGGCTTTGATTTTGTGTGCTTAAAAATTGTTTTGAGTATATTGTTGTACATTGTATTTTGGGAAAGTTTGAGCAGAAAAATTTGGAACTTTTTCTGTGTTTGTGCTTGTTGTTGTCGGAAGTTAGTTTGAGGGGCCTGGGTAAAGTTTTTAGCCATAATCCCTTAAGGAACGTGACAATGGGTGGAGATGGGGGGGGAAAAAACGTTAGGTTTAGCTGGGGGGGTTGTGTGGTAGGTGTCCGGTTTTTTTTGTCTTTTTTTTAAAAGTGCAAATTTCTTAAAATTTCTTTTTTTTTTTTTTTTCCCTTTGCCCCGGGGGTTGAAAAAAAGATTTTAGTTTAAAATATGTAGATTAAACCCCAGGGGGGTTTTATTAGTGTCGGGAAAATTTTGAACCTATTATGGTGTGGGTACAAAAGTGAGTTTTCTTTCTTTGTTGATTTAACCCTAAAAAGGGCCCAGTTAAACCTTTTTTTTTGGGGAAACGTTTCTCCGTGTTTAGGATAATTTTTAAAGGAAATCAAAAAAAAAGTCTACAGGTGGGGACTGCTTTAGTTTCCGGGCAACCCCAAGGTCAAAGCTAGTGATACAAGGGGGGATAATCTTTGAGGTGTTTTTTACCCCGTAGGGGGGTGAATGCAAAAGTAAAGTTGTTTTTTTTGAAAAGGATCTTTAAAGCTAATTTCCCCGCGGTCGGCCCCTGAATTAGGGGTTTCAGAAGAAGTGCTGGCATTTTTCTTTTAAAAGCAGTAAAAAATGAAAGGAAAGGAAGAAAAAGGGGGCAGGCAAAAAAGGGAAAAAGGCCAGGGGTTAGGGAAAAGAAGGAAACCAGAGGGCAAAGGGGAAAAAGAGAAGGGCTAGGTTTTTTAAAGAGAGGAAAAAAGGGAAAGGGGGCTTTGTTTTAAGGGAAAAAAAAAAGGGGGGAAAGCCATTGGGTTTGGGGAAAAGGAAAAAGGTTTTAGGATGTTAGGGGGAAGAGTGCAGTTACAGAGAGACAGAAAAGGGGGAAGAAAGAATAGGTCTGAAAGGAAGCTAGAGCGAAGAAGGAAGAGATGTAAACCTTAATCCCCAAAACAGTTCAGCACCCCAGCCTTTGGGGGGAAAGGGGAAAACCCTTAACCAAATTTCAAAATATTTTGAAAATATAACGGTTTTTTGAATAAGTGTAAGTGTGAGATTTGGGTGCCAAAAAAATTTGCTAAAAATTTCTGCGGGCTGACAAAGGGCGCATTCCAAATTCTTCCTCCCCTTTAAAACATAAGGTTAAAAAAGGGTTCGAAGGTCACTCTCTTTGATTGTTTCGCTTGTTTTGCAGGGGTCGTCCCAAAAAACGTTTATGTTTTAAGGTCTATGTAAAAGGGCAGTCAAAAAAAATTTTTTAAACTTGTTCTGGCTTGCCTGAAGACATCCTCCTCGCTGGGCCCTATGAAGGGGCTTTGTTGAAAAAAGGGGAGGTTATTAGGGATCTGTTCTGCAAGGGGCAGCTTTCGACACTGACGCTAAACTTGCATTAAAGGTCCAAAACCAAGAACCCTGGTAGGTCCAAGGATGTTTCCCTTGGATTGCAACTAAGTTTTTCATAGAAAAAAGGGAAAGGCTGGTTAGTTTAAGGGCCCTTAAGAGAAGAACTTTAGCCCTTAAAAAAGGGGAAAAAGCCAAAAGTTTTAATTTCGGGAATGAAAAAACCCTTTGGTGGGCCCAAGCAAAATTTTTTGTGAAAGAACCCAGGGTTAAGATTTTAAGGTTCCTGCAGTGTTTAGGCCCTTTTTGGATTTCTAAAGGGAAAGCCTAGAAGAGGGGGTTATCAGTCATTTTTTTGGGGTTTCAAGTGGGGGAAGGATGGCCTTTTCCCCAAGACTAAAGACACCCCTTTTGAAAGGCGTCGTATAAAAGGCATGAGTTTTTCCGGGGAATATTTTCATGGCCCCACCCACCCGGTGTATCTTCGTGTTTCCCCAACCCATACCCCCATTTTTGCAAAGGCAAAGTAGTTTTTGGGTGGGGCCCGTTGGGGGTCTTTGGGGAAAACGGGGGCCAAACTTGTTTGTAGTTCCCTGTCACCCCAGTTTTCCCCATTAAATTCACGGGGAACCACAGTGCGGATTGTTTTATTTGGAACCCTTAAGGCTTTTTCTGGCGGGCCAAACCCTTTGGGGTTGGTTTTGGAAACCCAAATTCACCCCTTGTGGCCCACTTCGATGAAAGCTGTGTTGGGGGCACCTTTTTAAAGTTTGGTTTTTTGGAAATTTTGGGCAGGGAAAATTTTGTTTGGACTATAAAAAAAGTACCTCATTATTTTAAAAAAAAAATTTTGTTGGAGCGTGGAAACAAGGTAGGGCTGCAAAGGGGTTTCTTAGCCCCTTTCTGTTCCTGGGGTACCCCCAAGTGTGGAAGTAAAAAAGTGAACATGAATTTGGAAGAAGCGGGAGCCAAGACCCAAGTTTGGCAAAAGGGCAAGGGGTTTTGGCTTGGAAGGAGAAGCTGGGATTTTAATAGTGGCAAGGCCCTTTTCACTGTCAAGGAAAAAGTGACGTTGGCAGTTTCCTGCTTTCAGGTTTGGGCCCCAAAAGAAGCTTTTTCCCCCCAATATTTTTAAAAAACAGTTCATTGAACAATTCCCCAATTCTCTTTGCTTTGGGCCATTTTGGGGAGAGGAGGGGGGAAAAGGGGGGGGTGGGGGGGGGGACAGGGAGGGTTGGAGCCGGGACTTTCCACTATTTCCTTTAGAGTTGAAAAAGGGGCCAGTTTAAATGTTGGTGGGTCCCAAAAACCCCAAAAGTTAAAAACTGTTCGGGGTTTTAAAGATTAGGATTTTGGGTTAAATTTTGCCCGGGATTTGCCTAGCTGCCCCAAACCTAGAGATGTTTTCCTTTTCCCCTTGAACACAGATTTCCTTTATAAAGGAAACAAGGAAAGTACCCACGTCGTTTTCCCAAGTTTGGGGGCCCCATCATGAAAGGGTCATCCTTCTTCGTTTGGGGAGTCATTGAAAAAACCCTTTTTCCACCGCACTTTTTTCCCAATATTTTCTGGTCAAAGGGAGGGAAAAAAAAAAACCCTGCTTTTTTTTGCCCAACTTCTGCTAAATCAAAAAAGGCATTTTTTTTAAAATTCTAAACCCATGCTAAACATTGAAGCCCTCAAATGCAAAGTTGTAAAAAGGCATTTTTCCCTTAAAGCATGTTTGCCCAAGGGCTTTTTAGGCAGATCCCGGTTCTTTTTTCATCTTTTTTAAAAGGCCCTTCCCCAATTTTTTTTTTCCAATTTACGTGCTTTGTAAATTTGGGCCTTAAAACGGGCGGGGGTTGAAACTTTGCCGGGTTTAAATTGAGGAATTTTGTTGTTTGCCTTTGGGGGCTTCCAAAATTTAAAAAAACTTCATTGGGGACAGTCTCATCACAATGAAAATGAGACGATCATCTCCGCTTTCCCAACAGGGGGGTTGGGAAAGGTTTTGGAAAAAAGTGTCTCTTATTTCCCAGTTTAAATTAAAGTGTTTCCGGGGGTTTAAAAAGGGATTTGGGGGGACTACTTGGGTAATTGAGTTGGCAGAGGCAAATTTTCGGGCCCCCCAAAAATTTTTAACAGGATAAGTTTTCGTGAGGCCCCCCCAATCCTAAGACTAAGAAAACAATGAGAGGATATCTGGGCTTGGTTGGCAAATTCCCGCTGCATTGTGCCTTAGTTTGCGGGTTTTCCCATTCCCCCTCTTAACTATAAAACAAAGGAAAAGAACCTCCCCGGGACCCTTGTGGGATAATCCTGTGAAGGGTTCTTTTCACAGCTGAAAACCATACTCAGCAGTAAGCCAGGGTGTCCCCCTCCCTGATTTGGCAAAAATTTCATCTTGGGGACTGTTTGCTTTGGATTTTTGTTTTGGGGAGCTTTGTTCCCCAGGCCCGGGGGTTGGGGGCAAGCTTTTGGGTTTTTGGAAAGCAAAAAACCCTGCCCCCAGCAGAGAGGAAAACCCAACCAATGAAAAGGAGTGTCTAAGGCTGGCGGGGGTTGGTACATAAATTTGAGCCCTACTTGTATAGTCAAGAGTTTTATCGCCCAAAAACTGCCCATGCCCTTTTCAGTTTTTGGGAAAGAGCCAAGTCCACAAAGTGGACAGCTGACAAGGGGGGCACTCAATATACCCTTTGCCTATACCATAGAAGCCATTCCGGGTTTAGGGAAAATGTTGGGTCAAAACTTTCCCATTTTTTCTGTGGGAATTTGGGGGAATTACCCTTCAGCAAGGGTTTGGTGATTAGGAAAGGTAAATAAGGCTGGATTTGATTTTTTTTTTTCCAAAGTTTCGATCCCTTTTCCGTGTAAGCCTGTCTTTTTTCTTTTCTTAAATTCTAATGAAAAAATTGCCCTGGGATGCCCGTGGGTTTTTTGGGGGTTTTAAATTTTTCTTATTCTTTTGATGAAAACCTTAAACATTTTGGGGAATGTGTGCTCCGGGTTTTGTTTTAATCTTGAGTTGTGGGGGTTTAAGTTTAGGTCACCCTTTGATTTGTTTTTTACAAGATTCAGCCCTAAAAAAATTCTATAAATTTTAAATATTATTATTATTTTTTAATGATAAAATTTGATGTAAGTGATCTGTTTTTAGAAACCTGTCACTGTGGTTTGGTTGGGGTCACGGGGTTGGGTGGTCTTAGTCGGGTTGTTCCGGGCTTTTTTGTTCCCGGGAGTTTCTTTTCATTGAGATGACACTTTGTAACCAATGGTTATTTGTTTGTCTGAAATTTTTACTGCTTTTTTATGTTCACCTTGTTTTTGGGTTATGGTTAAAACTGGGTGGTTTGAATTTAAGGTTTGGGGTTATTGTCACTTTTTTTAGGGGCGGGTTCCTGGGGGTGTCTCCAGAAGTGGGTCGTCCGGGAGGGGGGAATTCCGGGTGTGCCCGGGAAAAAGGGTCAAGGGGGTTTTTCCTTCACCCTCCAAATTTCCCATCCTTTTTATCTCCTGTACCCATCTCTTCTCCCCTGCCCCAATTTCCCCTTTCTCCCCATCCCGGGCCCCTTCGGTCGGCCCTGGCCCTGCAGCCGGGGAGCTTCACAATACTGTTGTGTGTTGAAGTGCTGATACATAAAAGGGAGTGGGAGGGGCCACTTTTAAACCCCCAATCAGATGGGGGGAATAAAAGGTTTAATCTTAAACTGTGTCTGAATTTTTTTGTTGAAGATGAATTAAAGAAATTTGTTTTAATGCTTTGTCTTTTAAAAAGGTGGAACAATAAAATCTGGAATTTTTTCCCTTCGTGTTCTTTGTTTGTTGTTTGTTCCGGTTAGAAGGGGAAAAAGGTGGGGGATTTAGCCACAGTCCATTAAGGGGCGTGACAACTTGTTTCCTCTGTTGTGTTTTGTCTGGGGGGCGCAAGTTAACCGGGCACAGCGGTCACCTCGCGAAGGATGCAGCCAGAAGAAATTGCGCCCAAAAGCTTTTAATGGAGAGGCAAAGTTTATCGGGGGGCTTACCGCCCTTTGGTGCCCTTTTTGGGCACCGAAGTGCCAGTTGTTTAAAGGGGCCAGGGAAAAGACAACGCAGGGTGATCTCCACGCCCCAAAACCCCCTAGTAAAAGCAAACCCCCCATCCCCTGGGGGTTTGTCAATTTGGGCCCTCATTTCCTTTTTAACATATGATCATTATTTTTCAAAAAACAATTTTGCTTGGAAAAAAATTTTCACATTGTAAATTTTGTTTTTAGAAGTCAGGGGCGGTTTTCCCTTTCAACCCTTTATAAAGTGTTCCGGGGCTCAGTAACCAAAGGGGGATATGCAGTGAACTCATTTTTTTAATCGTTTGTTATGTTTTTCAAAAAGCAGGGTTTATGTATTAAGCTAAGGGTTGGGTTTTTGTGTAAATGTCAGGGTGGCCCATACTTCATTGTCCAGGAAAATGTCCCGTTTGCATTTGGGTTGGGGCTTTAAAAGGGGGTTTAAAAAAAAAAAGGGGGGGGCTCATTTAAAACTAAAAAAAATATTCCCTTTCAGTGTGGGAAAAAATTTTTGCTTCAATTTTTGTGTTACAAAGACTTCAGCATGGGGGAATCCCAGCTTGAGCTGGCTGCAACAGCCACCAAGGGAAAAACGAGCCTATTCCAAAATCCCCGCAAAACAGCCAAGGGGGGGACCCTAAAAACCAACTGATATGCGCCCTTTGGGGGATAAAAAAAACCGCTCCCATCTAGGGTTTAAACTACCGACCCCCGGAGTAAAAGGACAAACCCTTTCCTTTATATAAACAGTTTTTGGGAATGGAAACCAGTTGTTTGGGGGGAAAAAACCAACCCGGGGGATAATTTTTTGCCCCCGGAACACTGTTTTTGCAGCGCCTCTGGTTTAAATCCTGTTTTGAAATGAGGGAACAACTAAATGTAAAATCTATAAAATGTTCAATGGATTTTTCCATGGTGTAGCCCGGGGTAGGGGGCTGATTGCGTCTCTGTCGGGGGGAGGAAAACGGGGTGTAGTGGCCCCTCTAGGGAAAATTTGTTTTTAAGGGAAAACGAAGAAATTTTTCTTTTTTCAGGGTTTTTAGCGCCATTTTATGAAAGGGAAAAAACCCCCCGCATTGGGGCCTTTCCCCCAGTGAGTTTTTTCGTAGGGGAAAACCCTTTCTCTACGTCCTCTTGGGCCGGAAACACACTTTTTGTCTTTGATCCCCTAGGATCAAGCTGTTCAAAGCGACACTGTATTTAAAATAGCATTTTTTATCTCCTTTTGGGTTTCAGTGAAGAAGGCGGGTTTTTGGGGCGTTAGTTTGGGAACCATTGAAATGTACACTGCGTCTTTATTGGGCACAGCCCGCCCCTACCCCTATTTTCCGAGGAGAAATTTTAAAAAAGGGGGGAGAAAGAAGAAAAACCCCTCTCAAGCTCAAGGGCCCAAAAAAACAAAAAATTTTTTCCTTTTTTCCAAAACGAGCTGCGATTATTAAAAAATTTAAAACAAAAATTGACAAAATTTTCCCTTGAAAATGGGTTTAAAAGACTTTAATTTATCCCGGTTTTTAGTCAAAGCAAATGAAACCTAAACCCAAAGGGACATTAAAGGTCAAGAATGGTTGACTAAAAATAGACTGAAACCCCAAATAAAAAAAAAATGAAACGATTACCCGATTTTCTTAAACCCGCAGAAAATGAAAATAAAGAAAAAGTTTGTTTGGCCTGTCATGCTACATTTTCTAAGAATCCATTACAAAAGAAAAAGGGCCCGGGAAAAAAATATTCCCAAAGCAACCCGAGTGTGTTTCTTTTAAAGGTGCTCAGGTTTTAATTTTTTCGTTAAAAAAAACTTTTGAAAAAAATTTTTGTACAACTGGGGAAAATAAGGAGAAGTTTATTTTTTAAAAATGAACCCGGGAAAATAATATGAAAGGGCCCTGCACAAAGAACCAAGTTACGAAAACCAATTTAAAAATGTTCTTAAAAGGGAAGAAAACTCGGAAAAAACTTTAAAAAAAAACAAAAAAAAGGGGGGAGAATCCATGAGTCTATAGACCAAAGCAAGTAGGGTAGGGGGGCCTGGGATTTCCAAAGGTTTTTCCCCTTAAAACCCAAAGGGAAAACGGTGTTTTAAACAGGGGAGACAAGGAATTTCGCAGGGAAATTTTTTAAACTTTTCAACCCGGGAACCCCTCTTCCTTTGGGGCTGCAAAAATTCCCTCAAAAAGGGCCCTCCTCATTGGGGGAAAATTTTTATGGAACAGCACTTAAAGTGTTTTTTTTTAAAACGGGAAGGCTCCCACTTTCTTATAACCTCTATGGGGTTTTCCTTTTCGGCCGGGAAATTTTAAAGGAAATTTTTTCCTTTTAAAAAAAAAACATTTTCTTGCGTAAAATGCCTGCGGGGCAACAAAAGAAAACATTAGTAACTTGGGAAACTGCAAAATGGGGTTTTGGGTTTTACCTTATCCACAAAACGTGAAATGCTAAAAATTTTATGCAAAAAACCAGTGGCTGAGTGAAATTTTGTTAACTTTATAATTTTGTTTTAAAAGTTTTACTTATTTTAGTAAAACCGCACCTCATTATACTAAGTTGAACTCCATTTAAGTGTTTAAATTGAGTTCAGGTCATTACCCGCAAAACCTTTCCCAAAAAAATCCCACAGTCCAAAAAACATTATTGCTTTCAATAAATTTTGCACAATTTAGCAGCAAGGTTTCAAAAACCCATGGAAATGGAAAAAGCCCGACTTGAATCCGTTTTGAAACAGTAGTCCCGAAGTAAAAAACTACCTCAAGGATATGTTAACGAAACTGTGTACAAGTTTGTGCAAAGTATGTGTAATTACCATCATGAAACAGCAAAGGGTTAAACAAACCTTTGCTTTAAACAGCTACTGTTTTCTCTTAAAGGAACTGACTGGGATTTGTTTGGGCCCAAAAATTTTGTCCCGGGAGGGTCTTTAAAGTTTGGTTTCCCAATTAAAAAATTGGGGTTTCTTGGAATTTAAAATGAACCCCCCCTCTAGCACAAAAAGTGGCCCCAAAAAAGTTTTTAAAAATTATGAAAAAGACAAATGGGAAGAAACTGACAAGTTTTAATTTTTGGGTGCAGTTTAGGTATTCAAGAGACATATCTGAACTCATACATAATTGTGAAGAATTGCCCTATTTAGAAAACAACAAAAAGTCAAAATACAGACCAAAACCCCTTTTGGGGGTCAGGTTAAAAAATGCTGAAATGCAAATCACAGAACATCAAAATCCTAAAATTTTTTCCTTTTCATGGTTTTTTTAATGTTACAAATTTTTGTTGACAAAAAAATTTGGGGTGTTTCTGTTTCGTCTAAAAATTATCACCCGCCTAGCCATCCCAAACTAGTAAAAAAGGTTTAAAAACCCAAATTTTTTCGTTTGGGGTAAATTCCCAGGTTTAGGGGATGTTCTTTTAGAGCACCGCCCCTTGAAAAAAATGTATACGCTGTGATTTAAAACAAAGCTTTTAAATAGAGCCTGGGGAAACCCCAAGGTTTTATGGTTTTATAAACACTCTACAGGGATAAGTAATTTTGCGTCGTGCTGTTTTAAAAAAGCCTATGCTTAGGTTTATAAATTTAAAATTTTTATAAAATTTTAAAGGGGAAATTTAAAATAGCGCTTAAAACCCTTTTAAAAATTAAAAAAACAAATCGAAAACCCTTTCACTCAAATTTTATTTTCAGGCAGGGAACTTCCCCTTTAAAATAATGAACCTAGATTTCAAAAAACCCTGGGGCGCCCCAAAGTTTCACGCATGCACGCAACACACACACACACACACCACAACCCCACACACAAAAAACAAAAACACCACACACACACACACACACCCACACACACCAAAACCCCACACACTAAAATCGGAAAAAAAAACTTTGAAGGTAAAGATCGGGTTTAAAATTTGGGAAGATATTTGGGGGGAAAATCCCAGGTAGGAAATAAGTGTGTTTTGAGGCGGGTTTGGGAAGGAAAACAAGGGGGAAGGGCCCTTTTTGGGGAAGTGGGAAAAAGGGAGGGGCATTCCCGGTGGAAGGAACCCCCCAAAAAGAAAAAAACGAGGAGCGACGGCCCAAAATTGGTTTGTTTGAATCTGGGGGTTTGAAAGACAAAGTACTAGGGGAACGAAGGGAAAAGGGATGGGGTACGATGAAGACATTACGAGATAAGGGGGGTGCGATTTGTGGGGACAATTTGGGAAAAAGAGGGTATTGATTTTATACTTTCCCGTCTTTGTAGACCGGCAGCCAGTGAAGTATCGCAGGGAAAAGGAGTGATTTCAATTTTTTTTTTCTTTGGACCAGTCGAGTTTAGAGGTTTTTTTATGCGTTTTTTTAAAAAGAGTGGTTTGAAGATGCTGGGCCCGCCAAAAGATTTAAATTTAATTTGTCTAAAAGTTTAAAGAATGAGAGATGTGACAAGCTTGGAAAATTGCATCAGTGGAAAGAACTTTGGGAAACCCCCGCTTTGCGCCCAGTAATTGTTTTGTAGCAAGACGGGAGGTAGGGGGTTTAATTTTTTTTATTTGAGAGTGTGTTGTCAAAACTATCCTAAATAAATTTTAGAGTTGGGGCAAAAGGGGGCTGACGTATTGCCCCAAATTTTTATTGAAGTTTTTTTGCGATAGAGGAAAGTTTATTTGGGGTCCCATGAGCAAGGCTTCGGGTTTTTTTCGGAATTAAGTTGTAACTTTTTCTGGGGTCATTTCCCGTTTTGAAAGTCTTTGAGGCGTAGGACATATTTTTTCAGGAAGGGAAAACAAGTTTTCAAACAAATTTTACTGCACTGAAACTGGAGTGTCATGGCATTGAAATGATGTTTAAATTTTTGGGTTTTTTATTATTTATGTGAGAGGGAGGGAGGTAGGAGTAAAGAAAACGGGCCCCGGGTGATCCTGCGGGATCCAATTCCCTTTTGAGAGGTTTTGAAAAAGTAAAGTAAGCCTTTTTAAAAAGTATTTTTTAAATTGTATTAAAAGTATAGTTCTAAAATATTGTAGTGATAGTAGTTTTAAATTTTTTATACTATTATTGTTATCTTTTTCATTTTTGCAGAGTAAGAAAGTAGTAGTTCCACCACTACCCCAAATTTCACCACCACTTCTACTACAAAATTTTTACTACTTCTATAATAAATACCTATACTACTAATATACTTCTTTCGCAACTTTTACTACTTTCTATTAAAAACAAATTTTACTACTTCTACTATCCCCCAGCTTTCCGCGGACTTTACTCCGGAGCCCCTTTGTCAAGTTTCGTGCGCGCGCGTTGTGGTGTGTGTGTGTGTGTGTGGTGTGGGGGGTGTTCGTGCTTTCGTGCGGGGCGTGCGTGGGCCCTTTCGTGCGTTTTTCGTTTTTGGGGTGTGTGTGTGTGTGTGTGTGGTTTTGTGGGGAAAAACCCACTTTTCCTAGGGGTATGGAGAGGCGGACAAATGGGCACCAAAAAAATTTTTGTTTTTAAAGGGGCTACCTCCGGGGGCAAGTGCGAAACCAAAATTGAGTTTTTTGTGTTTATGGCTGGGTCTGTTTACACTTTTTATTTAAAAACGAATGCAGTTTCGTTCTTGTTTTTAAACATTTATCTTAAAAGAGGGGCTCCGTGTGCGTTTCGTGCGTGCTTTGTGTTTGTGGTGTGTTGTGTGTGTGTGGTTTTGTGTGTGTGTGTGGTTTGTGGGGGTGTGATGGTATATCTTCCTTTCGGCTGTGCCCCTTTATGAATTTGTGTTTCTTTGGGAATTAAAAGGGGGTGGGCCCTAACCTTTTAATCCCCAGGGGGGAAATTTCAGAGAAACTTTCCCTCCAATTTACGACCGGGGAACCCCGGCTTTAACCCAAAATGTTTTTCCTTCCCTAAACCCTTTTAAAAATAACCCCGAAAAAAAGGGAACGGGGGGGCATTCCCCCTAACCCAAGGGGCCCAAAATCCCACCCAAAAAGTGAGCTTGTTTTAAAATTTTGGGGGGAAAGGGGTTCTCCCCCCTACCCAAGGGACATTTTTTTAAGTTTTAATTTTAAGGAAAGATCCGTGTTTACGAAAAGCCCGGGTTTGTAAAAAGTTGTTGTTCCCCGAAAAAGGTTTCAATTACCCCCTCAAAGGCCATCTCACAAAAATGGGATTGTTTGGGAAAATTTTTTGGGATTATTTGGAATTTTTTAAGTTTTAAAGGTTTTTGCGGGTGCCGGCGCGCTTGGGGTTTTGTGTTTTGTTTTTTGCTTTCAATTCTTTAAATTGTTTAATAAAGTTTTATTTTGGGGAAAATTTTTGGGAAGGTGGGGGGGGGCAAAATTAATTGTGGTTGGTTTTTCTTCAATTTTAATTTCCTAAAAGTTTAAAAAGAAACTAAAAGGGGGTTACAATGGGTTTAAAAAATAAGTGGGCCCTTAACCTTTTATATTAGAAAAGTAACTCGGGGGCCTTAAAAAAAGTCCCAAAAAATATAAAATTTTATGGTAAAAAATTTTTGTGTTGGGTTTTTTTGTATTTTTTGTGTGTTGTGGTTTTGTGTAAAGCAGCATTGTTGGGGTGTTTGGGGGGGATATGTTAAAGTATGTGTTTTGTGTAGACCCCAAAAGGGAGAGTACCTAACCCCCAAAACTCAAAACAAACCGAAAAATGCACCCCGCTTACCCTGAAGCTGTAACATACGAAAAATAGAGGGCCGGGTCCCCCCCAAGGGAGTGTAAAAAAACATTTTTAAACAAAAAAATCGAAACCCATCTTTTCACATCCAAGGGAAAAACCATGTATGGGCCCGCACAAAAGCATACTGTAAGAAAGTTGATGGGAATTAGTGAAGCAGAAAGGGGAAGCTCCAAAAGGGAAAATTTACAAGGAAGAAAAACGAGAAAAGAAAAAAAAAAAGAAAGCAGGGCAAACACTTTTGAAAATGGCCATTCAAAACATGGTAAATCACGTTGCCCTGCAAGAGTGCTGCACAGTCCTTTTTGGGGCCTAGGAAAACCCCTGAAACTTTTTCAAAAACTGTCAGTAAGAAATTTTAACCATTTATTTACTGGGGATGCAAAAGAAAAATACCCTTTATCCCGGCAATTTGAAGGGGGCCCCGTAAATCACCGCTTTTCTTTGGCCTACCTGAAGAGCTTCCCCAAAAATGGAATGAAGTCACTATTTATTCGGGGCTTATTGGGGGAAAAAAAACCAAAAAAACAAAATCCCACAGCACACCCATGCATGCAGATAACAACCCTTTCCAAAATAAAAATATAACAAAAAGTATTGGAGACATTTAAAACACTTTTAAATGGGAAAGTGACTTTATCGGGAGCAATAAACCACAGAAACCCCAAAAGCACTGCAGTGTGGGGTGCCCTGTGAATGGGAATTATCCCCAAAACTTGCCAAAAAAAGGGGGAAAAAAAATACGGGAAATTTCCCTGAAAACATCCTTTTTTTTTTTTTAAAAAACCCCTTTCTTTGGGACTTGTTGGGATCTTCCCGTCATCCCTTTTCGAAAGGGCCAAAAGGGAACTGAAGTCTTCAAACAATAAAAGTGATGGAAAAAACGGCCACTTTTTTTTAACTTCATCAAAACCGAAACTACCAATTTCTACGCATTAAAAAATTTTTTTTTTTTAAGGATTTTAATTTTCCCCACCTTTTATAGGGGACGATAATTTTGTGGGCAAAACAATCACTTTCCACCATTCAAGGTTTAAAACAGTTTTATATTGTTACCAGTTGGAGGGGGGGGCTTTTAGGCCACCAAATTTAGTACATCCAGCTGGGAAAAAGGGGGTTTTGCCTCTTTAGGGTTTTGGGAATGTAAAGCCGCCCGGAAGAGAAAAATGGGCGCCGCCCCCCGATATGCTGGCCCCCCCAGGAAGTGAGGGTCTCTGACGCCTCGCCCCTTTTCGACTTATAAATTTTTGGGGAAACTTTTTTAAATTTTCCAAACAAACAATTTCTTGACAGGAGGGGCCATGTTTATTGAACGTTTTTTTCAGATTTGTTTTAAAAGACTTTGGTTTCTTTGAAAATTGGTTTCCCTTGTTGTTGATGGGGGGGTTTTTCCCCTGAAATAAAAAATTTTTTTCAATGGGGGTTTTTTTCAAACATATAATCTGCCACAGTTTTTCTTTTGGGCTGGGCTTGGGGAAAATGTTTTATTTTTCTCCCCTCTGTAAAAAAAAGGTTCTTTGTTGCTTTCTTGGTGTGTATTTGGGGGGGTTTCCCCCTTTTTGGGGTTTACAAAAAGGGAAATTCCTACACAAGAAAATTTAAGTTTCCCCTCCCCCTCATAGCCCCCCCCTGATTTTGTATCAGGGAAAACAGAAAACAAGGGCTGAATCCTATTTTTTTTAATTTCCCTTAAAAAAATTACAGTTTGCCTGGGTTTTTGGGTGGGGGGTAGTTAAAAAGGGGGGTTAAAAAAAGGGTAGAAACAAATTTTAGAGTAAAATGGCTACATTGAATACACCAATTAAAGATTAGTAAATTCACTCAAAGCAACGCTCCCTCCACAAGTTGGGTTCACAACTTATTTTACAAACCCAAAAAACTACTAGGAAAAACACAGAAGTTACAGATCAGATTGAAAAAAAATTATAATTCAAATTGGTAAATCTTTGCCCCAAATTTCCCCAAAAAAGCAGTTTAAACAAAAATTTAGTCTCGGGGAACAGAAAAAAAAGGATTTTCAATGCGGAGTGATTGCAAAAGGGAAAAAAATAAAAAAAACCAAAAACGAAAACCCCCTGTCCCCCTAAAATAAAAAAAAAACATTAAAAATCAATGAACCCCCTTTAATCTCCTTTAAGATCTCAAAAATTATGGGAGGTCAGGGGGGCAAAAACAAACCCCGACACCCAAAATTTTCTCATACAGCCCCCATTTTTAAAAAGCCTTTCTCAATTTAAACCTTTAAAGAAAAATAAAACAGTTTAAAAAACTGAAAATCCAAAATTTCCAAAAAGTTTTCTCACTTTATTTCCGTTCCAAAATTTTTTTATGAAATTTAAATTTTTCCAAAGAAAAAATTTTTAAATCATAAAACTATGCACACAGCAACTAGAGTCCCCATGTTTCATTTTTCTTGAGAACATATGGCCCTCCATTCTGTAAAACTGGGGTAAACTTTTAAAGTTTAAAAAATTGTTAATTGGGTTTGACACCTCAAGGGCTTTTTTTTAAAAACTTGCAACATCTAGAAAAGCTAAATAATTTCATAACAAAAAACTAAAATAAATTAAATGATAAAACCCTTGTATAAAACCCGATTTTGGCTTCCACATGCATATACTTTAAAGAAAATAGTGAAAAGCCATAGTTTTTTTTAAAAATTCAGCATTTTTATTTGCTGAACAATATTCTTTCCCCAAAAATTTAAAATTACAAGAAAGACCATGATTGGTTTAAAATTGCCACATTTTTTCTGTTTAGAAGGGAATCCTTTTAAGCTCACTATAAGTTCTGATGCTTAAAAAAATTTTTAAAAAGAACCTTAAACAAGTAAATTTTTTAAACCTTTTTTTAACTATTTAAATTAAAACCTTTTAATTTTGCTTCAAAAATAGTAAAACAAAAAAACCATACCTTAATGGGGAACATCAGACTCAGGGAGTCTAGGCCCGTCCCGTTTTCCCGTCCCACCGGTCCGACAGAAAAGACTGTTTGACAAGGAAAATTTAGGGGGCCCAAAATCAAAAAAAAGATTTACTCTTTTGGGGCAAGGGGAAATTAAAATGTGGGTTTCAGCTTTAGATTAAAAACCCTATTTTTATAGTACCAAAATTTTTGCTTAGAAATAGCAAAAACAAGAGTTAAAACCTTTTTTTTAAGAGGGTTACACTTCATTAAAAAAAATTGGAAAAAATTTTAGTTTTTAGAAAAGCAGGGGATAACCCCTAGGATAAGGGCCCAAATTTTCCTAACATACATTGGGGGCAAAATTTCCCTTTGAAGAGTAACCCAACATGTGTAAGGTGATTTTCTGTTTCTAGTATTTTCAGTGCTTAAAACTACCAATTAATATTGTTTTAATCCTTTTGGATTTAGACTATTAAAACCAAAGGGCCCCTTTTCAAACCCCATGCAGAACAACTTGCGCACACCCCTTAGATCTGTTCCCCTTTTTGGGGAAAAAGGAAGGCCCTTGTGTGCCAGGGGAAAACCCCCGTGACAAAAATTGACAAACCCATACACACGGGGGCGGGTGAAAAAAAGCACCCGATGCTTTTCAATTAAACCTCGATATTTAAAAAAAAAACCTCGAGCGCTTTCTTTTTTTGCTTTACAAGATTCAAAGCATTTTAAATTTTTAAAAGTGTGTAAGGGGGGTGGGTGGTTTTTTGCTTGTGTGCGCCCAATACTCCAAACAACCCTTTCATTCAAACATACATACATTTCATAACATACATACAAAATACATACATACCTAATTTTTTAGCCCTGTATTTCCTACATTTGAAAAAGTTCTTTCCTACTTAAATGTGTGTGGGTGTATGTTGTGAAAGGAGAAAAGGGTAAAATAGATTGATAATTAAGATAGATATGGGAGAGAGATGGAGAGAGAGAGAAGAGAGAGAGAGAGAGAGGAGGAGAGAGCCCCCGGGAATTCCGATGTTAAATTTATTTAAAAGGCCCCAGCCCCAAAAAGACAGGGAAAGTAAAAAAGAAAAATAATAATCAAAAAAAATTAAAAAAAACCTACAATCAACAATAAGAGAGAGCATTTTAAAAAAATGATTTTTTTAAAAAATTTCTATCAGCTTGAAAGCTTTGTGAAGGAATTTAGAAAGGTTTTTAAAAATTGGTATGTCTTGTAGATGATTAAAAAAGTTTTAATTTTAATGGGCAAGGCCTGTCGAAAATTTTTTTAAGTGAAAAAAACCCTTTACAACTCCTTTAAAATAAACAGATAGAACCCCAAAATTTTTTCCCTCATTTTATAAATTTTTCAAAGGGGCCCTAATCAAAAAATTTTTATTACAATCGCTATAAAAGGGAAAATGATGAGTGGGTTAAAAATTTTAAAAACCTAGCCCAAACCTTGTGGTTTTAAAATTTTTTTAAAAAGTCTTTTTCCATATTTTGAAAACAAACATAGCCCTTTTAAACTTTGTGAACGAAAAAAATTTCTATAAAAAAAAACGTTTAAAGCTTATTGTTTAAAATTTTTACCCCCACTTAAAGCCATATTCCAATTTAAAAGAAAAATTTTTTTGTTCCCCCTTTTCACTTCCCACAACCCTTATTCATCCACACAAACACCAAAGCCAAAAATCCCCTGCAAATAAAAATGTTCATCAGTTCCCCCAATTTTTTCTTGCGCTTACTTTGGGAACTCTGCTCCTTAAGGGGTTGGGGGCTAAACCCCCCCCCCGTTCCCCTCTCCCATCTTCCTTTACAAAAAAACCCAAAAACACAGAAAAAAGTTCAGACCTTACCCTTTTTAAAAAAACCAAAATTAAAATCACATCAGCCAAAAACTTAAAACCCATTTCCCCAACAACCAAGTTTTAAAATTCCCGTTTAAAACTGTAAAACCCAACTTAAAAAAATTCCCCCCCCGCTTTACTCCGAAACCAGTTTGAGGAATTTTCCCTCCCACCTTCCCTTTACAGTCAGTCTGGAGTTTCCCCGCAAGGTCCCCCGTGGGGGTAAACCCAAAGGGAAAACTGAAGTTCTCCAAAGGGGGGTCAAGGGTGGACAAGTCAGGGAGAAAGGGGGAAAAGGGTCGTGGGGAAAAAAAAGGGGAGGGGGCCCTGGGATAAAGGGACAGGGGCAAGGACAAGCCATGGGGGTTTTCCCCAGGGCACACCCGGTTTGCACCCTCTTAGGTAAAGACCCACTGCTGGAAGGGACCCCCAGGAACCCGGTTTACTGGGGGAAAAAAAAAAAGGTTGCACCCCCCTTGGGACCCCAGGGGAAAAAACAATTTACAACAAAGGGGGCAGCATACGGGAAAAAAGAGACTGGTCTATGGGGCCCAACCCCTCTAAGATGAATTTTTCCCCCAAGAAGATTTCACAACAACCCCAGGGAAAAAGGCGCACTTTCCCGCACCCCAAAGGAAACGTTGACGAAAGGGACTTATAAAACAACCGCAACAAGAAGAAAGAAGATTGGGGTTTTTCCGGGGGCCTTTAACTACTCCCAAAGGGACTGCTCCCCCTTGCTCTCCAAAAAGAGACAAAAAAAACCTCCCCGGTGCCGAAAAAGCTCCCCAGGCCGGGTGGTACCCAAAAAAAATTTAGTGAAGACGAATCCCCCCCCCCTCTCTCAAGTCAAGAATCCCCCTAATTTAAAAAACTGTTGTACTCAGCTGATGGGAAACCCCCCCATTACTACACCAGGATTAAATTGTTTCCCGGGTCCCGTATATTTTATTTGAACTATTTTAAAAATTTTCATATTTTGTTGTTTGTTTGGGGAATTTTTGTTGTGGAGTGGGGGGGGGGGGGGGGTTTTTTTTTTTTTTTTTTTTTTTTTTTTTTTTTTGGGGGGGGGGGTAAAGTTTGCTTGTAAAATCTGTGAATTTCCTCTTTTTGAGATTTTTAAAACCCTTTGTATTTGTATCGTAAAACCCCTATAATAAAAAAGTTCATACCCAAAAAGGAGGCCAAATTTTCAAATCTGATTCTTAAAGGGCTCCGATGTCCCCCTCTCCCCGCCCCCGTTAATCAGAAAGAAATAAATTTACAAAAATATTTTGTTTACAAATTCTGTTTTCTTTCCCAAAGGAA
Organism: Rapana venosa; assembly: GCA_028751875.1. Lineage (NCBI taxonomy): Eukaryota > Metazoa > Mollusca > Gastropoda > Neogastropoda > Muricidae > Rapana > Rapana venosa. Next base: position 15,489,434 of record CM054164.1, read on the forward strand.
AAAAATTTTTTGGCACACAATTTTGATAAAAACCCCAAAAAGTCGTTTCGACATGGGCTTATGTGACCCCGTTTGGGCGCTTTTGGGAGTTTAGTTCATTTTTCTGCCTTTTTCCCAAAAAAAATGACTTTTTAATAAGTGATTTATTTAAAATGAAAAATGGGTTTTAAAAAATTTGAAAATGACTGTGTTCAGGTTTTACATGTGCGCGCCCGGGGCGCACAGGCCATTTATTGTGTGTGTCCCTGGCCCCTGCGGGGGTTTTAAAGTGGTGTGTGTGTGTGTGTGTGTGTGTGTTTCTGGGTTTTAAACTTTAAATGTATTTTGTTTGTCTTTAAAAATAGACGTTTTCCCTTTTAAAATTGAAAATTTTCAAGTCTTCGATTAAAATTTTTGGTGGGGATAAATGGGAAATAAATAGCTTTCTGTAAAAAGTGTATGCAGATCTTTTTTTTGTATTTCCCCAAAAAATTTTTTTGCGGAATTTAAATCCTTAAAAAATTTTTTCATCAAAAACAAGATGGTAGTATTTTTAAAAATTTTTAAATACTTTGGGCCCCTTCCCCTTTATAATGGTTTTTGAAAATTAGTCTGATTTTACCCCCAAAGGAAAATTTTTAAAGTGGTAGGGAAAAAAGCAACCCGCAATTTTTTTCTTGGGCCCCCTTTTGTTTAAATAGCCCCCCCAAACCGGGGTGTTTGTAAAAACCCCAATGGGGCTTTTTAAAACTGCAGGGTTTCTTTTTTAAAACCCGGGTTTAAAGATGTCTCTACAGCTTCATAATTTTCCCGTAAAGCTCAAAAATTTTTCCCCAAAAAAACCCTTTTTAAAATCCCCCAAAAAAATTTTGGTAAGATCTACTAGTTTTTTTAGGGTACTGCTTGCAAAAAATTATAATTTATTGGATTTAAAAGCCTGGCCCTGCCCAGGCCCCCCTGGCCTGCTTAAATTTTTTTTTGGTTTTTGGTTTTAATCTGTTGAAAAAGTTTATGGGGAAAATTTGCCCGGGGGGCCCCTGCATTTACCCCTGAGCTTTTTGAAATTAGTGCAGGGAAATAATTTTTTGTGAAAAGGTGATTTACTGGGGAAATGAGTTCCATGGTTTAGGGGCCCTTTACTTGGGTTGGGCCCGTTTTTGTTTCAGATAGCTAGTGAGGCTATTTCAACTGAAATCTCCCCTGGGCATGCACCCGAGCTGGGTTGAATGGGTTTAAATTCCTGCTGGGCTTGCAAATTCTTCTTTATGCAAATGTGCCCTTTCCTTTTTCTCAAATAGGATGGACAATTTCTGATGAATGTTTTTAAAATTCTGAAATCTTCTGGGGATAAAAAATAGGCACCGCTTGCCCGTTTTCTCTTGAAAAATTTATTTAGGACTGAAAAATACTCTTTTTAAGGGCGGAAATCCTTTGTAAACTACGTTTTTTTGAATTTTTTTGGGTTTACTGCCCTGCATTCCCCCTGACCCCTTTGTCCCCATTTTTTGGGTTTTCCCTTTTTTACCCCACGTTTTTTTTATGCTGGGTCAAGGGCGGACCTTAGCCAAAGCCCGTTGTGGCAAGGATATAAATTTTCTATTTTTTGTTTTCTGCTTGCTAAGCTTTCAATCACTGTGATATTTTTTTTAAAAAATGAATCATTTACTAAAAATGCCCAAAGTCATTTATCCCTTTATGAAAAGTTTAGTTTTAAATCCTTTAATCTTTTTTTAACAAATACAGTTTTCAAAAGGGGGAAAATGCCATCAAATTGGTTCTTAAACCCTTCCCGTGATTAGTTTCTAACTGAAATTTCCAGGGGTTTTTGTTTTTAAACTGTTCTTTCCCTTTTCACCAAAGGTGTTTTAAAAAAAAAGTTTCATCCCGTTTTAAGTTTTCAGTAAAATTTCTTGTATATATTTTAAAAAATTAATCTTTAAAAGCTATCGTTTTCCTTTGGTTTAAAAAACATTTCTAAAAACTGTTTTTAATTTTCCCTTTTAGATTCTTTTTTTAATTTTGCTGTCCCCATTTTCTGAAACGTCTACGCCCCGTGTTTCCCCCGTCGCCATCCCAATTTTCCCCCCGCAACCCTCTTACTTAGATTCTCTATGTCTCTTCCCCGGGTTTTTGGGGAAATCCACAAAGGGAGCTCCTTTAAAAATTAGGGCCGCCGGGGCCACCAGTCAGGGGGGGTTTTTTCACTGCTGGGTTTAGCACCTTTTTGGGTGATCAATTTTTGCCTGTTTTTGAGTAAAATACACGGGGCCCCACCCACTAAGGCCCCCCGGAAAAGATTGTATTAGCTCCCCAATTTGCGGTTTCCAAATGAAATGAAATTACCCATGGGCGGGGGCAACCCCCCTCCAAAAATCCCCCAACGTGTGTCCCCACTGAACCCCCCAGCCCAAAAGGCTTTGACACAGACTTGCCCAAGGGACAGAAGTATATAAAGGGGAAACCCCAAAACGGGGTCACCATGAGACCAAAAAAACTATTAAATTTATCCTGTAATCAAACCTGTTCATTTTTTTTTTGCCGTACCTGTAATCAACCATAAAAAAAAAATCATTTCATTGCTTTTTAAAAACCTAAAAAAACCCTCCTAACTGCCAATAAACGTGGTTTTTGAACAAAAACCCATTTTAATTGAAACGCCCCAAAATTCATTAATTTTTCAAACGGTGGGTCTTTATCCTATTTTACACCGTTTCACAGCTTTTAAAAACTCCTTCATCAAACCTAAATGGCATCAATTTCATTGTTTTTTAACTTAAAACATCGATCCTTAAAAGCTATCAAACATTGTTTCTAACTAAACAACTCAATGGGGCCTTAAAAGCTATCAACCAAATTTTTCTAACTATCAACATCAGGATCCTAAATGCTTTCAAAACATTGTTTCTAAAATATCAAATCATGGATCCTAAATGCTACAACACATTGTTCTAACTATTCCCAAAAACCCCTGGTTCCTTTTTTTTCAATAAAAACAAATTTTTTCTAACTATCAACATCATGGATCCTAATGCTATTTAACACATTGTTTTACTAAAACATCAGGTCCTTAAAAGCTATTAAACATTGGGTTTTTAACTACAACATCATAAAACCTTAAAAGCTATTTAACACATTGTTTCTAACTTTCAAAATCTTTTCCCAACCATTTTAAAAATTTTTTTTTTTTTTGGGGGGCCCCAAAAATTTTTTCCCAACCCCCCCCAAAAAAAAAAAAACCGGGGGGTCCCCCCCCCCTTTTTAAAATTTTTTTCCCGGGGGCCCTACCCCCCCCTTAAATTTTTTTGGGGCCCTTTTAAACCCAAATTTTTTAAAAAAATTTTTTTTTTTAAAAAAAAAAAAAAATTTTTTTTTCCCGGGGGAAAAAAAAGGGGGTTTTAAAAATTTTAAAAAAAAAGGGGCCTTTTTTTTTATTTTCCCCCAAAAATTTTTTTTAAAAAAAAAAAAACCCTTTTAAAAAAATTTAAAAAAAAAAAATTAAAAAAAATTTTTAAAAAAAAAATTTTAAAAAAAGGTTTTAAAAAATTTTTTCCCTTTTTTTTCCCCCAAAAATTTTTCCCCCCCCCCCCCCCCCAAAAAAAACCCCCCCCCCCAAAAAGAAAAAAATTTTAAAAAACCCCCCCCCCCTTTCCCCCCTTTGGGAAAAAACCCCCCCCCGGGAAAAACAAAACCCCCCAAAAAAAAAAAGGGGGGGGGGAAAAAAAAAAAAAAAAAAACCCCCCTTTAAAAAAGGGGGGAAAAATTTTTAAAAAATTTTGTTTTTTTAAAAAAAAAAAAGGGGGGGGGGGGGGTTTTTTTAAAAAGGGGGCCCCCCTTTTTTTTGGGGGAAAAAATTTTTTTTTTTTTTGGGGGGGCCCCCCCCCCCCCCAAATTTTTTTAAAAAAACCCCCCCCCGGGGCCCACTTTTTCCCTTTTTAAAAAAACCCCCCCCTTTTTTTTTTTGGGGGGGGTTTTTTTTTTGTTTAAAAAAAATTAAAATTTTAAAAAGGGGCCCCCAAAATTTTTTTTTTTTTTTTAAAAAAAAGGGGGGGGGAAAAAAATTTTCCCGGGGAAAAAAAAAAATTTTGGGGGTTTAAAATTTTTTTTTTTAAAAAAAAAAAAAAGGGGAAAAAACAAATTTTTTTTTTTTTTTAAAAAATTTCCCCCAAAAAACCCCCGGGGGTTTTTTTTTAAAAAAAAAAAAAAAAAAAAAAGGGGGGGAAAAAAAAAAAAAATTTTTTTTTCCTTGGGAAAAATTTTTTAAAAAAAAAAAAGTTTTTGGGGGGAAAAAAACTGGGAAAAGGTTTTAAAAAAATTTTAAACCTTTTAAAAAAAAAAACCCAAAAAAAAACCAAAAAAACCCCCCAAAAAAAAAAAAACCCTTTAAAAAAAATTTTTAAAAAAAAAAAAAAAAAAAAAAAAACCCCCCAAAAAAAGGGGGGGGAAAAAAAAAAGGGCCCCCAAAAAAGGTTTTGGGGGGGGAAAACCCAAAAAAAGCAAAACCCCCCCTTTTTAAAAAACCCCAAAAAGGGTTTTTGGGGGGGGTTTTTGGGTTTTTTTTTTTCCCCCCCCCGGGGGGGGGCCCCTTGGGGGCCCCCAAAAAAAAAACCCCAAAATTTGGGGAAAAAACCCAAACTTAAAAAAAAATTTTTTAAAAAAGGGGTTTTGGGGGAAAAACCCCCATTTTTAAATAAACCTTTTTTTTTTTTTTTAAAAAAAAAATTTTTTTTTTAAAAAAAAAAATTTTTCCCCTTTGGGAATTTAAAAAAATTTTTTTTTTCTTAAAAAAATTTTTAAAACCCCCCAAAAAAAAAAAGGGGGGGGCCCGGGGAAAAAAAAAAAAAAAAACCAAAAAAATTTTTTTTAAAAACCCAAAAAAAATTAAAAAAATTTTAAAAAATTTTTTTTTAAAAAACCCCTTTTTTTTTTTTTGGGGGGGGGGCCCCCCAAAAAGGCCCCAAAACCCAAAAAAAAAAAAAACCCAAATTTTAAATTTAAAAGGGGGTTTTTTTTTTTCCCCAAAAAAAAAAAAGGAAAATTTTTTTGGGAAAAAAAGGAAAAAAAAACCCGGGAAAAAAAAAAAAAAACCCCAAAAATTAAAAATTTTTTTCCCTTTTTTAAAAGGTTTCCCCAAAAAAATTTTTTTAAAAAAAACCCCCAAACCCTTTTTTTTAAAAAAAAAAAATTTTAAAAAAAAACCCCCCCCTTAAAAAATTTTGGTGGAAAAAAAAAAAAAAAAAAACCCAAATTTGGGAAAAAAAAAAAAAAAAAATTTTTTTTAAAAAAAAAAATTTTTTTTAAAAAAAAAACCCTTTTCCCAAACCCCCAAAAAAAAAAAGGGGGGGAAAAATTTTCCCGGGTTTTTTTTTTTCCCCCCCCCCGGTTTAAAAAACCCCCCCAAAAAACCCCCCCCCAAAAAAAAAAAAACCCCAAAAAAACCCCAACCCCCACCCCCAAAAAAAACCCCCCCCAAAAAAAAACCCCAAAAAAAAATTAAAAAAAATTAAGGGGTTGGGGTTTTTTTTAAAAAAAAAAAAAAAGGGGGGGGGGGGGGGGGGCCCCCCCCCCAAAAAAGGGGGGGGGGGAAAAAAAAAAAAAAAATTTTTTTTTTTTTAAAAAAATTTTTTTTAAAAAAAAAAAAATTTTTTAATTTTTTTTTTAAAAACCCCAAAAAAAAAAAAATTTTTTTTTCCAAAAAAAAAGGGGCCGGGAAAAAAAAATTTAAAAAGGGAAAAAAAAAAATTTAAAAATTTTAAAGGAAAAAAGGGTTTTAAAAAGGTTTTTAAAAAAAAAAAAACCCCCGGGGGGGGGGAAAAAATTTTTTAAAAAAGGGGGGTTTTTTAAAAAATTTTTTTTTTTGGGGGGGTTTTTTCCCCCAAAATTTTTTTAAGGTTTTTTTTTTTCCAAAAAACCCCCCCCCTTTTTTTAAAAAAAAAAACAAAAAAAAAAAAAAAGGGGGGGAAAAAAAATTTTTTTTTTTTTTTGGGAAAGGGGGGGGGAAACCAAAAAAAAATTTCCTTTAAAAAATTTTTAAAAAAAAAAAAATTTTTTTTAAAGGGGGTAATTTAAAAAAACCAAAAAAAATTTAAATTTTTCCTTTTTAAATTTTTTTTTTTTCAATTTTTTAAAAAAAAAAATTGGGAAAATTTTTAAAAAAATTTTTTTTCCCCCCCCCCCCCCAAAAAAAATTTTTAAAAAAAAATTTTTTTTTTTAAATTTCCCCAAAAACCCCCCCCCTTTTTTTTTAAAAATTTAAACCCTTTTTTTTTCCCCCCAAAAAAATTTTTTTTCCCCCCTTTTTTTTGGGGGGGGGGGGGGGGGGTTTTTTTTTTTTTTTTTTTTTTTTTTTTTTTGGGAAAAAATTTTTTTAAAATTAAAAAAAAAAAAAAACCCTTTTTTTTTCCCCCCGGGGGGCCCCCCCAAAATTTTTTGGGGGTTTTTAAAAAAAAGGGGTTTTTTTTTAAAGGCCCCCCCCCCCCCCCAAAAAAAAAAAAAAAAAAACCCCCCCCCAAAAAATTTGGGGAAAAAAAAATTAAAAAACCTTTTAAAAAAAAAAATTTTGGGGGAAAACCCCGGGGAAAAAAAATTTTTAAAATTTTTTTCCCCCGGGGGGCCCTTTTCGGGGAAAAGGGGGGGGGTTTCCCAAAAAAAAATTTTCCCCCCTTTTTAAAAAAAAACCCCCCAAAAAAGGGGGGCCCTTTTTTTTAAGGGGGGTTAAAAAAAAAGGTTTAAAAAAAAAAAATTTCCCAAAAAAAAATACCCAAAAAAAAAACCCCCGGGGGGGGGGGGAAAAAAAAAAAAAAAAAAAAAAAAGGGGGCCGGCCAAAACCCCCCCAAAAAATTTTTTTGGGGGGTTTTTTTTTTTTGGGGGGGGGTTTTCCCTTTTTTTTTTTTTGGGGGGAAAAATTTTAAATTTTTTTAAAAAATTTTTTAAATTTTTTTTGGGGGGGCCCCCTTTTTGGTTTTTTTGGTTGCCTTTTTTTTTTTAAAAAAAAAAAGGGGGGGGGGGGGTTAAATTTTTTTTTGGGGGGGTTTTTAAAATTTTTTTAAAAAAAAAAAAAGGGGAAAAAAAAAAAAAAAAATTTTTTAAAAAAAAAGAAAAGGGGGGGGGGTTTTTTTGGGGTTTTGTTTTTTTGGGTTTTTTGAATTTTTTTGGGGGGGGGGGAAGGGGAAATTTTTGGGGTTTCCCCAAAAAAATTAAAAAAAAGGGGGAAAAAATTTTTTTTTTAAAAAAAAAAGGGGGGGAAAAAAAAAAAAAACCCCCCCCCCGGGGGGGGGAAAAAAAAAAAAAAAAAATTTTTAAAAAAAACCCTTTTTTTAAAAAAAAAGGGAAAAAAATTTAAAAAAAAAAAAAAAAATTTTTTTTTTTTTTTTTGCCCTTTTTTTTAAAAAAAATTTTTTTAAAAAACCCCAAAATTTTTTAAAAACCCAAAAAACCCCCCCCAAAAAAAAAATTTTTTTTTTAAAAAAAATTTTTCCCCTTTTTTTTTAAAAAAAACCCCCCCCCCTTCCCCAAAAAATTTTTTAAAAAAAAAACCCCCCCCTTTTTTTGTTTTCGGGGCCCCCCCAAAAGGGGGGTTTTTTTTGGGGGGGGTTTTTTTTTGGGTTTTTTTTGGGGGGGGGGGGTTTTTTTTTTTTTGGGGTTTTTTTTTTCCCCGGGGTTTTAAACGGAAAAGGGAAAAAAATTTTTTTTTTGGGGGGCCCCCTTTTTTAAAAAAAAAATTTAAATTTTAAAATTTTTTTTTTTTCCCCAAAAAAAGGGGGTTTTTTTTAAAACCCTTTTTTAAAAACCCCGGGTTTTTTTTTTTTTTTTGGGGGGGGTTTTTTTTTGGGGGTTTTTTTTTAAAAAATTTTTTTTTTGGGGGGGGGGGGAAAAAAAGGTTTGGGGGCCCCCAAAAAAGGGGGGAAAATTTTCCCCCCAAAATTTTCCAAAAATTTTGGGGGGTTTTTTTTTAAAAAAAAAATTTTAAGTTTTTTTGGAAAAAAAATTTTAAAAAAAATTTTTTTTTTTTTTTTGGGGTTTTTTTTAAAAGGGGTTTTTTTTTTCCCCTTTTCCCCCGGGTTTTTTTTTTTTGGGGAAATGTGGGTTTTTTTTGACATAAATAGAATTCATAGCTCGACACATATTTTAAAGAGATATCTGTCAATTACTACGGACAAACATTTACGATTTATTCTAGCTGATTCCGGTTTGGTTTATCTGAAATTAACGATCATGTCTATTGCTACTGAGGTATGCAATAAGCTAATTTGTTGTGTCCACTGTGCAAAGAGTCAATTGAAGATGAAAGTCACTTTGTTTTGATCTGCACTTTCTTTTGTAATGTGAGAGTAAAGTTTATCCCACCAAAGTTCTATACCCAGCCTTGCTTATTTAGGTTTTCTTTATTAATCAAATAACGAGCATATTGTGCATAATTTACGTTGTACTTATATAGAGCTTTTCAGTTACAGATACACTATTGTCATAATTTTCCAATATGTCATCATATCATTGGAGCTTGCAATGTTTTTCTTTTAATGTTCTGTTCACAGGTGACTTTTGCCCCCCTTTCATATGGGCTATGACCTTAATGATTAAACTGTCTAAAAAGTATGAAGTACGAAGTCTGAACTCTATCTCTCTCTCCCGACATAATCTTTTTTTCACGATTCGGCTATGTATATGTTTGTGTTTTTTCTTCTTTAATCAGTCATAAATCATTATTTGTTTGTGCATTTGCTTTGCCAATGAGATGAATGAACCCATTGTTCCAATCCAAGCCCAACAAATGTATTGTGGTCCAAGGCCAATGTACATTAAATCATTTCAGAGTTCAGAGTTCCCATTTATGCATTCATTTACTTATTTAAGTGTCTTTGCTATATATTATTTAATTTGAATGTGTTCTTATTTGTTCATTCCTTACTTTCCTCTTTTGACAAGGGCTGGTGCAAAGAAGCCACTGGCTTATCCATATACCTTCATTAAAAAAGTCGAGTTTGAGTTTGAGTTTAAGTTTGAGTTCTCTCTCTCTCTCTCTCTCTCTCTCTCTCTCTCTCTCTCTCTCTCTCTCTCTCTCTCTCTCTCTCTCTTCACACACACACACACACACCACACCAAGCTGGTTTTGAGAGAGGGTATTCCACTGTATATCATATGTTTACTCTACTTGCATTTATCCAGAAACAGTTTGCTCATAACCGTAAGCTCTATGTAGCATATTTAGACTTTGAAAAGGCATTTGATTCTGTTAATGGAAACTTATGGCCTTTTCTCATGAAAAATGGTGTGAAGGGTACATTATTACGTTGTTTGAGAGCTATGTATCAGAATGTCAAAAGCAGAATAAGATGTGGATTTAAGCTGACAGACATAATATACTGCACAACTGGAGTCAAACAGGGTGATGTATGTAGCCATCTTTTGTTTTCTGTTTTCATTGATGAGTCAGCCATAGAAGTCATTAATAAGGGTAAACATGGTGCCACTTTCCCCAAGATTTCACAGAATTGTTTATTCTTCTGCTTGCTGATGATGTCATCCTGCTATCTGAAACTGTTGTAGGCTTACAACAGCAGCTGAATAGCTTAAGCAGTGCTTCTACAGCACTTGATCTTAAGGTTAATCTGAATAAGAGTAATATAGTTGTTTTCAGAAAAGATGGTTATGTAGCTGCTCACAAAAAATGACTGTACAATGGAAAAGTCATACCTGTGATTAATGTATATAAATATCTAGGAATCTGTTTTTCTACAAAGCTTAGTTTTGCAACTGCATCTAAAGATCTGGCAAGTCAAGGTAAAAGAAGCTTGTTAATTGTTTTGAAAAAAATTACGATTATTGAATAATAATGCTTTGATTTGTTGATTAAGATATTTGATGCACAAATCGAGGGGTGCTTCCCAGAAGGTACTATGGCTTGTGCAGCTAGTTCTGAAAAAACTGCATTAGAAATGGTGTGATCAATAAAACTAATAGTTATCAAGATGACATACATCTGATATTCCTAACATAATTGCGCTTGTTGTGTTGCAATTTAGGGAGAGAAAAATTTAGTGGTTGGCATTAGCCGTTTATTTATAAAAATAAAATAGTTTATGTTGATGCTAGGTAGACCTCACTGGCAGTTTTCTCCAAGCCCTTTCCTTCCTCTTATCATGCGGCAGAAACAAAACGTTAGCCAATACATGGAAGGTGATGGGGAACAGACAGCAGACAACCAGAGTCTGTTTTTGTTAGGAAAGGCCTAGCACCTAGTGGTGGGAAGAGTGTTAGGCATGCAGCTGCATTTCATAGGTACTATAAAGACAAGTTTCAACATATTGCATACACTTGTACTCTCTCTCTCTCTCTCTCTCTCTCTCTCTCTCTCTCTCTCTCTCTCTCTCTCCCCCCCCCCCCCCCTCTCTCTCTCTCTCTCTCTCTCTCTCTCTCTCTCTCTCTCTCTCACAAGTCAAGTTTTTTTATATATAAAAAAACCCACTTAAATGATCTAATGAAAGACAATTACAATACTGAGAGGCACATTGATACGAATCACAAACTAAAAAAAACACAAGAAAGCTACATTTCATATTTCTTTATCTCTTAACATAACTTCAAACAAAAATATCACACACACACACACACACACACACCACACACACACACACACACACACACACACACACACACACACAACACCACACACACACACACACACACAGAGCACATGAGTGCTTATTCTATTATCCTCGGAATCAAAGAATACACAAGCTCACACATACACACACACACACACACACACACACACACACACACCACACACACACACACACACACACACACACACACACACACACACACACACACACAGTACGTACGTACGTATGCACTAATGCATGCACACACTCGCTCTCTCAAATGCAGACACGCACTTATGCCTGTGCAGGTGCGCTCATAAACACACACTTGCAGGCACAGCACACGCGCGCATGCACACACACACACACACACGTGTGCGCGCGCGCGCGCGCGCGAGCGCGCACACGAATATAGGATTACAATGACCATTGACTAGAAAATACAGATAAATTTTAATGTAAAAAATAAGACATATTTTATTAGCATGCCCATGTGTGCACATATGCACCCCCTTCCACACACACACACACACACGCGCGCGCGCGCGCGCACGCACGCACGCACGCAAACACGCATACACGCACCAGGCACCTACGGACGGGCACATACACACACGCGCACACACATACATGCGTGCACACCAGATAACGCATAGGCAGACCAGTAGAGTTTGTGGATATATCATAGGCATACATATAATTATACGTTGCTGCGTGCGTACATGTGTGTGTGTGTGTGTGTGTGTGTGTGTGTGTGGATGGCCAAACTGTATAACAGGATTTTACTCCAGAGGCATAATCTACCCTCAAAGTGACACTCTAGCTTCACAGCCACTGTCTACATATTCTGAAGAAAACCTCAATGATCACTAAACTGTCCACTGTCACCAATGTTGTAGTGTTCCATAGAAATATCCACTGGACATTGTCTATCATCTATATTGTCATGTAATAATTGTCACTGGACGATGTTCACTGACTCAGTGTCTGCAATCCAACATAAATAATTATTTCAGTGTTCCCTGTGGCGGTATTCCTGTAGCAATGTTTGCTGGACATCGTTCTCCATAATGTACAAACAACCCATTGTACTATTATGGGACCAGTGATTATGATTTCTGTTAATTTTCTTGAAGTGAGTAAAAAAGCCACTCTTTGATTTAAAAAAAAACCTCTCAGTTTTAACCTCCTCTCTCTCTCTCTCTCTGTGATAGTGGGTGAAGAATGTACAGAGGTCAGTGTGGGTGGGTCACTCAGTCTGTGTCACTGCCTGTGTCCTTGGCATCAGGTTCTGGCAGTTTGTCACTGACTGAGGCAGAGGATGGAAGGTGTTGGTAGAACCCATGATGTGCCTTTGAGACGACACTGGACGCACACAGTGACAAAAGATCCCGCTTTTTGGCGTCTGCTATGGTCTGTCTGTTGTCATACAACCTCAGGAGCACTATGGGCAGCTCTTGATGCCCTCTTCTCGATAAACCAACTAGTTTCAGAATACGAACGTCATCATTCGTCAAGTTTGTTTTGAAGTGCATGATGTCATCAATGCTCTTGGATACCTGGATGCAACTATCTCCAGCCACTTGACTCTGCGTCTATCTGTATCCATCTTTTTCTTTCGAATGTAAGCTGAGGCAAGTTTCTTGAAATTGTAGAATGGGTTGTGATTGATTGGCACAGCAGTATAACGTTTTGCCACTCTTGCCACTCTGGAAACAATATCCCACTCAGAAGGAATGTAGATGGGTGTGCTTTTCTTTGCATTTGAAATTGCAGCGTGTACCGAGTCACACTCCATTTGAGTGTGATCAGACTTAAGAAACTTTTGAGTTATGGTCTGGATATTTTGGAGGGTGTTGTTTGCAAAGAGGAGAACTGTTAAGTATTGTTTCCGATTTTGACCACCACAGCAATCTTAGTAGATGATGACATGCTTCACATGGGCTGAAAGGGGAGAAATAGACTTGTAGAGGCAGCTGGCAATCTGACATGATCCTCTCTTTCCTTCTGTCCCATCCCACCACCAAGAAAGAAACATCTACACAAACAAGACAGAAGAAAAAGAATAAGCAGAAACTGCCCACAAAAACATGCTATCAATATCGATGCCCCCTGCCCTCCCCAAATTACACACACACATACCCATAAGCTCACACACGCATGCATACACACATAGACACACACACGCACACACACACTCTCTAATACACATGCATACTTGCATGCATCACACATACACGCACATAGAGACACACACACACGAACACATATGAAAAATACAGACACACACAGTGGAAGGTGAAGTTCATTTTGTGCTGTGCTGTGCAGTATTAGAAGATGTAAGACAGAGTTACATTCCGGTAAAGTATAGTAGACAGCCTAATTTATTCATATTCTGTCTACTCATGGCATCTAGTCACCCTGAGATTGTGTGCAGTCTTGCCTAATATTTGTGTAAAGCCTTAAGAATAAGAGATATCTTGGTTTCATTATTTGGAACTGATTTTTTCTTGTGGTAGTTGTTGGTATACATTTTAACATTTTGGTTTTTTGTGTTACTTTTTTTCTC
>CM054164.1:15503083-15555583 GCA_028751875.1 Rapana venosa
GTATAAAAATGATGCAGTAAACAGAGACAGTATAGAAATGATGTCAGTGTGCAGAGACAGGTTAAAAATTATGTCAGTGTGCAGAGACAGTATAGAAATGATTTGAGTGACTAGAGACAGGATAGAAATGATGTCAGTGTGCAGAGACAGGATAAAAATGATGTCAGTGTGCAGAGACAGGTTAAAAATGATGTCAGTGTGCAGAGACAGTATAAAAATTATGTGAGTGTACATAGACAGGTTAAAAATTATGTCAGTGTGCAGAGACAGTATAGAAATGATGTGAGTCACTAGCGACAGTATAGAAATGAGTCACTACAGTATAGAAATGATGTCAGTGTGCAGAGACAGGATAGAAATGATGTCAGAGTACAGAGACAGTATAGAAATTATGTCAGTGTGCAGAGAAAGGTTAAAAATTATGTCAGTGTGCAGAGACAGTATAAAAATGATGCAGTAAACAGAGACAGTATAGAAATGATGTCAGTGTGCAGAGACAGGTAAAAAATTATGTCAGTGTGCAGAGACAGTATAGAAATGATTTGAGTGACTAGAGACAGGATAGAAATGATGTCAGTGTGCAGAGACAGGATAAAGATGATGTCAGTGTGCAGAGACAGGTTAAAAATGATGTCAGTGTGCAGAGACAGTATAGAAATGATGTCAGTGTGCAGAGACAGTATAGAAATGATGTCAGTGTACAGAGACAGTATAGAAATGATGTCAGTGTACAGAGACAGTATAGAAATGATGTCAGTGTACAGAGACAGTATAGAAATGAAGTGAGTATACAGAGACAGGATAAAAAATTAACTGAGTGTTCAGAGACAAGATAAAAAATGAAGTGAGTGTATAGAGACAGGATTATAAATGAGGTGAGTGTACAGAGACAGGATAAAAAATGAAGTGAGTGTATAGAGACAGGATTAAAAATGAGGTGAGTGTACAGAGACAGGATAAAAAAATGAAGTGAGTGTACAGGGAGAGTATAAAAGTGATGTCAGTGTACAGTTACAGTATAAAAATGATGTCAGTGTGCAAATACAGTATAAAAATGATGTCAGTGTACAGAAACACGTTAAAAATGATGCAGTAAACAGAGACAGTATAGAAATGATGTCTGTGCAGAGACAGGTTATAAATGATGTCAGTGTGCAGAGACAGGTTAAAAATGATGTCAGTTGCGGAGACAGTATAGAAATGATGTCAGTTTGCAGATACAGGTTAAAATGATGTCAGTGTGCAGAGACAGGATATCAATGCTGTCAGTTATATACACAAGATCATCAATGTAGGGAGTGAATAGAGACAGGATAATAAACGCAGTGAGTATATAGAGACAATATAAGATACACAACGACTGTATGGAGATAGGACAGGGAATGCAGTAAGTGCTTAGAGGCAAGAACAAGAATACAGTGGGTGTTTACATTCAGGATCAGGAATGTACTTAGTGTTTACGGGAAAAATCGGGAATGCAGTGAGTGCTTAGTGTTAGGATCATTAATGCAGTGAGTGTACAGATACAGGATGGGAATGCAGAAAGTGTACAGATACAGGATGGGGAATGCAGAAAGTGTACAGATACAGGATGGGGAATGCAGAAAGTGTACAGTACAGGATGGGGAATGCAGAAAGTGTACAGATACAGGATGGGGAATGCAGAAAGTGTACAGATACAGGATGGGGAATGCAGAAAGTGTACAGATACAGGATGGGGAATGCAGAAAGTGTACAGATACAGGATGGGAAATGCAGAAAGTGTACAGATACAGGATGGGGAATGCAGAAAGTGTACAGATACAGGATGGGAAATGCAGAAAGTGTACAGATACAGGATGGGGAATGCAGAAAGTGTACAGATACAGGATGGGGAGAATGCAGAAAGTGGTACAGATACAGGATGGGGAATGCAGAAAGTGTACAGATACAGGATGGGGAATGCAGAAAGTGTACAGATACAGGATGGGGAATGCAGAAAGTGTACAGATACAGGATGGGAAATGCAGAAAGTAGTAGTGAACAAAAATACATCGGATTGGAATGCAGAAAGTGTACAGATACAGGATGGGGTAATGCAGAAAGTGTACAGATACAGGATGGGGAATGCAGTGAGTGTACAGATACAGGATTAGTAATGCAGAAAGTGTACAGATACAGGATGGGAAATTCAGAAAGTGTACAGATACAGGATGGGGAATGCAGAAAGTGTACAGATACAGGATGGGGAATGCAGAAAGTGTACAGATACAGGATTAGTAATGCAGAAAGTGTACAGATACAGGATTAGTAATGCAGAAAGTGTACAGATACAGGATGGGGAATGCAGTGAGTGTACAGATACAGGAACAGGGAAACAGTGAGTGTATAGAAACGCTCAGGTTTGTAAACAGCTTATAGAATAAATATCAGGAATACAGCGTGTGTATAGTTATTATTGAAAATGTATTGAAAAGGTATCAATAGTAATAATAATAATAATATTAAAAATAATAATAATAATGGATTTAATATAGCTTTGTATCTTAAAAAGACAAATCAAAGGTCTTGCATACAATATACTCTTATTCATGAAACCAATAACAGTTAGTAGCTTAGATTAAGCAATTTCAAAAGTACACATAAACACACACACACACACACACACACACACACACACATACACACACAAACACACACACACACACACACACACACACACACACACACACACACACACACACACACCACACACACAAAGGCTATACACTTTTGGCAGAATAGTGAGATTTCGGCTTTTGAAGGAAGAGGCAGTTCCGAGAATGATCAGGAGGGTTCAAGTCTTTAATTTGAAATAAGTATATCTCTTAAGACTGGATTTTAAAGTGTTATTAGTAGGCTTTTGGCGAAGAGAGAGTGGGAGGTCATTGTAGGTCGATGAGCCCTAAATAGAGAAAGAGCAACAGCCAGTAGTGGATTGGTTAAATATGGGTGTTTATAAGCACAAGGTGTCCGCAGCAGAGCCGGGGAAACGAGGGGTGCACAGGTGAAGATATTCATAGAAGTAGGAGAGTGCTGTGTTGTGGAGAGATTTGTTATAGAGGCTACTGATCTTATAGCTTACTCTCTGCGGCACAAGCAACCAATGGAGAGATCGCAAGAGAAGGGTAATGTGCTCAATTTGATCTTTTTCTTTCTGAAGACAAGTCGAGCTGCGGAGTTGTGTATGCGTTGAAGGGAGTGGATAGATGATGCTTGCAGACCAGCCTGAAGAGAATTGCAATAGTCCAGACGTGAAAGATTAAGATATGTTACAAGTTTGGATGCTGCATCAGTAGACAGGAACTTTCGAATTGCAATAATATGCCGTAATTAATAGTAGTACAACTGGCAGGTAGGTGATGAATTTTTGCATAGTGAGTCTTGTCGATACGATCCCAAGATACTTCACAGAAGTAGAAAGAGGGACTGATGTATTGCTGGATTCTATTGAAGTTGTCATTATGGAAGAGGGTTTTTGGTTTGGTCCCTACAAGCATGTGATCAGTTTTATCTGTTTTTAGCTGTAACCTGTTCTGTGTCATCCGGTTTGGGATATCCTGAAAGCAGTAGGCCATATTTGTAAAGAGAGAAGGCATATTTTCAGGAGTAACACTGATTTGAATCTGAGAGTCATCTGCATATAAAAATGATGGTTGATTTGATGACGGTTTTTCATAATCATTTGACATTGGAGCAGTGTGTAGAGTAAAAATAACAGGTCCCAGAACTGATCCCTGTGGGACTCAGCATTCCAGTTTGGCAGGTACTGATTGAATCTTGTTTACAGCAACTGTCTGGAATCAGTTGGTAAGGTATGAATTAAACCAGATGAGGACTATGCCAGTAACACCAAATGTTTTTGAAGACGTGAGAGAATGATAAAGTAGTTTATAATGTTGAAGGCTGCAAATAATTTGAGTAGAGTGAGAAGGGAGATTTTCTCCATGTCAGAAGACAGAAGAATTGGGATGAAGGTGTGGACTAGGGTGGTTTCACTGTTGTGGTTGACACGATAGGCAGACTGAAACGCAGGAAGAAGATTGCTGGAGAGAAGGCTGTTATTAAGCAGTATTAGAACTACTTTTTCAAGGACTTTAGATACACAGATGATCAAGAATTCAGGATATGTATAGACATGATCAGCAATGCAGTGAGTGTCTACAGACAGGGACATGAATATAAAGAGTATAGATAGTGCTCACGCCTAGCACCCCCCACCCCCACCGTCACATACACAAACCCATATTTAAGATAGGTGCTCATGGCTATTTTTTATATAGTTTATGGCAACTCAATATTGATGCTTCTGTTTTCATAATGAAATGTTTTATTCTGTCGATCACATGGAACATGAACTTGAATTCCGTGTGCTTGCCGAGTAGTGCATGCAAATTATATAGCACTGAATCTTGTAACCCAAAAACAATCGACGTGCTTGCACTCAAACCATTTACATACATGTAACTTTTCTCATATAACATAATAAGGAGATTTCAAATTCATGCCCGCCCACACGCACACACACGCACGCACGCACGCACGCACATAAGCATTCACTTTAAAAACACTTATAGTGAACAGACGTTAGATACAAGAACGAACGAACACACACTCACGCACGCACACACACACACACGACGCGCAAGCACACCTAGATGTTTTTATGCATCGAGTGGATAAAAAAATGACTTTTGGAGATTGTTAATGATTGGTGTTGTCTAAATGAATCAGGAAGGGAGTTCAATAGCACAGGGCCTGGGTAAAGTAAGATAGATTTTAACAAATCTATTCTTGTGATTGGGAAACACGGCTTTTCAGTATTTCTGGAATGCTTCATTGAGAACTTGTCTTTTCAGGATGAGGGAACAGTTCCTGTCATTATCTTAAACATCATCTGGCCTTTGTTAAATCTTAGACTTTGGTGTAGGGGAAGACCATTTGATTGAGTATAATTCACTTTTAGTAAGGTTGTCTTCTTCAGAAGGACCAGTTTAAGAGCACATTTATACAGACTTAATAATGGTTTCATAGTGTTTGCAATATCAGAATCCCACAGGGTTGAAGAGTAATCTATTGAAGATTGCATATACGCTTGAAAGAATAGTTTTCTTGAATGAAAGTCAAGAAAATGTTTGATTTTAGTCTGTTTGTATACTCTTTGAGACATATGTTTTGCACAGATGTGATATGTGATGGTACCAGCTGAGATTTTCATCAATTGTTCGATTGCTTCCGTTTTAATATGGATTGGAGAAAGTTTATGAGATAGATTTTGTCGCTTTTGTCTGATAGTGATTAGCACGCATTTTTTTGGGGGGTGGGGGTGTATAGGCATGTGGTTTAGCTCAGTCCATTTGACAAGATCATCAGTGCTTTTTTGTAATTTCTTTGCAAGCGAGTTAATGTCGTTATGGCTTGTATGTATTGTTGTGTCATCAGCAAAGTTTGTATTTGATATGGAGAGGAAGGTCATCTATGTATAATGAAAAGAGAATTGGTCCTAAAATGGATCCCAGTGGTACTCCATAATGAATAAGTTTTAGTGTGTATGTGGACGTAGCTATTGAGACACACCGTTGCCTGTTTGTGAGATAAGAAGGCAAGAAGTTATAAAGTATTTGTAAAGAGATTATATGGGTTAAGCTTTTTAATGAGAAGTCTGCGGTCAATTGTATCAAACGCTTTTTTGAAATCTACAAAATTTATTGTAATTTATGTTTGACAGCCAATTGTCTACAAGACTAGTCAATGCCGTATGGTACGAGTGATTCTTTTCTAAATTGAGACTGATTTGGGTGAAGTAAGTTGTTAATATCTATATGAATGTCTAAGTGTGTATTCATGTTTTTCCAAGGGTTTTGAAAAGTAAGATATAATAGAGATTGAGCTATAGTTTGAGGGATCGTAAGTGTCTCCGGACTTGTGATTGGAATTGCCTTAACAGTTTTGAAGGCGTTGGGGCAATATTCTTATGAAGACAAAGGTTATGTATATATGTGTGTGTCAGAGTGTCTGTAACAACTAAAGCTGAGAGTTTCAGTAATCTGCCACCTATTCCATCAGACCACGAGAGAGAGAAAGAGAGAGAGAGAGAGAGAGAGAGAGAGAGAGAGAGAGAGAGAGAGAGAGAGAGAGAGAGAGAGAGAGAGAGAGAGAGAGAGAGAGAGAGGTCAGGTATATTTTCATGATTCCAGGAATGCTACTTGGAAGCGTAAATTGCAGAACAGATGAAGATTGCGAAGCTAAAAGCATCTGTGACCGTCACAAACGCTGTAGTGAGTCAGTTTATCCCGTGTCTCTCTTTTCTCTTCTGTCTCTTCTGCCTGTTTTGTCTGCAGCGATTTAAACGTTTTTTTATGGGAAGCAGCAATGGTTGTTTTCAAGTTGCAACATCCCTGGATTGGAAGCATTAATCATTTGTTTTTCATGTGAAGGTACAGAAGTCAATAACATTTTGATTCTCACCAAGCTTTGAACACAGAAAAGAGAGCAGAATGAGAGCAGAGCATACATAATTATTTTTCTTTCTTTCTTCTTAAGGTGTTTCAGCTGCAATCATAATAATTAAAACTTCTTTTGATTTTATGTAGGTTTTTCATTGCATAATGTGAAGTACTAGAATGCTTTGAAAAAGCACGTCAATTCATTATGTTATAAAATAGAAGCAAAGGCAAACCCTGAACAAAATAACCACATAACATACACATGTTTGTTTCTGAAATAAAGGATTATCCTCACTGCCGATATTATTACAGTGACTGCTACTTAGTAGCTTTATTATTGCCACGTGTGAGCTACTGAAGAGTTGTGACAAAGCCTGTCAATTACCTATACTAGCAATACTAGTACTGATGGTGAACACTTTATGAACGCTTTCGTTTTATAGGGGAAGCACACGGTGCTTTATATTTTAAGAAAAAGTCAAAAACAATACATTCAAAAGCATAACACAATACCACTCATATACTACAGTCAAATAAACAATTGTGATTTTACATGCATAACCATTGCTTCTAAAACCAAAAAATGGTATGCATAACCATTGCTTCTCAAACAAAAAAATAATAGACACATATATGCATGTAATTATACAACATGAATAACGTATGCATACCTATCTAGATGCACACACACACACACACACACACACACACACACACACACACACACACACACACACACACACACACACATTGATCTTTGTAAGAATGTTTGAAAAGATCTGTTTCCAAACTACATTTGCATGAAGAAAGAGAAGACAATGATGGTGATCCTGAGGCAAAGTGTCCCAGACCTAAGGAGCTGAATCTAAAAAAAAAGCACACTGGCAAAAGATTTAGTGTTTGTTCAAAATATTTTGAAGAGACATGAATCAGAGTGTGATGAGCGTTGTTGTTAAGGTACCAATGGCTGAATCCTCTCGGCAACATAATGTGGAGATACACCTATGGCAGAGTTAAAGCTTAGAGTGGCGATCTTCTACTGAATATGTGCAGAGACAGTGGAGTGAGGACAGAAAAGGTAAAGGTAAAGGAGTCCCATCACCTATAAGGTCGTTGGGGGAGCGAGGCGTCAGAGACCTCACTTCTCTAGGGCCAGCATATTGAGGGTGGCGCCCATCTCCTCTCCCTCGCTGCTTTTACCTTCCCTGACCCTAAAGAGGGCAGGTACCCATTTACAGCTGGGTGAACTGGGGGAACTGTACTGAAACCAAGGCGCGCAAACGGTCACCCATCCAACTGGTAACCGCGCTCAACGCTGCTTAACTTGGCTGGGGGAAAGCGAGTGCTCCGACCACTGAGCTTTCCCGTCCCCTGGAGATTGACCAAGAAATAAATCAGCATGTTGAATGAGGCCTAGGCTCTATGCCTACAACACAGAGCGAAACTTAGGCCTAGCGGAACATTTTCAGGCACAGAAAAAGTCTTATAACACAGGTAGTGCCTAAAAGCTTTAATATGGGTTAGGCCAAAAGTTCATCACTTTTTCAACAAATCAGAAAATAACCAGCAGAAATCACCAATATAGATATATATAAAAAATATATGACAAAGAATACCCTGTCATCATCATCACCACACACACACACACACAAAAACTAACACATCACCAATTAGCCAAAAATGTTGATGAGGAAAGGCCTTAATCCTTTCTGAGACAAAAAGTAACACATCACCGATTAGCCAAAAATGTTGATGAGGAAAGGCCTAAATCCTTTCTGAGAGAAAAAAGAATAAACTTGCATGACAAGAGCATTCCTGTATAGAAAAGGATCAAATAGTTGCAAATCAGACTTTATTGAAATATTTCTTTAAAAATAAAAGGAACAAAAATAGTTCCAAAACTTTTACAAATCAAACCAAAAAAACCCACCACCAACAGGGTTTTTTCCCCCCACTAATAAAAGCAAACATTGACAATCTATTAGAAAAACAACAACACACCCCTATCTTGAACAAGAAATACAAAAACGATGATATACATATTATACTCACACACATAATAACTAGCCACACACACAGCCTGTCTCAAATCTTGAGACAAATACATGTAGTGTGTGGAGAGAGAGAGAGAGAGAGAGAGAGAGAGAGAGAGAGAGAGAGAGAGAGAGAGAGAGAGAGAGAGAGAGAGAGAGAGAGAGCAGGGAAGAGAGACTCAGAGAGAGAGAGAGAGAGAGAGAGAGAGAAGAGAGAGAGAGAGAGAGAGCAAAAAACAAAACAAACTAAAATGATTTCAAGAGGAAGGGGGGACAACGTACAGGAGGCAGACAAGAAAGAGAGAGAGAGAGGAGAGAGAAGGGAAGAGAGACGCATACAGAGAAAGAAAGGAAGGAAGGAAGGGAATATTAGTAAGAGTAAGAGCTGCTGGTAGAGAAGATGACCAGGCGAAGAATGGCGAAGACGGCCATGACGATGATGCCGATGATGATGGAGGCGATGGCCAGCTTTTTGGCCTGGGCCGCGTAGCGCATGGCCGAGGCGTAGTCATTGGCCTCGTTGGCACTCTTGGCCTGGCAGGAGTACATGATGGCGAAGATGCCAGTGGGGCAGAAGCAGCACAGGCAGGCAAGGACAGAAGTGGGGCGATAATATGATGTATCTCTATGGCTCTGTAAATGATATTGCAGCAATGTTTTGAAATTGTTCAAGTTTCTGTTATAACTTAATTGCAGTTATCAAGTTTTTATAGGTCAAGAGCACAGGCCTGATATGTCCTGTTTGGATAAAAAAAAGTCTGGTGGAACTACTCTAATGAAGTTGAAAATATGCAGTTTTGCCAACAGTGTTTACATGATGTTGTATTAAAAGACTGGCATCAATTGTCACACTAATATTTTTTTTACAGCAGAAACAAACTTTATATCTGCCTCTACTATGCAGAGGAAGTAGGGAAGAACAGTACTGACGGAAAGCCCCCTTGAAGAAATAACAATGGCTCCAGTTTTGCTATTATTTAACTGCAGTTTAGTTTGGTTTGTCTCTGACTAGATATCTGAGATGTGGTTTTGGATAATTTCAATGGTAGTGTTAACATGGCATAGAGAGCTTTGTAAAGTTGATTCTCATCAGCAGAAGCATCACAGTTCACATAATATGTACTGATAACTTCAGAGAAAGAGACTGAATATATTATATGATAAGTATAAGCCCCAGCGGGGGAGTCGGTACTGATGTTAAGTCCTTTAATGAAGAAACAATCTTGTCGAACATGTGCTTTGGGGGTGGATTAAACGTAGGCCGACAGATCGCTTGTAATAAGCTAGACAACACCATTTCACACTTGGGAAAAATTGCTTAATTATTATGATGGACCAGCCGCCATGGCGCAGTGGTTAGCACCTTGGGCTACGGACTGGAAGGTCGCAGGTTCGATTCCTATAAGAGTCATAGGGACTTTTCGGACTCCGGCCGGCTCCTACCCAGAGTGATTGTGCTGTGGGCTCAGTGGGAAGACTGGGACCAAACAGTTGAGCTTCATCCACTTAAAGGATGCGAGTTTGATAGTGATGCTCAAATTACCGACCAACACTGCAGGTGTCTGTGTCTCTCAAGCCGGGTTGACGCCGGGATATATTATGATAGTAAGCGTAGAGTACAACCCTGTCAAGTAGTCTCAAAGCATATGCACTTCCCCAGCATTATCATTATGTCATCCTCATTGTCATTGATCATCATCTAATTTTTAAAAAAAGTGCCTCTGATTCGGTGGTCCCAGTTGCTCTGGTCTCATGGTGGCCTCAGATTCAGTTTGCCCATACACTTCTGTGCCTGTGGTGAGTTTGTGTCAGGGCCTTTGAGGTTGGAGGTTCACGGGGGACGGTTGTTGGAGGGACGTTGTGGTGGCTGCTACCTCAGGTGGGCAACTCACCTAGTCTGGCTTCGCGACTGAGCTAATACAGTCGTTAGTAGGTGGCTTAGTAGGTGGTGTCCTGCATATGTTAGCTCAGAACAGGCACCACTGAACACCACCAAAGTGACCTAGCAGCAGTGCAGGGCCCCTCTGGCTGGTGGCCCTACGGCGGCCTGATATTGGTAGGCCCCCTGTGGACCCCCGACATTGAAGATGAGACATAACAAATATGGGTATGGCTGTGGCGAGGGAGATTGGAATTAGCGGCGTGGGAACAGCAGGACAAGGGACGTCACAGAAGACGAGGCAGTAAACATGTCTATTTTGATGGTTCATTTTTCATTTGTCAATAACAGAGTTGAAATATATTTGTTCACAGCTTTCAGAGCTGATTATTCCACATAACATTTTTGCCCAAAAGAAACCAAAGGATCAACATCATATTCATTTTGTTTTGTTTTGTTGTTTGTTTTAACTGGTTTTATGTTTTGCATGTGGCTTAATTATTATCTTTACAATACTACATTCGTACTGACAGAACTTCCAAAGAACCACGAGTGCCTGAACTACCGTAAACAGTGTCTATCCGGTGCCATGTGCACTGGTGGGAGATGCAGGTGTAACCCAAAGGTCTCCAACATCTCATCAGAACGATGTGGTATCTATTGTCTGCCTGACGTGTGTGTGTGTGTGTGTGTGTGTGTGTGTGTGTTGTGTGTGTGTGTGTGTGTGTGTGTGTGTGTGTGTGTGTGTGTGTTAACTTGCCTGTGTTGATGTTCCCATGCTGCGTATTCCATTATCATCACCTGTTGATGTTGCTGTTGCTGTTCTACTTGTTGTTGCTGCTGCTGCTGCTGTTGTTGCGAGCTCCCCATTTTAACACCCTGTTACTCGCACAGATTATGCATTCTGTCTCCCTCATTACATCTGAGAATCAATGTGAGACCATGAGTGCTCCCTGTATGACATTTTGAGAAGGGAGGGGGTGGGGGGGGGGGGTTCGTTGCTCGGCTAGAGGTCTGAGATTCACCAAAGGTGAGAATTCGCAGACGCGACAGTTTACCGACTAATACGGTACCTGCATTACGCCTTGGGAAATGTGTATTTCTAAATAACGCGCCCTAAATGTAGTAGTAACTCAGAGGATTGTTCGCCTTTTAAAGAGAGCAGAGGATGTTATGCTAAGACCTTTTCACGTCGTATACAAGACTGCCCCATCATGATTCTACTTTCCGCAGGCTCTTCCCCGGCATACAACCCACGAACTTCTAAATGCCTAGATCCCTTTGAGAAATATGCTTTTCACCCGAATCCCGTCTACCATCAGTACCAAGAGGGCGAAAAAATGATGATAATTATGACCTTCTCTTATAGTGCACCTTAGGTGTGGAACGCTCTCCCTTCAGCCAATATCAGCCATATGGAGCTTCTCTACATTTAAAAAAAATCAGACTCCACTCACGACTTAACAGACCAATGAAATTAAAGTCGAATAGAATAGTCTTAACCAGTCGGCTATAACGACGGTAATTTAATAATAATAATAATAATAATAATAATAATAATAATAATAATAATAATAATAATATATGGAATTTATATAGCGCTGAATCTTGTAAAACAAATCGAACCTTATAAATGAGGAAACGCATATGATTTACACGTTGTTTCTCTATGTTATTGATTCTTTGCTGCCTCTTTTCCTATGACGTTCCTGTTCTGCTGTTCCCAGCCACTCATTTAGATCTCTAAGCCCAAGCTGTGCCCGGATTTGTTATATCGCATCCTCAAGACCAGAAATCCAAAGGAAGCCAACCAAGTTAGCCCACACTGGGGCCACCAGCCAGATAGGCTTTGCACAGCTGCTGTGTCACGTTGGTGGTGATTGGCTGTGCCTGTGTTCGCTAACAGAAGCAGGGCACCACCTACTAGGCCTTTACTGACGACATTAATAGTTCAGTCGTGAAACCAGCCTGAGTGAGGCTCCCACTCCAAGTGGAGACCAACATAACGCCCCCTCACGATCTTCTCCCGCGACCCTCCAGTCTCGAAGGTTATGACACAAACTCGCAGGAGTGTATGGCAAACCAGCGGAAATGAGGTCACGTTGATAGCAGAGCAGCCGGCGCCACTGAATCAGAGAACATTTATTAATTATCGCATGATGGTCAATGCTGGAGAGATGATGCTATGGAAGTATACCAGATTTGAGACTACGTGGCAAGGCTGTACCCTGCCCTTCTATCGTAATAATAATAATAATAATAATGATAATAATAATAATAACAACAATAATAATAAAATAATAATATAATAAATGGAATTTATATAGCGCTAAATCTTGTAAAACAAACAAATCGAATCATCAATCGGGCCAGAGAGATACATACACCTGCAGTGTCAGTAAGATAATGTGAGGAACACTTGCAGAATAACATCGTGAGGTAGACGAAGCTCGATTGGTTGGTCCTAATGGTCCCAGTGAGCCACAGTAAGCTCATTCTGTCTAAGAGCTGACTGGAGTCCAAAACATTCCTATGACTCATGGAATTCGAATCCTCGACCTTCCAACCCGTACCAATTCCATTGTCTTACCTGCACTTGCACCTTACTGTCCCCCTTCACCCCCCCCCCCCCCCCACACACACAAACAAAGTGGTTGTCTTTTTCGGCATATTTCGTATATACTAGATCACTCAAAACATTTCAATGATGTGTTACAAGATACAATTATAACCCAATGTTAAAGCAACGCCCTTTTTTTAATAATAATAATAATAATAATGTAATTTATATAGCGCTGAATCTTGTAAAGTAAGCAAATCAAAGCGCTTTCATTCAAATCATTCATACGCATGCAACCATCCATAAATATCAAGATAAACAAATATCAAATTTATATGCACAACACTCTTAGGTGGGGGTGGTGGAGGTGAAGGCAGCTATTGAGAAGTAGGAACAGACAGCAGGGGAAGATATCAAGTAGAGTATAAGTGCGTTTTGAGGCTAGATTTGAAAGAATCAAAAGAAGGCTTTTGGTGAAGTGGAAGAGGGAGGTCGTTCCATGTGGAGGGACCGGAAACAGAAAGAGCGACGGCTAACAGTGGTTTGTTTAAATCTGGGTGTTCTAAAGCACAACGTATCTACAGCTGAACAAAGGGAACGGGACGGAGTGTACAGGTGAAGACAGTTACAGACATAAGAAGGTGCAGATTTGTGGAGACATTTGAAACAAAGGGTATTAATCCTATACTCTTTATTCTTTGTGAGACAGGCAGCCAGTGAAGAGATCGCAAAAGAGGAGAGATGTGTTCAGATTTTTTCTTTCTAAGGACCAGTCGAGCTGCAGAGTTTTGTATGCGTTGAAGGGAGTGGATGGATGATGCCGGCAAACCAGCCAAGAGAGAATTACAGTAGTCCAGTCGAGAAATAATGAGAGACGTGACAAGTTTGGATGTTGCTTCAGTAGACAGATACTTGCGAATTGCACTTATGCGCCGTAATTGATAGTAGCAAGACTGGCAGGTCTAGGTGATGAATTTTTTCATAGAGAGTGTGTTGTCAAGAACCACACCTAGATAGTTCACACAGCTGGACAGAGGAACCGACGTAGTGCTGAATTCCACTTCCATACTACAGGCTGCAACTTATCTGCTCATTCACAAAAGGTAGATGCAGCTGTGAAAATATATTCAATATACTGGACATGTGTTTATTAATGGGACCTGGTTTGTAGTCTTATCCAAAAGGCTTTCAGGAAATCTGGATCACATAGGACTTCAGGGACGGGAGGAGCTAAGGGAGTTTCATTTTGTGCTGTTACGGTCACAGTGTTAATGCTCTAATCATGTATCACTGATGCATCATCCTCAAACCTACCCCCATTGGTTTTGTCATTAGAACAGATATTGATCATCAACATCATTTCCTTTTTTGGTAGAATAGATGATTATCATAGACGTCCTGTGTTGTGCAGATGCCAACATGTCAAAAATCGGTGGGACGTGTAAGTCAGGCCAGCCGAGAGGTTGTGAGGACCATGATGCTCTATGTATGAAAGGAGTTTGTGAGTGCGCCAACGTTTACACCTTAAACCCAGTGGATCTAACATGTGGTAAAGTGTCTTGTTCTGATATACCTGTCTTTTCAGTTTCATGGCTGCTTAATGCTGGCCAGGTGACTTTAGTTGTTTGTTTATCTGCTGAAGATATCACGTGATAGACTTAATTGCAGAAAGTATGAGATACATGTGATTGACTGGTCAAGGAAACCAGTCATTTGATGGCTGGTAAAAGTAGCTTTTTATGTGATTGCTTGCCAAAGGCATGAGATGTATGTCAATAATACATTGTTGATAGCTGAAAGCGTCACGTATTGCTGTTAATTGCAGAATACATTTGCTATGTACTCTAAATTGCTTAATATATCAGCTGTTTGGCTGGTTGCTCAATGGCACGATTAGCTAAGTACTGAAAGTTTTCCAGGTGAATGAGTAATTTCTAAAAATAGAGGGCTATTAATTACAAAAAACCCAGACAAGTGTAATTATTACTAACTAAAAGTATTGATTGATGACTGAAAACATGACTGCAAGATTCAGAAATGTATGGCTGGTTTCCGAAAACATCGGCGTGTAGAGTTGGTTATTGTGAGACTCGAATTACTATATTGATTTTTGAAAACAATTCGTGTATATTAAATTCATATTAATTTAAAAGCTTGCTGTCCTCTGTTTAAGTAAATGTGTTTTGGCAGTGATAAAAACATAATGAAAATAAGTAATAAGGTTTGCACTCATATAGCTCCTAACGAAGCCGATTAAAGGTAACTTAAATTTAACACACCAATATAACAGTTGTTTTATGGTCCTATGAAGGTATGAGATATATATATATATATATATATATATATATATATATATATAATATTTATATATATGTGTGTGTGTGTGTATGTATGTGTATGTGTGTGTGTGTGTGTGTGTGTCGATTACACATAGTTTTATATGTGTATGGATGGTTTGAAAAAAAGGATGTTTCATGAAAGTAGCAGGTGTGTATGTTTAATGACTAAAAGTATCAGATGTTTTTGGTTACTTATTAAAACTGATACGAAAATAGATTCGGGACTTGATGAAAGCATGTGCTATCAATAATCAATTGTTCATTGGGATAATCAAACATAAATGACTGCTCACTAATGTTTCTAGACATGTTTAGATGTTTGCTGAAGTGATCTGTCATGTATGACTCTTAGCTGATGTTTAAAGTCATATTTAGTTGTGTACTGAAATGATCTGTCATGCATGACTGTTTGCTGAGGTTATAAAAACATAATTATATGAGTGTCCGCTGGTGTTTTCAGGCATAAGTAGTTGTTGCTGAGGTTTTCTGGCACACTTATAGATTTTGGGGTTATTTTTCAGGCTTATATGGTTGTTTTCTAAGGTTCTTAGGCATGTATGATTTTTCGCCGAAGTTTTCAGGCATACAAAGTTGTCAACTGCAGTTTCCAGGCATACATGAACATCTGCTGGGATTCCAAGCATATATGATTGTTTGCTGAGGTTATGAGCCATGTATGGTTGTTTGTTAAGGCTTTCAGGCATATATGGTTGTTAGATGATGTTGGCGCTGATTTTAGCAGAAAATGACCACACTTCGACTTGGTAAAAGGAAGGGGCTGATTTTAGCACTAGGCCCTGGACCCTTGACTGAGTTGTGCTGGATTTGCATGCTATGGACCGGAAGTGGTGGCATTCCAGGAGACTTTGAAGAAGGAATGGAAGAAGTTGTCTTTGGGTACAGCACCATTCACAAAAGGGTGAAACTTATAGAGCATGAGACCTCCAATGGGGTGAGCTTGCTAATAGGGAAGTCCTTGGTGTACAGTCATCTGGTCCTTGGCACTCCATTTCAGGATGGTGGCTGATGGGGTCCCGCTGCACAAGACCATCACTGTATGCAGCATCTCTCTATTTATCTACTTCAGTTCCAGTAAGAAAGGTGGATTTGGTGTTATTGGTGCAGCAGTTGCTTCATCCTTTCTGTTGTTGGGGGACGTCTTGTCATTTGACCAAGCCACCCTATGTTTTTTTTTAAAGACAAGCAAGCATGAGACGTGGAAGCGTTTTCGCTCCACACTCAACAGTTAAACAAGAAGATTTTTCCTCTGGACTTAACTTCAGTGACGACTCCACTCTCCCCAAAAGTACTTCGGATGAGACTTTAAATGGAGGTCCTGTGTGAGAACACACGCAGAACATCTTGCACAGACGTTAAATCCGTTCCACTTTTCGGAAGAGTAGGCCATTGTGTACCAGTGGGAACGGATGAAAAAATTTACAAAACTGCTTATCTACAGGATGGAGATTGGATGGAAAAAAAAAACACATAGGTTCTTATTCCATTATCCTTGAAATAAAAGAATAAAATAAATAAATAAAAAAAACAAAAAGTAGCAGGAAGGTTTGGAACGTGATTGCAAAGATAAATGGGAAAAACGCCTCCGCATCTGTTCTTCATCTGTTTTGGGGTGATACTATGGTTACAGATAGGGAGGCTGTGGCTAACCTGCTGGTCACCACTCTGAAGGAGAACTCGTTGTCCACTTCCAGAATGCAAGTGGTCCAAAGAACAAAACTGCTAAAAGAAAAGATTCTTTAAACTCTGTTCCCAGAATGATGAATGTTGTCATCTTCCCTTTTCCTTACCTGAGTTAAAAAGTGCCCTGCAACCATGTGGTGAAGCCACAGCAGGCCCTGACAGCTTTCATTACAATCTCTTAAAACACCTCCAAGGCAGTTGTATGCAAGTTCTCTTAAATATATACAGCCACATTTGGATGACAAGTGTTTTTCCTCCATTGTGGCCGATGGCTCGAGACATCCCTATTCCTTAATCAGGCAGGAACCTCAAAGATCCCAGTAACTACAGACCTACAGCACTGACCAGCTGTGTCTGCAAGTTGATGGTAAAAATGTTCAACTACTGTCTGGTGTGGCATCTGGAAACAAAGGGTCTTATGTCAAAGGAACAATGCAGCTTCCGCTAAAAGAACATTGCATCATTGACCATCTGCAACACCTTTATCAATAATAACAATAATAATAATAATAATAATGTATGGAATTTATATAGCGCTGAATCTTGTAAAGCAACAAATCAAAGCGCTCAGATTTTATTTCATACCACTATAAGTCACGGCAGATTTCTCTCCGTGAAATTCGGGCTGCTCTCCCCGGGGAGAGCGGGATAACGCGTCGCCACTTAGCGCTGCGCCACCCTTTCACCCTTTTTTTTTCCTGCAGCTGTATTTGTTTCCCTATCAGAGTGGCTTTTTTCTAAGAATTTTGCCAGGGACAACTCTCTCGTTGCCGTGGGTTTTTTTTACGTGCGCTAAATAATTACGTGTAACACACGGGACCTCGGTTTATCGTCTCATCCGAAAGACTAGCGCCCAGACCACCACTCATGGTCTAATGGATGGGGGAAAAATTTCCGGTCCAAACGGGGTACGAACCGCCGCACACTTCAGACCCGGACTTTTCGCTTTCTAGACAGGCGCGTTACCTCTAGACCACCGATCCACCAATAAGCAGCATATCATTGTGGTCTTTTATTTTTGCTTATAAATTAGGCATACGAAACTGCTTGGATGCACACCTCATGTTGGGCCTGTGTGTTTTGGGGGTTTGTGGTTGTCTGCCATTGTTCTTGGACAACTTTCTGGCAAAGAGGCAGTTTCAGGTGTGGGTTGATTTTATGCTCTCTGACACTTTTGAGCAGGAGATGGTTTGTCTTGAGATGGTTGTCATCCCGTCTCCTGCTCTCTTCAGCATAAACATAAACAACATGATCAAGGCGGTCCACCACTGTGTGGAATGTTCCCTTTTAGTGGCTGATTTTCCTCTCCATGTCATAGGCAATACTTTTGTGGGACTTAAGAGATGGCTTCAACTTAATGTTAACAAGGTGCAGGAATGTGCATAGGACACGGAGTGCAAGGTTTTTTGCCACAGAGACGACATGTATCCATTTCATTTACATGTTTGGATAACTCTTTCCTGACCTTGCCACATGCTTGAGAAAATCCACCATCCTGCGATGATTGAGGCAAACTTCTTTGAAATTGTTTTTGACCAGACACTGAATTTTAAGTCACATCTGCACCCCCTTTACCACCATGGACTAAGAATCTGTTTGGAAGCATTCCGAACAACACCTGTATATATTTTATATGTGGAAGCGGGAGAACCCTCTTTGAAGAACTATCGTCTGAAGCTGACTCTGAACTACTACATGAAACTGTATTTGGAGTACACCAGCCCTGCTTATTATTGTGTTCTCAACCGCCAGTTTCAGGCCAAGTTTGAGAAATCTTCTTGTCAGCCCTCCTCTCAGGATTCAGATCCTTCCTCATCTCCACGGGATGTGTATTGATTTGGGGATTATCTGCAACTGTCCTCAGTTCCCTGAGACACCTATGTGGATGGTGGAAAGCCAAGGTTTTCCATTTGATCTCGTAAGAAGGCTGCTCATAAGAAGGCAGTCACTAGTTTGATGGTTTACAAGGTCTTTTTCCAAGGCCTATAGAAGCTTTATCTGTCTAACACAAGTTTTCAACAACAGGTTCAAGTCTAAAGAGGGGGTGGCTTGTTCCACCTCCTGTCCTACCATCAAGAAACCCTAGCTTTCCGAGCACTTGCCTTTGGGTGGCTTGGTGTACAATGCTGAACTTAGTGCTCTTGCTATGTCCCTAAAACTGATTTGGTGATCTGGAGGAAAAGGCTTCTTGGTATGTGAGGATTCATTCTCAGCTCTGGAGGCTATTGCACATAGAAACATCAATCATCCTAAGCTTTAAACAATCTATGAAATGTATTCTTCCTTGAGATTGGACATATGTGATATTGTTTTGGTATGGATTCCGGTCCACATGGGCATTTGGGGCAACAAAATGGCTGGCCAACTGACCAGGTGTGCCACAGGAAAGAAGGTTTTTAACTATACGGCGCCATACACAGGTCTGAACACTAAAAGCTAACTTTGGGCACAGTGCCTCTGGCAAGAAGGATGGACAATAAACTTTTCCATATTTGCCCTAACCTGAAAGAATTCCTCCCTCTGTGTAAAAACCCAACAACAGCAAAGGGAAGCAACAGTGCTCACCAAGATTCATTCTGGTCATTCTATCACCCACGTTCGTTTTGTGAAAAGCGAGGGAGTCCCATGGTGTGTGACTTGTGATGTTCGAGTAACCATCAAGCACCTGCTCCCAGAGAGACGATATGTCCGTCCAGGTATTAGGCACACACATTTTCTGCAGACCCCCTATAGATCATTTTGTGATGTTACACAAGACACCACTTTAAACTTTCTGCGGAATCGGGCGTTTCCGTCTGATATGAGTGAAAGTGTCATAGTTGGTCACTAAGAACGAGGTTGTTTAGGGAATTTGGTTTTGGTTTGATCTCATTTTGTGTGTGGTGGATGTGGCTCCTCCCACAATGCAGTGACCGTCTTGGGGTTACCCTTATAGGTGGTCTGGAAGTTGCTACAAGAAATGCCAGTGGAGTTGATTGTATACCCTGTTTAAATCTGTAGATAGCTACACTCATATACTCTGAGATATTAGACTTGACGAGGTGACAGCTCCAATGTGGCCTTCGTGGTCGGCGGGGCTATAAACCACAAGGTTGGATTGGATTGGATTGGATCCTCTGATCACTGTAACTACCTTCACCTGTACACTCCATATGGTTCCCTCTGTTCTGCTGCAGATACATTATGCTCCAAACATCCAGATTCAAACAGTCCACTGTTAAGCATTGCTCTTTCTCGATTTCTGGTCCACCCATGTGGGATGACCTCTGTTTTGCTCCTTGCCAAACAACATTTCATACTTTCAAATCCAGCCTAATGACAAACGTGTTTCCGAGCTAGTAGCATCCCTCATAGCCAACACTGTTATCTGTTCATACTTTTAATAGACACCCCTGCTTAATAACATTGTGTGTGTGTGTGTGTGTGTGTGTGTGTGTGCGTGTGTGTGTGTGAGTGTGCAAATTAGGTTTTATCTCATGTCATTTGAGGTTGATATGGGTTTCCCACAATGCGCTGCCCGTCCTGGGTTGACCCTTATGGTTGGCCAGGGCATTGTTACAAGGAACGATAGTACAACTGGTTTTATACCCCGTTTTAATATGTATAGATCTGGGCAGTTTTAATCTGAGGTTTAAAATTTGACGAGGTGCTAGCCCTGATATGGCGGGGCTAAAGACAACATGGTTGGATGGGATTGGTTTGCGTAAAAACCCCACAAAAAATATATTGTTTCCCTGTGGGGTTTTTTGTTTCCAAATGTATTTTGTCCTCTCACAATGCAGGTGTCCTTATATTTTGCATTGAGGTTGTTTTTTTGTGTACTAACATTTAAATCGAAAAAACTATTATTTTTACATTAAAATCTTGAAAAAAAACACCTGAGTGAAATTCTGAAATTTCATGTTTGGACATTTCAAACTAACAAAATATAGTGATATGCATGGCTGTGTTATGAAATAAATTTGTATGGCTGTTTGCAGAAGGGGTTGAGGCAGGTTATGAGTGTGGGGCCACATCCAACACAACGAAAAACTGCACCTATGCTGCACTCTGTGAGAACGGGGTTTGTGGTGAGTACAGACATACATCTGTTCTCTATGATATAAGCACCTGATCAGTAGAAGTGTATACAAAGCTAAAGCAGCAGATGAAGAGTGAAGAAATCCTGGAGAAGTACAGCTACCATGTTAGTGTCTAAAGGTACACCTCCTGAATGGAGTCAGGTTTCCATAAAGACACAAGTGTCGTAGTTTTCCAAACTGTTCAAAGATTCCTTTCTGTTATCATGTAGATTTTGAAGAGGTTATGTTCTTTGTTTTCTTTCCAAGTATTGTTCTGGTCTCTTAGTTTGTGCAAGTCTAGATATATAAGTTGTATGGCTTTATGTAGATATCACAAACTATTTTAATACACGTGTACTTTGCATCAGTATCTAAAAAAAAATCATAATATCTATGAAAGGTGCTACACCTTCTTTGACGTGTCTTTAACTGAGTTTTCTGTTCTTTCTTTTGTTTTTCACACATAGTATGTAGTTTCTTTTTCCGACGTAAAAAATAAACATGTAACATCATTATGTAAGATGTTTACAGGTGTAAAGGAAACAAGAGGAAAAGAAATACCCTTGGTTTCTTTATTAATGACATTCATTATCAAATGGTTGTTTGCTGTGACGATGATCTTTTCTAGCTTCTAACTCGCATATTTTGATTTGTTTCTTTCGTTATCTAAACCAAATCGCAGTTTACATATAGCGGAAAGACCTACCCAAAGTGTGTGATGTTAACTGTTTCATTTCTAATCAGGCAATCACCGTGATGTTTGGCAAGATGATATCTCTGACAGTATTCTCCGTGAGTTTTCTGCCTTCTTGGTCCATTCTCCCGCATTTTTTCCTAAACCAGCGCAAGCTGAGTTTCCAGTTACATCTACATCTTCATCACTCTCCCATCTACATTCTCACCCTACCTTCTTCTGTGGACTGTCCTCTTCTGTCAACAGGATCTTTATTTTTTACCATCAGCTCCCCATCATGCACGGTTCTTATTTTGCTCAGCTGCCGTGTGGTTGCCGCAAGCAGCCCTCATCCCATGCTGGAGCAATGTGGCCAGTGGATGGATGGCTGTCTGTATTTCAGACACTAGTAAGCCTGTATGGAATAGTGCAGGGCGTTTTCCATACAGGTTATTTTTAGATAAACCGAGATATTATTTTTAGATAAGCCGAGGTGACCGATTTATTTCTCCCTCATTGAGCCTACGCTCCATGACAAGCAAAATGTAAAACGTAAAAGGAAGGCGAGGGAGTCAGAGTCTGCTGGAGATGTCTCCAGTGACTTTTAGACACAGGTAAGACAGAAAAGTGGCTGTTGGCCCAGGTGGTGCGTGGTCGATGGAATGGAGGTAGAGCAATCTCTGTCAAAACTCAGTCCTTTTGCTGTGGCTAAGCAAGATCGGAGAGTTGAATACAGGTCGGAAATTACGTAAGTGAACTCGCCTGGTTCAGTGTTAACCTGCTGGCCAACACCCTGAAGGAGAATTCATCTTCTGCTTTCAGAGTACCAACATGTTTAAGGACTAAATTGACGGACAAAATTGATTCTGAGAACGATGAGTGCTATAATCGCCAATTTACCTTTCCCGAGTTAAATAGTTTCATGCAGTCATGCGACAAGACATCGGCAGGTCCCAACAAAATTCATAATGGCTGGTTTAAACACCTCTTGGACGGTTGCCAGCAACCCCTCCAGAAGGTCAACAATCATATTTGGATGAACTTTTTCCCCCTATGTCATGGCAGATATGCTTGTGTTATTCCCATTTCAAAACCTGGGCTGCTTCTACACACACTGACATCTTTGAGCAGGAGATGGGAGTCCTGCAGGGGAGCATTCTGTCTCCTGCTCTCTTTAGCATAAAAAGGCATTAACAAGTCGGTCCAACAGGATGGGAATGCTCTCCTTTTGTGGAGGATTTTGCTCTCTACGCCACAGGTATTACTTTTGTTAGAGTTTAGAAACAGCTACAACTTTGTGTTAACAAGGCGCAGGAATGGGCGGAACAACGGAATAAAGTTTTCCTTTTTACTTGAATTTTTTTTACCCCATTCACCATCAGGGGCTCAGAATTTATTTGAGTACTTTTCAAACAAAACCAGTGTCTAGTTTATATGTGAAAGCCGGGAGAACCCTCTTTGAAGAACCACCATCTGAAGCTGACTCTGAACTACTCAATCAAAATGTATTTGGAGTACAGCAAGCCTGCTTTCAGTTGTGTTTTCAACCCCTAATTTCAAGCCAAGTTCAAGAAATCTTCTTCTGCCACCTTCTCCTCGGGGGTTTGGATCCTTCTGGACCTCCAGGGTGCGGTTAGTGATTTGGGTGCAATATGTGATTTTTCTAAGTTCCCTGAGATGCTGATGTAGATGATGGAAACCCCACTTGTCTACTTTGATCTGGCTGTTCATAGGAAAGATGTAACCAGCTCAACAGCAAATAAGGTTTCTTTCCGAGAGTTGTGTCAGCCTTACCCATCCTATGCACGCGTTTTCAAAGATGGCTCCGAGCCCAAGGAGGGGGTGGCCTGAATCGGCTTCTGTCCCACCATTACAGGATCAGCGCTTTCCAAGCAGTTGCCTTCGGATGGCTTGGTGTGCACTGCCAAACTTAATGCTCTTGTTTTGTCCTTCAAATTGATTCAGCGTTCAGAGGTGGGCAGAATAGCTCAGTGATCAGAGCACTCTCTTTCCCCCATCTAAAAGTTAAGCAGCATTGCGCGTGGTTACCACTCGGATGGGTGACCGTTTGCATGCCTTGGCTTCAGTACAGTTCCCTGGTTCATCCAGCTGTAAATAGTCACCTACCTCTTAAGGGTCAGAAAAGGTAGAGCAATGAGGGAGAGAAGATGGGCACTGCCCTAAGTATGCTGGCCTCTAGAGAAGTTGAGGTCTCTGATACTAATAATTATGACAATTTTTTTTACAATGGAACATCCGTGGTGTGGCATCCAATAGGGAGGAACTGCAGCTTCTCTGTCAAGAGCAGTGACCGGCAGTGGTGGCTCTCCAGGAAACCCTGATGAGGGAAGAGAAAGAGTTTTCTTTGTCTGGGTACAATACCATCCATGGAAAGGCAAAACCCATCAATCAGTCGACTTCTGGCAGGGTGAGCTTGCATGTAGAGAACTTTTTGTTGTACAGCCATCTGGAACTTGACACTCCACTTCAGGCAGTGGCTGCTAGGGTCACGATGCACAAGATCATCATCGTATGTAGCATGTACCTGTCTTTTCCAGTTCCAGTAAGAAAGGCGGATTTGGTGTCTTTCGTGCAGTAGTTGCCTCCTCCCTTTCTGCTTTTGGGGACTCCAATGGGTAAAAATCATCAATGAGGGGCTTCCTCTTGCAAAAAGTGTTCATGGAACAAGACCTCTGCATATTGAATGATAAGTCTACCACTTACCTCACTTTATTGAAAGGTACACTGTTGTTTCTTGATCTGTCAGTCTGTGATCCTTCATTGGTCCTGGACTTTCTATGGTGAGTGCATGATGATCTGCGTGGCAGCAATCATTTTCAGGTCATCTTGGCTGAGAATATGGTTGTGGGGGAATCCAGTACAGAGCGGTTTGATGTCAGGAAGGCAAACTGGGATCAGTTCAAGTCAGACATCCTTAGCAGAATGGATGAAGAAGAAATCTTGTCAGCAGACGATCTGGCGGAAGTACTGACAGCCCCTATTTAACAGTCTGCAGAGAAGTTTGTGCCTGGGACTGGTGGTAGAGCAGGGACACCTAGGGTGCCTTGGTTTGATGAGGAATGCCAGGCTGTCCAAAGGCAGAGAGAGAAAAAGCACAGCATATGGTTTGACAGAAACAGTCACCTGTGGCAGTGTTAGCTCATCAAAAACTGCAGGCCAAGTCACGCCACATTTTTTAGACCAGCAGGCGTGAGGCGTGGAAACGTTTCTGCTCCATGCTCAACAGTGGAACAGCTAGCAGGAAGGAATGGAGGTTGATTACAAAGGTAAAAAGTAAAATTGCCTCTGCATCTGTTCATCATCTGAGGTTGGAAGATAGTCTGGTTATGGATAGGGAGGCGGTGGATAACCTCCTGGCCATCAACCTGAAAAATAATTCCACTCCAGAGCACCCACGTTTTTAAGGACAAAAGTGGTGGGGGGAAAGGCTCCTTGAAATATTGCTTCCCAGAACAAGGAGTGGTATGATCTGACATACACCTTTCCGGAGTTAAAATGTGGCAAGACCTCGGCAGGTCCTGACCAAATTCATTACGGAAATTCATTACGGCTTGCTAAAACACCTCCCAGTTGGTTGCCTGGGAACCCTGTTGAAAGTGTGTAATCGCATCTGGATGACTAGGTTTTTTCCTTTGTCAAGGCAGATGACTTGTGTAAAACCCCCCACGTTCATTTGCTTAAAGAATAGAAAACCCGATGGGGTGTAACTTGTGATGTGCGGGTAACCATCAAGCATCTGCTTCTGGAGTGTCGAGATGTCCAAGATATTATGCACAAGCATTTTATTGCAGACTCCCTGAAGATCCTTTTCGGGGATGATCCATGGACACGATTTTTAAACTACTAAGAGAACTGGGCTTTTTCCCGTTTAATTTGAGTGAAAGTGTTACAGTTGGTCACTAAGAACAAGGTCATTTTAAGGAATGGGGCTTTGGTTTTATCTCATTTTATGTTCCATTGATGTGGTTTTCCAACAATGCGGGGCCTGTCCTCGGTTGACCTTATGGTTGGCCAGGGCATTGCTACAAGAAACAACAATAGAGTTGATTTATACCCTCGTTTAATCTGTTCATAGTTGCACATTTTTAATCCGAGATTTTAAAGTTGATGAGGTGAAAGCCCTAATATGGCCTCAGTGGTAGGCGAGGCGATAACCAACACGATTGGGTTGGATTGAAATGTATTTATCACTGCTATAACTTTTTGTATAATCATCACAGCATTTTTGTTCTGTTGGAATATTTTAAAATATATGTACTTTTGGGGCAAAACTGCCAGATTTTACTACCAGCTATAGGTACTTTCCGTACTACAATTGTGCCAAATTTTAGGGAAATCGCATGACAACTCCCAAACATTAAATCAAGAGCTGTTTAAATAATCGATGTTTGTTATATTTTCATAGCGTACAGACCCCAACAAAGGTATTCAATTCAAAGCATACTATCCGAGGTATTTTCTTGACAAATATGATGATTGGATAACTAGAACGCATTGTTCGGTGTGCAGGCTCACCAATGTTGTCTTATATAGAAGTGCTAGTTCCAGGAGTGATTTTTTGGTTTTTAGCTTGAATCTTGTCTGTGGTTTTGGCTTTTCGGTTTGATTGTTTGTCTGAGGCAAATTGAGGGTTTTCTAGGTTTCAGGTTTGTTTGTTTTTAAAAGATTGTGAATGGCAGCTGGAATATGGCCAAGAGAGAAAACGTGTGTGAAGTGGCTGTAAGCAGTGCCAGTAGCACTTTTTCATTGCCAGACACCAGTAGGTCTGTTTCATGTTCCATCACCAGATGCTCAGATCTGTTTGCTATGCTGCAATTGATATAAGACAGTTTAGAATTCAATAAAACGCAAACACAGCAGCATTAAGTCAGTAACAGAGATATAACAGAAGCACTGTAGATTGCGTGTAGATTTCCATGCAAACCTACAATGGTGTGCATGCATTTTTCAGGTTCGTGATATTTTTGATAGCAATATTCTTCGAGTAAGATTTTCTTGGAGGTATCATACAACACATGATACAGAACATGTAGTAACTATTCCTTAATACAAAGTATTGGTAGAGTTTTGTTCATAATTATGATGGATGCATTTCATTGTTGTTTTCTCTGATCGGCCAAGTGTTGGAGTGAAAAGAAGGAAGGTGATGCATATCCATAGTCATCATTTTAAGGGTAATGTCGTAATAGGGGAGTGTGTCCCCCTTTCCCCCCCAATTTTTTTTTTTTCCCGGGCCCCCCATCATTGTTTTTTCCCATCACGATTTTTTTTAAATTTGGGGGGGAAACTGGAGAAAAGGACAGTTATGTATTGGAGAAAAAAAAATTGAAATTTTGTCAGATTGGTTTTATAAAATGTGAGGGGAGAGGGTTTAAATTGTCAGGGTTGTTTTCCTTTAAAAAAAAAACCAAACATACACACACACACCACACAACACACAACACAACACCCCCACACAAAACACACAACCCCCACACACTTTTAATAGGCAGAAGTAGAGAGAAGGGGGAGGAGGGGGAGAGCGATTTTGGGAGAGAGGAGAGAGAGAGAGAGAAGATTGAGAGTTAGATGAAGTTTTGGAGATGGGGGTTGGGGGGAGAAGGAGAGGGAGAGATGAGAGAGGGGAGAGAGAGAAAAGGAGTTTATTAAACAAAAATAAAAGTTACGATAACGACAACTGAATTTTTTTTTGGAAGAAAAGGACACAATAAACCAAAATTTATGGGGAAGTTGTCAGTTTGTACAAAATTTTAAAAAAACTTGAAAGGGGATTTTAAAAAAACCCACAACTGAAAAATTTTTGGGCGAGAGACGGGAAACCGAAATGTGGAAATATTGTTTTTGGGCAAGGATAAAAATTAAAAAAGCTGATAAAGGGTGTTAATTTAAATAATAGGTTACCCAAAGTTTTTGTATTTTAAAATGTCGGTTTTGGCAAAAAAAAAACCTTTTATTTTTAATTTTAAAAGGGGGACAAAAATATAAATTTATATGAATGGAAAAGGGGAAAATTTACCCAAAAAAAAGAGTTTACAAATTTTTCAGAAAATGGTTCCCAGTAAAATAAATTTTAGTGGAAATTTGAGTCCCATTTCAAAATATTAGTAAAATTGTTTGTATTAAAGGTTTTTGTTTTGGGGAACGCAAATGATGTTTGATTTTTTTGTTTTTTTGTGTAGCTAGTAGTTTTGAAAGGCCCTGTAAAAGGGAATTGAAAAGGGTTGTCTG
Organism: Rapana venosa; assembly: GCA_028751875.1. Taxonomy (NCBI): domain Eukaryota; kingdom Metazoa; phylum Mollusca; class Gastropoda; order Neogastropoda; family Muricidae; genus Rapana; species Rapana venosa. The sequence continues at coordinate 15,531,043 of CM054164.1, forward strand.
GTGAAAATTTAAATTTGTTTTTTTTTGAACTTTAGGGGGTGTGTCAATCAAAAAGTTTTTAAACAAAAAAAGATTATACAAACCCCACAGAATTGAGGGCAAAGAAGGGGGTTAAAAATGAGAGAGATGGAAAGGATGAGAGGAAATTGAAAAGGAATAGAGAGGGAGAAAATAAAAGGAGTAGAAAAACTTGTGAGAGAGGGGGGGGCCTGAAAGCTTTGGGGAAAGGAATGAAAAAGGGGGGAAAAAAAACCCGGTTTGGGCCCCCCCCCTTCTTTTTCGGGTTTTCCCAAGAGAGTTTTGCAAAAACCAAAAAAAGCTTTTTATTTTAGAAACCTTTGGGGTTTAAAAACCGGGTAGGCCCGGGTTTAGGCATTCGAAAAACCCGGTTAAAAAGGGAATCCCAAGGGGGGGCTATTTTTTTCCCCTGGCTTTTAGGGGGGGAGACTTAGGGTTTCAAAAGACCACTTTTTTTTAACAGAGGTGGGGTTTTTATTGAAACCCTTCTTTTAAACCAAGGGTGGCATGGTCATTTCTGCGGGGTCCGGGAAAAACTAAAACGGGAAAAAAAACCAAATTTTGGTTTTAAAGGGGTTTGGGGGGGTTAAAAGTAAATAAAACGGGCCCCTGCCAGAAAGAAAAGGGGTTGGTTTTTTAAGAACTTTCAAAAAATTATATTGTTTTTTAAAATAAATGGACTATTCATTAAGGGGGTTGGGGGGAAGCTTTTTTGTAAATTTAAAATTCGAATTTTAATTTGGGTGTTCCGAACCAGAGTTGCAATAGAAATTTCGGAATTGGGGCGTTTTTGGTTGGGAAAACCCTTTTCATATAAAGGTTTCTTTTAAATTAAAATTAAAATGACCGGGGTTAAAAATTTCTTTTTTGTACCCAAAATTGTTTTTTTCCTTGGTAAATTTTTTTAGGTTTTTAAAATATTTTTTTTTTCTTTTTTTTTAAAGTTTCTTTTTTTGGGTTTCTTTTCATCAAATTTTGGGGTGTGTAAAACCCATGATGGCAATTTTTCGTGTTTTTTTCCCCCTCGAGGGGATAAGTTTCTTTTTTCATGGTATGCATTTCTTTTACTTGTTTGGTATGCATGGGGAAACCATTGCACGGGTTGGGGGCATGTGAAACTCTTTCCGGTTAAAATAAATTGAAGAATGTCCCAAAACAGCCTCAGCTTCGGGGTAAGTCTCGCTTTTTTTTTTTAATTCTTGCTCATTTTCTGTTTTACCCCCAAAGCAGGACATGGGTTTAAAAGAGCTTAAGTCCCTCTCGAGAAAATACTCATCACATGAAAAAAAAAAAAAAACTTTTTTTTTTCCTAATACTTTTGGTTAAAAAAAGCCCCATGAGGAGGGCCCCTTTTTGGTCAGTTTTGGTTCCCATTTTATTTATTTTTTTAAAATGTGGAAACTTTGTCAACCCAGCTGCTTTTCATTTGAAATTTTTTATTTGGAGCGTTTGCAAGTTTTACTCCCGGAAGTAGGTTTGAACCCGTTTTGTGCGCTGTGAAAGCTTTGTTTTGTTATGTTTTTGGGGCCGATCCATTTGGCCAGCGGAGTTTGGTTTTTGCTAGTGGGCCTCATCTGTGCGGTGCTTGGAAGTCAAAAAACATTTTCGGGGGGAATTTCCCGGGCCCCCTCAGGTTTTTTTTTTGTTTGGTTTTTTTATTTTTTAAACTTCACACAGAGTTTTTATCCAAAAAACCCATGATTTCCCATCGTTGATTGTTGGGCCTCTTTTGGTTGTTTTAAAAAAAAACTTTTAAAAAAATCCCAAATTTTTTTCCCTTGTTGTAGTTAGTAGTATTCTCGAAGTTTTAAATTTAAATTTTTGCAGCATACTTTGCCCTTTTGCCCAGACAAAATTTGAAATTTAAACCCATCACAAGTTTATTGTCATTTCTTTAAAAGTTATTTTTTCCCTCGGGAAACCCCACTTTTTCTAGCTTTTTAGCAAAAATTTTTTCCCCAAAGTTGGGGGGTTTAATTTGGAAAGGGGGTGTTTTTCTTTCAAAAAAACCCCGTTTAAAAATTGTTTACAAGTTGCCCAAACCCTTTGCCCTTTCCTAGTTGCAGAAAAAAAACAACATAGCGCATTCGTTCTTCTGTCCCCACAGCGCTTTTATAAATTACCCGGTCTTTAAAACAGAGAGGGCCAGAAAATTTACGCTGTGGCTAGGGGGGGTTAAAATTTAAACCCAAAATTTGTCCCCTCACAGGGAAACCTCTCCCACTTTGTATGTACACCTTACCTGGTTTCAATGGGGGTGGTTTTTTGTCGGGCCCATGAAAAATTAGGGGTAGTGTTCGGGAAAACCCTTGTGTTCTAAAATTTACCCCTGCTTTTTTGCGCAACAGGTCAAGCTTTCCTTTAATGGGGTTTTTTCATACCCTTTTGATTTGGGATGTCGTAGATTTTTTTTTGGGGTGAAAAGGGGAAATGGCCTGGCTTGAGTGCCCTTGTGTGGCCAAAAAATGGCGGGTTTTTTCCCAGGCTGGTGTACTAAAACCCCCCCTTGCTTTGTCTTTTTTTTTAACTTTCCCGGACACGGGTTTAAAAAGCTAAAAGGGGGGGGAAAGCAAGGGACGTTTCATTCCCCCAAAAATTTGCTAAATGCGTAAATAGTTGCCCCGGGGTTTGACAAGAAAGAACTTTTTCTAAAAAGCTAAAAATTTTAATTTGGAAGCAAAAAAATTTCCAATGTCGGGTTTTTTATATCTAGAAATATTTAGAGGTTGAGAGAAGCGGGAATCAAGTTTCTATTTTGTGTTTATGTGGCCTGTTGGGAAGGCCTGTCAGTTTCAATTTTTAAAAAAACCCCAGGGATGGGGCAGATGAGCCATATTTTCTGTTTCACCCCAAGCCATTTTTGGGTTTGACATTGTATTCAGGGGTTTGATCTGTTAAAAACCCATCCTTTGAAAAATTAAAAACCAAACTGTGTTGTTTTAAACCCGGACTTGGTTTTTAAAATAAAATTCAGTTGGTCACCAACAAAGTTTTTAGCCCAAACAAACATTGGTACTGGCCCCAAGAGTTTATATTGTCCTTCTTTTTTTTTCCAAATTTCCAACCAGCCTTGTGTTTGGTTTGGTCTCAAAATAAGCCCCCATTGTAATGAAGCTTCGTTTTCAGGTAATAGGGGATCTGATTTTCTGAATAGGAGCTTTTTTTTTTTATGTTATTGATCACCCTTTGGTCTGTTTTCCCTTCAGTGAAAACACAAAAAGATTTTTCCCCGGTTTTTTTTTTTTTCTATTATTTTTTTCCCAGTTTTATCTTTTGTACATTTTTTTTAGGTGTAAAATTTTGTTTTCATTTTTTTTGGGAAAAACAGAAGAAAATATTCAAAAAAAAAAATATCGAAAAAAAATTTCCCCATTTTTCCGTTTCCCTTTTTTTTTTAAAAGTGCGAACTTTTCCCTTGTTCAAGTGTCTGTAGTATAAAAGGGCCCATTGGCCCGCAAAAAAAACAAAAAACCCATTAGCCCAAATACAAGGTGCCAGAGATTTTTTTGGGAACATTTTTGACTAAAAAATTCTTTGCATGCACAAAAAAGTTTTTTTTTGTTAAGTGTAAGCATGCCAGGACAGGTCTAGGGGTTTTTTTTTTTAAAAACCCAGGAATGTAATTTCTTGCACAGTAAAAATGAGATGTTTTCATGTAATAGAACTAGAAAAGTTAACAATTGTTTCGTGTCTGTAAACACCCCTGTAAAAATTCTTTTTCCAGTTTTCCAAAAATTAAATATCAAAAATTAAAGTGAAAGTTATTGGTGACCCTTTTATTATGAAAGGGGGTAGGAAAAGGTTTTCATACTTTTTGTTTTTTTTTGGGGAATCGCCCGGTCCCATGGCACTGCTTGGAAAAACTTTTCCTTTCCCCCATTGAATTTTAGGAATTTCTAAAAGGTCCTCTATGTTTGATGTAGAGGCATTTTAAGAAAAAATTCATTAAAAATTAACAATTTTGCATAAATAAAACAAAAGCTGTAGGGCTTTTTTCCCATCAAAATTTTTCTTTTTATTGCACCGGGTTCAATTAGAGTTTAAAGATTTAAAAATTTTTCCCAAAATGAAAATTTTTCCCCTAAAAAAGTGGTGAGCCCAATTTGTTTTAAATTCCCGAAGGGATTTTTTAAAATGCCCCTTTGTTAAAAAGGGTTTTCTTTCAGAGCCCAATAGTTTTATTTTCTTTTTTTTTTAAATGGCATTTCCCAAACTTTGTTTGGGTTTTTTGGGCAAATAAAAAAGGGATTTATTTCCCCTTATGTTTCTAGTAATCGGGGTGGGAATTTAAATACATTTCAGGGAAAACTTTTCTTTAATGTTCTGCAGTAGAATTTTTTATGCTTTGCTTTTTTATCTTAAGCATGGGGGAGGGAAAGGAAAAATTTCAAATTTTCCCCTTTTTTTCCGAAGGGGGGGGGGGGTTTTCAATCAGGGTTCGAGGGCTTTTTCTTCCCTTTTTTCCCCAAAAAATTTTTGTTTGTTCCCCCTGTCCCTGGTTTTCCGGCCTAAAAAAGGGGTGCTGTTGTTGTGCTTGCCATGTGGTTCTCTTTTGCGGGTTTAAGGGCCATTTTTTGGCCCAAGGGTTTTTGGGGACTTGCAATTCTTTTGATACATTATGACACTTGGCCCCGGTAGTATTTTGGTGTATGGAAACATGTGGTGAAAATATCCCAGAGGTTCGGGGGTAGGAAAGGGGCAGTGCATTTTTCCCATTTCTAAAAGGTTTAAAGGGTTTTGCATCACTGTCATGGTATGGTTAGCAAAAACTGTCAGGGCTGGGCATCTGAAAGGGGGTGTATGCATCCGGCCCCCGGGGTTCAGATACTTTCCCTTACTTTCCTCCCCTGAAAATGAAAACTCTTCCCCTCAGAAGTGGTAAGTGCGAGCGTTTTTGCTAGGGGGAGTTTTTAAAAATAATAATAATAATAATTAATAATAAAAATTTAAAAAATTTTGAGGATGATAAATGTGATGATGTTGATGATGAAAATTTAAAAATTTAATAATAAATGGAATTTTATTTTGCGTTATTTCTTTGCAAAGACAAATAAAAATGCATTTTTAACCTAATTTTTTTAACGGGTTAAAACAAACCATTAAAAATATTCAAACATAGTAGTTGAGCCCAAAATTATGAAATAAACATTAAAGGGGGCCAAATTTATTTTTCAATAGCACCACAAACAACACCAACAAAACCCCAACACAACAAAACAAAACACACAACACACACACCCACACAACCCCACCACACACACAAAATTTTAAATCCTTCCCCACGGGGTCAAAAATTAAGCAGGGGGGATAGGACTTGGGTTAGTAAAGGTTGGCAAGTTTTGATATAAAAACAGGGGGGGGGAAAATTTTTGGTTTAAAATAAATTTGTCTTGGGTTGGATAAAAAAGTGTATAGTTTGGCTTTCGGACAAAGGAAAGAGGGGGTCCCCGGCCCCCACCCAAAGGGGCCCGAGGGCCCCGGTAGAGAAAGAGCGACGGCAATGGTGGATTGGGGGTATGGGTTATTGAAGGGCATCTGAGCAAAGCGGGGAAGGGGAAAGGGGTGTACATGAAAAAATTTTCAAGGGTAAAAGGGGTTTGCTTTTTTATGGATACTTTTTGGTAAAGACGTTTTAAATCTTTTTAATTTTCTTCTGGGGCCAGGCGGGCCAGTGGAGGGGTTCGAAAAGGGGGGGAAGGAAAAGGGCCTCAAAATTTTTTTTCGGAAAAATATTTGAGTGGGGATTTTTGTATATTTTTAAAGGGGAGTGGAATAGATAAAGGGCTGGCAGCCCAAACCCCGAAGAAAAATTTAAATGGGTCCAGACGTGAAAGAATGAGGAAGTGAAATTTTGGCTTTTTCCATCGTTGGACAGGTATTTTTGGAAGGGCAGTGATATGCCGTAAGGTTGGTAGCACGCAAAGGGTTTTTGGGTGATGAATTTTTGAAAAGGAGGGGGTTGTCGATAAAAAACGCTAGATATTCAAAACAGTGGTTTAGAGGGACTCCGGGTTTTGGGCGAGTTCTTTTGAGCTTTTGTAAGGGAAGAGATTTTTGGTTTGGTCCCTCCGAGAAAAAGTTGGGTTTTTTTGCATTTAGATGTAATTTCTGTGTTTTCCAGTTTTGAATTTATTTCAAAGCATTTGGGACATTTTTTCAGGAAGAAAAAGGCAGTTTTTTCGGATTTGTCCCTTTTTAAATTTCTGAGAGTCTTTGCTTTAAAAAAAGGGATGGTTGTTTTGTTTGACGGTTTATTTATATGTGACAGTGGGGCAGTTTAAAAGGGAAAAAAAACGGGGGCCAAAGAATTGATCCTGGGGGGAAAAAGCTTTCCCAGTTTGGGTATTGTTTAAATCTTTTTACTGCAATTTTTCTGGGTATCGGTCGAAAGGGTATTTGATTTAAAAAAAGGTGGGGCTGTGCTTTAAACCCCGATCTTTTTTTAAAAGAGGGAAAAGGGGAAAAATTGAGGGGTTTTCTTAGTTTGAAGGTTGCAGATAAGTTGAGTAGAGGGAAAAAGGGAAATTTTCCCCCGAGCCCAGAAGCAAGAAAGGAAGCGTGTTTAAGGGGGGGGTTTGCCTTGGGGGTTTTTCTGTGCGGGTGGTCGACGCGATAGGCAGTCTGAAAGTTGGAGAAAAATTGTTGGGGAGAAGGTGGTTGTTGAGTTTTTTGGGAAAAACTACTTTTTCAAGGATTTTAAAAATTAAAAAGGTAGTTTGGAAAAGGTCTAAAAATTTTCAGAATGTTGGGGTAAGGGTTTCATGCTTTTTGGTAGGGTTTTTTCCATAGAGTTTGAGAGCGTTTGGAACTTTTCCTAAAAAAGAAGATGAGTTTCATATTTTGTGATATTTGTATAAGTTTTTGGTTGGCACGTGTAAAAAGAAAAAGAAGGGTTATAGGATCAAAGATCACATTTTTTTTATAGGCAAAACTTGCTAAAATTGTGTGTTTTCTTTTCACTTTTTTTTCAGTGAAAAAAGAGGAGAGGAATCCCAAAAAGGGGATCGGGAAAGGGTGCAGGGGGGGGAAAGGGGGTTTTTGATAGTTTGGAGCGAATGTTAGGGATTTTTTCGGGGAAAAGAAGGCAAAAAACTTTAAAAGGGAAGTTCGAGGGGTTGTGGAGGGAAAGGCAAAAGGGTTTTTTTCCCACAAAACCCAAAGAAGGTGAGGGGAGAAAAAAGGGAAAAATTTCCCATTGACGGGGAACGAGAACTTGAAGAGTTTTGTTTTTCTAAAAAGAATTAAGATTGACTTTGTTTACTTTTTTTCCAAAAGAGCTGGTTAAAAATTTTCCATTTTTGCTTTTTGCCATTGCCGTTTTAATTGCCTGCGTTTGCGCTTTGCAAAACGGATTGTCAGGGGTTTTTTGTCCCAAGGCCCCGGGGTTTTGGCAGGAAAAGGGGAAATCCGATGGGGATGAAATGCTGCCCAATATTGGTGAGGTATCATTGTAGTTTTTTTGAGGGGTTATTGTTGTAGGGGGTTTGGTTTGGGTTTTCGCGTTGTAAAGAAAAAATTTTTGGAATATCTAGGCGGTTGTTTTTTTCCCCAAAGGGTGACATATGTTTTTTTGTAGGCTTTGCAATGTTTAGAAAAAAAGGGAAAGCGGGAAATTTGATCAGAAAGTATTTTCATCAGTGATATTTAACACTTGTGATTGGACCCTTGGAAAATCGAAATTTACCCAAAACTAAAATATGCCCGGTATGTGCGTTCCCTTTTGTTTAAGCTGAGAAAGAAAGGGGTTTTTGATAAAAAAAGGGAAAAGGGTTTAAATCGGAAGAAAAATGGCTAAAAAAAGGGGAAAATTTTAAGCAAGGATGATAGGCTTTCTGGGGGAGGGGGGCTGTAGTGTTTCCGGGGTGACGGAAACTCTTGGGGAAAATGGAAATGTTAAGATTATTTTATGCTTGGGGTGGGGGAAAGGGAAAGCGAAAAGTAATTTTAGGGGGCCAGGTGTATTAAAGTTGATTTTACAGTTCCTTGAAAAGTTTTTTTTAGGTGAGAAAAAAAGGGGAGGGAAGAAAGAAGGAGGTTGAGGTATTTTAAAAAAAGATGGCAATGCCCCCTCACGGGGGAGGGCTTGGGGGTAAAGGGGGGGAGAAAAGGGGGTTTTATAACCGTGTGCGGGTTGTTTTTTTTTGGTTCATGGCCGGGGTGGTTTTAAAAGGGGTTTCCCTTAATAATGAAAATGGGAAATTTTAATTTTTAAAAATTATAAATAAGGGAAAAATGTTTTAAAAATATTCTTTCCCAGAGATGAAAAAGAAAAGAGATAGTTTTCCCTTTTAAAGGCGAACAGTTTGTTTTAAAAAAACCCTTTTTTGAAGGAGGGGGGTTTTAATGTAACGGGGGTAAATTGGAAAAACTGTCGGGAAGAGGTTTGAAGGGGGTTTGGTAGAGTTTTTGTGGAGAGTAAAAGAAAAGGACAAAAGTTTGGTTTGGAGTCGGTGTAAAAGGGGGGTGAAAAAAACTGGGGAAAATTTTTGGGGTTTAAATTTTTTTCATAAAAACCCTTAAACATATAATGTAGAACATTTTTTTATAAAAAATTCTTTAAACCTGGAAGAAGGGGTTTTTGATCAGGAGAAGTGAGCATTTTGCCCTTTGGGGTTAGGGTTTGGTTGGGGGGTAGTGACGTCAGAAGTGGGTAGAGGGGTTTGTAGGGGGCCCACTGGCGATGATTTTCTGCCGGCGGGGGGTTCCTTTTTCTATTTTTGCGGGGTTTTTAAAAGGGTTGAAATGTTTTTTTTAAGTCTTTTTTAGTATGTTGTAAAACCTTGTGGGGGCAATGCTCTCAAGTCTTCAAATTTAGGTCATATTGGTAAAAGGAGGAACATTTGGGAATTGTGGTGGGGGAGGGGATTTTAAATTTGGGTTTTTCCACGTGAAATTTTTCCCGGGCACAGCAGGGGTTACGGTTAAAATGAGTCAAAAGGCCAGCAATGTCATTTGGGAACACAAAACAAAAAGTCAGTTTAATTTCAAAAATTTATCAAAAAATAAAAAATTAAACTTTAAAAGTAATTAAATGAAAATGTTATTAAAAGGGGGAACAAATTTGCCCAGTCAATGCACGGGGGTTACAAACAGGGTTTGATAAAAATTTGTTTTTAAAACATAGAAAAAATGAAAGAAAAAACACCCCAAACACAGAGAGACCCCCTGCTGTCATCGGTGAAAAAGGCCCAAATCACTTTTTTGACGGGGTTTTTTGTGTTTTTGGGGCATCCTGATACTTTTCTTTTTTAAAGAAGGGTTAAAAAGGGAAAAAAGTTTCTGGTTTGCTCGGGGAATGCCCAGGTAAGAACAGTTTTCGGGAATAGGGTACTTGGTAAGTTTTTCCCTCAGTTTCCTCTCTGGGAGTTTAGATCCAAATCTGGTCTCAAGCAGCTTTGCCAGTTTTTCAGAAATGGGTGGCCCTTTTCCCTCATTATTATCAAAGGATGATGCCATTTCCGCAAACAAATGTCGTGCTCTTTATCCTCTTCCTCTCTACTTTCTCCCATCATTCTTTCTCCAGCTCCTCTGCCCTCTCATCAGAAACACTGGTGGTGACAGTTTCTGAATCACTGCCTGGCTTCTTTCTTTTCCCTTCATTTTCCACAGAGGTTCTCTCTGAGCCAGTGCTCATTTTTCTCTTCCTGGAGTGGGGTGCTTTTTCTTTCCAAATTTTCCATTCTTCTAGAAAGATTTTGGATTGTTGTCAAAATATCTCGGAGAGATGGTTCCCTTTCAGCAGAAATGGAAGTTTGTGGTTCTTCATTAGACTGATCCATCACAAATTCCTGATCACTAGAGTGATCAGCAGCAAAGATCTTTTTTTTCCGGAACACTTGTCCACAATACACAGTATTTCACCAGCACTACAAACCAAACCAGTTGATGATAAAAAAGACAAACACTTTTAAACACAATTCTAAAGAAACCAAGAAAGGCTAGAACTAGAACTATATTATAGCTAATGCTCAGATTCCTGATAGTGATGGGCATTGTGGAGGACACAGCAAGAGGTGATATGATAACACATCTGGACAGTAAGGTAGTTAGCCACGAACTGGCAGTAGGCTGCGTGCAGTTTCTCATGTGCCTGTAGTGGAGGTATACAGGAAATGATCTAGAGTCACATATAACACAGAAGATCAAGAAGCAGCATCATTGAACCCCCGAAAGCATTTACAAGTCTAGCACTTCACACTCCCGATTTTTGAAAGTGTGAGAACGCTGATCTCTCTGTCTGTCTGTTTGTCCGTCACACACACACACACACACACACACACACACACACACACACACACAACACACACACACACAACACACACACACACACACACACACACACACACACGCGCGTGTTCATGTTGGTTGGGGATTATGTGTTTGTTGACTGTACATTTACTATCTCTTATTTTTAAATCAAAGGCAGAACGTTTGTTGCTGCTGCTGTATTGTTTTTCCTGCTTATGTTTTATTGTTTGTTATTTGTTCCCCTGTGTTTTGTTAAAAGTCTCTAATCAGGGCAAGCACTGGAAGAAAAAAGGTATGTGAATCCTTATTCTGTAACCCTCAAGGGATAAACATAAATTCATTCATTCGTTCATTTATTCTTTCACTCATTAAGTGATTGATTCATTCTCTCTCTCTGTCTCTCTCTGTCTTTGTGTTTCTCTACCTCTGTCTGTCTCATCGCTCTCATCACCCCCTGCTCCCCTCTCCCTCTCTCTCTCTCTCCCTCTCTCTCCCCCCTCTCGCTCTCCTCCTGCTCCCCTCTCCTCTCGTCGCTCGCTCGCCGCTCCTGTCGCCGTGTGCAGACTAACATGAAATACACTAAGGGACTGCTTTCTTTTTATTTCAGGTGTAAGTCATTACCGGAATTGTTCTGGTCTTGAACGATTCTGTATACAATCAACTGTAGCGAGCTCTGAAACAATGCAGTAAGTGTGGTGTGTGGTGTTGTCCCTGCGCGTTTCACTGTGTATTGGGGGGTGTGTGTGTGTTGTGTGTGTGTGTGTGTGTTGTGTTTGTGTGGTGTGGATGTGTGTGTGAGTATTGTGTTTGTTGTGTGTGTGTGTGTTTGTGTTGGTTTTTTGTGTGTGTGTTGGTGTGCCCACTCAATCACACTTACGCCGAAGTGCGTATTCATCGTGGTGTGTTTGTGTGTGTTTTGTGTGTGTGTGGGGCGCGGCGCGGTGTGTGTGGGTTTGTGTGTGTTCGTTTGGGTTTGTGTGTTGTGTGTTGGGGTATGTGAGAGCCAAGAGAGTCATTCCCCACCCTTTTTTTTCAGATGGTATTTTAAAATATTGCAAACGCTTTTTATCGTTTATATGATGATAATAATAATAATAGCTACAATAATAATAATAACAACAACAATAATAATAAAAATTTAATAATAATAATAATAATAAAAATATTTTAAAAAAAAAATAATAATAATAAAAAATGCAATTTATTTAGCGCTATATCTTGCAGAGACAAATCAAAGCGCTTGCACTCAATTCAGTCTTACAGTAACACAACCAGTAATAATTAATAGTTCCAACAAGTCCGAATGTGCACACAAGCACGCACGCACGCACGCACGCACGCACGCACACCACAAAACACACACACACACACACACACACCCCACACACACACGCACGCACCAACACACACACACACAACACACACCCACGCACACACACACACCCCACACACCCACGCACAAAACAAAAACACAAAACCCCACACCCCCACACACACCACACACACACCCACACACACGGTTACACACCCTGGCAGGGCAATAGATTCTCAGCTGTTGAAGGCAGGGAAAAACTATGAGAAGAAGCTTAGGTTTAAAATATTTTGGCGGAGAGAGAGAGAGAGAGAAGGTGGGTGGGGGGGTCATTCCAGATCGATGGACCAGAAATAGTGAAAGAGTAATGGCCAACAGTGGATTGGTTGAACCTAGGTACTCGTAAGAACAAGGTATCTACAGCAGAGCGGAGGCAACGAGAAGGAGTGTACATGTGAAGACATTCACAGAGGTAGGATGGTGCTGCTTTTTGGAGACATTTTTTAACAGAAGGTACAGATCTTATAGTTTACTCTCCATTGCACAGGCACCCGGTGGAGAGATCACAAGAGAGGGGTTATGTGCTCAGAGTTTTTTTTTCTTTCTGAGGACTAGTCGAACTGCAGAGTTGTGTATACGTTGTAGGGAGTGGTTTGATAATGCTGACAGACCATCCAGAGGAGAATTGCAATAGTCCAGACGTGAAAGAATGAGAAACGTAACGAGTTTGGATGCTGCATCTGTAGACAGGTACTTTCAACTTGCACTAATACGTCGTAATTGATAGTAGCATGACTGGCAGGTCTGCGTGATGAATTTTTGCATAGAGAATGTGTTGTCAATGTCATTATTGACATCCCCTAAATACTTCACACCAGTACTAAGTTGATCTCCAGATATTGTTCATTTCCCTTAACACACTCCTGGCCTTGCCCAGTCTGTTGTGGATGTCTTCTTTTGTGCCGCCCTCTGGTTTGATGCTGCTGCCAAGGTATGAACTTGTCTGTCTGGCGCAGGTCAGTTCCATTCACTTTCACAGGGGCTGGTGTGTTCACATTGAATGACATTGTCTCTGTTTTCTTGGCGCTAATACGAAGCCCCACTTGCTGTCCGAATGTTTGGAGTCTGCTGGTCTTCTTCTGGATATGTTGGTGTGTGTGGGACAGCAGCGCCAGGTCATCCGCAAAGTCACGGTTGTCTAGTGTTGAGAACAGGCTCCAGTGAATCCCTTATGGGTGTCTTCCTCATCACCCAATCAATGGCCAAATTGAAGAGAACTGCCGTGTTGCTATGGCCCACAGAGCATCTGAAGTTGTCAAAGAAGCTCTTGATAAGGTGTACTAGTTTCGATGGGATGCCATAGTGTTGAAGGATACTCCAAAAGCTGTCTCTGTGTATGCTGTCAAATGCCTTTTCGAAGTCCACAAAATTCACATACAGTTGTCTTTGCCACTCTGTGCACTGTTCGATGATGTTTCTGAGCGTGAATATCTGGTCTAACACATCCTCGTTGCTTCCTGAACCCTGCTTGTTCCTTCCTCAGGCATCGTCCACAGCATCTGATATTCTTCTGATGATGACCTTGGCCAGTATCTTGCTCGGCACAGACAAAACTGATTCCCCTCCAGTTGTTCAGTCACTCAGGGTTCCATCTTGGGGATTTTGACTACCACTAGTAAAAATGCCTTGGTCCAATCGGTACAGGTACTCTTCCTTCGTTCTCCATGCAGCGGTGAAACAGTGGTTGCAGTATGTCAGCTGCTAGTTCAGAATCTGTTTTGAATAGTTCGGCACCAAGGTTGTCTTGGCCTGGTGACTTGCCGTTCTTGAGGGTCTTGATGGCAACCTTTGTTGGGGGATTGACATCAATGTCTAAGTCTTTTTTAGCTTCTGGGATTTCGCTGGCTCATCAGGTGCGGTCGGTTGAGAACTCCTGGAAAGTGTTCAGCTCATCGTTCTCTTGCTCTTTCTCTGTTGTCAAAAGTTTCCCTTGTCTGTCCCCTGATTGGAGCCCCCAGCCTCCTCTTAAATTGGTGCATACTATCTTGGTGATCTGTAGACCTATCTCCCTTGCTCTCCGTGGGCCTCGCCTTTTCTCTTCTGCCTCAAGCTGTCCAGCTGGTCCATGGCTTCCTCTCTTGTCACGAAGCGTGCAAGTCTCGTCAACTTTCCTAGTATGCCTCTCTGTGCAACTCTCCTGCCTTCTGAACATGGAGACATTTAATGCAGAATTCCTCTTCTTGATCTCTCTCCTTTCTTTGAGGCATCAGGGTCTCTTGTTGGATCCATCCTTGCTGGGTCTTCTTCTTTTGATGACCGATGTCTCCTTGCTGCTCGTCATGTACCAGCTTACAGATCTGCTTCCATGTCGCATCTATGTCATGCTGTTCTGTCAGTTCTGCAGGATGGGAATCTGTTCTCAGATTGCGGATGAATGCAGACTTCACTTGTGTCTCTCAGTCACAGGGGAATTATCAAATACGCGCTTGGAGTGGTTGGTCTTGTGTTCAGTTTCATCTGGAGGTGGCGGTCACCTGGTGAAGATCGCTCCGACTTACACACTTCGCTAGTTCTCACATGCCAGAAGAGATCCGTTTCCATACAACCGTTGATCATCAGACGGTCAATCTGTTCATGACTCTCCGCATTACGGCGACGTCCAAGTCAGCTTTGGATGTCCTAGTGCTTGAAGAGGGTCCCTCCTATCACTAGTTGTTCATGGCGCAGAACTCCACAATCTCATCCCCGTGTCATTCTATCCCCACTCCGTGTTTTCCATGACTCTCTCATATTTGATGTTATTGGCTTCTGACTGGCGTTGAAGTCCCCTCCCACTCCCCCCCCCCCCCCCTCCATTGATGACATGAGGTCCATGCGTGGGGCCTTCTCTGTCTCTGTCTGCTGCTGGTGGTATGAATTGTCTTTGCTCTCATCGTTGCTGTTTTGGTTGGTGCCGTACACTGGTATGATGAGAATGTTTGATGCTTTCCCTTCAGATCCTCGCCCTCATTAGTCCCTGCTGTTGACGGCCTTCCACTCATAAGGCATCGCTCAATGCCTTTCTTGAGGGTATGCAACTCCTTCATGGTGCTGGTCATCATCTCTCCCAGAAGTAGTGGAATGGTTCTCCGTGTAGGTTTTTCATCTGCCCAGATCAGTCCATCTACTCTCGCTTACTCATAGACATGGAGGCTAATCATCTCATTCTCTAAATGTTACCTGTGCCTGCTTGCCCTCTCATACATCGTCATCACTCCAATGTCCTAGTCAGATCTTAGTTTTGGTGGTTTCATCTTCCCTTAGCCTGGCTGGTAATCTTACTCTCGGATTGGCCATCAGCATTCATACAGTCCCTCACTGGACCCCGGGAGGTCCTTTGCATCGCAAAAGTAATATGTTCTCTGTTGCTGTTCCGTAACTTCTCTTCTTTTTCGGCCAGGGTTTTAGCCTGTGCCAACCCCATCCACTGGAGGAAGGGTTCCACCTTAGTCGCATATATGACATGCCCTAGTTGGAGGGCAAGAGACTATTCTTGCAATGCTTGCTTGAGTAACATGGGGGAATATACCGATGAAAACAGGTATAAAACCATTTTGCTGTTGTTCCCTGTTGTCGACCACCAGCAGGCAAGGAATGAGAAAGCAGTTGGCTTCACATCCATCAGTAGAACATCCCCATTAAGGTTGGGAATTGGTTGCAAAGATGAAGGGAAGAAAACATCCTCTGCATCTGTTAATCATCTGCGTTTGGAGGATACTCTTTTGAGAGATCAAGCTGTGGCTAATCTGCTGGCCACCACTCTGAAGGAGAACTCCTCTTCCACTTCTAGAATGCAAGCATTCCTAAGAATAAAATTGCTAAAAGAAAAGGTCCTTTGAATTTTGTTTACAGAACGATAAATTTATAATCTTCTTCTTTTCTTACCTGAGTTAAAAAGTGCCCCACAGTCATGGGGCAAGACCTCATCAGGTCCTGACGGAATTTGTTATTGTCTCTTAACACACTTTCCAGACAGTTGCCTACAGCCCTCATGAAAGTCCATAACCATATTTGGGTGATTGGTTTTTTTCCTCATGTATTGTGGCTGGTGGCTTGTGACATCCCCATCTCTAACCCGGTAAGGACCTGAAAGACCCCAGCAGCGACAGGACCCATATCACTGATCATGTACACCTGCATTGATTGGGGTTTTGTGTCTTCAGCAATTTTTCTGACAACTTTTTGGAGAAAAGGGGTGGTTTGAGGTGTGTGTTGGTTCCACGCTGTCTTTCATATTTGAGCAGGAGATGGGGCTCTTGCAGGGAAGCATCCTGTTTTCAGCTCTCTTCAGCAAAGAAATAAACACCATCAATATAGTCCTCCAGGATGCAGCATGCTCCCTTGTTTTTGATGATTTTGCTCTCTACGCCACAGGCAATACATTTATGGGAGTTAGAGACAGCTACAGTTTGTGTTAACAAGTATCAGAATGGGTAAAGACAAGTGATTCAGTTTCTGGCCACAAGATGAGTGCATCACTTCATTAACAAGTTAAGATAACATTCTGACCTGTCATTATTGCTTGAAAAAATCCATCATCCAGCCGGTGACCTGATGACCGAAATACTTAGAGATCAGTTTCGAATAGAAAATGAACAACAAAAGGTCACATCCAACACCTGAAAAATCTCCTGTCCAAAAGCCTTGAACCTTCTGTGGGTGATCGGCTTGAAAGCCTTGAACCTTCTGCAGGTGATTGACCATACTGACTGGGGAGTGAATGGCAGACACGCCGCATCTTAAGATTTCATATTCAATCTTTCCAATACCAGGGGCCAGTTAATGATTTGGGTATGATCTGTTGATTTCTTCCCAAGCCCCTTGAGTGCCTATATGGATGTCTGGAAACCCTGGTGGTTGGTTTGATCTTGCACCATGTAGAGGATTCACCATCTCGACAGTTTTAGGTCTTTTTCTCAAGAACTATGCCACTTTCACTGTCCAACACAAAAACATTTTCACAGATGGATCCAAGGCTGAGGAGAGATGGCCTCACTGCCTACAATCCCACTTCACACAATCTGTGATATTCCAAGCAGTTAATTTTGATCCGCTCGGTGTACACTGCCCAAGCATAAGGCTTCTTGTTTTGTCCTAAACTGATTCAGCTTTCTGAAATAAACAGGCTTCTTGATGTGGTGGATTTGCACCTCAGCTCTGGGGGCATATCAGTTGTAAGCTACATCAAGTCATTCAAGCCTTTGGAAGTTCTAACAAATTGCGTATAAATCATTTGAAAGGGATTGAGGATTTTATACAGCTTGGTAAGAATTCCCATGGCACAATGTGCTTTAGGCAACAAAGCAGTTGACCCAATTCCTCAGGTGTGCCAGGGAAATTATAGTTCTCAGGTCTACTAACCATACACAAATCTAAACTTAAAGCAAACAGTATGCCCAGTCCCTTTGGAAAGAAGAAATAAATGTTCAGGTGGACATTTAACTTTTCCAGATCTGCCCTAACCTGAAATGAGCTCACTCTTTGTGTACCAAAACTGAAAGAAAGCAACAGTGCTCACTATGATTTGTGCTTTCCAAGCACTTGTCTTCCGACAACTCTGTGTACATGGCCAAACTTAGTGCTCTTATTTTGTCCCTGAAACTGATTCAGCATTCTGGAGGGAAAGGCTTCTTGATATGTGTGGATTGGCTTCGAAAGCTCTAGAAGTATTGTTTTGTAGGAACATTTGTCCACCACCCGCCTCAGGAGATCTACACATTGTATACTTCCTTGAGATGGATACTCCAACCCTCTGGCAACCATACCACAACTGCTTCTTAGTTTAAGAGGTCCAAAGATCGTAGCACAATCTTTTACTGCAGACTTCCCGGATGATCATTTCTTCATGTTGTTTCACCGAATACCATATTTAACTCCTAAGGAGAACAGGCTTGTTCCAGTTTGATATGAGTGAAAGTGTTACAGTTGGTCACTAAGAACAAAGTTATTTAAATTGTCTGAGATGTTAGTTTTATCACATTTATGTGTGGTTTAATGTGGTTTGTCCCACAATGCAGTGCCTGTCTTGTTGACCCTTAGGTTGGCCAGGCCATGCTACAAGAAACGGCAGTCGTAATAGTATATACACCGATTTGATCTGTCTATAGCTGCCTGATTTTAACTAAAATTTTAAAATTTGACAAGGTGACAGCCCCGATATGGCCTCTGTGTCGGCAGGCTTGATACCAACAGATTGGAATTGGATTGGATTGAACTTGCTTTTATTGTTGAGGTATATGGCTGTGTCTGTATGTCCAACTAGGCTAGCTAAAGTCTTGCATAATTGTTTGGTATGAGAAATGGATGAAAGATATATTTACAATTAAACTAGATTTTGTGCTTGGTAGTTGGATTTTACGTTGACTGTTTTTAATCTGTTGGAGGGAACAGAAATGATGCACCTTTCCCAATAATTTGAGATAACCCTGATGAACATACCCTTTCTATTGTAGGCCTAGTGGACACGTATGCTAAATACTGGCTTGCTTGGTGCTGCTCCACTACTGCATATCTTGTGTAATTTCATTTTACTCCTTTGATACATCTGTGATTTGTGCTGCTGTGCCAGATATGGATGGCTCAGTCTACGCAGTCAGTTTGGGATCCATGCTTGCATGTTCAGTGACAGGCTGTAGCAGAAAGAAGATGTCACTAGTGTGGAGAAAGTGTGAAATAAAGTACACAATACAGCAATATAAAGATCCATGTTAACTGCTTTTGTCCTGTTCCATTTGCTGAATGTTATCCACTTAATGTGTACATGTTTGATCTCTGCCATATCCCCTACAATTTTCCATAAATGGTACTCAATGCACTGAAATCTGCAGCATAAAATCAATTCACAATTTTTTTCTGCATCATCTCTGCCTAGTGTAGATCACGCATTCTGCCTGAAGACAGTTGCAATAGCTCCCGAAGAAAGCTGGTTTCAGTTCAGACTTGAGGGCACTATATCACAAGCATCTTATTCATCACTGTTTTTATTCATTTCTTCACTAACTGAGGCTGGTTCAATCTAAATAGTTGCCCGATCAAATTTAGGATCATCTTCCAGTAAAGCAAAAACTTGGTGAACATGGACAGTTTTGACAAAGGAAATTGTGGAAAATTACGGTAATATGACATTTCTAAATATTTCATTCAAGCTAAAATAAGAAACTGTGTATTTCATTGATTTACCTGTGTCTTTAAAACTTGTTTTGACTTAAGTGAAAATGATATATATTAGATGCATTTTGTCAGGCATGCCATGGCAAAGATGGTAAAAAAAACCAAACCCAATCCTCTCTATACCATGATACCATACTTGAGATTGAACTTCAGACATGCTGCACAAACAAATGATCGTATTTTCAAAAATATCTGAAGGATATAATTTAAGATTATAAGCTGGATTTTAATTTTGCTTAGCAAACAGTTACAAAAAGCGTATGGATTGCATACCGTGCACTGACCTTTCTGATGATGTCTTGGTTGATCCAGAACAGAGCCCTGTTATGCAAATGGACCCTCCCACACAGATTAGCAAAAAGGCACTACACACCACTTCCTCCTTTTAGTACTTGATTAAGCTCTCTTGAACAATCCACGCATTCTTTCAGTGTCATGATACAAAATAACACTGCTAGTGGCACATAACTGCCTGATCCCATGTAAGGGATTGTGGTAGAATATGGGTTATAAACTCAAGGCAGCTGTTTTAAGTATGGAGCTATCATTACATGGTGGAACATTCTACAGATAACCCATTTGGCTTTTTAGATCACACAGTTCATGTTGTGTTTGTGTACCAGAGCCTTGAAGAGAGCAAAAAGGTCCCGATACATTGCTTTATGTAGAGGAAGGCTTGTCGACACAAACGCGTGTGCGGGAACGCGTGTGTGTATGTGTGTGTGTTCATGTGTGTGTGTGTGTGTGTGTGTGTGTGTGTGTGTGTGTGTGTGTGTGTGTGTGTGTGTGTGCACATCTGTATGTGTGTGCACATGTGTGTATGTGTGTGCACCAGTGTGTGTGTGTGTGCGTGTGTGTGTTACATCTATGTGTGAGTGTGTGTGTGTGTGTGTGTGTGTGTGTGTGTGTGTGTGTGTGTGGTGTGTGTGTGTGTGTGTGTGTGTGCCGAAGCATGCACCAGCATTGTGCGTTACTTGCATCTGTACGTGTGAGTGTGTTCGTGTGTGTATGTGTGTGTGTGTGTGGTGTGTGTGTGTGTGTGTGTGTGTGTGTGTGTGTGTGTGTGATTATGTGTGTGTGTGTGTGTGTGTGTGTGCGGGTGTGTGTGTGTGTGTGTGTGTATGTGTGTGTGTTGTGTGTGTGTTGTGTGTGTGTTGTGTGTGTGTGGTGTGTGGTGTGTGTGTGTGTGTGTGTGCAGAATACAGCCCTGGCCGTACTTGTGAAGCAGACCATGATTGCGTGGTAGCAGCAAGATGTAACGGAACATGTCTCTGTGTTAAAGAACTGGCTGATCTGATAAACGGCACTTGTAGTGAGAAGTTTCTACTTGCATTTTGTGTCCTCTTCACGCGTTGAAACCTTTTTCCTTCTCACTTCTACCTCACCTGCTTCTCTACCTCATATACGTTGTTACCTGGAAGTAAAACCATCATCATCATTATCATAATCATCATCATCATCATCATCATCATCATCATTTTCATGATTTTCATCATCACAATGAGTATTATAAAATAATAATAATAATAATAATAATAGTAATAATAATAATGTATGGAATTTATATAGCGCTGAATCTTGTAAAAAAAACCAAACAAATCGAAGTGCTTGCACTCAATCACTACAGGCATGCAACTCTCCTTAAAAATAATGAACAACAGACTTCAAAAACCATGCGCGCACACGTATGCACGCATGCGCGCCACACACACACACACACACACACACACACACACACACACACACACACACACACACACACACACACACACACACTCGGAACAACACTTAGAAGGTGAAAGTTGCTGTTGAAAATTAGGGACAGATATTTGGGGGGAAAGTCCCAGGTAGGAAATAAGTGTGTTTTGAGGCTGGATTTGAAGGTTCAAGTGAAGGCTTTTGGCGAAGTGAAAGAGGGAGGTCATTCCAGGTGGATGACCAGAAACAGACAAGGAGCGACGGCCAACAGTGGTTTTGTTTGAATCTGGGTGTTTGAAAGCACAAAGTAACTGCGGCTGAACGAAGGGAAGGGATGGAGTGACAGATGAAGACAGTTACAGAGATAAGAGGGTGCAGATTTGTGGAGACATTTGAAACAGAGGGTATTGATTTTGTACCCCAGTCTTAGTGAGACAGTCAGCCAGTGACGAGATCGCAGAAGAGGAGTGATGTGTTCAGATTTTTTCTTTCTTAGGACCAGTCGAGCTGCAGAGTTTTGTATGCGTTGAAGAGAGTGGATAGATGATGCTGGTAGGCCAGCCAAAAGAGAATTACAGTAGTCTAAACGTGAAAGAATGAGAGATGTGACAAGCTTGGAAGTTGCATCAGTGGACAGATACTTGCGAATCGCGCTTATGCGCCGTAATTGATAGTAGTAAGATTGGCAGAGAGTTGAAGAAAAAGAAAAATGAAACAAAAGAAAGAGCAGATTAATATGGGGCAGTCAACAAAAGAATCAAGAAGTCCATGACGGAGGCAAAAGAGAAATGGATCGGTGAACAGTGCCAAGACATTGAAGAGAACATCAAGAAAAACAATAGCAAGAAAGCATATCAGCTGGTGAAAGACCTGACTAGCACAAAACAGGAAAAAGGTTTAACAATCCAAGACAAAAATGGGAAGTGTCTCACTGACGACCAGGATATTCTGAACAGATGGACAGAATACTGCTCCGACCTGTATAACTATAGAACCGCAGGAGATCCAGAAGTCCTTAATGTACCAGCAAGCAAAGACACAGACAGTCACCCTATCCTCCGAGAAGAAGTGGAAACAGCAGTTAGATCGCTGAAAAAGGGAAAGTCAGCAGGGGCTGACAACATTCCAGCTGAGTTGGTTCAAGCTGGAGGGGAAGCCATGATCAGCGCCCTACTAAGAATCTGCAACAAGATCTGGCAGACAGGAAAATGGCCAACACCATGGACACAGTCACTCATCATCACCCTCCCCAAGAAAGGAAATCTACAACAATGCCATAATTACCGCACAATCAGCCTCATATGCCACCCAAGCAAGGTCATGCTGCAGATAATATTGAATAGACTGAAGCCACAAGCAGAGACCATCATTGCTGAGGAACAAGCAGGTTTCAGAGCAGGGCGCAGCACAACCGAACAGATATTCAACCTCAGAATACTATGTGAGCGATACCTTCAACATCAACAAGACCTTTACCATGTATTTATCGATTTTAAGAAGGCATTTGACAGGGTGTGGCATGCAGCTTTGTGGGCAACCATGAATTTGTACAGCATCAATGCAAACATGATCAGAGTCATCAAACAGCTGTACAGCGAGGCCACCAGTGCAGTGTACTACAACAACAACATTGGAGAATGGTTTCGAACAACAGTTGGAGTAAGGCAGGGCTGTCTACTCTCAGCCACTCTTTTCAACATCTTCCTTGAGAGAATCATGGCTGATGCACTGGAACATCATGAAGGATCAGTCAGCTTTGGTGGCAGAACGATCACAAACCTCCGCTTCGCAGATGACATTGATGGAATAGCAGGATCAGAAAAAGAGCTTGCCAGCCTAACAGAACACTTGAATAAGGCCTCCAAAACATACGGCATGAAAATCGGTGCAGAGAATACCAAACTGATGACTAATAACACCAACGGCATTAGCACTGATATCAGGGTTAATGACCAGAAGCTGGAAACAGTTCAAAGCTTCAAGTACCTGGGAGCCATTGTATCAGACCAGGGATCCAAGCCAGAAGTAGTATGCAGGACTGCACAGACATTAACAGCTTTGTCAAAACTAAACACCATCTGGAGAGATAAAAATATCTCACTTATCTCCAAGATCAGACTAATGCGCTCCCTTGTCATATCCATAATTCTGTATGCCTGTGAATCATGGACCCTGACTGCAGATTTGGAGAGAAGAGTACAGGCGGTGGAGATGAGATGCTTTCGGAGACTCTTAGCATCTCCTACAAAGACCACATAAGCAACGAAAGCGTGCATAACAGAATCCAGCAAACCATTGGACCCTATGAGAACCTTTTAACGATCGTGAAAAAACGTAAACTTAAATGGTATGGGCATGTCACAAGATCCAAAGGACTTGCAAAGACAGTTTTACAAGGCACTGTCCAGGGAGGAAGAAGAAGAGGCAGACCAAGGAAGAGCTGGGAGGATAACATCAGCGAATGGACAGGCCTAGAACTCAACAAAACCATGAGAAAGGCAGAACAGAGAGAGGAATGGAAGGAACTGGTTGTTGAGTTTTTGAGGGTGCCCCCACGGTCGTCAGACTACGGGACAGATAGATATATAGATAGAAGATTGGCAGGTCTGGGTGATGAATTTTTTCATAGAGAGTGTGTTGTCAAGAACTACTCCTAAATACTTCACATAGTTGGACAAAGGAACTGACGTATTGCCGAATTCTATGAAGTTTTTGCGATAGAGGAAAGTTTATGTTGGGTCCTTATAAGCATGGCTTCGTATTTATCGGCATTAAGTTGTAACTTGTTCTGAGTCATCCAGTTTTGAATGTCTTGAAGGCAGTAGACATATTTGTCAGGAGGGAAGGCAAGTTTTCAACACTATTACTGCACTGAAGCTGAGTATCATCGGCATAGAAATGATGATCAATATGGTGGTTGTTTATTATATGTGAGAGTGGAGCAGTGTAGAGAGTAAAGAGGACAGGGCCCAGGACTGATCCCTTCGGGACTCCACATTCCATTTTGACAGGTTTTGATTGAATTTTATTTACAATAACTTTCTGGAACCTGTCTGTGATGTATGAAGTAAACCAGGTGAGGGCTGTGCCGTTAATACCAAACGTATTTTGGAGGCGAGAAAGAAGAATTGAGTGATCTATTGTATCAAAGGCTGCAGATAAGTCAAGAAGAGTGAGGAGAGAGATTTTTTCTGCATCAGAAGCAAGTAGAAGTGTATCTAAAGTGTGGACTAGGGTGGTTTTGGTGCAGTGGTTGGGGCGATAGGCAGATGAAAAAGTGGGAAGGAGATCATTGGAATGAAGGTGACTGTTGAGCTGTTTGAGAATGACTTTTTCTAGTACTTTAGAGACAAAGGGTAAGTTTGAGACAAGCCTATAATTCTTCAGAATGTTGGGATCGAGGTCGTGCTTTTTCAGTAGAGGTGTAACTATTGCTGTTTTAAGAGCTGATCCTCATGAAAGGAACAAAAGAAATGTGTGGAGAGATAAAAGGAAGAAGACATGACAGAGAGAAACATGATGGTGGTGTGATGCGGTGAAAGAAGCAATCCAAGAGAAGAAGAAAGCATTTAGGAAGTGGCAGCAAACAAAGATGTTTGAGGACAGAGAGATATACAGGAGGAAATCAAAAGAAGCCACAAAAGCTGTAGCCCAAGCTAAAGACACAGCGTGGAACGAATGGTGTGTTGGACTAGATACAACTGCAGGTCAGCATAAGATGTTTCGAATTGCACAGCAGATGAGGAAAGAACGGAAAGACATCAATGTAGCAATTGTTTTTATTAAACGAGTCTGAAAATATCGTGACTGAGAAGCAAAATATTGTTACTTTCCTAATCTGCTAAATATTGAGAATCCTCATGCAATCGTGGAAGTGGAGAAAGTTGAATGACCTGTACAAGAAGTGACTGAAGATGAAATCAGAAGAGCAATTCAAACTATGAAAAAGAGAAGAGCCCTGGGGCCATCAGGAGTGGTGACAGAAAGGATACAAGCAGCAGGAGAGGAAGGAGTAAAACAACTTACGAAAATATGTCAGAAGATACAGCGGACAGA
>CM054164.1:15560583-15595583 GCA_028751875.1 Rapana venosa
ATTAATTATTATATTTATTATGATTATATTGATTATTATATTTAAAATTATGATGATCTTTATGATGATCTTTATGAGCATCTTTATTTTGATACTTAAATTTTCTTTTTATATTGAAACTAGTTTTATGATTAGTAATATTTTCATTATGCTTTGATGATGATAATGATGATGATGATTATAGTTATAATTATATATATTATCTTACTTTGTTTTGTTTTTCTTATTATCATTGTTTATGATTATTATCATTATCATTATTATTATTATTATTACTAAAAAATATTATTTTTTTATATTGTTGTTGTTGCTATACGACTACTGCTATTACTACTACTACTACTACTACTACTACTACTACTACTACTACTACTGCTGCTACTACTACTACTACTACTACTACTACTACTACTACTACTACTACTACTTATTATTAGTATTAGTATTGGTATTATTAGTATTATTAGTAGTATTAGTATTAGTATTATTATTAGTAGTAGTAGTATTATTAGTATTATTATTATTATTATTATTATTAATATCATCATCATCATTGTTAATATAACAACAACAATAATATAATAATAATAATAATAATAATAATAATAATAATAATAATAATAATAATAATAATAATAATAATAATAATAATAATAATAATAATAATAATAATAATAATAAAACTTATTGTTAGTAGTAGTAGTAGTAGTAGTAGTAGTAGTAGTAGTAGTAGTGCTATTTGCTTTAGAAAACATATTTTATTTCACTTGTTATCATTTTCATTCTTTTTATAATTCTTATTTTTACCCTTATTGGTTTAAAATTTTTTTTTTATTTTTTATTGTTGTTGTTGTTGATGTTGTTAATTTTATTGTTTATTATTGTCATTATCAGAATTATAGCTATTGTTGTTTTTTTTGTTTTGTTTTTGTTTTATTGGTTGTTATCATCATCATCAGTACTATTATTATTATTATTATTATTATTATTATTATTTATTTTTTTTATTTTTATTTTATTTTTTTTTATAATAACAATATTATTATTATCATTATTATTATTAAGAATTATTAATATGATGTTTATTTTTATGTTGATTTCGTTGTTGTTGGCTTTTTAAATCATAATCATCTTTATTATGTTGATTGTGTTGATCATTATTATGTTTTTTTAGTTTTTTTGTCATTTTTATTTCGTCATCATCACCATCAATACAATCATTTTTTTATTTATTATTATTATTATTATTATTATTATTATTATTATTATTATTATTATTATTATTATTATGATCATCATTATCATTATTATTATTATTATTATTATTATTATTATTATTATTATTATTATTATTATTTTAATTCTTCTTATTTATATTATTATTATAAAATAAGTATGATGATGATGATGATGACGATTATGATTATTTTTATTTTGTTTCTTTGTTGGTCATCTTTCCAGAAAGCTGTTCTGCTTTTATTATTGTTGTTGTTTATTATTATTATTATTATTATTATTATTATTATTATTATTATTGATACTGATTTTCTTCTTCTTCTGTTTCATTTTAATTAATACCCTCATTTTTATCACCATCATCATCATCACCACCACCATCATCATCATCATTGTTATTTTTATCATTACAATTAACATCATCTCATCATCACTTTTTGTCATCATCACATATATGATAATTATCTTTGTGTTGGCCATTGACTTGTCAGATAAATCTGATTGCAGATGCATGTTAATGTGAACACCATTTAGACGGCTCTGTACATCTTAAGATTTGTTAGAAGAATACCAACATCTGTAGTTTTATATTGTTTTTTTTAATTATTTGTTTATACAAGAGATTTGTTTGCGTTTTATTTGTAACTGCTTTCAAATATTTGACAGATTTCTCATATCTGGATGTTGTTCAAAAATAGTCTTGGCACGATCATGGTGGTTTCAAAAAATAGTTCTCAAAGGCATGGTATATTGATAGAAAAAATAAAATCTCGCTTTGTGTCAAATGTAACATAAAATTCCAGTGTGTGTGTGTGTGTGTGTGTGTGTGTGTGTGTGTGTGTGTGTGTATGGCCATCCACCACAAACTGAGTAACTTTGCACCTGAGATAAGTTTTGAGTTCTTGAAATGTTACTGATTTCGAATAACAAAGCTATTTAGCTAAAAGAAAAAACAAATAAAGTGAACACTTCAGTGAAAAGTCATTTTGATTTGAAATGCAGGACTGACGGAAGTGATAACCTGATCAGACGACCAGTTTTGCATTGTAATGGTTTGCTAGCATAAGGGTCATGTTTTAAACGCATTTTCTAAAGGAAAAAATAAACACACTTAAGCCCTGATACTTCAATACAAGAAATCAGAAGGTGATAGTTTTCTTCTTCTTCTTCTTCTTCTTCTTTTATCTTCTTCTTCTTCTTCTTCTTCTTCTTCTTCTTCTTCTTATTATTATTATTATTATTATTACTTTAAGTCATGACAGATTTCTTTGCGTGAGAAATCGGGCTGCTCTCCTCAGGGTCAGCGTGTCGCTACAAGAGCAGCGCCACCCATTTTTTTGTGTTTCCTTATCAGTTGCTTTTTGTACAGAATTTGGTTAGGGTCAACTCTCTTGTTGCCATGGGTTCTTTTACGTGCGCTAAATAAGTATATGTGACACACGGGACCTGTGTTTATCGTCTCAGCCGAAAGATTAGCACACACACCAGTACTCATGGTCTAATGGGTGAGGGGAAAAGTTTCGGGCCTAAACGGGAATCAAACCACCACACACTTCTGACCATGACTTTTCGCTTTGTAGGCAAAAGCGTTACCTCTAGACCACAATCCACGGTTTTATCATTTAGTATCAACGGAAACTTTGCCATTGACAGCTTGAGTCTCCCACCTGCCTGACATGGCTGCTAGTGGGAAAGGTGCGTCAGATGGAGTGTTTGACTCAGTTTTGAGATGGCCGGTATCGTTATCAGTATACAATGTTACTTGCTGTGTTCCAGCAAAAGATGCTGGTGAACCCTGCGAAAAAGATGAAGAGTGTCTGGAGGGACTGACCTGTGATAAAGAAATGAAGGCCTGCAGTAAGTCTCCCTCTCTCTCTCTGTCTCTGTCTCTCGCTCTCTGTCTCTCTGTCTCTCTCTGTCTCTCTGTCTGTCTGTCTCTCTCTGTCTCTGTCTCTGTCTCTCTCTCTGTCTCTGTCTCTCCTCTCTCTCTCTGTCTCTCGCTCTCTCTCTGTCTCTCTCTCTTTTTCTCCTGTACCATGTATTCTCTGATCTTAGAGCTGAGTTCCTTGGTGATTCAGCTTCTTTCCTCCACATGTACTGTTAAAGGTAACATCCTCCCCAGATGCGTAGTGTTTCCCGGTATGTCTTCCATTCAGCCAACAGACGAAAAAAATGCATCATTTGAATTTGTTATTTGCTTAAAACTTTGCTGAATGTTTACATTTTAGTTGGTGTCAACTTAATGATTACAGAGACGATGTCATTGTAATAATTTTGTTTGTGAATAGATCACTGAATAATCATTCTCTTTAGTATGTTCTTTTGATCATAATTATAATATGATGATAGAAGAAATTAGTTTTTCTTTAGCATGATTAAATCAAGCTTCATCAGAATCCATCTTCATATCAACTATTGTATGACACAATAGTCATTCTGATAGCAGTAGCCATGATGATGATGGCGGGCCTAGTGGTCGCAATGGTGATGGTGGGGGTAATGTAGATGTTGATGATGAGGATGATAGTGATGTAATGTTGAGGATGATAATGATGGTGATGTACATGTTGAAGATGAATGATGGTATAGAGAATGAAGCAGATGCAAGAAGGGATGTGTATTGTAAACATGACGGTGGCGGCAGTGACGTGGATGTTAAAGATGATGGTGGTGGGGATGTAGATGCTGAAAATGATGGTGATTGATGATGATGTATCGGGTGATAAAGACGATGGTCGTGACGCGTGTGATGAAAATGATTGTAGTAGAGATGATGTAGACGTTGTGCATGGTGATGGCAATGGCGATGTAGATTTCGAAAATGACTATGGTGTTGACGATGCAGATAGTGAACATGATAATAGCAAGAATGATGGAGATGTTACAAGGTGGTGTGATGACGAAACAAAAATTGATGATGATAACAGTGATGTTGATGATGATTATGTAGATGTTCAGAAAAAGAATAACGATGATGATCGAAAGGCTGAAGGTGGTGTTGAAGTAGATGCTGAAGGTGGATGCTGAAGATGGATCGGTGGTCTAGAGGTAACGCGCCTGTCTAGAAAGCGAAAAGTCCGGGTCTGAAGTGTGGGGCGGTTCGTACCCCGTTTGGACCGGAAACTTTTCCCCCATCCATTAGACCATGAGGGGTGGTCTGGGCGCCAGTCTTTCGGATGAGACGATAAACCGAGGTCCCGTGTGTTACACGTAATTATTTAGCGCACGTAAAAGAACCCACGCCAACAAGAGAGTTGTCCCTGGCAAAATTCTTAGAAAAAGCCACTCTGATAGGGAAACAAATACAGTTGCAGACAAGGGGAAAAAAAGGATGGCGCTGCTCTTGTGGCGACGCGCTCTCCCCCGGGGAGAGCAGCCCGAATTTCACGGAGAAAAAATCTCCCGTGACTTAAAGTGGATAAATGAAATCTGGCGCTTTTGATTTTTGCTTACAAGATTCACGCTATAAAAATTCCCTTTAAATTTTTTTATTATATTATTAATATTAAAAAAAGCAGCGAGGGGAGGAGATGGGCCCCCGCCCTAAATATGCCCCCCCGGAATGATCTTGACCCTCGCCCCCTTCGACCTTGGAGGGACCCTTTTACCTCCCCCTTTTCCCTCGCCATTCCAACTAAGAACCAAAATCTACACTCTTGTGCTGCATGCAAAAAAATACAAATCTATAGATTTAAACGTTTTTTCGGTATATTTGCCTAAACCTTTAATGACTCAACACAGAAGGGTTTTTATAATTGCCAAATCTAAAAAAAAGGGGTTAATATGGGGGATTTCATGTGCACTCCCTCCTTCGGGAATAAAAATTAAAATCTGTAACCAAAATCTTTATAAAAACATTACAATTTTTTAATTTTTTCTACTTAATGATGAAAATTTTACGGGAAATCCCATATTTTTCGATCTTTTTTCATTTCTCCATCGTTTCAAACTGTAACTGGAAATAGAAGGGTGTATTTTAAAAAGTGATCATTTTCCAAATTTTGCTATCACTCAAATTTATGAATCTTCAAAATATATTTAGAAAAAATGTTACCCCAAAAGTAAAATTTATCGTTATGCTGAGTGGAATAATTTTAAAGATTTTTTGAACAGATAAATGGAAAAATATTAAAAAAGCTATGAATTAATACTTTTTTTCCAATTTAAAATTTTAGCAAGCCTGATAGCTCATCCCTAAGTTTTCACCCATGAATTTGAAAAAGCTTTCCCGGAAATATATGGGGAATCCTTTATTAAACAATTTGTGAATGAAAAAAAAAGCTGCTTAAATAAAAATTAAAAATAAAAGTCAGAAAATATTTTTCTTATGAAAAAGGAAAAATTGCTTGTAAAAAAACCTTCAAAAAAAGCAAAACGTCAGCTTTGGCTTCCTTTTTGCTTTTAAGAATTTTAAACCATTATAATGATATGCGGGGGTTTGGGGATAAATTTAAAGATATAAAAAGTGGGGTTAGGCTTCCTAACTGTCCCTTTAAGTTTAAAAGACAAAAAACTTCCACAAATTTCATAAAAAGTGAATCATTCATAAAATGTTCAAAAGACCAAAATGAGTATAACGTTTTTCAGAAAAATGCAAAGAAAATAGAAAAAAAAAGCATAGAAAATGTATAAAGCCCCTGGGGAGATAAAAATATTATGTCAGCCCCCCCTAACATTGAAAGCTTAAAGATGCTCCCTATCTTTTGGGAACAAAAAGAACCCGTTGGTTTTGATTTTTTTCAAGTGAATTGTTTAAAACAGCTCCGAAAATGGATATTGTCTTTCAAAATTTATTTCAAAGTTCTGGTTAAAGGGGGTCTTTCCCAAAGCTTTGGGAACTTTCCCATTTTGTCCCGCCCAAAGGGGGGGAAAACCTGAAAAGAAAAAAACAGTAAGACCTACGCTTTAACCCTTCACACAGGAAAACTTATGGAAAAAAAAAAATTTTAAACCGACTTAGCATTATTGTGATAAAAACAAAAAAATCCCCAACCAGGCGGTTTTTGAAAAGGTAGTGCACAGCATAAATCGTTAAACTCAGTACGCATATTAAACATAGGAAAAAGTGCTTTTCCCCCTTTTTTTTAAAAAAAGAAAACAATGATCGGTCTGGCATAAACTTACTATTTAAACTAAAAACTATTTGGGTTTTCTGGTAATATGTATCATTAATTAAAGCATTTTTTCGAAAGTTAAAGGGGAGGCCAAAGTTTGGGAAAATTCCCATTTACTTTACGTTTCCAACAATGGGGGATTCCCCGGGATCAGTTATCGCCCCCATCTTTTCAATTCTTTTATATCTTCCCCAGTGCCTCTCCAGTAAAGCCCCCATGTTTGCTGATGACATTTGTAGTGGATGAAAGGGTTGAAAAAGAAAACACCAAAAGGGTCTAAAATATAAAAAATATATTTAGCTTGAGCTAAACAAAATTATGACTACAAATTTTTAGAATGGTCTTTCATTCTCCCGAAAAGACTAATCTCGTACTTTTTAATAATGGGCCCCCCACAGTTTTTACCCGTTTTCCAAATAGATGGGAAAATGTTGCAAAATAAAACTTTGGTGAAGTTTTTAGTATATTTTATGGCTAACTAAGTTGGAATTATCACGTTTTTTATTTGAATACTAAAGGGCCCAAAAAATCTTAACTTCTGAAATTATTATAAACTGTGGCTTTAAAAGTACTGGTTTTAAAAAAATTTTGGGATTATCTTTATACGTTCCAGACTTTTTTTGGCCGGGGGCATTTTTCAGTGCTCCAAAATATTTTTTCGGGGAAAAAGACAAGACTAGACCGGGATTTCGATTTGTTGGGGGGGACCTTTTTATGCATCGTCCCTGGGTACCTATAAGGATAGGAATTTTGCCATTTTAAAGAATTCGACAAATGTGGGGCTAATACTCTTTACTTTTTTCAACCAAAACCAATGTGGAAACGAAATTTGTAAAGATCTGATGTCAAATTTTTCCAAAAAAAGCACATCTTTCGCTCGTAACCAAGCAAAAAACATATTCCCTTTTTTTATCAAGCAGATATAAATTCCCACAAAAAAACTAAATCAAATCAACCCCCCGCCTTGTCCCCCATGGGAACTTAAAGGCTAATTTTGGTAAATTATTCCCCTTTAAGAAAAAAGGGATGGGAAAAATTTTTTAAACGCATCATAAAAGAATATATACAAACTACATATCCAAAAACTTTAAAATATTACAAGATGGTTCCCTTTTTAACAATTGAGCGGATGCGCGTTTTAAAACCATCTTTGAAAAAGAGAATAATTTTTGTAGGAAAAAAAAAGATCATTTTTACAGCTGAAAATTTTCTATTTTAGGCTTTTTATTATCTTTTTTGATTTTCAAAGACTATTTCAAATACTTTTCTGTGTTTGGTTTCCCGGGCCACTTAAATTTTCCCTAGAAAATTCATTCAAAGTAGACAAGATTTAAATTGAGATTTGTACCAATCATTTTTGATGATACGACCTGGGGTTACCTTTTGGTTTATACCCCCGCACTGTGGTATTTACTTTTGAAAAAATTGACGAAAACAAAAAGTGGAGCTTAGCTATCGAGGGTCTTGCAGCATAAGTGTTCCTCTATCCATCCATGAGGGCTATAGCATGTTAAAAAATGCATGTTGGAAACACTTTAAAGAGAAGCTACAAAGTACCGGTTATTCCTGGAGTGATGATGTAGCCCATGTATTATCTTTTGATAAGATCAAATATCGTAATTTACATGAATATAGAAAATCTGTATCTCTTATATACAGGTTTAAGCTCAATGCTTTTAGAACAAATTAAAAAAAAAAAGCAACATGTATCTGTGGTGAAAATCTTACCAATGATCACATTATTTTACGATGCAAAGATCTGAAAAAACATCTTACCTGCCTTCCCAGTCCGTAGCTTGCAGCAAGTTCTTAAAGACATTCCATTAATGAAAGCAATTGTATTGTCATTAAGCCATACTCCTATTTTCAGACTTCTCTGATATAAGGATAGCTTCAAGTTATATGAATTGGAAAGTTGTATTTTTGCTGTTTGAAAGTTTTTGGGGTTGGTTGTTTTTTTTGTTGTTGTTGGGTTGTTGTTTTTTTGGGGGGGGTTTTCTTCCAGAATTTTTGTTTATGCTTTTTTTTCATAATTGTTATTTATTGCGATTGATTAGTTATGTGCATACCCCTCCCCCCTACACACACACAAGCACGTGCGCGTGCGCACACACACACACACGCACACGCGCACACACACACACAACACACACACACACACACACACACACTTTCCTGTCTGATATCACTATTTAGTGGAAGGACGTTAAAACTGAAGAACTACTACACACACACACACACACACACACACACACACACACACACACACACACACACACACACACACACACACACATTCAGGTAATAGTATTTCAACTTCATAGATGATTTGGGATAGCTCATGACTGTTCTGTGTGGTCTTGATCCCCTGTTGTTTTAGTAGTCTGAAGCAGGGTGCAGTGACAATCATTAAGTTCTGTTTTGATGGCAGAGGTGCAGGTAGGGCAGCTGTGTGTGGGGAGGAACCAGAAGCACTGCATGAGTGGATCGGACTGTGACATCGATTTTGTCTGCAGTAAGTGAGTGGTGTGTGTGTGTGTGTGTGTGTGTGTGTGTGTGTGTGTGTGTGTGTGTGTGTGTTTGTGTTGTGTGTGTGTGTGTGTGTGTGTGTGTGTGTGTGTGTGTGTGTGTGTGTGTGTCCACGCGCGCGCGCGTATGGAAATATTTGTCTTTCTCGTCCACCCACAGCCATTTGTGCCTCTTCTAACAGTTGTAAAAATAATAATAAAAATAATAATTTTAAAAAAATACTTCTACTACTACTACTACTACTACTACTACTACTACTACTACTATACTACTAACGATAATAATGATAATGATGATTTCCTTTAATTTTACTATATATCATCTATGTGTTTTTGTTTTGTTTATAAAACTCTGCTCAGAGTCATTGATGTTTGTTCTGTGCTCCCGTTTTCATTGTACAAGGACCCCAAACCCTTTTTTGTGTTTCTTATCTTGTTTTTGACGAATTTGGAGGAAATTGGGGGGGTTTGGTTTTTTACGGCCAAATAAGTTTTGTCCCCCGGACCGTGCGTCTCAGGCCGAAATTTTTGCCCCCCCCATACTCAGGGCCCTAAGGGTGGGGGGGGAAAAGGGGCCAAAACGGAATAAAACCCCACCACTTCTCCTGACTTTTCGTTTTTGGGGCAAAAGCGTTCCCCCGACCACAATCCACGGTTTTTTCTTGGGTTAAACGGAAACTTTGCCATTGACAGTTTGGGCTCCCACCTGCCGCAGGGCTGCTAGTGGAAAGGGTCCCCAAATGAATGTTGCTTTTTTTTTGAGGGCCCGGGCTTTAACGAACTGACGCTTTTTCCCCCCGCGCCCGGTGAACCCCCGCAAAAAAAAGATAAAGATTCCTGGGGGCCCCTCCTTTTTAAAGAAATAAGGCCTGCAGTAAGCCCCCCCCCGCTCGTTTTCCTCGTCTCGTCCTTGTCTTTCGTCCCCGCGTCCGTCTCCTGCTCTGTCCTGTCCCCTCTCGTCCTCTTCCTCTCTTCTTCTCTCCTCCGCTCTCTTCCCTCTCTCCTTTTTCTCCTTACCAGTATTTCTCTGATCTTAGGCTGAGTTTCCCTTGGTGTTTCAGTTCTTTCCCCACATGTACTTTTAAAGGGTAACACCCCCCCAATGCTATGTTTCCCGGAGCTTCCATTCACCAACAGACAAAAAAAATGCATCATTTAATTTTTTTATTTGCTTAAAATTTTGGCTGAATTTTACATTTTAGTTGGTGTAAACTTAATATTACGGACGATGTCATGTAAAATTTTGTTTGTGAATAATCACGAATAATCTTCTCTTTATTAGTTTTTTTGACATAATTTAATATAAATGAAGAAAAAATTATTTTTCTTTACAGATTAAATCAACTTCTCAGACCCTCAAATCAACTATTTTAACACAAAGTCATTCAAATAGCATACCCCTGTGATGATTGGCGGCCAATGCGCAAGGGGGGAGGGGGGGGAAAAGAGATTTTGTGAGAGGAGAAGGATGAATGTTGAGGATGAAATGATGGGATTACAGTTGAAATAATTGGGGTTAAGTGAACGTCAAAAATGTATTTTAAACTTTCCTCCTACTGGATTTTAAAGATAGGGGGGGATGTAGACGAAAATGGGGTAAGTTTAAAATGTTTTCTATAAAACGATTCTGACGCTTAAAAAAATTGATGGGTTTAAACGTTGGTTTAATGGAAAATGCGATTAAAAGTTTTTCAAAAAGGAGGTTTTCAGCAGTTAACGAAAAAAAGGGTTTGGGTTTACGTGGGTTGATGCGAAACAAAATTATTAAAACAAATTTGAGAGATTATGTAATTTCAGAAAAAGGAATCATATTTTCGAAAGGCTTTTTTTTGGTAATGCAAAGGGGGATGTGAAGAGGACGGGGCAAGGGCCGCCCAGAAAGCGAAAAGTCCGGGGTCGAATTGGGGGGCGTTCGAAAACCCCGGGCCCGGGGAAATTTTTTCCCCCACCTTAGACCTAGGGGGGTTGGGCCCCCTTTTCGGATGAGACGAAAACCGGGGTCCCGTGGTTACCGAAAAATTTGCCCTAAAAGAACCCCGCCAACAAGAAGTTGCCCCGGGCAAAATTTCCTTGAAAAAGCCACTCGATGGGGAAAACCCCAAATACAGTTGCAGACGGGGGAAAAAAAGGAGGGCGCGCTCTTGTGGCGCCGCTCTCCCCCGGGAAGCACCCAATTTCCGGAAAAACTGCCGGACTAAAGGGTAGAAATGAAATCGAGCGCTTTGATTTGTTGTTTAACAAGATTCACGCTATATAAATTCCAAAAATTAATATTATTAAATTAATATTATTTTTAAAGCACGGGGAGGGGAGATGGCCCGCCCTCAATATCGGCCCTTCGAGAATGAGGTCTCTGACGCCTCGCTCCCAACGCCAAAGGGTTTAGGGGACCCCTTTACCCCCTCCTTTTTTAAACTCGCCAGTTCCAACAAAGTACCAAACTACACTCTTGGGGGGTGCTCATCATAAAAATCACCAAATCTTAGTTTTAAACGTTGTTTCGGTATATTTGCCTAAGGGCCTAATGCATCAACACAAAATGGTTACGTACATTCCAAATCTAAAAAAAAATGGTTAATAAGTGGGGATTTCAATGTGCCACCCCTTCTGGAATAAAAAAATTCCCTTTTTAAACCAATAATCGGTTTTTGAAAACTTTATCAATTCTTTCTTTTTCAAACTTAAAGATGTAAGTTCGGGAATCCCAATTTTTCGATCTTCTTTCATTTCTCCATCGTTTAAAACTGAACTGGAAATAAAGGTAAACTTTAAAAAGTATCATTTCCAATTGCTACACTCTTAATTATATTTTTAAAAATAGACTTGAAAAATTGAAAAACCCAAAAGTAAATTAAACCGTTTGCTGAGTGGAATAAGTTTAAAAAATATTTGAACGAAAATAAAAAATTTTTAAAAAAACTTTTGATATTAATATTTTACCTTTTTAAAAAAATTTTGACTGAAACACGAACCAATCCCTAATTATCACCCATGAATTGAAAAAGCTTTCCCGGAAAAAATTTGGGGGGAATCCTTTATTCAAAAAGTTGTGAAGACAAAAAAGCTCTTATAAATATAATTAAGAAAAAAACGCAGAAAACATTTTCTTATAAAAAACAAAATTCTTTGTAAAAAACCGTTCAACAAAGAAAACGTCAGCTTTG
This sequence comes from Rapana venosa, assembly GCA_028751875.1. Taxonomy (NCBI): domain Eukaryota; kingdom Metazoa; phylum Mollusca; class Gastropoda; order Neogastropoda; family Muricidae; genus Rapana; species Rapana venosa. The sequence goes on from CM054164.1 coordinate 15,572,626, forward strand.
GTCTTCCTTTTGCTTTAAGAAGTTAACACTTTATAAAGATATCAAAAGGTGTGGAGTAAAATTTTAAAGAAATAAAAGGGGGTTAGGCTTCCTAACTGCCCATTAAATTAAAGACAAAGAACTTCCATAAAATTCATAGAAAGTGAATAAATTCATAAAATGTTCCAACCAAGGGGTGATAACAGTCTTTCAGAAAATGCAAAAAATAGAAAAAAAAAGAACATAGAAAACATGTATAAAGACCCCGAGGGGAAAAAAAATCATTATGTAAAAGCCCCCCTAAATTGCAAAGCAAAAAAGCTCCCCTTTCCTTGGGAACAAAAAGAACTCCTTTTGGTATTGATGCTATTTCAAGTGAATTTTTAAAAAAAGCGCCAAAAATTGATATTGTCATTACAGTTTTATTTAAAATTCTGTCTAAAGGGGTCATTCCAAGCAAATGGAAACTTTCCATTTTTGTGCCAGTCCCAAAGGGGGGAAACCGAAAAAAATAAAAACGTTAAAACCCTTTCGCTTTAAACCTCCACACGGGAAAACTTAGGGAAAAAAAAAATTTTTAAACCGACTTATCATTATTTGAAAAAAACCCCAAAAAAACCCCTTTACCGGGCAGGTTTCGAAAAGGTAATGCACGCTAATCTCTGATAAACTCAGTCCCATATTAAACAAGGAAAAAAATGGGCTTGCCACCTTTTTTAAAATAAAAAGCAATATCAGGTCTGGCAAAAACGATTACATTTAAACAAAAAAACTTTTGGTTTATCTGGAATATGTATCATTATATTAAAGTTTTCCAGAAAGATGTATCGGCCAAATTGGGAAATTTTCCTATTCTCTTTACGGTTCCAACAAGGGGTATTCCAAAAGGGATCAATCGCCCCACATTTTTAAAATTTTCTTTTTTATGATCTTCCTCAGTCCTCTCCTAATCCACCATGCCAGAAGCTGATACATTGTAGTGGATGAATGTTTACGTTGAAAAAGAAAACACCAAAAGGGGATCAAACATAAAAAAAAACAGCTTTGGGAAACCAAAATTAAAACACAAATTTTTGGAATGGATTTTCACTTCTCCTAAAAGACAAAAACCCAAAATTTCAATAAGGAGCAACCCACCGTCTACCCGTTTTTCCCCAAATAATGGAAATTTTTATAAAAAATTTTTTGAATTTTTAAAATTTTTTCTACACAAAAATTTGGGAAATTTTCCACATTATTTAATACAATGCTCGGGAAAAGCAATCTTCTAAAGTTTTATAAACAATTGGGCAAGATTTCGTTTTAAAAAAAAATTTCATTATCTTATACGTTTCCGCTTTTTTAAAGGCCGGAACATTTTTCAGGCCCAAAAATTTATTTCGAAAATACAAGACAGACGAAGGCTTTTCGAAAAGCCTGGGGACCTTTTTATGCATCGTCCATGGGGGACCTATAAGGAGAAGAATTTGCCATTTAAAAGAATACGACAAATGGGGGGGGCAAATATTCTTACGTTGTTTTAACACAAGAAACCAATGGGACAACGAAATTAGAAAAGACGTGTCAACTTTCCAAAAAAAGACATTCTATCGCTCGTAAACCCCAGCAAAATCAACTCCAAATATTTTATCAAGCAGATATAAAAAAACCCCCAAAAATGCTAAAACGAAGTTCATCCTCGCCTTTTTCCCCCATGGAAAAAAGGAAACCAAAATTTTTACGTAAATTATTTTCCCCTTTAACGAAAAAAGGTAAAGGAAATATTCTTAGCGCACAAAAAGAATATAAACAAAAAACCCTATCCAAACATTTTAAAATCACACAGATGGGTTTCCCTTTTTAACAAAATAGCGGAGCAGCGTTTTATACCACTTTTAAAAAGAGAGATAATTTTTATGTAGGAAAAAACGATCTATTTTTACAGCAATTTCTATTTTTATGGTTTATATTATCTTTTTGATTTTCCAAAGACAATTTCAAAATACTTTTCTGTGTTTGATTCCGGGCAGTCTTACTTGCCCCGAGAAAAATTCATTCAAAAAGGGGGAAAAAGATTTCAAAATTTAGATTAGTCACCTAATTTTTTTTCGATGATACAGCATGGGGTTTCCTTTTTTTGGGTACCCTCGCACTTTTATTTACTTTAATGAAAAAATTTTACAGAAAGCAAAATGGAGCTTAGCATATCGAGGGTCTTGCAGCATAATGTTCCCTATCCATCCAAAAAAGGGCTAAACATTTTAAAAAATGCAGTTGGAAAACACTTTAAAGAGAAGCACAAATACCGTTATTCCTGGAGTGATAGTACCCCCTGTATTTTTTTTTGATAAGATCAAATATCGTAAATTTTCATAAAAATGAAAATCTTACTTAATACAGGTTTAAACTCAACTTTTAGAACAAATAAAAAAAAAAAGCAACTGTATCGTGGTAAAATCAACCAATATCACATTTTTTACGATCAAATCTGAAAAAAAATCTTCCTGCCTTCCCAGTCCTAGCTTGCAGCAAGTTCTTAAAACCCCTTCCATTAAAGAAAGCAATTTGTATTGTCAATTTAAGCCATCCCTATTTTCCCGACTTCTCTGAAATAAGGATAGCTTTTAGTTATAGAATTGAAATTTTTTAATTTTAGCTGTTTGATGTTTTTTGGGTTGGTTGTTTTTTTTTGTTGTGTTTGGGGTTTTTGTTTTTTTTGGGGGGGGTTTTTCTTTCCCGAATTTTTTTTTAGCTTTTTTTTCATAATTGTTTTTTATTGCGATTGATTTGTTATGGCAAAACCCCCCCCCCCTACACACCACAAACAGTGCGCGTGCGCAAAACACACACCAAACCCCACGCGCACACACACACACACACACACACAAAAACACCACACACACTTTCCTGTCTGTATCCTATTATGGAAGGGCGAAAACCGAAGAACTCCACCCACACCACACCCCAAAACACCACCACACACACACAACCACAACACCACACACACCACACATTCAGGTAAATATTTCAACCAAGATGAATTTTGGGGTGCTCAGACTGTTTTTGTTGGCTTGATCCCCCGTGTTTTAGTAGCGAACAGGGCAGGACAATCAAAAATTTTGTTTTGTGCAGAGGGGCAGGGGGCACGGTGTGGGGGAACCAGAAGCACTGCATGATGGATCGGACTGTGACTCGATTTTTTCCCGCATAAGTGAGTGTGTGTGTGTGTGTGTGTGGTGTGGTGGTGTGTTGGTGGTGTGTGTTTTTGTTGTGTGTGTGTGTTTGTGTGTGGTGGTGTGTGTGTGTGTGTGTGTTGTGTCCAGCGCGCGCGCGTATGGAAATATTTGTCTTTTTCGTCCACCCACAGCCATTTGCTCTTTAACAGTTGTAAAAAAAAAATAAAAAATAATTAAAAAAAAAACTTTTACTACTACTACTAAAAACTACTATAAAACACACTACACTACAACGATAATAATATAATGATGATTTCCTTTAATTTTACTATATAAACAATGTTTTTTGTTTTGTTTATAAAACTCGCTGAGTCATTGAATTTGTTCTTCTCCTTGGTCACAGAAAACACTTTAGCCTGATGTCGGAACGTTGTTTGTTTTATAGACAGATGTCCGGAGCTACGATGCCTGCATCTTAACACTGACATGCAGTTTTTCCGGACTTACTGATGTGTCCATCTGCCCCATAATCGTGTTTCGAGCACTCAATATTGCTGTTTAGTGTTTTTGGGAAAGTGTCCTGACCCTTGATGTTACCCATGTTGTCATGTTTTATGGGAAAGTGTCCTGACCATTTATGTTACCCAATGTCAGGTTTATGAGAGTGTCCTACTCAATGATGTACCCACAGGTCATTGTCCATGGAGATGTGTCCGACCCATTGATGTTACCCATGTTTTTCAGTGTCATGGGAAAGTTCCTGACCCTTGATTTACCCATGTGTCAGTGTTCTGGAGATGTGTCCTGAACATTTAAATTTTCGAGTTTTCAGGTTCATGGAGAGTGTCCTGACTCATTGATGTACCCATTTGTCAGGCTCATGGAATGTGTCCGACCCATTATGTTTTCCCCTGTTGCAGGTTCATGGAATGTGTCCTGACCCATTATTTACCCATGTTGCAGGTTCATGGAATGTGCCAAACCCCTTGATGTTTTCCCATGTTGTCAGTGTTCTGAGATTTTCCTACACATTAATCTTACTGATGTGTCAGGTTTATGGAGATGTTCCGGGGCCCCCTTGATGTTACCCAAGTGTCAGTGCCAGGGGAGTTTCCCGACCATTTATTTACCCCTGTTGCAGTGTTTTTATGGAGATGTGTCCTGACCCATTGATGTTACCCATGTTGTCAGTGTTCATGGAGATGTGTCCTGACCCATTGATGTTACCCATGTTGTCAGTGTTCATGGAGATGTGTCCTGACACATTAATCTTACTGATGTTGTCAGTGTTCATGGAGATGTATTCTGACCCATTGATGTTACCCACAGTGTCAGTGTCCATGGAGATGTATTCTGACCCATTGATGTTACCCATAGTGTCAGTGTTCATGGAGATGTGTCCTGACCCATTGATGTTACCCATGTTGTCAGTGTTCATGGAGATGTGTCCTGAGTCACTAAAATCGGTCCTGTTCTGCGTTCAGTGTTGATGAAGATATGTGTTGAGTTGCTGATGTAAGGTTGTCCTGTGTTCATAGATACATGTCCAGAGGCACTGTTGTCTAACCGATCCTGTGTTCAGAGTTCATTGTGACCTCTTCTGAGTCCTTGCATTAAGTTTGTCTAGTTGTGTGTTCAATGTTCATTGGGACCTGTTCTTAGTCATTGACATTTGTCCTGTTTAGTGTTCAATGTTCATTTGGGACCTGTCCTGAGTCATTGACATTTGTTCTGTTCTGTGTTCAATGTTCATTTGGGACCAGTCCTGTGTCATTGACATTTGTTCTGTTCTGTGTTCAATGTTCATTGGGATCTGTCTTGATTCACTAGAGTCTAGTCTGCATTCATTTTTCATCAAATATGTGTCCTGTGTTCATTACTCTCAATGTTGTGTCCTCAAACACTGATGTCTGCTCTGCATTTCAGTCTTCATAGACTTGTGTCCAGATTAGCTGAGGTCTGGTCTCTTTTGCAGTGGATATTTTAGAGTTGTGTCTTGAGTCATCGGTGCTTGTCTTGCGTTCAATGCTCAAAGAGTTATGTTTTGCGTCACTGCTACTTGTTTTGTGCTCATTGCTCTTAGAACTGTGTTTTGAGTCACCTGCACATTTGTATTCTTCATAACATTTGTCTTGCGCCATGGATGTGGGTTCTCTCCTGTATTTGTTATTCTTCCATATGCTTCCTGATTCATTTAATAATATTTAATGACTCCATTGTTCATACAGTTTCATCTTTACTCATTTATGTGTTGTGTCCATTGTCCACAGAGTTATGCATTCAGGCACTGATATGTGTGCTGTATTCATTCTTCCTTCACACCTGCCAGTCATGCTGCTATTAATTAGGGCGTATTAGTGCAATTCGAAAGTACCTGTCCACAGATGCAACATCTAAACTTGTCACATCTCTCATTTTTCACGTCTGGACTATTGCAACTCTCTTTTGGCTGGTCTGCCAGCATTATCAATCCACTCTCTTCAACGTATACACAACTCTGCAGCTGGACTAGTCCTCAGAAAAAACCGATCTGAGCACATTAGCCCTCTCTTGCGATCTTTTCACTGGCTGCTTGTGCCACAGAGAGTAAACTACAAGATCAGTACCCTTTGTTACAAATGTCTCCACAAAACAGCACCTTCCTACCTCTGTGAATGTCTTCACTTGTACACTCCTTCTCGTTCCCTCTGCTCTGCTGCAGATACCTTGTCCTTTCGAATACCTAGATTCAACCAACCCACTGTCGGCCGTCGCTCTTTCTCTCTTTCTGGTCCATGGATCGATCTGGACTGACCTTTATTTCTATCTTCGCCAAAAGCCTTCTTATTACCCTTTTAAATCCAGTTTCAAGACATATTTATTTCAAACCTAAGATTTTTCTTTCCTGCCTAATCTCACAGTTTCCCTGCCTTCAACAACCGATATTCTATTGCCTTGCCAGGGTGTGTGACCTGTGTGTGTGTGTGTGTGTGTGTGTGTGTGTGTGTGTGCTTGCGTGTGTGCGTGCGTGGGAGCGTGCGTGCACATTTGCACTTGTTGAACTATTGTTACTGGTTGTAAGACTATATAAGAACTAGTTGAGTGCAAGCGCTTTGATTTGTCTGTGCAATATACAGCGCTATACAAATTCCATTTCTTCTTCTTCTTCTTCTTCTTCTTCTCCTTCTTCTTCTTCTTCTTCTCATTATTATTGTCTTAATAGCTCATTGAAATATGTCCTTTGTTCATGATGCACATTATGCATTCTGTGGTCACCGATTTGTGTCCGGTGTTAGTGGTTTTTTTGTGTTTTGTTTTGTTTTTGTTTAATGTCCATTCACTACTTGGTGATAAGGACACACCCGCATTCAAACCAACATACCTCTCTCTCTCTCTCTCTCTCTCTCTCTCTCTCTCTCTCACTCTCTCTCTCTCTCTCTCTCTCTTTAATGTACGTTTATTTAGATTATAACAACTATCTACAGTAGTGGTCTTACTGGGGCAGAATATATAATCTCAGCAACCTGATGTTATGAACTGCTGAGAGTCATATAAAACTTCTTGAACAGTGGCATATTTTTTATGAATATCTATTCCTTTCCTTTTAAACGGGTCAGTTAGGATTGCGCAATCAAACAATAAATGGTGGATTAAAAGAGATTGAGAACAGCAACATGTCATATTTCTAGAGTATTTGGTGTTCTATGCATTTAGCATCATTTTATATATTAAAATGTCTACTTTCCGTGAGCAAGAAATGTTTTCAAAGTGTGTTTTCTTCAATTTGGAATGCATGCAATTCATCAATTTAGCATTAATTTCATGGGAGGACAATGCGAGATTGGAATCAAACGTTTCAATGTTGCAATCAGAGGCACCTTGTTTTGCTAAGGAATCAACCAACTCATTCCAATAGATTCCACAGTGAGAACGGACCCAGCAAAAAGTTGTTTGTTTGCCTCTGCTTGCAATACAATGTATCAAGAATTTTATCTCAAATACAATATCTTTCCTTATGTTCCCCTGCCAGTGCTTTAGTGTCATCAATACTGCTTTTGAGTCAACGCAAAAAAGAATCTGGTGAATATCAAGCGCAGTATTTGACAATAAATTCAAAGCCATAAGGATCGCAAACAATTCACACGTAAAAATAGAAAAATGTTTTCCTAAATGAAATGATTTTTGTACTTTTAAAACAGGAATCACAAATGCTGCCCCATTTCTTCCTGATTCCAGTACAGATCCATCAGTATATACTTTTAAATAATTAGCATAATTGCTTTCAATATGACTTTTTACATCAACAGTGAGCAAATTTGGATCTTCATTCTTTTTTTTACATCCGTGTAGTCAGTGTCAAAGTTAGCTGATATATGTTCCCAAGGAGGCATTTGAGGAACCATTGGAAAAATTGGAATTGTTGTTAGGTCAATACCAATGTCTTTCATTAATGAATCTGTATAATTTTTAATTGGCAGAAGAAATGAAATATTGCTTGCTCGTTTTGGATAATCAGTGTCTTGATTCATAAGAATTTCACCTTTTACTGAACTTGGAACAGAGAGACTTCGAATCACATACTTTGATATGGCCAATCTTCGTTGTTCAGAAAGAGAGAGTAAATGTGCTTCTTTATAAGTATTATTTATGTTAGCAAGGACTGGAACACCAAGTGCTATTTTTATGGCTTTACTGTCTAAACTTTGTAATTTTTTAAGAAGATATTTTGCAGCAGAAAAATAAACTTCTTGTCCATAGATTAATTTTGGGCGTACTAAAGATTGAGCCAAATGTATCAGTGTCTTGGTATTTTGGCTCCATGCCCAAGAACTTATTATTTTTAAAAAAAGTTAAGTCTTTTTCTAGCCTCATATATTAACTGGTTGATGTGCAACTTCCAACTTAGCTTTCTAGTTAAAATTACACCTAAAAATTTGACATCTGGTTTATACTTAAGCACTGTTCCCTCTAATTTCAGGATTGGTAATTTTGATAGGTTTTCACCATTATTAAAAAGCACCAGACATGTTTTTTTCTGCAGATAATTCTAACTTATACTCATTCATAAAACTACAGAATTTATTAAGCTCGTCTTGATATATTTTTTCAACATGATTGATAACTCTTTTTGTGGTGTTTTTCCGAACGGAAGTATTTATCCATATAGCAATGTCATCAGCATACTGAACAACTTGTGTATCAGTTGACAAACAACTAGGAAGATCATGTACAAGAATAGAGACAAAATCGGGGCAAGCACTGATCCCTGCGGAATACCTAAATCAATAGACTTAAAGGATGAAGAGAGTGGACCCAGTTTAGTACAAATTGATCTATCAGATAAAAAATTTATAAGATATTTATATAATATTCCATTGATACCAATGTGCTTCAATTTATGCAACAATTGTTCATGACAGACTCTATCGTAAGCTTTCTTCACGTCAAAGAATGTGGCTAATACGCTTTTTCTTCTGGAAAATTGTTTTTTAATTTGATGGGTTAATTTAACTAAGTGATCAGAAGTACATCTTACCTTTCGAAAGCCAGCCTGATTGGTTGGAATAAGCTCATTTTTTTCACAATAATGAAACAGACGCTTATGTATAATTTTTTCCATTACTTTACCCACTTGGGAAGTAAGGGCAATTGGTCTATAACTATCTACTGATGACCGCATCTTACCTTTCTTAAGAATTGGAACTACTATCGACTGCCTCCAGATATTAGGAAGAGTGCCATTTATCCAACAATTTTGGAAAAATGAAAAAAGTAGCCTTTTCCATTTTAAAGGCATATGGGTCAACATTTGATAAGATATACCATCGGGACCAACTGCTGTCTTGTTATGTGAAAACGAATCTAACGTTTCAATAAATTCGTCATATTGAAAGGGGGCATTCAAATAATCAGCATTATATGATGATGGATTTTCTGATTTGTTTAGTTTTTCTGAGTCATTACTTTTGAAGTCCGACTGAAGCTTTAAGGATGAACTATTTTTTGAAAACATTGTGACAAAGGCTTCTGCTTTTTCAACTGTACTTGGAAATCTATTATATTAAAACTTGATTGGATATGATGGGAGTTGAAATCCATTCTTCATTTCAGTAACTTTCTTCCAAACTTTATGTAAGTCCTTGGATTCTGATACTTCATTTGTACAGAATTCTGTCCAATACTTGTTTTTGGCCTGGGCAATTACTTTTTTACACTGACATTTAGCACATTTCATACAAATAAAGTTTTCTTCCGATTGATCTTTTAACCATGTTTTGTACTGTTCCTTTTTATAGTTTACTGCTTCTTCACACGTTTTAGTCCACCATCTAATGCCTGATCGCTTTCAGCACTCACTTTAAAAGAAAAAGAAAAGAGGAAAAAAAGAAGGGAAAAAAAAGACCCCCCAAAAGATGGTGCTCCTGACCTGCATGCAACTGAGGCCACCAAAAAAAAAACAACGCCTGATCACTTTCCATTCTTGCTGGTTTTGCGTTTGGGTATAGAAAACTCAGCTGCAAGCATGAGTTTTGCCACAAAATGTGAATAGAATTTATCAAAATCATCCTCTGCAATCGCTTCAATATCAATAGCTTGCAGAAATGATTGAAAAGTAGTTCAGTTAGTCAGTTTGTATATAAATTGAGGGATTTTATTTTTCTATATGTGGTAGATCTGATGTGGCAAGGTCCTCAAATGACAATGTAATAGGAAAATGATCACTTCCGAGACAATCTTCTTCAACATTCCAGGTGCAATTAGTTGCTAACCCTGGAGATATCAGAGCTAAATCAATGGCACTGGGTTTATGAGTAGAAATATTAGGGATTCTAGTTACTCTACCATCATTTAATAAGCAAAGCTTTGAATCTACAATGTTTTCTACTAAACGATTGCTGGTGATGGTAGAGCACCCACAATCCCAAAAAGGAGCATGAGAATTGAAATCTCCCAGAATGATCCATTTACGTTTTGTGAAGTCTATGTTTTTTAACCAGTCAGTGTTGTCATTTTTTGGACCTTGAGGTAAATATACAGAAACTACATTTAATATTTCATCTTTGCTATTTTTAACTGTCACATATATATGCTGTACTTTGCACTCTAGAAGATATAACTAGCTTTTCATAATCTAAACCCTGACTGATATATATGGCAGATTTCACTTTAGAATTAGTATCACAATCACATAATGGTGGGTAATAATAATTTGCCAATTTAGGCATTTTCCCTTTATCCACATTCAAAGACTGGAGTGCTAATATAGCATAATTATCAGTTGTTAAAAATTGGGTAAAGCCCAACAAATTGGTGGCTATGCTCCTAGCGTTCCACTGCAAAATTTTAACACCTTTAGAAAAATGTAATGTCATGTCCAAGCTTGTCTTCATGTTGTAAATTTTGTTTTGTTATACATGTATACAATATTGAAATCAAATGGTTTTAGTCAACAATATGTTACTCATGTGAAAAATACACACTCACATATACACCAAAAAATAAATGACAGGTAAGGGTGGGATCGGGTAGAGATTCAAGACACAGTCCAGTGATGCAAGACACTGTAGAAAGTAATGGAGAATCCATGGTGAAAGATGTGGTGGTAGGAGATATCCTGATCTGAAAAGAAATGTACTGCTACATAGGGAAGTGAATCTGAATTAACAACCGTGCATGAGTGCGTGCAGTGTTCATGAGTGTGAACTGACTGACAAAACAATCGGGTTATTAATGACAGAACGCCCGGAGTTAGTGTATACTGTTCATTGTTTATAGACAAGTGTCACAAGTCATGAAGCTATGTCTTAAGTTACTTATGTCTGTCCAGTGATCATAGTCTACGTGTGTGTGTTCTGGGTCATTGATGCCTATCCTGTGCCAATTGTTCATGCAGATGTGTTCTGAATCAGTGATGCAATTCCTGGATCCATTGTTCATAGAATTTGTCACTGTTCACTGATACCTGTCATGTGTTCATTGTTTATAAAGCTATGTCTTTAGTTAAACGGGTTTTTGCTATGTTCACTGTTAACAAATGTATGTCTTAAGTCACTAATATCTGTTGTTATAGCCAGGAATTAACCACTACTCCTAATTAAAGAACTCTTGTACACATTAAAGATCAACCTCACTGTGTGTATAAATATAGGGGTTTGCCGATCCATTCAAAAATTTGTACTGACCCCAAAGACTGAATAAAATAGTCTGTTCTCTCTATCTCTCAAATGTTGCAATCTTTCTCTCACAACCACAAGCATGTGCGCACAAAATATCCAAAAACTTTACTGAGATTTCACACAACAATAATCAGAAAGAAACCATCCAATATTCAGCATACACATTATGTCATACTCACACTGAGTTTTGATAGTTAATAGCAATTCAAATCAATCATCACGTTCTTATGCTCCAGGCCAATATGGAAGTTACCTGGGCCCTCTAAACCTGCACTCCCTACTTCTCACACTGTCCACTGCACAACACATTATTGTACACCTGGCTGAGAACACAAACTTTCAATATGCAATATTTCCAGTAACTGTCTGTGAAGTTGCAACAGGCCTGACAACATTTTTATTCTCGAGTTATTATGATTATAAATGCTCATCACTTTTAATTTAGTCGTAACTTGTGTTTTATGCCCTTGCTTTTATGTTAGTTTCTTTCTTCGTTTACTAGATTTCCTTTGTAAACCATCATGTATTTATTTTGTCACATGCAATCAATAAAAGATTAGGTTTGAAACATGAAGACCTACATTTAAAAAAAAGGCAAGAACACACTTTGTAGATGTATCTGTCATCACAAATCTTCATTGATCCATTCCCTTTGATAGGATTAAATTGAATAGTTTCTTTTGTTTCACAAACTTCAAAACTGTTAAAGCTCATTTAGTAATTTGCTACAGTCCAATCATGTCAGAGTACAGTCAAAATATACAAATGAGCAAGCAAAGTTTACTCTCAACGTGGTGACAACTATTCAGCTTTACCTACAACAGAAATAAACTTGCAGCTTCCATTATAACTTCAGAAATTTAGTTCCAATCAAAAATAGTAAAACTAGTATTCAACTAACCTGCTAAACCAGCAGTTCAAAACCAATCTCCTCTGCACCCAAAGAATGACCTCTTTGTGCCTTGCTGTCACCAGCTGACTAACTATTAACCTAGAACATTCCTTCAAAAATGCAACCTCACTTCCTGTTTTGGCAACACTCTATGACTGTTAATTTATTTTCTCATCTATTTATCATACAGAGAAATCATGCAAGATGTAACAGCCGAGCTTGACACTAAGCGAGTAGGTGGCGCAAAGTTAGCCCCCAGAGTTGTGGTTTGAAGAGCAAAAGTGTGCACGATATATTTATTTGTTATTCGTCTATATTTAATAATAATAATAATGTATGAAATTTATATAGCGCTGAATCTTGTAAAGCAACAAATCAAAGCGCTCAGATTTCATTTCATACCACTTTAAGTCACGGCAAATTTATCTCCGTGAAATTCGGGCTGCTCTCCCCGGGGAGAGCGGGTGGCCACAAGAGCAGCTCCACCCTTTTTTTTCCTTTTTCCTGTCTGCAACTGTATTTGTTTCCCTATATTTAATGTGTAGGTATTTGTTTTCTTAGTGTGTGCATTGTCCCAAGCATTGAACAAGGTAACGCTGCTTTATTTTATCAAACCTTTTTTCAGTTTAAGAAGATTTGGTATTGAAGTTCCAAGCCCTGGTAACTTAGTTTTCCATCGTCTACATAACCCTTAATTGGCAACAGACGTCCGCTTACGCTACTACTTTTGTGTGTGCATTCATACGACATCTTGGTATGTCAGGATAGAAAGAAGTAGGCCTAAGTACCAAAGTCAAATCGCCATCAGAACTAGAAAGACTTGTTGCCAAAAGGAAACACCGCTTCCGAAGCATAGATGAGAAAATACACAAGATGATGTCCAAACTGTCATCTCAAGTTTCCTTGGCCATAAACCAAGACCATTAAACTCTAAGAAAATGAAGATGCAACGTGTTGAACAATGATAGTTCTGAGTCTGATTCCGATATAGAGGATGGATATGATAATGACGATGTTCTTTCAATGACGTTCTATGCTGAGGATGAGATCATTAAGGAATCGGATGATGAACTTGATGTTGATGAAGACGAGGGCAAAAAAGTCTTTGTATCGAATGCAAAGCTTGTTAACAAACGATTTTTAAATAAAAAACAAAAAACCTCTCCAATAATAAGTCAGAAAGCTGTCAGAAAAGAATTCGCGACTGGCAAATTGGGAACCATTGTGTGTGCTGACAGTAAACACTGAGGTATGGAAAGCAATGCCAACCACCACCAGGAAGAGAGATCTCCCAATTTGCACACACACACACACACACACATACCATCTAGTTTTGTGTCACACGTGCTATCACCTAAGCAATGCATCCAACTTGTGAGGCGCGGGTACACAAAAATGCGGATCTTTTGGAAATTGCTGTTTCTTAACTGATTCCGTAGCTCTGTTAGGCCATGCACCCCAAGACCTGTCTGAGAAGACACAGGCGGTATCTAAAGGTGCCTTAAACCCAAACATCGCTGCTGGAATTTGTAGTGACAGAGTACACATGCTGCCAGTACCAGTGTAGCTGCCAGTCCTGGTGCATCCCTTGCATCAATCATGAAAGGAGCAGGCTGGAGTAGTCGGAAGAAAACTGTTTGTAGGTATTATAACAAAGTTATTACTCCAAACTGTAGACAGTCAGTTTTGGATACCTATCTTACAAAATAATGATGTGTCCTATATGAATTGGGTTTTGTTGTACATAGTGAGTCTTCACTGAACACTGCTTCATTAGTTTGTTGCAGACCTTCTTTTTCATTGGTGGAGGTATGTTAGATGTGTCTTGTAAGTTGTTGTAATAGTGTGTCCACTAGGTCACTAAAGTCTTGCGTGGTTTTTTCTCTGTACGAGAAATAGATGGGAAATAATTTTATAATTAAACTAGGTTTGCACTGGGAAGGTGGAGTTTAATTAGAATTATTTTGAATCTATTGAAGGGAAGAGAAATAACGCGCCATCCCGATTGATTTGAAATAATTCTGATGAACATACCCTCCCTGTTTTAAGCCTAGAGGACACATGTGCTAAATACTGACTGGCTTGGCATGTGCTCCACTGCTGCATCTCGCGTAATTTCTCTTCTCTCCAATAGATTCAAAATAATCCTAATTAAACCCCACCTTCCTAGTCTAAGCCTAGTTTAATTATACAATCACTTAAAAGCCAGTAACATTTGTGGAGCGTTCATTGTTCATGGAGAGTGTCCTGATTCACTAATGCCTGTCCTGAATCCAGTGTTTATAAGAATGTGCCCCCATTCACTGATGTTTGTCTACTGTTCATTGGTCATATAGCTATGTGTATAATCATCTACACGGATATCTGTCCTGGGTGTATAGCTCAAGGAGATGCGTCTTAAGTCACTGACAGCTATTGTGTGCTCATTATTCATTAATTCATCCATAATCGTTGATGCTATCATAATTCTTTGTTCATAGAGACATGCTTTTTTCTCTCTTTTTTAGAGGTGAAACTTAAGGGAGACTGCAGTGGTTCCAAAAGTATCTACTGCCTGCAAGGCTTATTCTGTGACTGGCTGGGACTTTGCGGTGAGTTTTACACCATGCACGCAGGTATCCCCATGCACACATATACACCCGCACGCACTCATGCACGCAGGCACGCGCACACACGCACACACATAAGCATGCACGCAGGCACGCATGCGTGAACATACGCACATATGTATGCAGGTACGCACCCACACACACAAACAAACAAACAAATCGAAATACACATGTCTTGGGTTCAAAGTTTATGAAAAATATACATACAAATGGAACACACACACACACACACACACACACACACACACACACACACACAATCACACACACACACACTCACATACACACAGACACACTCGCACAAACACACACACACACACACAGACACACACACTCACACACACACACACACACTCGCACAAACACACACACACTCACACACAACACACACACACACACACACACACACACACACACACACACACACACACACACACACACACACACTCACCACACACACACACACACACACACACACACACACACACACACACACACACACACACACACACACACACACACACACACAGATGTACCAGGGCACTAGAAGTTTGGCCATAAGGCTAATGATAAAGCAGCGTTGGAGATGATTACCATACTGATGGGTGGCCGTGTGCGCACCTTTGTTTCAGTACAGTCCCCCAGTTCACGCAGTTGTAAATGGATGCATGCCCTCTTTAGAAACAGCAAAGGTAAATCAGTGAAGTAGAAGAGATTGGCTGCACCCTCATTTTGCTGGCCTTTGGAGAGGGGGAAGTCTCTGACATCTTGCTCCCCAATGACCTCATAGGTTATAGAAAGCTAATTATTTAACTTTACCTTTTCTACTTTTCCCCCTGACACTCCACTACATAATGAATCACATTGTAGCAGAAGTCAAATTTTTAGTTGTTAACATGTTAATCTGCATAAAACAGCTATCCAATACAAACAGAGTGAAAATCGGGCAATTTTATGCAAAATTATTAAAACTGATAATTGTACATTGCAGAAAGTGACAATTTTGCATCTTTGAGGTGGTCAGAACGATGGTTTGGTGTTTTTAAATCAAAAGAAAACAAAATTATGTTGTGATATTTCAATACAAGATAGAATAATGGCTACAGATACATAACCAATCAAAATGTTAAAAAAAAACTTGACACTCACCTGCCTAATATGGCTCTTTGCAGAAAAGTGGGTCAGGTGCAAAGCCTCTCATTTCATGATGGAGGGAGACATTATTACGTTTCGTGCATTATTTAGCCTTTTGTTGTCATTACATGTCTATATTTCAGGCAGTTTCTGCTACTCAATAGCATGTTTGGAAGATCAGTGAGCTCCCTAACGTCTGCTATCCCCCCCCTTCCTCAAATAACGAGTCCCTTTGCACAGGAAGTCAGCGTTTTTAGTTGTTAGCATGTATGTGATCCAACAAGAAACAACTCTATTCAATGCAAAAATGCATTAAACAATCAATTTTGTAAAATCTTACTACACATTGCAAAATGATACACACCAGGAAATGAAAAGCTGAGAAATCGGGAAATTTCGCATCATAATAGTTGATCAAGATGAGGAACTTGGTGTTCTGAGCAAGTGTTTAAAGTACAGGGAAACAAAATTACTCCTTCACACTTCAGTAAAAGGTAAAGGTAAAGGAGTCCCATAACCTATAAGGTCGTAGGGGAGCGAGGCGTCAGAGACCTCACTTCTCTAGGGCCAGCATATTGAGGGCGGCGCCCATTTCCTCTCCCTCGCTGCTTTACCTTCCCTGACCCTAAAGAGGACAGGTACCTTTAGGACAGGTACCCATTTACAGCTGGGTGAACTGGGGTAACTGTACTGAAGCCAAGGCGCGCAAACGGTCACCCATCCAACTGGTAACCACGCTCGACGCTGCTTAACTTGGCTGGGGGAAAGCGAGTGCTCCGATCACTGAGCTATCCCGTCCCTATGTACAAGGTAGAAAAAAGTTGAAAGTTTTTAAATCAATCAAAATCTCAAACTCCACCATATGACCCCCACCTGCCTAATTGGCTGCCAGTGGAAAAGTGGGTCAGATGTGACACGCCTAATTTCCAGGTGAATGGTCACATATACACAAGCTGATTATGAGAAGTATTTCATTGTCTGCAATATAGTGCTCCTTCTAAAGTTCTATTTATTCCATTATAAATATCTTTGCTTTGTGTTGTTTGTGTGTGTGTTTGTTTGTTTGTTATTAGTTCTGTAGCTCTTATTGCATTACGTTTTAACTCCTTTGTCACTTTCAAAATTATAGCAAAGATGCGCTAGTTTTATTTGTGGGACTAATTTAAGTTTGATTCTTTCTTTGTCTTGCCTACTTTTTGTGTGTACAATTAATTGATTACACAAACATTATGAAGAACTTTTCGTAATCGAATGTTGTTAACAGTTTTTGGGGGGAGACAAGTGGTTGTCTTGATTCCGCTTGTTGAATTGTTCATAATCTGCATTGCATGTACTTCAGTCACTTTATCAATGTAAAGTGGGAAAGATCATGTTGATGTGGACATGTATTATTGCAGTGAAGGGTTCTAGCAGCTGCTTACCGCAACTGTGACAGTCCACCAAATAATGAAGCTATTCAACACAAAAAGCCAGGTTTAAACTTTAAAAAAATCTTTATGAAAAATTATTATAAACTGCAGTAATCATTTATCTATCACTATAACCTTCAATAACCAATTATTTTAACGGGATATTACAAAGAACAATATTTCAAAATACTATTATAAGCATGCTGACTGGGAACATTTTAAACGTAGTCTTGCTTCTTACACTACAGAGTGTAAGATTTATTTACGACATAGATCATAGTGTATTCTGATATAACAAATATAATACTACAAGCTGCCAAAATTTCTGCTCCTAGATGTCACTCAGTAAAATGTAATAAACATTTTGGAAATGTCTGGTGGACAAAAGCGTTCGAAGAAGCTGTATATCGAAAAAAAATGCATAAAACATTTCTCAAAAACAGATCACCTAGTAACCATAATGAGCAGAAGAAGGCCAAAACTACAGTAACATGGCTATATCACAAACTAAAAACCAGCATTGGCCCACTTTTTGTAGAAGTAAAATTACAAATCGGAAAGACATTCAGAAAGAATAAAAAAAAAATGAAATGACAAAAAGAATAAACTTGCACCATTTCCAATTATTCTAGTAAACAGTTTCTCTCTAGTGCAGAAAAGGCTGAGGCATTTGCCTCAATGTTTTCAAATACCATGCGCAGGGAGGGTTTGTAGGTAAACACCGAACATATGAAAGTGAGGAAGAAGAAGAAGAAGAAGAAGAAGAAGAAGAAATAGTCAAAACCAGATAATATGAAGACCCAATACCTAATAACACTCAATATTATATCAACGCTCCAATTGCCCTTCAGGAAGTGAGAGATGCAGTTCCTTCACTTCCTAGTAACTAAAAATCTGTTGGAACTGAAGCAATTATCAATGATATTATCAAACACTTGCCAGAAAATTTCCTTATACTATGTCATAATAGTTTTTTTCATAAATGTTATGTTGTTTAGTTGTTTAACTAGTACCTAAGTATCAGAACTTTAGAAATGCTCTGAAATTTTGAAATCTAATGTAGACCCTCAAAGAGCAGTTCCAGTCTGTCCAGGTTGGGAAATGAAACAAGCACACTATGAAATAGGTTATACTAACATGAACAAGAATGAGAATCCAAATGTTATGGCCTGGTAGTTAATATTCATTCACATAATCAATATAATTACTCTCATTGTCTATATATTTATATATATATATATATATATATATATATATATATATATATATATATATATATATATATATATATATATATATATATATATATATATGGTTCACTTTCAGAAAATCATCAGCTTTGGTAAAACCGGCACTCAAATTACAAAATTCATATCGTATTGCTAAAAACGATCTGCTTCTCAGCTAAACTGATCACTATTCTCATGGATTTGACTGTCATTTCAGATCACCCATACTGTTTCTTTCATAATGTTACTTTGTGTGGATTCAAAATCGATTTTGTATGCCTTATAATTTGTAACATAAGAACACCACGAAACTTGTATTAGACATCAAGCACGTTATAAAACTTCTGTGTTTAAGAGGAATTCGTGTTTCCCTGTGCTGGATTCCTTCCCATATGGGATTATTTCTAATCAGTGGGCTTATAGGACTGCGAAAATAGGTGCACAAAATAAAAAAGGGGTCTATAAAACTTCACGCCTCTCTATCCACTGCAGAGGGTTAGCCTTTGTTAAACAAAGCAACCTTAAACAAATTAATAGAACAGCACCGACAAAACGAGTGGCTTTCATATTCAACTCGGAGTGGTAAGAGTATAGTTGATTACATTGATAATTTAGAGAGTCATACAGATGCTCTCAAAGAGCTTAGGGCATTATCTTTTTTTAAGGAAAAGATTAAAGGCATTCATGAAAATAATAAGCAAAGATGTTACAAGTTTATGTGGTGAATATATATTTTAATACCCCTATCATACTTGAATGTAGGACTTAAAAACCTCATCTCCCTTCTTTTTTTCTGAGAAGTCCATCGATTAAGCTTTGAACTACGTTAAACCAACGTTTGAAATTGTTAAAAGGTTCGTTGTTTAGTCTTAGAGAGCATTCAGTCCTAGAAGGCATTATTGTTCCTCATGTGTTTGTATTTAGATGTTTAAGGGTTTTTTTCTCTCTCGATCTTTCATTGTAAAGCATAACTTTTTCGATTATTTTTACTATGTATCACACACACACACACACACACACACACGCACGCACCACGCACGCACGCAAACACGCACGCACACACACACACACACACACACAAACGCTGGGTTGGAGCCAACAGAAAAGGTAGCACAAGGGGATGTATTACCCCCCCATTCCATTCTGGGAACTCAAACGAGCAAGGTTTGACATCAATTATATTGATCTAGCGAAAAAGGACAACCTCAATTTAGTATCTTCTCATGCCAAAATTCACTTGGTAGAAAAATATCCTAATCACTTAAAAGTAGACACAGATGGCTCAGTATTAGATAATAAGGCTGGTGCTGCTTATATCATACCAGATCTAAAAACTGAAAGACACTTTCATCTTGGAGAAGGTATATCAATATTTTCAGAAGAACTAATCGCATAATTGATGGCCCTAAATTTTCTCACCAGTTTTTCTAAAACAATCTTTCAAATACTTTTTTGTGTAGACTCCAAATCAGTAATTTATGCAATTAATTCTTTGCGAACAAATGTTAGATCTGAAGTCGTCATCGAAATATGCCATTTGATTCATCTTTTATCATTAAACGGCTCAGAAATAACTTTCTGTTGGATTCCATCGCACAGTGGTTTTTACTATAATGAAAAAGTTGACATTCTTGCAAAAAAAGGAGCGAAGGGTTTATCAGAAGTGACACAATTAGTACTCCCCTTTTCATTACAAGAGTGTTATCATATTGTAATACAATCACAACAAAAGTTATTTCAGTGTGAGGAAAGGAGACTTGGTTGTCTAGACGCACACAAAGAATTACGTAAATTTGAGTCTTTCGTCAAAATCCGAGAACATGATGTATACTGTTCAAAGCAGATTGTTTCCTTAGCTTGTAGATGGAAACTGAATTGCCTCAAGACAAAATATGCTGGAAATGCCTTTTGCATATGCGGTAATAATATAACAGCAGATCATATATTAGCATGTCGCAGTTTAAAAGGGCACATTCCCGTTTTGATGGCATCCTCTCCATCAGCAATATTTAGCAGTTTGTCACTTATGTACGACTTTTTTTAGATCGCTTATGCATAGTCCAGTTGGTTTGTTATTATGATTGCTTTGGACTTTAAAGACCCTCTAGTCCAGAAATTATTTTTTCGAGCTTGTTAGATTAAAAAAAATCATTATCCACAGTTGTTGCATTCCTATTGTTTATTTTGTTTGTGTCATAGGAGGGGGCTAGAGATATTGTGTTTGTAATTGGGTTTTTGCTGTTGTTGGGTGTTTCTGGCTCTTGTTTTAAGGGTTGAGCTTCTTTCTTCCAGGGGTGGGGTGGGTGAGGGGGGGGGGGTGCTTCTTGGGTTTCTTTTGAGGGTAGGGGAAGGGGTTACACACATTAAGATAGGTTTTGGTTTTTTCACGTAAAATTCAGTAGTTGAAATTTTATTTACATTTTTCATTGGAATTATTGATTTTGTTAGAAATGTTAGAATTGCATTTTCCTGTTGTTTATTGTAGTTCAATAGGTTAGTAATGTAACGGTGTTGTTTTTTGTTTTTTTCTATAATTTTGGTTGTTTTCCTATATTTTTATTTTAAAATTTTGTTTATCAATTCGCATGCATTGATCCCCTGAAATTCCTTCTCCTGTACAGTACCAACTACACCCTCCTCCCTTGACAATCATACACCCCTCTCCCTGCTGCCCCCACCCCCCACCCCCCCCCTCCCCGCCCGTCTAATATCACAACTGTGAAAAGACGTTAAATGAATTTGAACACACACACACACACACACACACACACAGGGGCTTTAAGTCTCTCTCTCCCATTAATGAGCATTCGTGATTTCAACTGTTATGATTTATGATGTGCTTGATGTTTGTATCTTATATGTAGGAAGGTGTTAATATATCAGGTATAATTCCATAAATACCTTTGTTCACAGGTCTGTTATCTTCTTGTGGTATCCTGGGAAGCAGTTAAGATGAACTGACATTTTGTAGCTGTGTTTTGCTTTGATTCTTAGTCTACGGCAGAGTTTATTGAGTCATGATTTTGGAATATGCATATACAAGAGTGTACAGTTTTGAGTGCATGCCAACATCTTAACAATTCTTATGATTTTTTTTATCTTCAATTTTTCATCTTCAAGTTTTTGCCCCTCCCAAGTGTATTGTGACCAAAGGCTGATCTACATTAAATCATTTCGTAGTTCA
Source organism: Rapana venosa (assembly GCA_028751875.1). NCBI lineage: Eukaryota > Metazoa > Mollusca > Gastropoda > Neogastropoda > Muricidae > Rapana > Rapana venosa. The sequence goes on from CM054164.1 coordinate 15,594,373, forward strand.
GAGTTCATAGTTCTCTCTCTCTCTCTCTCTCTCTCTCTCTCTCTCTCTCTCTCTCTCTCTCTCTCTCTCTCCAGTTTATTATCTTAGGATCGTCCGGTATTACTTTAAGTGGAAAAACGTCAAAATTGAATACTAACTAACTAACTGGCTAACTTTTTATAAACTTGAACAACAAAGTGCTAGAAGTGACAAATTGTAAAACCGACGTGTTTTGCATCGTACTAGCTGATCAGAACAAAGGCATGTGCATTTCACCGCGGATTTTTTTCTTTTTAAAGCAAACGACGACAACATGGCAGCTTATTAATTCACTACAACATATCAGAATAGCTGTACTTTTATCATCAATCAACATTTCACATCGACAACCTAACTGCTACCCACCTAAAGTGGTCCCTTGTGTAAAAGTGGGGCAGGTCCAACGCGACTCATTAATTTCTTGGTACAGGGTCACAGTTTGTCCTGTACAAACGCTTTTCCTAGTTCCAGCACATACCTTTTAAAGCCAAGGATCAATCCAAAGCAGTTTTAGAAAAATAAAATAAAAACCATGAAACCGGAAAAACCCCAAAGGAACCAGAGCTTTGAATAGCGAGAAATCAAACCACCTAACCACCGCTATAGCAAGTCACTAAGTAAATGTATGTGCGCTCGCATACGTGTGTTTGTGTGTGTGTGTGTGTGTGTGTGTGTGTGTGTGCGTGTGTGTGTGTGTGTGTGTGTGTGTTGTGTGCGCGTGTGTGTGTGTGGTGTGTTGTGGTGTGTGTGTGTGTGTGTGTGCTGTGTTGTGTGTGTGTGTGTGTGTGTGTGTGTGTGTGTGTGTGCGCGTGTGTGGTGTGTGTGCAGGTCATGGAATTGGTGACTCCTGTATGAGCAAAAAAGCTGAAGCCATGTGTGTTTCTGGAGCCTTTTGTTCCAAACATTTTGTCTGCGTTTGCGATGCAGATATTTCAAATCCGTATGGTGGTGTTTGTGGTAAGATGTATGTGCATGCGTATTTGCACGCTTGCGTGCACAAATATGAGTAAATTGGTGGGCAGGGGGAAAAATGGAGAAGGGGAGACGGTGTTTGGTAATTTTCGCTTCAGCGCATTGACACAGTTTCTTCAGATACCAATGTGACACATGAAACATTGACTTGACAAAATCTCCTTTAATACCAGCAACATTGGCATGATAACCTTGGGAATCAGCCTTGACAATTGTCACAT
>CM054164.1:15600583-15603083 GCA_028751875.1 Rapana venosa
TTATGAGCCTGGGACGACCAGGGCAGGAATATGGAATCAGAGACCATTTCCTTTTATTGCATGATAAGCAACGGTGATGATGGGACTATATGATCATGGGATTGCATGTGCATAGAAACTTTCTCACAGGGCTCTACTCTACACTTTTCATTATAATAGATGTCAGTGTCAACCAAACCTGAGAGATAAAGACACCTGCAGTGTTGGTTAAGTCATTCAAGTCTCTCTGGAAATTGTATCCATAAAATGCATAAAGCTCAATTACGTGTGCCATACTGTCCGTGTGTGCATAGCTATCTCGTTTTGAATAGAAGCCAAGGGTCGTTGAACCCCTCCCCACCCCAACCCCCACAAACACCCCAACAAACAGCAAAATCGATCTGGCTCTCATGGGATTGCAACATTCGACCTTCCAGTCAGTATCCTTCGGATGAGACTATAAACCGAAGCCCCGCGTGCGAACGCATGCAGAACATCTTGCGCACACGTTAAATCCTGTTCCGCTTTTCGAAAGAGTAGTCCATTGTGTGCCGGTGGGAACAGATGACAAAATTTACAAAACCGCATACACACGGGGACTGGATGTAAAAGAGCACATGAGTGCTTTTTCCATTATCCTCGATATAAAAATTTTAAAAGTCATCTGATGGCTTTGATTTGTTGCTTTACAAGATTCAGCGCTATATAAATTCCATACATTATTATTATTATTATTATTATTATTATTATTATTATTATTATTATTGTCCCAGTACACTAACAGCTGTACCATGGTTGCTTGTCTTGTTTGTGAAAGTGTGTCAGTGTTTTGCGCTAACAAGCACTTCTTTGGAGTCAATATCATGTAAAAGCTTTTGAAGGCAAATGACTAACAAATTTTTGCAACAAAATGATAACTTTAAAACAAAGGGTAGTTTAATGTGTGTTCAATTGCAAAAGGTCCACCATTGGTCAAAGATGGCATTTTTGTCAGTGGATCTATCCCCTCCTCCCAGCTAACACTCATGTAATCTTGTTTAAAAACACAGCAGATACAAACGTGTGTTTAATGTTCGACAAGTTATGTGTATATGCCATGTCATCAAACTTTGCGTGAATTTCTTAGCCATTTTTCTACGGCTGCATTCCTAGACCACGCGTTCATCAGTTATTCTTGTGACTGCTTTAGACGCCTTAATCTGACCCAGGTGTCTCTACGTCAGATTCAACTAAGGGTGAGTCTTTACACTTCGTTGAGGAGGGCACATCCAGGAGCCAAAGCTTGAGTAAAGAGCATGGTCCTTGGTGCTTTAAATGCTCTCACTAAAATAGGTCATTCCAAGAGTGTTGTTTGTTCACTCTGTTAACATTTGTATTTTCATAATATTGAAGAAGTAACTAATTGGCTGCCTCTGTTTTCCTCACTCCCTACATGTTTCTCCTTTAGAATATGGGTTTCCATAACACTGTGGAATGTATGATTCGTTGTTTGCAGACACGGTTATCACAGTCGAAGAAAAGACTATGAAACAAGGTAAATGTAACTTTTGATTAACAACTTAAACCAGTGCTTACATTAGGAAGTCGAGGTTTGAGCAAAGTTGCATTGACAGAGATAGAAGGGTGTGTGAAATGCCCATGCCTGGAAGGAGCTAAACTGTACAGTGTAAATAATTAAGGTCAAATGGCGTACTTACATTTGTTATATTGTTCTAGTTCAAACTGGCCTTAGACTACAAGTCTTAGAAACACGCAATATCAAATACTAATGCTTCTATTCCTTATTCAAAAGTCCATGTGTGATGCAGCAATTGCAGTTGTTAACCCTATGTTTGTCTCTTTGAAAACTGTGTAGCATGCTGTCATGTGCCATGTGGTTTGCTTTAACTACAGCTGTAATTATGTCCACCAGAACACACTGGTTAACTGCTTTCATATATTGTGCTCTTTGTGTAGCTCATTATCTGTCATGCTTCTTTGTTATCGTTGTGGTGAGCTGACAGTCAAAATGGTGGTTATAAGCTAGCATGTTACAAGATCTGTTATCTCTGTGTAGTTTGTGACACTTGATAAGGAGTGACCTGTTGTTGTTTGACAGGAACCTTTTTGATATTGGTGTTTCTGGCTGTGTTACTGTTGCTGTTGTTACTGTTACTCCTCTTGTTGGCTTGGCGACGTCGCCGCAAACAACAGCAAGGTGAGCTCTTGCCTGACCTCTCGTCCTCTCTTGTCTGCTATCATTGACAGTTTCATCTACACACCAATGGTGCTTTGGTTTAGAAAATAACGCAATTTACCCTGTTTGCCTTTTGGCTTTGTTTGACTTTTGCCATTTTGCCGTTTGGCGTTGGAAATATTCAGCCTATATTTCAAAATGTCCTTCACCATGAAAACAAAAGTGATGGTTTGTTTGTTATGCTTGGTTTCATTGCCTTGTAGGTCTATCTTCTCAGTCTGTACGTCATTTCAGTTAATATGGAGTAATGCCTCTGGTTATTTCACCGTGGTCACTACCACATCT
>CM054164.1:15608083-15620583 GCA_028751875.1 Rapana venosa
TAAGAAAACTAAAAACCTGTTCAGCAGTTATTGAAAGAAAGATGCAGGCAACACAGACAGGATGCTCTTGCAAACTTCTTGGTATGTCACACAGAGATCATATTACTAACAAGGAAGTGAAAATCAAAATCGAAAACATCATCTGTGCATTTGAAGTGTTCGTGACTTGAGTAAAATAAAACAACCCTTTCCTGAGGTGGTAAGGGCACATCTCAAAAAACATATGGACTGACCCGGACTGTTCAGCGTGGTATTGTTTACGCTGGGCGACAACAGGGGCAGACAGAAACACGATAGGAAGACAACATCAAGTATTGAACCGATCTGAGTGGAACGATTTGAACCTCGAAGAGTGGAGGAAGCTAGTTGCAAAATCTCTGTTGGTATTTCAACGGTGGACTAGACTATGGCATAGGTGAAGGACGTGAAGTTGAAATGTAGTGTCCATATCTTAATACACAAAGTCTTAAATACATCACCACATAAAGCATTCACAGATGGTTGGTGTGTCTCTTGTATCAACTGAAGTCGTCATTAACACTTTGATGAATGATCACTGCAGCCTTCGCCAATGCACGGATTGTTAACTGTCACTTGTTTTGATAGGTTCGCTTCGCAATATACTTCATGAAAAACATAGCCCTTCCTTTGAGTTGAACATACATGCTTCATTCAAAACATGTGTGTGAAATGCATTACTCTGCTTTGAACTGCATGCCGCTTTCAGTCATCTCTGATTTTTATGCCTGGAATGTGGGTTTCCCTCCCCCTTACAGACTCTGAATTAATGTGTGTTGGCAATGGATCCTTGTTCATCATACCACCTGTAGGACTAGCACCCAAACAACCACCCAAGGTTAAGGGAATTGATGGAAGGGGGGGTGGGGGGGTGTTAGCATCAAACAGGAATCGAACCCACACTTCTCACCTTCTAGGCAGGTGGGCTCTCTCTAGTCCACGACCTACCACAAATAGAAATAATGATGATAATAATAATAATAATGATAATAATGATAATAATGATAATAATAATAATAATAAATGGAACTTACATAGCGCTCTATCTTGCAAAAGACAAATCAAAACGCATGCATTCAACCTAATCTTACACACAGGCATGCAATCAACGTTAAACAATCAATACTTTAAACAAACAGATAATACAAACACGGTGCGCTGCAGACCAAATCTACCGAGTCAGAGTCAACACACAGTCAGAGTTGTCGTGCTACCACAAGCAGATGTAGGTACCATGCTGCCTCCTTACAGGGGAGCTGAAGGGGAGACATTGGAGGAGCTGAAACAGGATGTGGATGACCTCCCCTCAGACCAAAAGGGACCTCAATCAGCGGCGGAGTCCACTTCTTCTGCAGTCTCGGGCTCCTCCCAAGGCGCTGGGGCGGAAGTCGATGGGCAACAAGGAGAACCTGCTCTACTCAAAGACGAGGAGGTAGCGAATTCCGACCCACTGGTTCCCATGCCTGTGATGTAAAGCCCCCCCCCCCCCCCCCACCCCCCCAGCCCAGTTTCAGACACCCACACCCCCAACAGTTTTAAACAGTCTATGTTATATTCATTGCCCCACCATCACCGCCATACCCACAGTTTCAAACACATTCTATTCTACATTCTCTGACCACCAACCCCCACCCCCCCCCTTTTTTTTTTTGCAATTCCAAACACAATCTATTATATAGTTTATCATCTCTAGGTCTCCCTCACCTACATTTTTGGAGAGTATTTTATATCCTCGAACTCAATTTTCTACAGTCTCTCTCACAATCTTTTGCAAAACTCCCTTTCCCCCGCAGGTTTCAAACGCAGTCTGGTTTACACAACAGCATTCACATTTGAGACACTGTGTTTTTCTGTGTCTGGCACTATCTTTGACAGCTGGGAAATGAGGATCTCATGCAGGGAAGCTCTTTTGGACGTACGTGTGTGTGTGTGTGTGTGTGTGTTGTGTGTGTGTGTGTGTGTGTGTGTGTGGTGTGTGTGTGTGTGTGTGAGTGTGTGTGTGTGTGGTGTGTGTGTGTGTGTGGTGTGTGTGTGTGTGTGTGTGTGTGTGTGTGTGTGTGTGTGTGTGTGTGTGTGTGTGTGTGTGAAGCCCATCGGAGAATGGAGTGATGGCAGGAGCTGTAGACCCTTGCGAAGTGTTTTTGGAGATATTTTAGGGGGGGGGGGGGGGTGGAGGATGGGGGGGGGGGGGGTTGTTGCTTTTGCTCTGCAAAAAGAGGGGATTATTGCAGTGATCTATATTTCCCAGAATTACAGACGTTATCTCAGCTGATTTAAGAAGCAATGTTTCTGTACCCTCGACAAAAAAAGAGTTTATTTCCTATCATATAGGATTTGGTAGCTGAACTGAAGTCTTTTATCTTCAAAACCTTAAGCTTTTTGCAACGTTTTGTTGTAACTAGCTGCAATATTGTAATATTTTGTAAAAAAAGTCATTAAAATGATATTTGAATTTGATGTCAACTGCGTATTTTGGAAAGCAAATTGGGGTTGTGTGTGTGTGGTGTGTGTGTGTGTGTGTGTGTGTTGTGGTGTGTGTGTGTGTGTCCCCAGTTTATGCCCTCATCCAAATACCTTTTTTTTTTTTTTGGGGGGGGGGGGGATGGGGGGAGGGGGCAGTCAGTACTGATGTAAACCCCAGAAGAAAAATCCCTTGAACGAGATTCGAGCCCGGGTAAGCAGATCATCAGCACAACGCGCATCACTCTAACTACCCAGGTATTCACATACAGTTAGCGCAAGTGCCGAGTTCATTCCTCCAAAAAGGTCTTCTGGATGAGACTATTCACCCTGCTCCCGTGTGCAACCCCACACAAACCATCGTGTGCACACGCTACAGCCTGCACCGTATTTTGGAAAAGTAGGCCAGTGGGAGCAGGGGATAGAAAATGTGCCAATCTCATACACATTAGGACTAGATGTAAACGAGTTTATCATTTTTTCTGCAATAAAAGTCCATAGATAAATACAGAACAAAGAGAAAGGGATCTATAGCTAGGAACAATGTTGTCATCGTAAGTACCTAGTTAGAGTTTTCAGTGGGTTTGAAAAGTCAATGAAAAATATATATATTTTGTGTGTTACGGCTTATTATTTATTTTTCAAAGTCTCGAGTATCACATCTCGTATGGAACTGTTTGTGTGCTTTTGTTGGATTTTTGTTGTTGTTTTTCTTTATTAAATTGAATAATTGTTGAACTATCTTTCTCTCTCTCTCTCTCTCTCTCTCTCTCTCTCTTCTTCTATATACTATCTCTCTTTTATTATATATATATAATATATATATATATATATATATATATATATATATATATATTATGTATATATATTAATTCAGAAAACATACTGGGGAATAACAAGTGCAGGCAACATCATTCTCATCATAAAACCGATTTTGGTCACAGATTTTAAAAACAAATCCACTACAAGAAAAAAAAATTGCAAGCAGCTTCTCAGGAATATTTGAGTAAGGACCGTACCTTTGGCCTAACCTGACTCAAACTTTGGCTCCTGGTTGAGCACTCTTCAAAGATCTTGGCGGTGATTGAAACCTCGCATATCCTCTGTGGTACCTGACAGCAAGACGTTTTCCGAAAGTTAGAAGTGTCTATTGCCGACCTAAGAATAATAGGATATTGTTGTGGCCTACCACCGCTGCCAGCAAAAGATTACATAGAAAGGGAAGGAAAAGGTTTTAAACTAATAGTTTTTAAAAAAAACACAATAATTATGAACGAAATAAGTCGCTATCCAAATCTTCATGGCTTGTGTACAGATCCGTTTTTTTAAACAGACCACTATATATATATATATATATATATATATATATATATATATATAGAGAGAGAGAGAGAGAGAGAGAGAGAGAGAGAGAGAGAGAAGAGAGAGAGAGAGAGAGAGAGAGAGAGAGAGAGAGAGAAACACACTCTGTCTCTTTACAGACTTTAATGTAATGTACTTTTAAATCCAGTCTCAAAGCATATTTATTTCAAACCTAAGATTTTCCTCTCCTGCTTCATGTCATAGCTTTGTCCTGCCTTTAACATCCGAGATTCAATCGCCCTGCCTTGGTGTGTGACCTGTGTGTGTGCGTGTGTGTGCGTGCGTGCTTGCACATTTGGACTTGATGGAACTATCATGTATTTATTTATTTATTTATACCACTTTAAGTCACGGGATTTGTATTCGTGAAATTCGGGCTGCTCTCCCCGGGGAAAGCGCGTCGCCACAAGAGCAGCGCCACCTTTTTTTCTTGTTTCCTGTCTGCAACTGTATTTGTTTCCCTATCAGAGTGGAAATTTTCTAAGAATTTTGCCAGGGACAACTCTCTTGTTGCCGCGGGTTCTTATACGTGCGCTTAATAATTATATGTAACACACGGGACCTCGGTTTATCGTCCCATCCGAAAGACTAGCACCCAGACCACCACTGATGGTCTAATGGATGGGGAAAAAGTTTCGGGCCCAAACGGGGTACGAACCACCGCACAATTCCAACTGGTTTTATGACTGTATAAGAATGAGTTGTGTGCAAGCGCTGTGATTTGTCTCTGCGAGATATAGCGCTATTTAAATTATATGTGTTTATTATTATTATTATTATTATTATTATTATTATTTTTATTATTATTATTATTATTATTATTATTATTTTATATTATTATTTTTATTATTATTATTATTATCAATGTTTCAATACAATGTTCCAGTCAAGGACAAAGATGAGGACAGACAAAAACACGTACAAAGAGAGAGAGAGACAGAGACACAATCAAACAGAGACAGACAGACAGATATATAGACAGACAAACGGAAGGAAACAGAGGCATACGGACATAGGAGACAGACTGTCAGAGAAACAGAAAGAGAGACAAAAAAATTCACACACCAAAAAACGAGAGACAGACAGACATATAGGCAGAAAGACAGGTGCATAGAAAAAGACAGGAACAGTAAATGCACTTTCAAGGGGTCAACTCATAGTCATATTTTTCTATCTTTAGAAGTGCAGTCAATGTAGCGGAACGCTTTGATTTGTTGCTTTGCAAGAATCAGCGCTATATAAATTCCATACATTATTACTATTATTATTATTGTTGTTATTATTATTATTATTATTATTATTATTATTATTATTATTATTATTATTATTATTATTATCATCATCATAACTGAAACAGCCGGTTTAACCAGAAAACATTCACCTTTTTTTGAATATACATAAAGTAAGCGCATAAAAACCCGCTCAATGAAGGGGAAATAACTATACGGACTTAATAATAATTTAAAAAAAAAACATATATGGAATTCATATAGCGCTGAATCTTGTCAAAACAAACACATCGAAGCGCTTGCACTCAAATCATTTAGACGCATGCAACTCTCCCTAAACATACTGAGCAACAGATTTCAAATCCATGCGCACGCACGTACGCGCACACACACACACACACACACACACACACACACACACACACACACACACACACACACACACACACACACACACACACACACATATCTAATATCATTAGAAGTGAAAAGACGTAAAATTGAAGTTAACAACAACAACAGCAACACACACACACACACACACACACACACACACACACACACACACACACACACACACACTTGCGAACACATGAAGGATGCTGTTGAAAATTCGGGACAGATATGAGGGGAACGTGTCAGGTAGGAAATAAGTGTGTTTTGAGGCTGGATTTGAAGGTATCAAGTAAAGACTTTGGCGAAGTGAAAGAGAGAGTTCATTTCACGTGGATGGACCAGAAACAGAGAAAGAGCGACAGCCAACAATGGTTTGTTTGACTTCATAACGCTGTTATCCAACAAAGCCAACTATAAAAACAAGAACACCCACAGCAAGAGTAAAGTTACAACCTAGGCAAACAGGGAGACAAACAGACAGAGGGACACACAACAAGAGAAACAGACCCCACACACTAAACAGAGTGAGAAGTGTGACTTTTATTATCCATCATGGTCTACATTGCTACAGATCAATGTTGGTAAAACAGGCATACTATTGGAGAACTGATATTGGCAGCAGTTATTGGAGAAAAAGCACGTTACTTTTGAAATTACCTGCTGTGACAGCTTTTCTAGGGAGCAGCATATTTGAGGTGGCTCTTGCTTTATTTTCCATGTCCCTAAAGAGGGTAGCTACCCATTTACAGCTGGGTGAACTGGGGAACTGTACTGAAGCCAAGGCCTGCAATGGGTCAGCTATTTATTTGGTCACCATAACTAATGCTGCCTACCCTTATCTTGGAGAACGTGAGTGCTCTGACCACTGAGCTGTTCCCTCCGCCAAATTGCAATGTCTTTACACAAAATTCAACTGATTATAAAACAATATTTTTATATGTGTTTTTTTTTAGAATAAAACTTAGTGCTCCTTTACGTAATTACTTTTTATGTTGTTTTTTTAACTGGAATTTGTTACCTGAGATGTTTTGGTTATTTTTTTCTTTTAAACTAAGCACGAAACTATAATTTTTCTATTATGATAACATCATTTGCAGTTTATCTCTAATTGTCCTGCATAAGCCAATGTACATGACATATATCCTGAACCAAGTCTTAAGCTTACTTAGAGGAGTTCACACATCAATTAAGCTAAGAATACTGCTTCAAAGGAAGGTAATGGCATGAGAGTCAGCTTCTACACAAAACATAGAAGAGGTGGCATAATACATGAGGTAAAGTAACCAATCAAAGTGCGTGAACGAAACAAAGAATCGGTATCCGATAAAGATTTCCACAAGTTCCATCGTGTCAGCTGGGATCCGCCCTGTGGTCTTCACCTGATACAAAACAAAAGAAACGAAACATTACTATACAAAAGACAAAGTTTTACTATGCACTAGAATCAAGCTATTGATATAAGAAGGATGTGAATGGATGAAGCAGACTACTCAAATAAGCACAGGTTGTCCAAAAGAAAAACATAGTTTAGGATGCCTCAAACAAAACGAAAACAAAATAGACAAATCAAAGAGAAAACGTTGAAAGCAAATGTATATTTTTAGCAAAGCTAACACCCAATTTCAAATCCATTCCAGTCACCTTTTGATAAGATAAAGTGACCACTTGAAATTCTTTCTCCAGAATAAAGTGACTACTTGAAATTCTTTCTCCAGAATAAAGTGACTACTTGAAATTCTGTCTCCAGAATAAAGTGACTACTTGAAATTCTATCTCCAGACAATGAAGTCAAAACACAAAATTTATAATATAAAGCGACTTCTTGAAATTATATCTCCCAATAAAGTGACTACTTGAAATTCTATCTTGAAATAAAGTGACTACTTGAAATTCTATCTTAAAATAAAGTGACTACTTGAAATTCTATCTTGAAATAAAGTGACTACTTGAAATTCTATCTCCAGATAGTGAAGTCAAAGCACAGCTGAAAATGCCCAAGCCATCAATCTTTGTTACCCCTTTGTAACCCTTCTGTAGATGTTAGAAAGCCTATGTGGAGATGCTGCGACAACTCTCAGTAGTAATAGCATTTCCACAGTCTGGAAACCCTTTGCTACATATATTTTCCACTAATTCTGAAATGTTCTTTCATGAACGGTCGGATGGGCCACCCTGAAGTCGAAAGCTGTCAGCTGAGGCCAGTACACAGACATTCTGCAGCGTCACAAAGTCAAGAGAAGGCCAGGTGCAACCTATTCTACCCAACCTGACCCTGCAAACATATGTGGAGAAAGATGCAAAAAAGTGTACCTGAATCGTCACAAAAGTACAAAGTTCCCAAAATGAAGAAAGCTATTTTTTTCCTAAGCTAAAACATGTAAAGCAAGGCAGAATATTCTAATCAAATGCACGTTTTGTGCAATGTCTACAGCCAGTTTAAATCCTTTTAGACAGACTCTCTGGCCAAGTGGTTAAGACCGTTTGGCTTTCATCCGGAGGGTCAATGAACGCATGAGGTCGAATCTTGGTGGAGAGGTTCGAAGACGTAAGGGTGGGTACTTTTAGATCTCCTAAGTCATTCTCAAGTGAAGTCTTGCTAGTGTATTCATGTCCTTGTGGATATATGCATGCAGAAGATCTAACATGTACAGCTAAGGATCCTGTAATACATGTAAGCACTCAGTGGTTTGCCGAAACATGAACACACCTAGCATGTAACCTGCACAATGGAATGTGTTGATCTGAAGTTGGAATGTATGGCTGATTCCAGTGGACAGACTTGCACAACTACAAGAAAAGAAGATGTCTAGGAAATACACACTCTTCCTGGTGAGGAACTCAGAGAAAAGAGAGCAGGAATCTCCTTTTTGGCCCCTTTATAATTAGCAAAGGCCAATAGGAAAACAATAATAATGCTACCTTTGAAACATGGATTTTTTCTTCAAAAAGCAAATTATCAAAGCTACATGTTCATCTTCTGTATTCACGCTGACAAACAAATGTGATACTACAAAATCTTCCAAGTTAGAGGTCCCTGTTGTGATTGAAGCTTCACAAGCTGTCTTACAGCAAGACGCTTTTTCAGAATTAAGAAGTGTCAATCGCATTCATTATTTAGTGTGTTTTGGTTATCATTCATTCGTTCATTCTTGGTACTATTATTATAATTTTGTTTACAGATTGTCTATATAACTATTCATTTACTTATCGCGATTACAGAGGTCTATCTATCTATCTATCTATCTATCTATCTACCTACTACTATCTATCTATCTATCTATTTATCTATCTATCCATCTATCTATCTATCTAGCTATCTATCTATCTATCCATCTATCTATCTAAATATCCATCTATCTGTCTGTCTGTCTGTCTATCTATCTGTCTGTCTGTCTATCTATCTATTTATCTAGCTAGCTAGCTATCCATCTATCTATCTGTCTGTCTGTCTGTCTGTCTGTCTGTCTATCTGTCTATTTATAGGTATGAACGTTTTTTCTGCCTTTTACATTAATTTGTTTAATATTTTCGTCAACTTGGATTTGTTTTTTTAGGCAATTTATCTTATCTCTCAATTACCTACCTGGTATATCTATATAGTCTTTCTTGCTTAGTTAGATATGTGTTGATGCTGTATAGTGTATATCTTGTTTATTTGTGTAGTCATGTATTTCAAGACTGATCGATTGACAGATAGTATAATTGGGTGGTTGGTATATCCAACTAGCTAGCTATTATCCCTACTTTTGGATGTTTGGTAATTTCTAGGATTATCTACCTATTTCGTTGTTCATTTTCATCATGTGTTTAATGATTTATCTATTGATCAATCAAACAACATATATGTTTGTTCCTTTTTATGCAATTGCTCATATATTATTCTATCTGCCTCCTTACAAACAGACCTATATCAACAATTGAGAATACTCTTCCAACTAACTGTTTACATATCTATGTATCCATTTCTTTTGATTAATGCTGTGTACTGAAGGTAGCAAATCGTATTCTTGCAGCTGTAAAGTAATAACTCTGCAACTATATTTGTATTTTTTATGTTAAATCACATGTTTTAGTGATTTCTGGTTTTAAGCTGCGTTGACCTGGACGAACATGTATATTCTCACCCCTTGAAATAAATCATTGTGCGTTGTATGTGCTTTATTTTTCATTTTGTTTGTTTGCTTGTTCTTGTCTGCCCATTGAATTTTATTTTGTTAATTACATTTTAAGGGGCGGGATAGCTCAGTGGTCAGAGCACTGGCTTTACCCAGGCAAGGCTAAGCAGTATCCAGCGTGGTTACAAGTTGGATGGTTGACCGCTTGTGCGCCTTGGCTTCAGTACTGTTCCCCCAGTTCACCCGACTGTAAATGGGTACCTGCCTCTTTAGGGTCAGGGAAGTTAAAACATCGAGAGAGAAGAAATGGGAACCGCCATCAATATACTGGCCCCTTGTGAAGTGAAGTCTCTGATGCCTGGCTCCATTACGACCACGTAGGTTATGGGACACCTTGACCTCTACGTTATTTACATTCTAGGCCGATTTCCTTTCTGTTTATAATTTGTTCTATATTATTTTTCCTTTTATTCATTTTCTAATTTACCGATTCATCGTTTGGCTTTTTACATTTACAATTTGCTCACAGACATAACCAATTAAGATATTATTTTAACTACCTGACTATTAAGCTCATCATCATCATCATCAGTCCCGTGACCCTGGCGGTCGTGGAGGAGACACGAAATACGATGCCGTGGTAAGCCTCCTCCATCCATCTCGGTCCTCGGTTCTGCGCAGTAGTGCCGAGTCATTCATCCTGTTCCATTCTCTGATGTTGTCCATCCATGACTTGTTCTGTCTTCCCCTCTTTCTGCCACCTTCGAGTGTTCCCTGCAGTACCGTTTTTGGCAGAGTGTTGTGGCGGGTGACGTGGCCGAACCATGTCAGGTTTTTCTTCTTGACGATGGTGGGAAGAAGTTCCTGTGGACCTGCCAGCCGTGTTATTTGGCTCTTGACAAATTCATTGGTCTTTCGTTCTCTCCAGGATATGCCCAGCAGTTTTCTATGGCATTTTGTTTCAAATGACTGGATTCGCTTTGCTGTTTCAGCAGTCAATGTCCAGGTTTCACATAAAGCTTAAGATTATTTTATATTTATCTAAGATTCTTTTGCTCATATATATATATACATGTATTATATTCCTTAAATGTAAAACATAATATCCCATGCGTGTTTGTAATTAAATCGCTATGCATTGACTTGTGATTTAAAGTTTTATTGTTAATATACTTGTCTTGTCTGTTGTTAATACGTTTTATTTGTTTATTCGTTTTTGTCTTGTTTATCCTCTTTTATTCCTCTTAATCTTTTTTGTTTTTTTTCTTTCGCATTTTATTTGCCATTTTTCAGGAATGTATCATATCCGTGTAATAATCGATTGATTTTGTAACAATAAATAAACTATAAGTGCACAACAAATGTATGGCAATGTTTGGGTTATTGTCTAGCTAAGGCTGACCACTTGTCTGGACACAAACCTATGACCTCCCTTGCATCCTTTCAATACGATCCCCAAGCATAAGGCACACACATTCACTAGGTGTTTATTTTCACCTATTAATTTTTAACAACATATATCCTAATTATACTTTCTTTCTCTTTGTATCGCTGTCTTTTGATGAGAGCTTTAACAGGCTATGTGAATATCAACTTTTCTTGTGAATGCAATTGGCTTTTCTGAATTCTGAAGTGTGTCTTGTTGTAAGTTTTCACAGAGGGTAAAAATGTAATCACTGCCAGGACCTCTGATGAAGGCTCACCCAGGATACAGAACTCCAGTCAGGTCAGGCCAAATCTATGGTACTCACTCGAAAATGCTGAAAATACCGTCATTCAAAGATTGTACTTCATAGATGCTATTTTCTTACATTGAATCTTTGATAAATCATTTTCAAAAATTACTGAGACGTTGTGAGTGGTTACCTGTACTTGTTTTCCTCCACTACTATTTCTTCAGTAATAAAAAAGGAGCAAGGTAAATAATGATACATCTTTCTTGCTTTCATTCCTCATTGATGATATCTTCTTCTTCTTCTTTCATCTGCCGCTGGTGCCCTTCGGCGTCGCGGGGAGACACAGACGTCTGTCTGCAGCTAGGCGGGAGGCTTGATGTAGTGACAGGTCATGGGCTCGCAGGGTGTCGGCCACGGAGTCGCTCCATCGTCTCCTTGGTCTACCTCTGGCTTTCCAGCCATTGTATTTGATGGTGTATGCCCGTAGGGCTGGTTGGTTGGGCGGCATTCTAGTGAGGTGACCAAACCACCTGATCCTTTGTTGTTCGATATGGTGGAGAATTGGTGTTGGTCCAACCATGTCTCTGATCACCTCATTCTTGATCTTGTTGCGTCTGGTCTTGTTGACAGCTTTTCTCAGGAAAGCGCATTTCACATGTGACCATTTTCTCTCTAAGGCTTTTGTTAGGGCCCATGTCTGACACTGGTATGTGAGTGTTGGAACGAAGATGGCGTTGATGAGTTTTGCCTTGGTGATCATTGGGATGCTGGGATGTTTTAGAAGGGGGGCAAGTTGGTAACTGACTGCGTTCGCTTTCTGGCATCTTGTTTCTATCTCTCTGTCCAATTTTCCATCTTCAGTGAAGAGGCTGCCAAGGTTTTAAATTCTTTGGTCTGTTTCAGCTGGGTGCCGTTGATGTTGATGTCCAGCTTTCCTGGATTTCTGCTGACAGACATAACTTCTGTTTTGGTGATACTGATCTTCATGTCATACCTCTCGCAGCTTGTGTTGAGTTGGTCTGTGTGTTCTTGAAGAGCTGCTTTGTTCTGATTCATCAGGGACTGGTCGTCAGCAAATAATAGTTCGTTCAGGGCCTCAGGATCTGGGTTGGCTTCCTTTGTAATCTGGTCCATGTAGATCACGAAGAGAAGGGGGAGAGTACGCAGCCTTGCCTGACCCCTGATGTAACCGGGAACCAGTCGGATGTTCCACTGGCTGTTCGGACTGCGCTCATACTGTTGGC
>CM054164.1:15625583-15675583 GCA_028751875.1 Rapana venosa
AGACAGAAAATGCTACCCATACCATGAACAGATCTCACAGCTCTCACAAGGCAACCTGGAACAGTGAAAACCATAGAGTAAGAGCACGCTGTTGTTGTTCTTTCAAAAACGAAGACACAACAATAAATGACTAAAAGTCCTGGTCTACTTGGTCTGTCCTGCTGTGTCTCTCTTGTCCAGTTCCGTCTTGTTAATCGAAATCTAATAATTATGTTCTCCAGTATTGTCTTCACCAGTGTTTTCCATCCTGTCCTTCGCCATTCTCTCCTGCCCTGTTGTGTGCGTGTGTGTGTGTGTGGGGGGGGGGGGTGTAAGGGAGAAGAGAGAGAAGAGAGAGGAGAGAGAGAGAGAGAGAGGAGAGAGAGAGAGAGAATGAATGAATGAATGGAGGGAATGAATGAATGAATGAATGAATGAATTTTATTTTCTAAGAGATTATGGAATAAACATTCACATTATATGTTTTTAATCAGGCTCTTGAGAGAAAGAGAAGAGAGAGAGAGAGAGAGGAGAGAGAGAGAAGAGAGAGAGAGAGAGAGAGAAGAGAGAGAGAGAGAGAGAATGAATGGATGGATGAATGAATGAATGAATTTTATTTTCTAAGAAATAGGGAAAAACGCTTCATATTATATGTTTTCATCTGGCCCTTGAGAGAGAGAGAGAGAGAGAGAGAGAGAGAGAGAGAGAGAGAGAGAGAGAGAGAGAGAGAAAGAGAGAGAGAGAGAGAGAGTGAGAGAGAGAGGTGAGAGAGATTTCACCAATCCTGTCAAAACAATGAATTTTTGAGAACAAGTGAAATACCCCCCTTGTATAAAATATCATAAATAGGTTTTTAATAATAATATGAAATAATCCATATATATTATATATATAAAATTAATTGAGAAAATAAAAGGAAAAGAGGAAAATCAAGTGCAGGTAACCAGTTACAGCTTCAACCCATCATAAAAAGTCACTACAAGATAAACATCCTTCAAGACAGCAGTTGGAGAATAGTTAAAGACCATGTCTTTGGCCTGACCTGACTGAAGTTTTGTCTCCTGGTTGAGCACTCTTCAAAAGTCCTAGCAGTGATTGTAATCTCACTGACCATCTGTGGTACTTAACGGCAAGACATGTTCTTCATAATTCAAAAGTGTCTATTGTAGCCTTTAGAAAAAGGTAGATACTTTTGTGGCCTACTGCTGCTCCAAGCCAAAGATGAAAATAGAAAGAGAAAGAACATATGTTGAAATTAATAATGTACAAAACTAAATATAGGATAAGATACTCAGAAATGAACCTTTGTGCCTTGCTTCAGGGATCCTTTTTTATAGAAAAACGTGCAAGAGATCGTGAAGTCTGTACCCAGCGAGTGGTCCTGTCTGTCTTAGCTGGATAACAATGATATCCCAAACATTGCCAGATACTTCAAGTGCTGGCACAGGCAGGATAAACTGGAGTAAAACGCTCTTTACTTAGATCGTAAAAGACATACCCTTCCCCACTTATATCAATGAGGTAATATAGTGGAGAAAAACAAGTGCAGATAACCAGTTACAACTTCATTTCGTTATTTGCTTTATCAATATTCGATCGCAACCAATTCACTACAAGATACACAACTTTAAAGCAGCAGTTAAGGGATGTAAGAACCACGCCTATGTCCTGACTTGACGGAGTTGCGGCTCCTAGTTGAGCACTCTGAAGAGGTCCCGGCAGTGATAGAAAGTTCACCTTCCTTCAGTGGTATTAAAAAGCAAGATACTTTTCATATTATAGACGTGTCTATTGCAGCCCTAATAATAAATAGATATTCCTGTGGCCTACCACCACTGCCAGCAAAAGATGAAAATAGATAGAGGAGAAAATAGTTATGTAGAAAATACATGTTGTCAAACACTAAATATAGAAGAAAATAAACAGCTAAAGAACCTTTGTGCCTAATGTTCCAGGATCTTTTAAAATAAAAGATGAAAGGAAGATACTAAAGTCTCCAAACAAACCAAAGGGCCTATAACACACACACACACACACACCACACACACACACACACACACACACACACACACACACACACACACACACACACACACAACACACACAAACACACATGCACACACACACACACAAAACAGGGCAGGAGAAATGGCACAGGACAGGATGGAAAGCACTATATATGCGCATGCCACTGTTTTTACCCACCATACAGGTGCTCACATTCTGACTACGGGGACAATGTCTTAACACGACGCAAAATATGAGTGCATGCCGTTTTATAAATATCCGTCATATAATCCTACAGGAGCTGAATGGTCTACGCTTTTCAAGGGCAGAACAGGTCTTTTCATATGATTCCAGGATGTTTTGTGCACGCCTACACAAAGGGGCCTTGGTTTATAGTCACATCCTAACGATTTTTACGGAGTGAAATCAGTACTTAATGTGAACTCCAGGGAAACAGTTTCTAAAACGGGCGCCTTCGTGGTGGTTCGATCGCCGGCCTTTGATAGGGAGTGCAAGGTTCTAGCCACTAGGCTTTGCCCGTCCCTGCTCGTTTGTCTAAATGATATGGTAAAAAAGAAAAGAAAAAAGGAACGTCACCTATCAGCCCCTGACAATCACGTGTAGGATGAACAGCAAGGGACAGCATCAACATGGACAGCAGGACAAGCGAAAACACCACTGCTTTCGCCATGGTTGTTCTGTCAACACAAAGATGTAGTTAGATATAATAATAATAATATTAATAATAATAATAATAATAATAATAATATAATATATGGAATTTATATAGCGCTGAATCTTGAAAAGCAACAAATCAAAGCGCTCAGATGACTTTTTTTTTTTAAATTCGTGTGGATGCGGTTTTTTATTTGTCATCTGTTCCTACTGGCACACAATGGCCCACTCTTTCGAACAGCGGAACGGGATTTAACGTGTGCGCACGATGTTCTGCTTGCCTTCGCACACGGGGCCTCGGTTTATAGTCTCACAAACATCACCAACACCTCCACCAGGACAACTACTAACATCGGTAATCATCAACAACAACATGAACGACATATGCATGTGCCCGTAATTCTGAGATCACGAGGACCCGAATGTACATGCAAATTGTAACTGCTGATAGGGAGTGTGGTGTCAGATATGAGACCACAGCTTCTCCAGGGGCCAGCATTTTGAGGGCAGCGCCAATCTCCTCTCCCTCGCTGCTTTACCTCACTTGTCAATAAAGAGGGCGTGTACATATATGTAGCTGAGTAAACTGGGCTACTGTACTGAAGCCAAGGCGTACAGAAGGGCACCTATTCAACTTGCATCTACGCTCAATGCTGCTGAAGATTAGCTTGCCGAGCTAGAGAGATCTGACTACTGAGCTTGTCCCGTATCCAAAGAATAACCCAAAGGAAGCAAGTCATTTACCCTGCTTCTTCACATAGTTGTGTAAATACATATCGTTATTATCATTTAATTTTTCTTTTAAATGATGATGATGATGATGATGATGATGATGACGATGATCCTCCTCCTCCTCCTCCTCCTCATTATTATTATTATTATTATTATTATTATTATTATTATTATTATCATTATTATTATTATTATTATTATTATTATTACTTTTATTATTATTGATATTATTATTAATATTCTTATCATTATTATTCCTGACCTTAACAGAAACACGTGTGTGCGCGCGGCGTGTGTGTGTGTGGTGTGTGTGTGTGTGTGTGTGTGTGTGTGTGTGTGTGTGTGTGTGTGTGTGTGTGTGTGTGTGTGTGTGTGGTTCTTTGGCTAACGCTACAGGGGTTTTCGGATGCAACTGTCATTGCCCACCATGGGAGAGAATTACAACACACACAGACCACACAATTTTGTAGGATTCGTAATCTTCAGAATGAAAATGGCGAAAAAAATATCTGACATCTGTTTAAACATTCCGAGATAACTACTCTCTCTCTCTCTCTCTCTCTCTCTCTCTCTCTCTCTCTCTCTCTCTCTCTCTCTCTCTCTCTCTCTCTCTCTCTCTCTCTGTTCCGCTTTTCGGTAGAGTAGGCCATTGTGTGCCGGTGGAAACATGACAAAATTTACAAAACCGCATACACACGGAGACTGGATGTAAAAAAGCACATGAGTGCTTATTCCATCATTCTCGATATAAAAGAATAATTGAATAAAAATAAATCTCTCTCTCACTATCTCTCTCTCTCTCTCTCTCTCTCTCTCTCTCTCCACACACACACACACACACACACACACACACACACACACACACACACACCACACACCACAGCACCACGCACGCACGCACGCACGCACGCACGCACGCACACACACACACACACACACACACACACACACACACACACACGCACAAACCATTGTGCTCGCAATCTGACGACCCGGGTTCGATTCCCTTTCAAGGGGATATTTTCCTCTGGAGTTAACATCAGTGCAGACTCCACTCTCCCCAAAAGTCCTTCGGATGAGACTATAAACCGAGGTCTCGTGTGCGAAAGCACGCAGAACATCTTAAACATGTTTTGTAAGATTAGGTCATTGTTGCCGTGGGAACAGATGACAAAATTTACAAAACCGCACATGAACGGGGACTGGATGTAAAAAAGTGCTTATGCCACTATCCTCGATGTAAAAGAATATATTAAAAAATAAATAAAACACACTACAAAGTTATAGAAACCAGTATAAACCACAGGCAAAACTTACGTACATCACCAAAGAAATTCGTGGAGCTTGGCAGCAATAGCTATAGATGAATATATGTTGATATACGATTACTCTTAGCAGCAAAACCAACTGATTGCTGTATTTCCGCAGCACAGCTACATATACCATTTCTCCCAATTCCATAATCGAAGTCCGACCAGCTGTGGTAAGCTGCAACAGCTTTCATAAGAGATATAGGCATATTTTGATGTCAAAATAATATATTTTTGAAAATGTTTCGGGTATGACATTGTTTAAGAGACCCCTTCCTCAATTGGGATACCGGGGATCTGTCATTATAAAGAGTATCCCCACCTTCTGCGAATTCTGTACTCGGAATTTCCTCTTTTCTATCACTCTCTTTGTCGAATTCTGTACTCGGATATTCCTCTTTTCCATCACTTTCTTTGTTTCTACCTTGTTCCTTTTTTTTCCTTGTCACCTTCTTCCTGTCTGCATTCTGCCTTCTTTGTCCACCCCTTTACATTTTTTTTTCTAGAAAGACTTAAACAATCATTTCTTATGCTGAAGAAATCAGATGCGCTGGGCCTGACTTGTCAGGAACTTAACAGCAGCGTGACGCATTTTCGCTCATATAACGGACAACAATACTTGCTGTCTAAGCGTTCGACTACGACGAAGAAGACGTTTAAAGAAACAATTACTGTTGTCATATTCACTGTTAGTTTTGAATAGATTAAATAACACTTGGCTCTATGATTTTTAAAAGCGCATAGTACTTTCTGCACCATCAGAGACTGCAATTAATACATGTTTTATCGGCTTGTACTTTGCAGCTCTGCAGGTCAAGTCAAGTCAAGTCAAGTCAAGTCAAAAACACTTAATCATCCCACGAAGGGCAATTACAATACTGACAGGCACATTGATACCTATAATTATCTCACAAGACACAAGAAAAATACATTTCAGATTGTTATAAGCATTTCAAGATAGCTTTAAAAAAGTATCATACACAAACCCAAACCCAGGTGCGCGCACACACACACGCACCGCGTACACACACACACACACACACACACACACACACACACACACACACACACATGTGGAATACAATGACAGTTTTATCACACATACACACACACGTACACCCGCGCACCATAATGACCATTATCTAGTAAATGTACATGGTGATTGTTCAATGGCCATTTGGGTATACCATAAGCTGCTAGCTTGTTATTGCTTTTATTCCAACAGGCTTGATGTTTTCAATGTTTATTCCCATTTATAAAAAAAAATTAAAATATATTTAAAGGATTTTCTTTCTTCACCTAAGGAGTAGGAGGAGAGGAAACAGGATAAATTTAGTATGGTGGGAGGTGAGGTGTGGGGAGGGGGGATGGGGCCAAGGTTATAATTATAGGAACACATATGTAGAAACACACACACACACACACACACACACACACTCATATACACGCGCACGCACACACACATTTTGTTTGTGAATTGTTTGCTTTGTTTGTGTCTAATATCATTTAATAAAAATAGTCGTTAAGTTGGAGAGCAACACACACACACACACAACACAACACACACACACACAATTTCAATGGATTGTCCCCACCCCACTACACACACACACACACAACACACACTAAACCACACACCACACACACAACACACACACACACACACACACAACACACACACACCACACACAACAGGAAAACGATTATGCAGACGGACACTTCATCGTCATCGTCGTCATCATCATCATTATCTGTAGAAACAGCAGCAGCAGAAGCAGCAGTAGCAGTACAGCAGCAATAGTAGTAGTATGTGGTGGTGGTGGTGGTGGTGGTGGTGTTGGTGGTGGTGGTGGTGGTGATGTAGCTGCGGGATAAGGAGGAGAAGGGTTGTTCTGGCTGCTGTTGTTGCTGACGCAAGAGTGGAGAAAAGTGGTTGTAAATGTTGCCTTTGAAACTTGTGGCAGCTATGTTTTATTAGCTTGTATAACTGCTTCAAAAACATCTGGTCATGCTTAAAATGTTTTAAATCAATTACCAATATGAGCGTTGTTGAACCTGTCAATGGTTTACTAGCTTGGAACTGGTGGCAGCTGTTAATACTAATGTTAGTTTGTATAAATGCACCCAATCGCAATTGGCTAGGTTTAAGATAATTCTATTTAATTATCAATATGATCGTTGTCGAAAATGTTAAAGTTTTACCAGCTTGAAACTGGTGGCATGTTAGGCTTTTCCAGCTTGTATACCTGCACCTACAGAAATGGGATTCTTTGTCTTATTTGCATTAATTTCAGAATATACAACTTGCAGATACTGTAAGGGAACGGTATAGCTCAGTGGTTGGAGCACTCGCTTTCCCCCAGCTAAGGTTAAGCAAAATTAAGCGTGGTTACCACTTGAATGGATGACCGTTTGCGCGCCTTGGCTTCAGTACAGTCACACAGATCACCCAGCTGTAAATGGGTATCTGCCCTCTTTAGGGTCAGGGAAGGTAAGGCAGCGAGGGAGAAAAGATGGGCGCCGCCCTCAATATTCTGACCCCTAGAGGAGTGAGGTCTCTGATACCTCGCTCCTCTAGACCTTACAGGTTATGAGACGCCTTTACCTTTTAAGATAATGTAAGGGCCAGTGACTTGATGGCTGCTGTACAGGCAAGTAACAGCTATAATGTGATTTCTGTTGATAGTTCTTTCGGCTTCGGGGATTTTTGAACAAGCAAAAGCAAACAAACACAGATCTTGATTTTGGTGACGGTAATGAACACAAAGATTACTTTGTAGCTGATAATGCAAAGGGTCATGATTTTAGCGACAATAGCGAGCAAGGAGATTGGGGTAATGGCAATATTGTTGTTGTTGTTGTTGTTGTTGTGCGTTCCCCAGCTTTACACCCTGGTGGTCACTCAGAACATGCCACACTCTGACTCACTCATCATCCCACCTGGGAATAACCACTGTGTGAGACTCTTTTCAAGTACCTCACCGTATAGGCAGCCATACTCCGACTTCAAATGATTTGTTCTCCTTTTAAGGAGAGTGCAGGTTGTTATGTTAAGGGCTTGTCATGGCTGTAGGCAGCCTCAACACAATATTTTACACCAGAACAACAATTAGCTGGCATCAATAACTGACACAGCCTTTGGCCTGGGCCAAATGACACTAATAGGTTTTTCATTTAAGTGAAGATAATAAATGTAATAAATTTGGTGACAATATAATGAGGTTTTAATTTTAATGACGATAACAGTTACAGTGACGAAATTTGTTGACAATGATGACAATGATAATCATTTACTGACGATAAGGAAAAACATATATATTGGGTTTGTTGCTGATGATAACATGGGTCATGAAGTTAGTGATGGAAAAGGACAAGGCGATGAGGTGGCTGCTGCTGCTGCTGATGGGCTGGGTAATGTGACTGCTGTTGGGAATGTCAAGGTAAAGATAAAACAAAGAACTAAGATGGTGGCGATTGCCCCAATAATGGTGCAAGCTAACAGCAATAATGGTGGCAGTCAAGGCACTGACAAGAACGTTGGGGAGATTATTGAACAAGGTGATGGTTGCAAGGACAATATTGTACTGCGTTGTATTGTATTTCATTGTATTGCATTGCATTGTATTGTAGTGTATTACATTGCATTTTATTATATTGTATTACGTTGTATTGCATTGCATTATTTTGTTGTGTGCTGTATTGCATTGCATTGTATTACAGTGCATTTTATTATATTGTATTTTGTTGTATTGTACTGCTTTGTGTTGTATTGTATGGTATTGCTTTGTGTTGTATTGTATATCACTGCATTGCAATGCGGAAGAGTAGAACGTTGTGTGCCAGTGTGAACAGATGACAACATTTACAAAATCGCATACACACGAGGACCGGATGTAAAAAGAACACATGAGTCCTTATTCCATTTTACTCGATAGAAAAAAATAAATTAATATAAAAGGGTATATAAAATAAAACATAAATAAATATCCATTGCATTGTATTGTATACCACTTTAAAGTCACAGTAGATTTCTCTGCGTAAACATTTGGGCTGCTCTACCTAGGGAGAGCCCGTCACCACATCAGCAGCGCCACCCGCGCGCGCGCGTGTGCACGCGCGCGTGTGTGTTTGTGTGCGCGCGCGCGTGTGTGTGTGTGTGTGTGTGTGTGCGTGTTCGTTGTTGCTGTTATGTTCTTCCTCTTCCGTATAACTGAGTTGTGAAGGCGTTCAAAAAATTTTTTTTTAATCAAAACAAAAATAAATGAATAGATCGTTTAAATTAATTGGACAATGGTAACTGTGGTTATGTTTTTTGTGTCCATTGATTGCTGCTGTTTAGTTTGTTTATATTTAATTTGGTCCGAATTGTTTTCGAGTTTGGCTTTTTTTGTTTCTGTGTTGTTCGTGTTTGTTGTAGTTTTCTAACAAACTTGTATCACCTCCGCCTTTACTTGTCCCGTATCCTGATCAACCAGGGACCCACAACTCAAGATTTTGCAATCAGCATCCTCAAATGTCATTGTCCCGCGGTATAACTCGTATAACTGTAGTAATACCAGGGATGTAAAGAAAAGCATTCTACTGGAAAGTAATCCGAGTGCAGCAGAAGCCTTGAAGGCCGCCAGCCAAGAACGTGTAACATCTGTTATGGATTTCTCACGGTACTTGTTGGTGTAGTCAAAGGACTTGCTCATGTCCTTACATTGATTTCGGAGACAGTGTTTCAGGGCAATGTGGGGATTGTTCACTTCCAAAGTCGGTAAACAAGCGGCAGCTGCTTAAGAAGTTTAACCTTACAGTGACCTTTCTATTTCGTTCATTTGATTGTTTTGTAAGCCTCTATGTGTTTTAAAGACAAAAGTCACATCGCTTGCAAAAAAGCTAAATAAAGATGTCCATAGTTCCTGGCTCTGCTGGTTAGAGAAAAAAAGGGTCAATTGATATAGAAAACAGAGTATGACTTAGAATACAGCCTTGTTTCACACCAATAGGGCATTCAAAAAGTTAATTTACAATTTGCTCACGCACATTAGAATACTACTTGTTACCTGTGCACAGGTGACATTGATAAAAAAAAAAGCGTGTCCTAGACTTTCTGAGTGTGGGTGCACTCTACCTTTAAAAATGTTTATTTATTTATTTATATATTTATTTGTTTATTGGTTTCGTCTTGTATATCGAAGATGATGGAATAAGCACAAGTGAACTCTCTTAGATCCAGTCCCCGTGTGTGTGTGGTTTTGTACTTTTTGTCATCTGTTCCCACCAGGACACAATGACCTACTCTTTCGAAAAGCAAAACAAGATTTAACGTGTCCACAAGATGTTCTGCGTGCGTTCACACACAGTGCCTCGGTTTATAGTTCCATCAGAAATCTAACAGAAAAAGACACCATTTTGAAATGTATAAGTGCAAAATAGTACACCTTTCAATCGGTCTTTCGTATGTACTTCTTGACAAAGACATACATATTCTACATCTTTGTCAAACGCTCAGACAGCAACTGTTATTTGTATGTCATATGAGCGAACATGGGTTGCGCTGCCCTTAAGCACCTGACAAATTAGGCCCAGCCAATCCAACTTCACTACTTGTTTAAAAAAAAAATGTTTTAAAGTCTCTCTGCATAAACGAGCCATGAGACTAGACCCACAAGGCGGATAACAGACAGAAGTGGTGACGAAGAAACAAGGCAGCCGGAATGACATGGGCCGAGCTGAAGAGGATCTCCCAAAACCGAGTTCGTTGGAGGGAGGGGTGTTGTTGCAGCCCTATGTTCCCCAAGGAACCAAGAGGCATAAGTCAAGTCAAGACAGAAGGGAGTTGGCAGTAAGAAAAAAACAACAACAGGGCAGAAACAATGAGAGGAATAGAAAAGAGGCAATATGTAGCACAGAACATCCAGAGGCTGGGGAAGTGTCTTCAACTAACAGACGTTGATCATCCACAGGGAGGAGCATACAGATCTACATTCAAGTTATCATAAACTGTGGATTGTTTTATTCCTACAATCTGCCTGGTTTTCAGATATCAACTGGTTAATTTCCTGCCAAAAGTACACCTACTGTTTAGGATATCAACAACGAGATTCTTTTTTTAATTGTCCCCGATGTTTGGATGACCATTCTTAAGACCTGGAATGATGTGAAAGCTTTCGCTCAGGCTAAAACAGCATTGGATAGTTTTATTGGAAATCATGGACCTCTTTGCTTCCACTCTCCAAAATTGCAGTTGTTTTGCCATCTTGCCGCATTTTCATTCACCTAATAATCCTTTTAGGTCATGTTAAGAATTGTTTTGGTTAAGCGTATGCTCTGGATACACCAGTGAATCTATCTCACTGTGATAGTGATTGTAGCTAGTACCTCTGTTACTTTGGAAAAACCATCAACGTGAAAGTGTTTGCCCAATCAGTCGTTTCTGTATTGTCATTGGCAGTATTTTTGGAGCCACAGTCGATGCACTTTAGCTCTTTCAACCAAGATGTATTGCTTTAAATATCTGGGAGGTATAGCATCGGATGAAGGATCAAAACCTGAGATTATCTCGAAGGATATCACAGACCACAGCTGCATTGATCAAATTTAAAGTCCTCTGGAATGACAAGAACATCGCCATCAGCTTCAAGATCAGACTGATGCGTTCCCTAGCCATGTCCGCTTTTGCGTTTGCATGTAAAATGTGGACCGTATCTGCAGACATTGAAAGAAGGATACAGGCAGTGGAGATGGGGTGATTACCTAAACTTCTTGGTATCTCAGGGTGAGATTACATAACTAGTGACGTCATAGGGCCATGTGAAGAGCTCCTGTCCAGTAAACAACGCAAACTGAAATGGTACGGGCACGTCACACGAACATCTGGACTGGCCAAGACTGTCCCACAGGGAACAGTACAAGGATGGAGACGAAGAGGCAGACAGAGAAAACGATGGGAAGACAACATCAGAGAGTGTGTAGGCTTTAAGTTGAATGACTTGCTACATAAAGCCAAAAACTGCAAGGGACGGGGGAAGCTGGTTGCAAAATCTTAAGTGGTTCCCAGATGGTCTACAGGACTACGTGATAGGTGAAGGAGAAGGAGAAGGATACAGCTTGTTAAGTCTGTGGGAATGGAATTGGAGGGAACTGCCATGCTTTTTAAACTGTACATTTGCACCTTAAGTCGGGGTGCATTTTTGTGATCATACTGACGAAGGAACAGGCAGAACAATCTAAGCAAGACTGATCTCAACAGCTGGTAAACAGGCGACTGCTATATTGTATACCCTTGTACCTTACTCCAGTTACATGAAACGTGGATGGCTTTAAATACCCAGGTTTCATTTACTTACTGAACAAAATGTTGTTGAAGACCTGGTTGGTAGTACGTAAATTGTGTTGCTGCTGCTGTTGTTGTTGTTGTTGTTTGGGCTTTTGCAGCTGAACATTCTGTCACTCTTGGTCTGCACTTTGTCTCCATCAATTCATTTGGGAATCATTGTGAGACCGT
Organism: Rapana venosa; assembly: GCA_028751875.1. NCBI lineage: Eukaryota > Metazoa > Mollusca > Gastropoda > Neogastropoda > Muricidae > Rapana > Rapana venosa. Next base: position 15,637,779 of record CM054164.1, read on the forward strand.
ACCATCCTTTGGCTCGGTTTCATTTTTTCTGTACACCTGGCCACATGCAGACTTACTCCGACCTCAGATGATTATTTGTATTCCTAATGACGAGTGAATTTTGTTTCGCTCCGATCTTGTCACTAATGGAGACACCACCGCATATCACGCCACAATGTAACAGCGGTTTAGTGTGAGCTTTGGCAGCTTGCGTCCATGAATAACTGACACCAATGCAAGCTCATTAACTCAAAGTGTATCATGTCATTTACAACGTAGGATGAGCTTATAAAGAACTAAAAATCAAGAAACATGTTCAAATATATTCAGCCTGGTTTACGCTATTACCCTAATCCTGATCCAAAACATCAGTGAAAATAGGAAAAGTGCGAATGGATAATGGATTGTTATTTTTTTAACACCACAACAAGGCCCTTGACAGTGTGATTTACCAGCATCATTTTGACACAATAATATAAAATCCGGGCTTTTCAAATCTCCCATCTTCTTAGTTTGTCTACTTTATGAAGACCAAAAAAAAACGCTTTATCGGATGGTGGAAACAAAATGTGCTTTTGTTTCAATTCCTCAAAATGAGTTAGACAAGGACGCATCCTCTCACCGCAGTTTTTCAATATGATTATGCACAGTGCAAGTCATGAAAAGAGTCTTGATAATGAAGACATAGGCCTCAGGATAGGGGACAGAAACATAACACATCTGCGCTAGGCTGATGACACAGCACTGCTAGCCCATACCGTTACCAGCATGAAGAGAATATTACACAGGGTAGGCACAACATGAAGAGCCGGTCTCTGGCAATAGCTAGATAGGTGCAGGAGGTGAGTGCTGGTTTTGCATCAGCATGTCTGCATGCTTGTGACTAGATAACCATCCTCACACCATTTGTTCCTTCTTTATGTTTTTGGGTTTTAGTACCTGAGTTAGGATTGCATCATCTCATTATCCAGTCTCTAGAACTGTTGAAAGCGCACTCCTCTAAACACACACACAAAAACACACACACACACCAACCACACACACACCACCACACACACACACACACACACACCCTAAAACCCCCACACACACACACACACACACACACACAAAATATATAATAAATATATATATAAAATATATATATATATATATATAATATATATATATATATATAAAATGGTAAAGGTCTTACAGGTTGAAGAAATATACTTCAGCAACTGAAGTTCGAATTGCTGAGGTCATATAAAACTTCTTGACTAGTGGCATATTTTTAAAGAATATCTAATCCTCCCCTTTTATACTGTCAAAAAGAATTGGGCAATCAAACAACAAATGTGGACTGAAAGGGATGAAAAAACAAATTTTTACATTTTTTGACTAATTAGTATTCCATGCACTTATCTCATTTTATGTATTAGAATTTCTAATTTCCGTGGGCAAGGAAATTGGTGATAATGTTTTTCTATAATCTTTGAATGTATGCATTTCATTAACTTACAATGAATTTCATAAGACGACAATGCAAGATTAGAAGCAAACAGTTCAGTACTGTATTCAGAGGCACCTTGTTTTGCCAAAGAAGCAACCAGTTCATTCGAAGAAATTCCAATTGAGAGGGGATCCAGCAAAAAATTATGCTGATGCCTCTGCTTGCAATAGAATGTATCAGGAATGTTATCTAAAATACAATATCATTCCTTATTTTACCATACCATGACTTTAGTGCCATTAACTTTTCCTTTGAGTCATAGCAAAACAGAATTTGGCAAACATCAACAGCAGTATCAGACAAAAAATTCAAAGCCATAAGAATTGCAAATAATTCAGAAGTAAAAATAGAAAAATGTTGTCCTAAATGAAAAGATTTTTGAACTTTAAAAGTCGGAATCACATATGCAGCACCACTTTTTCCTGTTTCTAATACAGATCCGTCAGTATACACTTTTAAGTGATTAGAATGATTTCTTTCTAAGGGGACGGGATAGCTCAGTGGCCGGAGCACTCGCTTTCCCCCAGCCAAGTTAAGCAGCGTCGAGCGTGGTTACCAGTTGGATGGGTGACCGTTTGCGCGCCTTAGCTTCAGTACAGTCCCCCCAGTTCACCCAGCTGTAAATGGGTACCTTCCCTCTTTAGGGTCAGGGAAGGTAAAGAAGTGAGGGAGAGGAGATGGGCGCCGCTCTCAATATGCTGGCCCTAGAGAAGTGAGGTCTCTGACGCCTCGCTCCCCTACGACCTTATAAGTTATGGGACTCCTTTACCCTTTACCTTACTTTCTAAGTGACTTTTTACATCAACGGTGAGAATATTTTGATCCTCATTTTTCTTTATTTCCGTGTAGTCGATGTCAAATGTAGCTGAAATATGTTGACAAGGAGGAAACTGAGGAACAACCTGTAAATTGTAATTCTTGATATATTGATGTCATTTTCTTTCATAAATGTGTCTGTATAATGTTTAATTGGCTGCAGAAATGAAATATTGCGTGCTCGTTTAGGAAAATCAGTGTCTTGATTCATAAATATTTCCTCTTTTACTGAATTTGGAATAGAGAAACTACGAACCACGTATTTTGATACTGCCAGTTTTTGCTGATCAGAAAGATATAGTAAGTGAGCTTCTTTATAAGTATTAGCTGTATTTGTATGAGCCGGAACACCAAGAGCTATCTTTACTGCTTTACTGTCTAGATTTTGTAATTTTTTAAGTAGATAATCTGCAGCAGAAAAATAAACTTCTTGTTCGTATATTAATTTTGAAGTACCAAGGACAGAGCCAGATGTATCAGAGTCCTAGTGTCTTGACTCCATGCCTGAGAACTTATTATCTTTAGAAAATTAAGTCTTTTCCTAGCTTCAGTTATCATTTGGTTGATGTGCATCTTCCAGTTTATTTTCCTAGTTAAAAATACACCTAAGAATTTGACATTTTGTTTGTATTGAAGCACCTTTCCTTCTAATTTCAGGATTGGTAATTTTAAGGGTTGTCACTGTTATTAAAAAGCACGACATGTTTTTTCTGCTGATAATTCTAATCTATTTTCTTTCATATAACTACAGAATTTCTAAATCTTCCTGATATATTTTTTCTACATAATTGATCACTCTCTATTTCGTGTTTTTTCTAACAAACGTATTTATCCAAATAACAATATCATCTGCATACTGAACAACTTGAGTATTAGATGACAAAGAGTTAGGGAGATCATGTACAAGAATAGAAAACAAGATAGGTGCAAGTGCTGATCCCAAGTCGATACCCAAGTCGATAGCTTTCAAAGATGAGTACACTGAACCTAATTTAGTGCAAATTGATCGATCCGACATGAAATTGTGCAGATACTTATATAGTATGCCATTAAAACCAATGTATTTTAATTTATGTAGCAATTGATCATGACAAACTCTATCATAGGCTTTCTTCACATCAAAAAATGTGGCTAACACACTTTTTCGTTTGGAAAAGTGCTTTTTAATTTGATGTGTTAGTTTACCTAAGTGATCAGAAGTACATATTACCTTTCGAAAACCAGCCTATTTGTTGGGATCACATTATTCTTTTCACAAAAAAGAAATAAACGCTTATGTATACTTTTTTCCATTACTTTACCCACATGAGGAGAGCAACTGGCCTGTAGCTATCTATCGATGACCGCAGTTTACCTTTCTTCAGGATTGGGACTACAATCGACTGCCTCCAGATTTTAGGAAGAGTGCCATTTATCCAACAGTTCTGGAAAAATGAAAAGAGTAGCCTTTTTCATTTTAGAGGCATATGGGCCAGCATTTGATGATATATACCATCAGTACCAACAGCCTTCTTGTTATGTGTAAATGAATCTAAAGTTTCACTAACTTCATCATATTGAATGGGGGCATTTCAATAATCAGCATTATAAGCTGACAATTTGTTTGATTTCTTTGCTTTTACTAATTCTATATTTGATTGTATTCTTAATGATGAACTATTATCTGAAAACATTGTAACAAATGCTTCTGCTTTTTCAATTATGCTCGGAAATCTATGTTTTTCAAATTTGATTAGATATGTTGGAAGCTGAAATCTATTTCTTTTATTTCAGTAACTTTCTTCCAAGCAGCGTCGAGCGTGGCTACCATTTGGATGGGTGACCGTTTGCGCGCCTTGGCTTCAGTACAGTTCCCCCAGTTCACCCAGCTGTAAATGGGTACCTGCCCTCTTTAGGGTCAGGGAAGGTAAAGCAGCGAGGGAGAGGAGATGGGCGCCGCCCTCAACATGCTGGCCCTAGAGAAGTGAGGTATCTGACGCCTCGCTCCCCTACGACCTTATAGGTTATGGGACTCCTTTACCTTTACCTTTAGAATAACCAGAATTTCTTATGTTTCTAGTCATAAAGCAAGTGCTATTGATTTAACTTTAATATCTCCAGGTTTAGCTATCAATTGCGATTGGAATGTTGAAGAGGATTGTTTTGAAAGTGATCATTGTCCTATTACGTTGTCATTTGAGGACCTTGCAACATCAGATCTAACACATATTATGGATACAATTCCTAAATTTCGATATAAATTGGCTGAGTGGAGTTCTTTTCAATCATTCCTTCAGACTACTGATATTGAAACGATCGAAGAGGATGATGTAGATCAGTTTTATTCCAATTTTGTGGCAAAGCTCATACATGCAGCTGAGTTTTCTATTCCCAAACACAAAAGCAACAAGAATGGAAAGCATTTGGGCAATAGATGGTGGACTAAAACATGTGAGGATGTAGTAAACGATAAAAAGAACGATTCAAAATATGGTTAAAAGATCAATCAGAAGAAAACTTTATTTGTATGAAGTATGCTAAAACTCAATGTAAAAGAATAATTGCTCAGGCAAAAAACAAGTACTTAACAGAATTCTGTATAAATGAAGTATCAGAATCTAAGGATTTACATAAAGTTTGGAAGAAGGTAAGGTAAAGGAGTCCCATAACTTATAAGGTCGTAGGGGAGCGAGGCGTCAGAGACCTCACTTCTCTAGGGCCAGCATGTTGAGGGCGGCGCCCATCTCCTCTCCCTCGCTGCTTTACCTTCCCTGACCCTAAAGAGGGCAGGTACCCATTTACAGCTGGGTGAACTGGGGGAACTGTACTGAAGCCAAGGCGCGCAAACGGTCACCCATCCAACTGGCAACCACGCTCAACGCTGCTTAACTTGGCTGAGGGAAAGCAAGTGCTCCGACCACTGAGCTATCCCGTCCCCTACCCCCGTTACTCTACCATCATTCAATAAGTAAAGCTTTGAATCCACGATATTTTCTACCTAACGGTTGCTGGTGATAGCAGAGCACCCAGAATCCCAAAAAGGAGCATGAGAATTGAAATCGCCCAGAATAATACATTTGTGTTTTGTGCAGTCTGTGTTTTTTTAACCAGTCAGTGTTGTCATTTTTTTTACCTTGAGGTAAATATACAGAGACGATCTTTAATATGTCATCTTTGTTAGATTTTACTGTCACCCCTACATGACATATATCTGCTGTATGTTGCATAATAGGAGAAAACACAAGTTTATCATACTCTAAGCCCTGCCTGACATATATGGCAGATTTTACTTTAGAATTTGTATCACAGTCACACTGTAGTGGGTAATAATAATTTGTTAATTTAGGCATTTTTTCCTTTATCCACATTCAGGGGTTGAAGTGCTAATATTGAGTAATTATCAGTAGTTAAAAACTGTATAAAACCCAACAAGTTGGTGGCTATGCTGCGAGCATTCCACTGCAAGATTTTTACGCCTGTAGAACGTTGTAATGACATGACAAAGTTTTTTGTGTTGTTTTTTAAAGGTGTAGAACTTGTAATACACAATGTTGCTGTCACACACACACACACACACACATATATATATATATATATATATATATATATATTATATATATATATATATATATATATATGTGTGTGTGTGTGTGTGTGTGTGTGTATGCGTTTGCGAGCTGTCGATCACCCAGAATAAGAGGGAATAAGAGGGAATATGCGTGCAGCGCTCTAGGTAGGGATAGTGTGAGATTAACCAGGTTGTCCAACCTAACAAAAATGTATGTCGTCACTAATAAAACTCTACGTCATGTGTGACAAGATGTTGAAGATTACGTCTTCTTGTAGCGTCAAGATGGTAGAAGCAATGATTTCTCCCTGTCAAAGAGTGTTGGTTTTAACATTCAAAGTCAGGAAAAAATGCAGACTGAAAGATGAACATTTTGAGTACAAGCTATTTATTGTGATTGCAAGTACTTTATTATTCTTGCTTGTACAAGTGCAAGGTAAGAAACAACATTCTCTTCCTTGGAAGCATATATTTAAAGATGGCTTAGAATCTCATTTCAACGAGTATTATAATGTTGAATTTATTAAGCAGTGATGCATACGTAGATCAATTCTGATTATAAATCTAACGTGCTTAGGGATGTTTGGGTTCAAGTGCGATATTAAATGTGGCTAAATCGATTAGCTTTTAATCCTAACGGTTCCAACGTCTTAACCTTGAGCTTCAGGGGTACTGTGCCTTGTGGAGATTAGGGGTGGGAACATTTATACAACTCGGACTTTCTTTTAATCCAATGCATATAGATCTAGGACTATATGCACAAAGTCTTTCGTAGATAATGCCTTGTGGCTTACCCCAAAACCACAAAAGTGTCGGGGACATGGTAAGGAAATTCATAATTGTATCCCTTTAGTCGGAATATAGTTGCCTTTATTGATTGTTGATACTCTTGCACACCGAAAATCTCACCATTGTTAAACTACGGAACTCTAGCCGGGAAACAAAACCAGGGGTTATTGTTTACACCAGGTGGGCCAAGAACCATGTCGGGCCTAGCTCTGTTTTGACAGAACAGAACAGGTAATAATAATAATAATAATAAATAGATTGTATATAGCGATATATCTTGCAAAGACAAATCAAAGCCCATAAGGTACAGGTGTTTCCAGTGTATTGTACACTCTTTAAGTCACGCCCATTTCCCTGCTTGAAATTCGGGCTGTTCTTTCTGGGGCAAAGCGCGTAACCACCAGAGTAGCGCCACCCAGCATGTTTTGGTTTTCTTTCTTTTCCTGTCTGCATATGTATTTGTACCCCTACCACAACGGCTTTGTCTACAGAACGTTTGCCAGGGTTTACTCTCCTCTCACCGTAGGCTCTTTTATTAGTTCGCTAAACACGTGTTGCACACGCGGCATCGGTTTGTCTCATCCAAAAGACTACCACCCAGACCACCACTCAAGGTCGAGCGGACGGGTGGGTGGGAGGGGGGCGGGGCAAGTATGGCACAAACGGGATGAAGCCACCAATCACTTGGAATCCAGACTTTCGCTTTCTAGGCAGGTGCTGCTTACCTCTAAGCTATCCATCCATAACCCATGCTGTCATTGGGGAGTAAGATGTCAGAAACCTCAGCTTATCTAGCAGCCAGAGTTTAGACCTTTGCGCCCACCCCCTCTACCTCTTCCTCCTGCTCTCCCTTCCCTGACCCTGAACAGGGCAGGCACCCATTTACAGCTGGGGTGAACTGGAGGACTGTACTGAAGCCAAGCCACACGAACAAAACAGTCAACCGCCCAAGAGGTAGCCACGCTCACCGCTGCTTCACCTTAACTTAGGCAGTGCCGGCACGCTGACCGCTGAGCTAACTTGGGCAGGTATGAATGGACTAATAAAAGACAGTGGATTTAAACCTCTTATTCCCTTGTTCCTGATGCCAACAGCCTAACAAGCCATTGGGTCTAACCTGGAAGATCACCCCGATTTTTGTGAACGAAATAAGCGACACATCGAAAGTAAACACTGTCTACCAAATATCTAAAAAATACCACCACACCAAACCCCAGTATAATCATAAAGAAATGTGTTCTTAGATAGATGGCTGGATGAAAAAAAAAGCAAATGCTTTGCTTATTCAATGTACCATCTGGAAAAAAAAATGTTTTGACTTGACTATATCCGTAGTAGATTGATACGGAAAACATGTTCACTCATATCAGACAAAAATAATAAAATGATGCTTTCGGCTGCAGATTAGTAGATATTACTTCGGTAGAAACATAAACCAAGATCAGTAGGAATCTACAGTGTCTGTTCTGAGCTAACATACCCAGGACACCCCATACCAATCCCCTACTATCGACATCATTCCTTCAGTCGCTGAGCCAGTCTGAGTGAGTTGCCCAGCCCAGGTGGCAACCAACACACCGTTTCTCCAGCTATCGTCCCCCGTGAACCTCCAACCCAGAGACTTTGGCACAAACTCACCACTCAAACCGAATCTGAGGTCGCCATGAGACCAGAGCAACTGGGACCACCGAATCAGAGGCATTTTTATGAATTGCATAATGATCAATGATAATGAGGATGACGTAATGCTGCTACTGTGGAAATGCATATTCTTTGAGACTACTTGACAGGGCTGTACTCAACGCTTACTGTCATAATATAGCTGGGCCGTTCAACGGCTCAAGAGATAAAGACACCTGCAGTATTGGTCAGGTAATTTGAGAAATACTCTCAAACTCGTATCCGTGAAGTGGATGATGCTCGACAGTGTAGTTCCAGTCTTCCTACTGAGCACACAGCACGCACACTATGGGTAGGAGCTGGCTGTAGTCCTACCGCCCCCCCCCCTCCCCCCCCCCCCCCCCCCCTAAGTATTTTATGAGATTCGAACCTGCGACCTTCCAGTCCAAAATCAAATGTGCTAACCACTGCTGCAAAGCAGCTTGTGCCATGTTACAACTTTGTCTAATCACTTTTAGTGGTTGCTCCCTTTTCGAAATGCTGGTCTTATTCATTGTCATTGGCATTTGTCAAGTTCAAACTCATCGTGTGGAAAGGTCAGATATTGGTCTGATATCCATTTTTTCTACACGCTGTCAAAATGTTCAATATTCCTGCTATGTGTTTCTTTCCTGTGGTTTCTATATTCTAAAACGTTACCTGTTTTTTTGTCCTTGTGTTCCACTGTCTTGCCTAGCCCCATTCAGGCCTGGTTTGCCACATGCAATATGTCAACATAATTATACCTGTCCGCTTTTGGCCATGGACAGTCTGCCTCTGTTCCGTACTTGCCCCCTTTCTCTTGAGCTCATCTGTTCCCCCGATTTTTGGACGTTCCTGAGGGTAGATGTCACGCTGTGGTTAGATTGTGCCAATGACTGCTCCTCTTTACTGGTAATTTCAATGGCACAGAGAAAGAGAGAGAGAGAGAGGGGGGGGGGGTTGTGATCTCAAAACAGAAGTTCTGTGACTGATCAGCCGCCATGGCGCAGTGGTTAGTGACTTGGACTATGGACTGGAAGGTCGCGGGTCTGAAGTCCATAACAGTCATAGGGATTTTATATTTTGACTCTGGCTGACTTCTAACCAGAGTGGGTGTGCTGTGAGCTCATGAGAAAGACGGGGACCACACAGTCGAGCTTCATCCACTTTATGAATGCGAGTTTGAGAGTGTTGCTTAAATTATCTGACCAACACTGCAGGTGTTGTATCTACTGGGCCCGGTTGACGCTGGGATATATTGTGATAACAAGCGTAGATTACAACATTGTAAGCTAGTCTTAAAGGACATGTGCTTCCATAGCATCATCATTACGCTATCCTCATCTTTGATCACCATGTAATACGACTACTACTACTACTACTACTGCTGCTGCTGCTGCTGCTGCTGCTGCTAATAATTACTACTGATGATTATGATGAGGAGGAGGATAAATAATAATAATAATAATAATAATAACATATTGCCCCTGATTCGATGGCTTCAGTTGCTCTGGCCTTGTGGAGACCTCAGTTAAGATTTCCCGTTTCACTTCTGAGTCTGTGATGAGTTTGTGTCAAAGCCTTTGGAGTTGGAGGTTCACACGGGGACGGTCGTTGGAGGGACGTTGTGGTGGTTGCCATATCGGGTGGCGACTCAATGAGTCTGGACCTGCGATTGAGCCAATACTGTTGTTAGTAGGATGGTAGGAGAATGAGACATAATGAATCTGGGTATGGTTGTGGTGGGGAGATGGAAATAAGCGGCATGAAACAACAAGACGGGAACCTCACAGAAAGTGAGGCAGCTAAATGTTAAACAATTGAAAGAAAATGAGGTTTTGTGACTTTGATGTCAAAAGAAGCCGGTTCTTCATGTTTTATGTTTACGTTTTGTCCATTGAAAATCTTAGGTCTCCTGTCCATGGACATTTCATGTTTGAGGACATTGCGTCTCTATTTTCATTCAAACAACCCTTGTTGTACTGGACTCGTTTTATCAGTAACTCTTATATACTTTTGTTAAAGCTTACACAGCTCTTACAAGCTTCTTATGTAATCTCTGCATTTTCAGACTGTGCTATTTTAGCATTAACTCTTATATACTTTTGTTAAAGCTTACACAGCTCTTACAAGCTTCTTATGTAATCTCTGCATTTTCAGACTGTGCTATTTTAGCATTAACTCTTATATACTTTTGATAAAGCTTATACAGCTCTTACAAGCTTCTTATGTAATCTCTGCATTTTCAGATTGTGCTGTTCCCCCAGATTTATCTAATTATATCCAGGTGCTAATTTGCTATGACAGCTCATTCAATGAAGTGTTATATGCGCGCACGCGCGCGCGCGCGTGTGTGTGCATGTGTATGTGTGCGTGTGTGTGTGTGTGTGTGCGTGTGTGTGTGTTTAGGTCAACCTGGTAAACCCTGTAATGTCGACACTGGTGGTGACGAATGTACTGATGGAACCTTTTGTCTGAAAACTGTCTGCAAATGCGATGCCGATTATTCAAACGAATCTGGTGGTATTTGCGGTAAGATGCGTCTGCATGCGTACTTGCACGCATGTGGGTAAGTTGGTGGGCAGGGGGCAGGTAGACAAGGAGAGAGAATGTCTAGGTATCTGTGCGTATTTCTATAGCATTGATACAGTCTTGTTTATATCGACTTTGCCAAATGAAGCATTGACAGAATCATACTGAATTCAACATTAATAATTGTAGCATTGACACTCCTTGGATATAAACCTTCACAAATGGAGCATTGGCGCTGCGTCCGTGGATATTAATTTTGATACTCCAATGTGCAAGCTACCTTCATGGATATTGATCTTGACAACTGTAACAAATACACAATCTCCTTGGATATCAACCATGACATCTGCAACAATGACAAAATCTTAGATTCCAACTTTGACAAGACACCATTGGCACAATCTCCTTGCCAAATCCAACAGTGAGACATCATCTCTGAATATCAACCTGGCCAAATCCAACATTGAGACATCATCTCTGAATAGCAATCTGGCCAAATCCAACAGTGAGACATCATCTCTGAATATCAACCTGGCCAAATCCAACATTGAGACATCATCTCTGAATAGCAACCTGGCCAAATCCAACAGTGAGACATCATCGCTGAATAGCAACCTGGCCAAATCCAACAGTGAGACATCATCTCTGAATAGCAACCTGGCCAAATCCAACAGTGAGACATCATCTCTGAATAGCAGCCTGGCCAAATCCAACAGTGAGACATCATCTCTGAATAGCAACCTGGCCAAATACAACAGTAACACAATATCCGGGGAATACAACCTTGCAGATTGCAGTGACACAATCTCCCTGAATACTGACCTTGTTAAATGCAACAGTGATACACTATCCTTGCATATCAGCATCGACAACTGCAACCTTGAAACAATAGAATGGAACCTTGACAAAAACAACATTGGCAATTTACCTTGAAATACAAACCAAAGCAAAAGCAAAACCGATACAATGCAACCTTAACAACTGCAACATTGACAGTCACTTATATACCAACCTTGAGAGCTGCAATATTAATGCACTACCCATCTTATTAGCTTTGATAAATGTAACATTGAAACAGTCCCCTTGGATATCAACCTTGGAAACTGCAACATTGACACCATCTCCGGGGATCTAGTTTTGATCATACGACAACGACATCGTCTTCCTGGATACTAACCAAACGCAACATATATACACACTTCTTGGATACCAATCTTGCCAACTGCGACATCTACATGACTGAACATCAATCTTGACAGCTGCAATTTTGACACAACCTCTTTGGACATCAACATTGCCAACTGAATGTCCTTAGATGTGATCTTTGACAACTGAAACATCGACACAATCTACTTGATTATCAACCTTAACGACTGCATCACCAACACAATCTACTTAATTACCAACCTTAATGACCGCATCATCGACACAATCTACTTAATTACCAACCTTAATGACCGCATCATCGACACAATCTATTTGATTATCAACCTTAACGACTGCATCATTGACACAATCTACTTGATTATCAACCTTAACAACTGCATCATTGACACAATCTACTTGATTATCAACCTTAACGACTGCATCATTGACACAATCTACTTGATTATCAACCTTAACGACTGCATCATTGACACAATCTACTTGATTATCAACCTTAAAGACTGCGTCATTGACACAATCTACCTGATTATCAATCTTAACGACTGCATCATTGACACAATCTACCTGATTATCAATCTTAACGACTGCATCATTGACACAATCTACTTGATTATCAACCTTAACGACTGCGTCATTGACACAATCTACCTGATTATCAACCTTAACGACTGCGTCATTGACACAATCTACCTGATTATCAATCTTAACGACTGCATCATTGACACAATCTACCTGATTATCAACTTTAACGACTGCATCATTGACACAATCTACTTGATTATCAACCTTAACGACTGCATCATTGACACAATCTACTTGATTATCAACCTTAACGACTGCATCACCAACACAATCTACTTAATTACCAACCTTAATGACCGCATCATCGACACAATCTACTTAATTACCAACCTTAATGACCGCATCATCGACACAATCTATTTGATTATCAACCTTAACGACTGCATCATTGACACAATCTACTTGATTATCAACCTTAAAGACTGCATCATTGACACAATCTACTTGATTATCAACCTTAACGACTGCATCATTGACACAATCTACTTGATTATCAACCTTAAAGACTGCGTCATTGACACAATCTATCTGATTATCAACCTTAACGACTGCGTCATTGACACAATCTACCTGATTATCAACCTTAACGACTGCATCATTGACACAATCTACCTGATTATCAATCTTAACGACTGCATCATTGACACAATCTACTTGATTATCAACCTTAACGACTGCGTCATTGACACAATCTACCTGATTATCAACCTTAACGACTGCGTCATTGACACAATCTACCTGATTATCAACCTTAACGACTGCATCATTGACACAATCTACCTGATTATCAACTTTAACGACTGCATCATTGACACAATCTACTTGATTATCAACCTTAACGACTGCATCATTGACACAATCTACTTGATTATCAACCTTAACGACTGCATCATTGACACAATCTACCTGATTATCAATCTAAACGACTGCATCATTGACACAATCTACCTGATTATCAACCTTAACGACTGCATCATTGACACAATCTACCTGATTATCAACCTTAACGACTGCATCATTGACACAATCTACTTGATTATCAACCTTAACGACTGCATCATTGACACAATCTACCTGATTATCAACTTTAACGACTGCATCATTGACACAATCTACCTGATTATCAATCTTAACGACTGCGTCATTGACACAATCTACCTGATTATCAATCTTAACGACTGCATCATTGACACAATCTACCTGATTATCAACCTTAACGACTGCATCATTGACACAATCTACCTGATTATCAACCTTAACGACTCATCATTGACACAATCTACCTGATTATCAACTTTAACGACTGCATCATTGACACAATCTACCTGATTATCAATCTTAACGACTGCGTCATTGACACAATCTACCTGATTATCAATCTTAACGACTGCGTCATTGACACAATCTACCTGATTATCAACCTTAACGACTCATCATTGACACAATCTACCTGATTATCAATCTTAACGACTCATCATTGACACAATCTACCTGATTATCAACCTTAACGACTGCATCATTGACACAATCTACCTGATTATCAACCTTAACGACTGCATCATTGACACAATCTACCTGATTATCAACGTTAACGACTGCGTCATTCACACAATCTACCTGATTATCAACCTTAACGACTCATCATTGACACAATCTACCTGATTATCAATCTTAACGACTGCATCATTGACACAATCTACTTGATTATCAACCTTAACGACTGCATCATTGACACAATCTACCTGATTATCAACCTTAACGACTGCATCATTGACACAATCTACCTGATTATCAATCTTAACGACTGCATCATTGACACAATCTACCTGATTATCAATCTTAACGACTGCATCATTGACACAATCTACCTGATTATCAACCTTAACGACTGCATCATTGACACAATCTACCTGATTATCAACCTTAACGACTGCATCATTGACACAATCTACCTGATTATCAACTTTAACGACTGCATCATTGACACAATCTACCTGATTATCAACTTTAACGACTGCATCATTGACACAATCTACCTGATTATCAACTTTAACGACTGCATCATTGACACAATCTACCTGATTATCAACCTTAACGACTCATCATTGACACAATCTACCTGATTATCAACCTTAACGACTCATCATTGACACAAACTACCTGATTATCAATTTAACGACTCATGCATATTGACACAATCCACCTGATTTCAACATTCGACTGCATCATTGACACAATCACCTGATTATCAACCTTAACGACTGCATCATTGACACAATCTACCTGATTATCAACTTTAACGACTGCATCATTGACACAATCTACCTGATTATCAATCTTAACGACTCATCATTGACACAATCTACCTGATTATCAACCTTAACGACTGCATCATTGACACAATCTACCTGATTATCAACCTTAACGACTCATCATTGACACAATCTACCTGATTATCAATCTTAACGACTCATCATTGACACAATCTACCTGATTATCAACCTTAACGACTGCATCATTGACACAATCTACCTGATTATCAATCTTAACGACTCATCATTGACACAATCTACCTGATTATCAATCTTTAACGACTCATCATTGACACAATCTACCTGATTATCAATCTTAACGACTCATCATTGACACAATCTACCTGATTATCAATCTTAACGACTCATCATTGACACAATCTACTGATTATATCAATCAACGACTGCATCATTGACACAATCTACCTGATTATCAATCTTAACGACTCATCATTGACACAATCTACCTGATTATCAACCTTAACGACTGCATCATTGACACAATCTACCTGATTATCAATCTTAACGACTCATCATTGACACAATCTACCTGATTATCAACCTTAACGACTGCATCATTGACACAATCTACCTGATTATCAATCTTAACGACTCATCATTGACACAATCTACCTGATTATCAATCTTAACGACTCATCATTGACACAATCTACCTGATTATCAATCTTAACGACTCATCATTGACACAATCTACCTGATTATCAATCTTAACGACTCATCATTGACACAATGTACCTGATTATCAATCTTAACGACTCATCATTGACACAATCTACCTGATTATCAACCTTAACGACTGCATCATTGACACAATCTACCTGATTATCAATCTTAACGACTCATCATTGACACAATCTACCTAATTATCAATCTTAACGACTCATCATTGACACAAATACCTGATTATCAACCTTAACGACTGCATCATTGACACAATCTACCTGATTATCAATCTTAACGACTCATCATTGACACAATCTACCTGATTATCAACGTTAACGACTCATCATTGACACAATCTACTTGATTATCAACCTTAACGACTGCGTCATAGACATAATCTACCTGATTATCAATCTTAACGACTCATCATTGACACAATCCACTTCATTGTCAAGGGGGTGATTGTGCTGCTGCTGCAGCTGTGTCATAGAAGAAAAAAAGGGGATGACGATAATAGTGCGGAAGAGGGTGGAGGTGGTTCTGCTGCTGATAAGGAGAACAAATAGATAAAAGATGGTAAGGAAGGGGGAGGGTGGTGGTGGTGCTGCTGCTTATGAGGAGTAGAAAGAGAGGGGTGATGTTGAGGCGGAGAAAGAGGGTGA
This sequence comes from Rapana venosa, assembly GCA_028751875.1. NCBI lineage: Eukaryota > Metazoa > Mollusca > Gastropoda > Neogastropoda > Muricidae > Rapana > Rapana venosa. The sequence continues at coordinate 15,653,982 of CM054164.1, forward strand.
TTATGGTGTTGGTGTTGGAGAAGGTGCTGCTGTTGCTGCTGCTGCTGCTGCTGCTGATGATGATGATGATGACCCTGGAATGGAGAAATAGTAGAAAGAGGAACAGGAGGAGGAAGGTTGTGATGAATGTTATGATTGTAGTGATGATGATGATGATGATGATGATGATGGTGTGGTGGTTGTGGTTGTCGTCGTGTGGCTGCTGCTGCCGCTCTTAGCAATGATGATATTAATGGGGGTGATGATTACGATGATAATGATTCTGATGATGATGATTGTTGCTGTTGACGACGACGACGACGACGTTAATGATAATGATGATGATGATGATTATGATGATGATTGTTGCTCTTGACGAGGATGCTGCTGATTATGATGATGATGATGATGATGATGATGATGATGATGATGATGTTTTAGTGCCACATCCAGGGAGAATTGGCGCAAAATGTTCAAAAGGGGGCCAAATCTGCACAGCGATTAACTCAGTCTGTGAGGATGGCAAATGTGCTTGTATCGGGAATCTCAAAACTACCCGACAATTTGGATGTGGTAATTCTTCTCTCTCTCTCTCTCTCTCTCTCTCTCTCTCTCTCTCTCAAATTCTCTTCTCTCTCCTCTCTCTCTCTCTCTCTCTCTCTCTCTCTCTCTCTCTCTCTCTCTCTCTCTCTCTCTCTCTCTCTCTCTCTCTCTCTCTCTCTCTCTCTCTCTCTCTCTCTCTCTCCTCTCTTCTCTCCTTCTTCTCTCTCTTCTCTCTCTCTCTCTCTCCTCTCTCCTCTCTCTCTCTCTCTTTTCTCTCTCTCTCTCTCCCTCCCTCCCTCTCTCTCTCTCTCTCTCTCTCCCCTCCCCTCCCTCCCTCTCCTCTCTCTCTCTCTCTCTCTCTCTCTCTCTCCCTCCCTCCCTCCCTCTCTCTCTCTCTCCTCTCTCTCTCTCTCTCTCTCTCTCTCTCTCTCTCTCTCTCTCTTTCTCTCTCTGTCTCTCTGTAATAGACTGTTTAAAAGTAACTTTGAATGTGGAGGATGGTTGAATGCATGACTATAAAATATTTCAGAAGTTGTTCAATAAATATCTTGGTTGCTACCAGTTATTCCTCATCTATTTCTTGTTCAACCCTAGGCTACTATCACAGTGGTTTATTGCACAAGGTCATGATTAAACCATTGACGCTGGGGGCAACGGTAAAGTGAGAGTCTGTATGACCAGTGGCTTTCCCATTCACTTTACAGCTTAGTCTTTAGTGATCGACTGTAACTCTCTGACTTGGAGGCTTGACTCGCACAGTCCTTATGTGCTACAGCCCTAGGGGCTAGCTGGCCTTTGGAGAACATCGCCAACGCTGACTGTCATTAGCCCAGAGAGTGGAGATGTTCTGTGGGCAAGGCATCTCCACTATAATCAAATTTCTACTCAATTTCCAAAACAGCAGCTGCCTCCTCTTCTGTTTTGGAGGTCATCGTCGAACAGGACCGACAATAATACATTTCCTGTACAAGGAAATTACGTGAGATCCAGCAGCAGAGCATGGACAAACCTATTTGGTGGTGTGAAGTCAGCCGACATTGTGAATCTTGGTTTCAGGAGCAGAAGTGTCTTAATGGTTCATTTCTGATAGGTATGTAACAGTGTTTCTTGCGCACATAATGACTCATGCCTGAGAGGATCACAATGGCACAGTCAGTATTGAAAGGCGAAAAATCACCAACCTCAGTTTTGCCGATGACAACTAGGACTGGCAGGAAACGAACAGGAACTAGCCAACCTAGTATACCATCTGGACAAAACATCCTCCAGATACGGCATGGAGATAAGTGCCAAGAAGACAAAACTCACGACAAACAGTGCCCAGCCAATCACTACCAATATCACAGTCATGGAAAAGAACTTGAGGTTGTCGATCACTTCAAGTGCCTTGAAGCTATTATTAGTGAAGACGGTTCAAAGACCAAAATTCTCGCAAGAGCTGCACAACCTGTAGCAGCAATAGTGAAGCTCAAGACCATCTGGAAAGACAGAAACATCTCTCAGGACCAAGGTCAAGTTACTGCATGCATCGCTCATCTCCACATAACTGTGTGCATGCGAATCCTAGACACTGAATGCAGATCTACAAAGGAGGATCCAGGATTTGGAGATGTGATGCCTCAAAAGATTCCTTGGTATTTCATACACGGACCACATTACCAATCTTCTTCTTCTTTCTTTCATCTGCCGCTGGTGCCCTTCGGCGTCGCGGGGAGACACAGACGTCTGTCTGCAGCTAGACGGGAGGCTTGATGTAGTGACAGGTCATGGGCTCGCAGGGTGTCAGCCACGGAGTCGCTCCATCGTCTCCTTGGTCTACCTCTGGCTTTCCAGCCATTGTATTTGATGGTGTATGCCCGTAGGGCTGGTTGGTTGGGCGGCATTCTAGTGAGGTGACCAAACCACCTGATCCTTTGTTGTTCGATATGGTGGAGAATTGGTGTTAGTCCAACCATGTCTCTGATCACCTCATTCTTGATCTTGTCGCGTCTGGTCTTGTTGACAGCTTTTCTCAGGCAGCGCATTTCACATGTGACCAGTTTTCTCTCTAAGGCTTTTGTTAGGGCCCATGTCTGACACTGGTATGTGAGTGTTGGAACGAAGATGGCGTTGATGAGTTTCTTAACAACGCTAAGAAAACATTACCAATGAAGAAGTCAAAAAAATAATACCCAACAAGTAAAGCACCATGAACACCTGCTGACCACAGTCTAGAAAAGGAAGGTCAGATGGTGTGGGCGTGTGACAATATTACGTGGGCTCTCCAAGACCATACTGCAAGGAACAGTGCAGGGAAAGAGAAGGTGGGACTGGCCAAAGAAGAAATGGGCAGTAGACAACATCACAGAATGGACCAGGAAGAGCGTTTCCACAACCCAGGCACTTGCCCACAACTGCCGCAAATGGAGCCAACTGGTGCAACGTTTGTCACTGCAGTGCCCCTACGACCCAGGAGGGGGTGACGTGAGCAGATACTGGATGAGGTTAGATAAGCAGTGTGCATGCTAAATCAGTTACAGGCCTGACCCAGAAGTCTGTGCAGCGGATGCCTTGTTAATCTCATGGAAAGTCATTACCCATCTATTTTTTCATACAGAGAAATCACTCGTGATGTAGCAGTAGAGCATGCGCCAAGCGTGCCGTATATCTTTCCATAGGTCTATAATTATTTAATGCAAGGTTATTTGTTTTTTATGTGTGTACATTGTCCCAAGCATTGAACAAGGTAAGACTGCTTCGTTTTATCCAATTTGCTTTCTGTTTAAGATGTGTTATCGAGGTTTTCTGCTGTGGTAACTTGGCTTTCTATTGCCTACATAGCCCTTAGTTGGCAACAAAGGTCAGCATATGCTGAAAATTGCTTTTTAATCTGTCACTTTTGTGTGTGCATTCATAAGACATCTCAGTATGTGAAAAAGAGAGAAAGAAGGAGGCCTAAGTGCCGAGGCCAAATCCTCGGTATCAGAATTGGAAGCCTCGATGCCAAATGGAAACACCACTTCTAAAATGTCGGCATGAAATTACACAGCTATCATCTCAAGTTTCTTCAGCTGTTAAGACCATTAAGCTGCAAGAAAATGAAGTTCATGCTTACAGGAAAGAAAAGGTAAAAACAGAAATGCAACATGTTGCCCAATGAGAGTTCTGAGTCTGAACCTGATATTGAGGACGGAACAGACAATGGCAGTGTTCTTTCTGAAAGTTTCAATGATAATAATAATAATAATTAATAATAATGTATGGAATTTATATAGCGCTGAATCTTGTAAAGCAACAAATCAAAGCGCTCAGATTTTATTTCATACCACTTTAAGTCACGGCTGATTTCTCTCCGTGAAATTCGGGCTGCTCTCCCCGGGGAGAGCGGGAGAACGCGTCGCCACTTAGCGCTGCGCCACCCTTTCACCCTTTTTTTTTCTGCAGCTGTATTTGTTTCCCTATCAGATGATGAGCATGAACTCATTAAGGAATTGGAAGATGAACTCGATGTTGATGCAGATGAGAGCCAACAAGTCTCTGCATTGATTGTGAAGCTTGTTAACAAATGATTTTCAAAAAAACTATACGATAAGAAAGTCAACATGCTGCCAGAAAAAACACCAACCATTAATGAGCGGCAAATTGTGATAAATTGTTTGTACCGACAGTAAACAGTGAGATATGGAAAGCAATGCCAACCAACACCAGGAAGAGCAATCGCTGATCGGCACACACACACACACACACACACACACACACACACACACACACACACACACACACACACACACACACACACACTCACACACACACACACGCACAGTGTCTAATTTTGCATGCTACAAGTGCTATCGCCAAAGCAATGCATGTGATTTGTGAGGTGCAGCCTCATGATGACTCCCTGTTGAAGGTCGAAATGAGGTGGACTGCCTGCGTAATGCTATGGAGACTAATAGACTGTTTTATCCATTAGGGTTTATGGTAAAACCAGAGAACTTTGTGCTCTGTCCATCTCAGACTATGCAATATCTTACAGGAATTGTAAGCCTACTCTTGGAAAGAGTTGCCCCAGCTTGGTAAATGGCGGCAGACTCCCACGAAAAGATTCTGGATAAGTTACAAAACCAAGCTCTGCAAATCATCCAGGGTGCTTTGAAGTCTTTCCCCATCAACATGATGACTGAGGTGGCTGTCATCCAACCACTCACTGCTGGATAAGACAGCAGTGCAGGCAGGGAGATACAAGTGCTTTCTGCAACACACAATGTACCATAGAATGGAAAAGCTGAAGAGAAACATGACAAAACATAGCAGTGTTATTCACAATAACTGTGCACTCAGACAATAGCAGTTGAGCAATCTACCTGCCCTATGTGTTCCATGGGACCCAGCTACTCTACCAAGATCATGAAAGCCAACCACAGGGAGTCTGAGATCCACATCAATGTTCTAAAGGAACTCAGAGTCACACCAGTAAGAAAGCACTCACGCAGGCCATGGCAGCACACTACTATCCAGGACAAGCATGGATCCCCGTCAACACAGACGGATCAGCTGCAGATGTTGTCACCAATGGAGAAGCAGGAATGCTGATCAAGCACCCCTCCAGAGAAGTTCAAACAGCAAACATCCCAACAGGGACACCCTGCAACAGCTACCCTACAAGAACCCAAGGCCTGAAACACGCTGCCACCGTGATCACATATTCCGAAGATGAAAGCCAGCAAGGGTTGTTTTCACTGTCATTTCCACCTGCCCTGACTGCAGACAAAGAAACAGAACTCAAGAAAAAAATATAACTCTTTAAACAAAACAAACGTGTAACGCTGCAATGGATTCCTGCCTTTGTGGTATACCTGGCAATAAGCAGGCTAATGAACTTGCAAAACAGGGGCACGAATGCTGCCAAAGATAGATGATAAATACATGAATGCAAAGTTTGATGATAAAGCATACTACATAGCTGATTAAAAATGTCCTCCTCTCTTATTCATTTTACAGAGTCAGATATGTCTGAAAAAAATAATGGCATGTTCTATCCAGCTCCCCTTAATTAAGGACCTTACAGCTTGGTTTGCAGGATCAAGCAATCTTCCTCAAGTCGCTGTTTAGTGTGCATCCTTGGAGGATACGTTGTTTGTCTTTTCTTCTTTACCACAGGCACACAGGGAAGAAGGAAAATTCTTCAGCTTTGTAGACATGTGGTGATTTAGCTTGTGCCCAGTGTACAGTCTTAGAATGATGACCGATTACATTTAGATGATTGCAGTAATGCTCTTCTGCTTTGGGTCAGATCATTGATTTAATGATTGCGACTCCATTAAAGGTGATGCTGCTTTCACACTATTCTTTCTATGCACCACACTACATTCGATTATCTCTTTCATAATGATTGAGTAACTGGTTACTAGAGCTCGTTTCCCTCCTTCCCTACTATTTTCTTCATTATAAACTATGAATCTAAAATGTATTATTATCAAACTATCTGTATGATGCATCTTTTTCAGAAAGGAAAATCACGATCATAAGGAAACAGAAAGTAGGAGGTAAATGTGACTTTTAATAATATCGACTACCTTCGTCCCTTTCTTCTTTTTGAATGGTCTTGCTAATTTCTAATCTTTCTTCAATTTAACCTGCATGCTTTATGTTTTTTACTCTCTATTTGCTTTTATCTCTCACTGTATCAGAATTTTCTTCATCTGTTTTCTCTTACTCTGTCCTTAGTTAAGTATGTTTGTATCAGTATTGTTATGAGTGGGTTTTATTATGCTATTGCTAGTTTTAGTGCATAGAATTTGATATGTGAGAAAAGCTTCTGTAACAGTGGAGGTAATTGGTCACCCTTTTCTCTGACACAACGTCCCCGCTACGAGGCATGACCAAAACACATTTTACATTTCTTTGCGTAGGCAAAGTGTAAGCTATGGCGAGATCTAAACGAACACGCAGGGAAACAGAGCCTTGCACAATACGCTGGTGTTTCCCAATTTAGAAACACGACGTTGCTGCTTGGTCTCTGCTTGCAAGGGAGGTAATCTTATTTCTTGCCCCGTCACATTTTACTCATCTCTTACTGACAGGTTATTTCTGTTGCCAGTCAACTGAGCTCTACATTAAGAAGTGTTTTCACTAGATTTCTCCTGGCAGAATATCAAAGTATGGGTTTTTGACGGTGCTTTTTTTCCTGTCTTGTTGATGAGTTATGCTACATTGTCTCTTATTTTCTCAGCAGGTCCCTGCAAAATAGCTTTAGCAAGGCTACTGGATTTTGTGTCACCGCTGTACTATATATTTGTCTTTTTAACTGATGCCAGAAGACATTTAACTAAATAGATTGACTATGATGTTTGATTGTGCCCACGTTTTCTTTTATGCCTGGCGGATGTTTTATGTTTGTGATAACAAATCTTACTGTGTCCATGATTTGGACTCGTTCCTAACTGTCTTCGGTCAGTGCCCATGTCTGATATGCATACTTTGAGGAAGATAACAGACACCAGCACATAGAGGCGCCTCATCTGTCTGTTCTATCAAAATGTTACCTGGCATCTCTATGCCTGTTTCAGTTTGTACAGTGCTCTTCACTCTGCTGCCTTTGAAATGCTATTTGGATTTGATCCTCACTACTGATGATGCATCCTACCTACTTGAAGTAAACTTTTATGACTTCTTTCTGGTGGACATTCATGAACGCAGTAATGGTAGAGCTAGTGTGCCTAAATGAACCCTTTGCTTTTGGTGTTGTGCTTGGCCATTTACTTCATTTTCTCTGCACTGATTTACGTGCCACACCTGGCCTGTTTTTGGTTCAGGCTTTTAAGAATTTTGATGCGGACCTCTTTTGCCTGCCAGGTCTGTTTAATGCATAATGCCAACAGTGCTGTCATAACCTTCAAACACACTTGTCATTATGCATTTCAGGAAAGTACTTAAAACGTAAAGATATGTAGCATAACCCTAAAACACACGAGTCATAACCCATTCCAGGACAGCACTGAAAACTTAAAGATGTCTAACACAGCCTTCAATAGCACGAGTTATAATGCAGCCCATAAATGCACTGACAAGTGAAAGAGACATAAGACAACCTTGAAACATACATGTCCTAATGCACTTGGTGAATACGATGAAAACGTAAAGAATTGTCACATATCCTTGAAACACCCTACAGACGACCCTAAACCTTGGCAGAGACAGAGAAAGATGGCAAACCCTTATGGCATGGTGTGAAGTTCCTACCTTAGACAGCTGTGGTAAAGAAGGGCAATGGGTAAATGTCTTGCGAAGAAGTAGTTTCCTTGTTTGCTTGCGTTATACGTTCACTAACGCTATTCACCTGCTGGGTAAGTTTGTTTTATTTATGTAGATCAACGATTATGATCATTGTAGATACATATTGTACTTTAAAATTTTGTATGAATAGTTTAAACATTTATACTTGTTAGCCATAAGTTTGTCTCCTTGAAAACTGTATAACATGCTGTCATATGCCATGCATTTTCTTTTAGTTAAAGCCATAATTCTGTCCACTACAAACGTGTTTTTTTTAATGTGTTATGCTCTAAGTACAGCTCACGATGTGTAATGTTTCGTTGTTATTATTGTGGTGGGCTGATAGTTGAAATGACTGTTGAGCTATATGTGCCAAGGTCTGTGTATATAAACATTTGATAACGGCTGACATGCTGTGTGGCAGGGACCTTTTTGTTCCTGGTGATTGTGGCTGTTTTCCTGACCCTGCTATTTCTGTTACTCCTTGTTGTGGCCTACCGACGTTACAAGGCAAAAAAGCAAGGTTACTTCTTGTCTTACCTCTCTCCATCGCTTGTCTGTTTTCAATGTCAAGTGTATCTAAACATCAATTTTGCACTGTTGCTTTTCTTTTACATAGGTAACCAACTGTCTTTTTCTATTGAGTTATTCTTGTTGTTGGAAATGTTCTGCCCCTACAATGTGTCAATATGTTCTTTCCATAAAAAACATAAACATAATGTTATTTTGGTTCTATTGGACTTGGCAGCTTGTACACCATTTTAGGTGATATGGAGTCATGCCTCTTTTTATTTTAGTGGGGTCACTACCACATCGGCATTTTTTCCTGAAACAACCTGACTTCTTGACACTATTTTAATTACATGTCTTTAATATCTTTTAAAAGTGAACAAGTGTATAACAAACATTTTTTTTCATTTATTTTGTGCATTCCAGGATAGCATTTTTTCGACAATGATTATTGACCATTTTCTAAATTCATCACTAAAAATGATTGTTGGCACTGAAATTCTGAGGCTGATAAAATAATTTGTTGTTTCATTGTACTGTCTGAATGCTAGCTGGAAGAGCCTTGCACTTCTTGCTTGGAGGTTTCAGATAGTTAGCTGAGGCAGGTCGGGATCCTGATTGCTCTACAGTCTGGACATTGTTTTATGTAACCCAGAAATGCAGTTGATCCAGATTTAAATAAATTTAACTTCATCATTAATAATCATCTCACAAGACTGAAAGTTCTTGCACATATCTCATAATTTCTTTGCTTGGATCGTTTTCATAAAAAAGACAATGAAAACAAATGAAAATTACAGACAAAAAAGTATAATTATATGTTTCATAATTTAAATCGGCAAAGTAATGATTTTGGTATTGCAGCGAAGTGGAGATATCCTAACTCCCCAGCACAACTTTTCAGCTACAAAGCCTGATCAGAACACTGAGGCTGTGACTTCTAATAAGTTAAGTGGCTGTAAAAATTCTACATTTCATAGAATAGGCAATATAACAGAGAGGCTAAGACCGCCAATTAGGAAACAGACCCTTGCACCATTAGCTGGTGTCAAACACCGTTTTTAACGCATTTTCTGCTTGTATGGAAGGTAATCTCATTACCACCCAATCACGCCCACCACGGCTCTAATCATACCCCATCCGGGGTACAGTGGTAGACTGACTGACCCATTATTTGGTAGTCAATCCAGTAGCTCCCATTCCTGCTGCCACACCAGTGCAGTAATGTTCCATTGTTCCCTTGCCTACTACAATCAGTGAGTAGTGATCCTGCTCACAGCTCCATTTTGTAACAGAGTGCAGATAGTTTAGCTCTTTGCTCTGCACTTCTCAGGTATGAAGCATGATCAAAACATTGAGAAAGTGGCCTATAGGAAGAGGTTGCATAATTTCTACATTTTACAGTGTAGACAAAGCGACTGCCACAAAGAAGGCAAGACCAGCATCCGAAGAAACAAAGCCTTGCACAATTTGCTGGTTTCTCCTGATAGAGAAGCACGGTGATGCAATGGTCAAGTCCACTACTGCTCCAATCTTACCACATCCCAAGGTGCAGTTGTAGGCTGCAGATTAAATGCTCAAGCCAGTAGCCCTAAGTACACATGCACCAGTTGCGTTCCAAGCTCCATGTCCCACTCCCCTGTGTGGTAGACTTGCTGGCAACACCATTTTTCAACAGAGAGGAGATAGTTAATCTGCCCCAGCTCTGCACAGCTTCTGTGTTATGAAGCACACTCAGAACAAAGAGGATGTGCTTTCTTCAAAAGGCTGTATTAAGTCTATTTTGTATGGTGTCAGCAACGATGTTCAATGGAGAGGTGAAGAATCAAGCAAACAAAGCCTTGCACACGTTTCTGGAGGGTCTGGATACTTGGGAGCTCAGCTATGCTAATTTCAAAATCACAACCTCACAGAGCATTCTCTTAATGAAGCTTGTTATTCATATTGAATCATTAAAGGTGTGAAAATCAAACATGATTATGAGTACAAATGCTTCGGCACAATTTAAGGTGATAAGCTCAATTCATAACCAACACATTGGTTTTATTTACAAAACATTATGCTAGAAGAAGTATATTTGGTTAGAGGAAAGTTCGCTTGCTTAACTTAAAAAGATATGTTGCATACATTATATTGTTTTGTGAACCGTTATCATCATATGACTTCAGGAAACTTTAGGACATAAAAAACACATGTGCCTTTAACATGGTTCTGAATACATATATAACACTGTAAGAAAAAATGAAAAACGACTTGAAGAACTGTATTGCGATGGCATGATAAAATAAAGATGAGAGAAATGAATAGTGATAAACAACATGCTATTTTCCAATACTACAATACCCTTCCCTATGGTTGAAGATCTGCAGTTTCCAAATTAAGAACAATACAGGACCGAAAAACAGCTACATACCAACGTGCTTCATCAGTAGAAAAGGTGGTTTTGACTTATGTATATTTTTCATGTTTTACACCTTTCTGTTTCTTCGCTCTCCCTGTCCCTATCTCTGTCTCCCTGTGTGTGTGAGAGAGAGAGAGAGAGAGAGAGAGAGAGAGAGAGAGAGAGAGCACATGTTCTTGTAGCCCTACTTGATCTTTACTGTTACTTGTAGAGGTTTTGTTGGTGGTGCCTGCATTTTTAAGTAGTGTTACTGTTATTTCTTTTTACCGCTGTTGTTGTTGTTGTTGTTGTTGTTCTTTTGCTCATGGTGGTGGTGCTGCCGCTACTATTATTATCCAAAGTATTTGTTTTAACACGTGATGATACATTTTTCCTTCCAGAAGCCAATGATGATGAAAAAAAAAGGTAAATCTCTCTCTCTCTCTCTCTCTCTCTCTCTCTCTCCTCTCTCTCTCTCTCTCTCTCTCTCCTCTCCCTCCTCGTCCTCCCCTTATCTTTTCTCTCATCTTCCTACATCTCTTCTCCTTCTTCTCTCTCTCCCACTCTTCCTTCACTGTCCTCCCCTTTATTTATTTATCATCTATCTCACGTACGGGATAGCTCAGTGGTCGAGCACTTGCTTTCCCCCATGCCAAGTAAGCAGCGTCGAGCGTGGTTACCAGTGGATGGGTGACCGTTTGCGCGCGCCTTGGCTTCAGTTACAGCTTCTCCCATTCACCCAGCTGTAAATGGGTACCTGCCCTCTTTAGGTTGGGGAAGGTAAAGCAGCGAGGGAGAGGAGATGGGCGCCACCCTCAATATGCTGGCCCTAGAGAAGTGAGGTCTCTGACGCCTCGCTCCCCTACGACCTTATAGGTTATGGGACACCTTTACCTTTACCTATACCACTTTAAGTCATGGCAGATTTCTCTCTCTCTCTGTGGATGATATAGTATGTTCTTTCGAGCCAGAAGGCCCATAGAGCCAGAGCTTATCCCGGTTTCTGTAGCGTTAAGCGAACTGATGGTTTTTTCACCACCCCTGTGACAGGACGCTAGTCTGTCGCCAGATACTTCCCCAGCAGAGCTGGTACCCACTTGTACACCTGGGTGGAGTGAGGAGAATAGGAGTAAAGTGTCTTTCCCAAGGACACAACACCGAGCCAAGCGGGAATCAAACCCGCAACCTCTGGATCACGAGTTGACCGCCTAAACCCCTCGACCACGGTGCATCCCCTGTGGATGATATGGCAAAACAAAATAGAATAACCATTATGCTAGTTATGGCAATCTTTTCCTTAAAAAGCATCTTTAACACTCCAGTCAGTTGACTACCAGAAACAACACTGAGTCTCCTGCCTGTTGTTGATATTGTCACCACTTTGAAATAATGGTACGAGGTCATTTGACCCTACCGGCCAGCACTCAAATATCAGCAAAGTTATCAAGGTTGGTTTTTTATAAGATTCAAGATTTATTTCAAGAAAACCGTAAGGGGCACATGAAATCCATCAAGGTCACTACTTGTGGTCATGGCCGAGTGAAAAAACACTCACAACCCAAACTCACCCCAACATGGAAAGCAGAAAGGAAAGCACAAACTATGGACATGAAAAGCAAAAGATCATTGACAATACAGGAAAGGCAGGCAAATTAACATGATGCCTGAATACATTACTAGCATTCAACCACATTCTCTCTCTCTCTCTCTCTCTCCTCTCTCTCCTCTCTCTCTCTCTCTCTCCTCTCTCTCTCTCTCTCTCTCTCTCTCTCCTCTCTCTCAGCACATCATGGGCAACACGAAGGCATCCACAAGGGCACACACATATACATGCTTGTGCAAACATCCACACGCGAAGGTCACATGGGCCTGCGACACACACACATGCGCTAGTGCGTGCACTCACACACCCACAAAGGATTTCAAACAACACGCCAGGCAAACAAAATACAAAAGTTCTCGGAGGCAGTTGTATCAATGTGAGAGCTCACACTGAATTGCACTTCACAGATACAGCACTATAGACAGGAACCACTTCACCTGAGACCAGAAAAGAGCTCAATGACATCAGAAGCAGGAAACCACTACCTAAACCAGTAACGAGCCAGCCTTCACTACGTTCCCCCTGTCTGTTCGCCCTGTAACTCTGCCTGAAAAAATACAGCCTGCCCGATTTTGCTTTACAGCACATGCCAAGACATGTGGACATGGGCTGAAGAAATCGGGACTTTTCACTTTCTAACATGTTGCATGCTCAGGACAGAGGTAGTCTTTTGTGTTCAGAGTGTGACTGCAGTACATGATTAGAACAGTTCAATAGAAACATCAAACCCACTACTAAAAAACAAATGATGAATTTGTTGGGGATTTTTTTCCATATTCTGTAGCAATGGTGATTTGCATGCTTTATGATAAAAACCCCCCAGCAATTTAAGGAACAAAGAAAAATAATGTCATGCCACTTGTGGAGAAAGTTGGTTGCAAAAACTTTAGTGGTGCCCCCAAGGTCTACAGGACTGATGAATAGGCGAAGTTGAGGTGAAGGTGGCCTATAATGGCGTGGCTGAAAGTCACTGCAGCCAGGTCAGTGCACTGGTGTTTGAGAGAGAAATAAAGAACAAGGATTAATTTTGAAAAGTAGCTATTCAAGTTTGTAACAAGACCGTGCTGTGTGAATCAGATGGGTTTTGTTTCGAGATCTTACTGTATCAGTAGCAACTGACAGGCACTGTTATGTTTTCTGGTACGGGATAGTTCAGTAGTCAGAGCATTCGCTTTCCCCAGGTGAAGTTTATGCATTGTTGAGTATGGCTACCAAGTGATGGGTGACACTTTGCGTGCCTAGTCTTCATTATAGTAGCCCAGTTCACCCACTTTGGAATGGGTACTTGCCTTCTTTCGGGACAAGGAAGGTGAGGCAGTGAGAGAGAGGAGATGGGTGGAGTATTTTGTTGTCATGCAAAGCCAGTCTCATCAACATCACTCAGGTCTATGTTCCAACATTGAGCAGCTCCAAAGAAGACAGGATTATTGTGTAATAACCTACAGACAGCTTAAGACACAGTTCCTGACATGGAAGCTTCCATAATAATGGAGAGACTTCAATGCAAAGAAAAAGAATTCGAGTGAGGCATTGGACCTTTTGGCCATAGCTTATGAACTGACAGATGAGATACCTTTACTACCTTCTGCCAAGCCAACGATTTAATCATTACGAACACTGTCAGCCCAACAGAAGGAAACACACCTAGTTCTCACCGATAGCCTAAAGTCAGCACCAAAGTGTTTCTAAAATGATTGACAACATTAGGCAAACACCAGCCATTAACACCTGAACAAGATCAGAAGCAGACAACAACTCTAATTACTTATTTGTGTTCATGCAGAAAAAAAATCACGGATGGTCATTTTTTCTTGCTGTGGGTTCTTTTACGAGCACTGTACGTGTGGTCCCACGGGACCTCGGTTGATGATTTCAGCTAAAGGGCTAACACCCCAACCACCAGCAAAGGTCTAGTAGATAAGGTAACAGATCAAGCCCACACTGCGGGACTCCTAGGCAGGTGTGTTTCCTCTAAAGTACAGATCCACCACAACGCACTAATAGTCAAGGCACCCACAGAAATGCACTATGCTTCTTTCTTTTCAGGGCAGCTGACTTGGAAGGCCTGAAAGCGGATGCAGAAGCATTAGGTAAAAAATCGCCTGAAGAAGCAAGTGTCTCAGAAAATGACTCAGAATCCTCGGTACAAGAACCAGCAGGAACCGCAGACGCAGGTGCAGGATCTGGAGCAAAAACAGGAGCAGCATCAGGAGCAGGAACAGGAGCAGGAGCAGCACAAGTGAAAGCAGTAAGCTCAAATCCGTGGCTCCTCGTACCCGAAGAAGACTTTGGAATAGAACCAATCGTTACAATACCTATAGTATAAAGCCCGCCACCACAGTTTCAAAAACGGCATTCTATGTTCTTAAAGCCCCCCCCCCCCCCCCCAGCCCCCCCCCCCCCCTTCTTCACAGTTTCAACAAACTGTATTGTATATAACCTAGAGTCAGTCCCCCCTCCCTCCCCAACCACCGTTTAAAATCTACCTTATAATGGTTAAATCCACCACCTCATCCCCCCTCCCCCACTGTTTCAAACACTTGATTTTGTATTCACTAAAGCCACCCCCCCCATCCCAACACAGTTTCAGTCTATTCCACATTCTCTAATCAACCCCCCCCTCCTTCCGTTATCCCATCAGTTTCAAAAAGTACATTCTGTATTCTCTCCCCCACCCTCACCACCAACCAGTTTCAAACAGTCTAGTCTATATTCCTAATTTCCCATCTCATGATAGCGGTACTATGTATCATGATAAAGCGCAATATGGCAACAGTATTTTTTGCATAAAAACCAGGCAGAATCGTGGTATCTCAAGGCTGGGGAAATGGCATACAGTAGTAACAGTGTTTTGGTATAAAAACAGTTCTGAAAATGGCAAACATACGAATGATTTCAAGTACCTTGATGGTTTTTACACTTGATGTTTGTCTTTTGTATTGGATAAAATAGCAAGAATGTCACACAGTGCATCATCATCACTTTAAATGCCCGTGCAATAGTGGATTCAGGTAGTCTTGTGTTTAGCAGATGAATGGTCTAAGATATCTGAACGCTGTTTTGTAAGAAAGTTTGGTCTTAGGTCTGTACTTTGTTCGTGGTTAAGGAAGTATGCATGTTTGAGTACACATGTTTGTGTTGCCGGGTATGGGAGGCTATATTTTCTTTTCTTTCTCTTTCCTCATTGACACCTGGATTTATTGTGGCAAAAGGCCGCGGTGTACATTAACCCTCTCTCTCTCTATCTCTCTCTCTCTCTCTCTCTCTCTCTCTCTCTCTCTCTCCTCTCTCTCTCTCTCTCTCTCTCTCTCTCTCGTTGAAATGATATAAGGGTTGCGTTTGTTCTGTTAATGGAGAATGATTGATTAAAATATATTAAATATGCGTCCTGTGGGGTGATTTATTTTATTCCCATCGCAGTGTGTGTGTGTGTGTGTGTGTGTGTGTGTGTGTGTGTGTGTGTGCTTTCTATTATCTTGTACTTATATATATATATATATATATATATATATATATATATATATATATATATATATATTGTGTGTGTGTGTGTGTGTTTGCTCCTTATGCAACTGAAAATTTGATAGTTTAAGGCTTGCATTTTGTTCCATTCATGTAGAATGGGGATTTGGATTTGTGATCGAGACAATCCTTTCGATTGATTTTTGTTTTATATCCTGGTTATTTTAGGCCTGGGGATTTTTTGCATTTCAACAGTTTGATGGCTGTCTCAGCCTCACTAATTCAGAGCTGTTTTATGTTGAAAATAAAATCTTCCAAACGGTGAGGAATATTTTCGTCTTGGCAGTTGAATAATGTTTTGCAGTAAATATGCTATCTTTTCAATATCTCGTATGGCTTAGTTAGCACAATTCCGTCTAGTGTACTAGCACAGTGATTTGGGGCTTGAAACTTATTTTTGTGTGTGACTGGTCTGAAAGGGTTATCTCGATTTTCGTTTTCTGTTGTGTGCATGTTTTCTATTGTGTTCATGTTTTCTGTTGTGTTTATGTTTTTCTGTTGTGTTCATGTTTTCTGTTGTGTTCATGTTTTCTGTTGTGTTCATGTTTTCTGTTGTGTTCGTGTTTTCTGTTGTCTTCATGGTTTCTGTTGTGTTCATGTTTTCCGTGTGTGTTCATGTTTTCTGTTTTCTGTTGTGTTCATGTTTTCTGTTGTGTTCATGATTTCTGTTTTTGCTTGTTTGTTATGCTCATGTTTTCTGTTATGCTCATGCTTTCTGTTATGTCCATGTTTTCTGCTGTGTTTATGTTTTCCGTTGTGTTCATGTTTTCTGTTGTGTTCATGGCTCAGTTTTCTGTTGTGTTTATGTTTTCTGTTGTGTTCATGGTTCTGGTTTCTGTTGTGTTCATGTTTTCTGTTTTCTGTTGTGTTCATGTTTTCTGTTGTGTTCATGTATCATAACATTCTTCTTTCACACGGTTTTTTGTGTGTCGTCAAAATCTTGCTCTTGATTTAATAATAAGACATGGAATTTATACAGCGCTATATCTTGCAGAAAAACAAATCAAAGCGCTCTCATTCATTCTAGTCTTTCACATGCAGCCAGTTACAATTAATAGATTTTTACAAATTCAAATGTAAACACACGCGCGCACAATTAACAGGTTTTTTTACAAATACAAATGTAAACACACACGCCCCCCCCTCCCCACACACACACACACAAACAAAGGTTGTACACTCGGGCAGGCTGATGGGGGGGGGGGGGAGTTGGTTATTGAGGGCAGGGACAGAAATGAGATGAAACAAGAGGGGAGAATCTTAGGTTTGAAAGAAATGCGTCTTTAGGCTGGATTTAAAAGCATCCTAAGTAGGCTTTTGACGAAGGGAGAGAGGGAGGTCGTTCCAGATCACTGGACCACAAACAGAGAAAGAGCGACGGCCAACAGAGGATTGGTTGAATCTAGGTATTCTTTAGCACAAGGTATCTGCAGCAGAGCGAAGGGAACGAGAAGGAGTGTACAAGTGAAGACATTCACAGAGGTAGGAAGGTGCTGTTTTGTGGAGACTTTTGTAACAGGGGGTACAGATCTTATAGTTTACCCACTTATTTAAACACCTTCATCGTGAGCGTTCTTCTGTTTAGTTTGTTTGTTTTGTTGTTTTGCTCTTTTATTGGAGGGGGGTGGCTACCTGATTTTCAGGCTTTGCTTTCTTAATTTTTTCGGGTGGGAAAGGGGTACTGCAGACTACCCGGTCAGCTATAACTGGTTTAGGTTTTTAAATGTTGTTTGCTGTAGTGTATTGTGACAAATTTCCTCTCCTGTTTCATTTCATAGCTATCCCTGCTTTTCAACAGCCAAAATTTCCATCACCCTGCCAAAGTGTATAACGTGTGTGTGTGTGTGTGTGTGTGTGTGTGTGTGTGTGTGTGTGTGTGTGTGTGTGTGTGTGTGTGTGTGTGTGCATTTGGACTTATTAGAACTATTACTTGCTATTGGTTGCATGACTGTGTAAGAATGAGTTGAGTGCAAGCGCTTTGAAATGTCTGTGCAAGATGCAGCGCTATATAAATTCCATTTATTATTATTATTATTTAGAGTCAGGGAAGGTAAAGCAGCGAAGGAGAGGAGATGGGCGCCGCCCTCAATATGGTGGTCTCTGAAGAAGCTGAGGTCTCTGATGCCTCGCTCCTCAAGGACCACATAGGTTATGGGATACGTTTACCTTATTTTGCGGGATGCTTTACGTGTGTTAAATTGTAAGTTTTCAGTTCATATTTACATCATGAGGACGTGTTGGTAATAGATAGGGATGATAAATTCAGGGCAAAATCACCTAGAACGGTGGAGGTTCGATTCTAGGCCGTCGGATCAGGGCGCAACGCTCTAACCACTAGACTATCCCGCCCCCTGTCATGGGTTTAATTCTGTCTGCACTGTATCATCGTCTCCATCCCCTCAGATGTATCAGATGTAGGCGCGCTAGTCTGTCGGATGAGACAATAAACTAGACTCTCATAAACAGCATACCTCTAGCTCACGTGAAAGAACCCACGCCAGCAAGAGAGTTGTCCCTTGTACAATTGTGTAGAAAGCGCGCATACACACACGCACGCACGCACGCACGCACACGCACGCACACACACACACACACACATCCTGGAGAAAAGTCCTGTAAAACGGGTGCCTCTGTGGTGGCTTGATCCTGGGCCGTTGTTTATGAGCGCAATGCTCTTACCACTGGGCTATGTTGCCCGTCCCTGGGAATAATCTAACTCATGCAGAAAGGATTTTTAAAGGGTGGCACTGCTCTTTTGGCGACACGTAAAGCAGCATGGTTTTTTACACAGAAAAATATTTCGTGTTTTAAGCTGAAGGTAATCACATACAAAAAAGACAATGCACTGCGGCAGAATAACATACGAAACGATACAATACGATATGTTGAAACATACTAACATTCCAACAAAATGCGAGACAATGCAATCCAGTACAATACAATGCGATGGAACATGATACAACGCGTCACAATCCAATACGATACAACACAATGCAGCACAGGACATGGTACAGTAGAGGTACACCACACAATAACACGAACTTCAAGCTAATACGATTAAATGTAATGCACCTCACACACACACACACACACACACACACACACACACACACTTCCTCACCCGAACACAACGCATACCATGCACTCTTTCTATCCCCGCTGTCACCCATCACCCCTTTTCACTTTACCATAGTGGATTGGTGGTCTAGAGGTAACGCGCCTGTCTAGAAAGCGAAACGTCCGGGTCGGAAGTGTGCGGTGGTTCGAATCCCGTTTGGGCCCGAAACTTTTCCCCCATCCGTTAGACCATGACTGGTGGTCTGGGCGCTAGTCTTTCGGAAGAGACGATAAACCGAGGTCCCGTGTGTTACACAAAATTATTCAGCGCACGTAAAAGATCCCGCGGCAGCAAGAGAGTTGTCGCAGGCAAACTTCTTAGAAATAAGCCACTCTGATAGGGAAACAAATACAGCTGCAGACCAAAAAAAAGGGGTGGCGCTGCTCTTGTGGCGACGTACTTTCTCCGGTGAGAGCAGCCCGAATTTCACGCAGAGAAATCTCGTGACTTAAAGTGGTATAAATAATAAATAAATAAATAATAAATAAATAAATAAATACCCAGTCTAACACCCCCATCCCTAACCCCATCCTTTGCAGTCACAACAACACAACAACATTTCCACCATAATAACTCGCTGTAAAAATGTTTATTGCCTTACTGTTTTCATAGTATATCACAGATTGAACCAAATGGTCACTTCGATGTACAACAAAAGTCCATATCTAAATAACAACACATCTAACACTACAATAATCACACCACATAAGAAATGAACCCTAGGTCTTTGCACGCATAACTGTCTAAGCAAAAATGAAACACAGAAGTAAAAAGAGATGGGGCAGGGAAGAGAGAGAGAGAGAGAGAGAGAGAGAGGAATCTATTGAGTAAATAATAAGCATATCATTATGCATACACACTACAACTGTTGTATGTTATAACTTTTCTTCTTGTCATTGGGCTATAGCAGTCTAATTAAATTTACAAAACTGCACACACACGGGGTCTGGATGTAAAAAAAAAAAAGAGCACGAGTGCTTGTTCCAATATCCTCGAAAAAGAAAAAAGAATTAGCACAAGATTAAAGATGAATAAACAAGCAAAACTAACGTGTATTTATAAGCACACGTCAAAACCAGCTGGTTTTACCTCGATAACACACACACATACACACACACACACACACACACACACACACACACACACACACACACACACACACACACACACTTATCTTGATAGAAAAGCATTGCACGTTTATACAAACAAACAATGAAAATCGATTTGTGTAAATAACCGCAATATTTTGTCGGTGTGTCTCCATCACTGCTGTCGTCGGTAGGAGCTCCACGCAATGCCACCACCAGGGTTCACCATCTTTCTCTCTGTCCCTGCTGAGTTCTACCATCTCCTGTAGCCCTCCTCCCAGACCACTGATCTCAGTGATGTTGGCAGTGTAGGATGTTGGTGGTGGTCTGCCTCTTGTCCTTCTGCCCTCAACCTTACCTTGGAGAACTGTCGCCATCAGATGTGTCTGTGTGTTTCTGTTTGCATGACCAACATATCTCAGTCTGCGCTTATCAACTTCAGCCAACATTTGGCTTTGCACTGAAAGTTCAGAAGGACTATTTTTTTTAAAAATCTGTTCTTCTGTCTGACCATTTGACTCTGAGAAGTTCTGTGTAAAACCACATTTCGGATGTGTTTATTTTGTCTCTTACTGTGTTTATTGTGTCTCTTCTTGTGTTTATTTTGTTTCTTACTGTGTTTATTTTGTCTCTTACTGTGTTTATTTTGTCTCTCCCTCTTTTTGTCATTCACTGTATGTGTTTATATTGTCTCTTATCACTCAGTGGTGTCTATATTTCTAACATATACAACAAACAGGCCAGGTTAGAGTTTTGACAATTCTAATGTTGAGATTCTTTAGGTGTGTTTTTATCTTTTGAAATATTGTTTAATAAATCCTTCTTAGCTTAGACATACCGATCCAACCCTTGACGTCCTGTAGACAGGAGCTATTGAGTTAAAACAGTTAGAATAATGAACATGTGAAAGATCTCCTTCTTCATTTTGACATTTTTTATGGTGACTATGCCGTTACCTTGAATACTTCAGTCTTTAACTTGAGGCCCCCTGTATCGACACCATAGATAATTCTTCTCATACTTGTGATATCACTGGCCACAGGGGCTGTAGCATCAACGTAGTCTGAGGTTACTGCTGTTTCTGCCTCCATTATCAATGCCCATATCATATGTGTCTACATTTCACATAATCCTTTCTGTATTTCTACTAAAATCGAAAAAAACAACAGATAAAACAAAGCACATGTGATGCAACGACTATATTTATTGTCTATATCTATTTTCAACTTTTCTTGCTTCGTCTTACCTAAAGAAGATTGTTAAAAACAGCTACAAAAAGAAACACTTAAGCAACGCCAATGATAAAACATTGTTTATAGGAATACATAATGAAAAGGACAATGGATGAGGGAGAGATATATAGATAGAGAGATAGATAGAGAGAAAATCAATCATGTTGGTTAATAGCCTAAACCCTCGCTACACACACCACACACACACACACACACACACACACACATACATACACACACACACACACACAACACACACACACACAACACGCACTCACGCACGCACGCACACACACACACACTTCGCCCTCAAAATGTGAATAAACCGGAAGGATATCTATGTCACTCATTGAATAGAACACACAAGAACCAA
>CM054164.1:15678083-15680583 GCA_028751875.1 Rapana venosa
GACATAAACACTTTATCATTTGACACACGAATTGCAATATTTATCAATATGGCGAAAATCGATCTCCAACTATTTTAACAAACAGTAGCATAATCTAGTCTATAACCTACTTTTAAAAAGACCGTACACTATGCATCAATGATTATTGTCATACTACTGTCGTTGTCTATTAACAATGATAATTATATTATCAAACACAGAGAGAGAAACACACACACACACACACACACACACACGGGGGGGGGGGGGGGAGGAGAGACAAGATAGTCTGGTTAGTTAGAGCGATGCGTGTTGCGCATTTTGCATGTAATCTGCTGATTCGTGCTCAAATCCCGTTCAAGGGAATATTTTCCCCTGGAGTTAACATCAGTACCGATTCCGCTTCCTCCCCCCCCCCCCCACCTTTCCCCCCCCCCCCCCCCCAAACCCAAATGTCCTTCAGATAAGACTATAAACCGAGGTCCCTTGTGCGAACGCACTCATAGCATCTTGCGCAAACGTAAACATCTGTTCCGCTTTTTGGAAGAGTAGCCCATTGTGTGCTGGTAGGAACGCATCACAAAATCTACAAACTTGCATACACACGGGAACTGTGTGTAAAAAAAGCACAGGAATGCTTATTCCATTATTCTAGAAATATAATGAATAAATGGCAATATAAATAGAAAAAAAGAGTCAAATAGAGCACACACACACACACACACACACACACACACACACACACACACACACACACACACACACACACACACACACACACACACACACACACACAACTATGGAGACAGATATAAAACCATCCCGACGAAGATTTAACCCAAAAGAAAATGTCTAAGGCAACATGCATCTACAATGCCGTCATATGTTACTACTATACTCTAGTTTCTTCACAAAAACAGAACAACCAAAAAAAAAACCAACAAGAAAATACAATACATCAACCACAATGTCAGTCAACATCATAGTATGGGATATTCTGCTCTGAGATATCACTTTACGCGCCTCCTCTTAGCGCCCTTTCTAAGTGGCTGAAACGACTGTCATCTGTTTTAAAACCAAAACCAAAACCAAACCACAAGAAGCAAACGACCACATAGGTATTTATCTGCATGAGTGGCATGTAAAATAAGTTAACATCCTCACCACCATTGCACAACAAACGCACACGCATGCACGCGCATACACACACATGTTCTCGCATGTGTGCGCGCATGCACACACACACACACGCACGCACGCACGCACGCACGTACGCACATACATACATACATACATACATACATACATGCATGCATGCATGCATGCATACATACATACATACATACATACATATATACATACATACATACATACATACATACATACATACATACATAACATAACATATATACATATGATATGCGTACGCACACAAAACCATGTGAACATTCCTCATTGTCAGTCTAAGCAAGAATTGCTGATTTAGCAGTGGGGAAGTGATTTGGATAAGTACTGTACAATTATGTGACAAGAACATACCACACAATTCTATAGTGCGTTTTTTTCGAAAAAAAACCCCAAACCAACTCTCAGTCAATTCTCAAAAAAAACAAGAAATCTGCAAATAGGAAAACAGCTAAAGAATAGAGTTTCACTTTAAAATGAGAAATAAAACATTTCCACTTCAGAAAAAAATCAACAACAATAACAACAACAAAAATAACAGCAACAACAACGAAAACAATCAACTTCGATAACCAACACTCAATCTCATAACAACAACGTGTGATGCTTTTTTCATTTCAGAAAAAAAAACCCAAACAAAGCCATCCAATATCTGCTACTAGGAATCATTTGCTTCAAAGAAAAAAACAAGAAAACAGCAACAGCATACCCCCCCAACCCCCACCCCACAATTAAAATTCAAAGAAAAGCATTAACGCTTTATTCTTCTTCATAGTAAACAGGCCAGTCAAAAAAAACATCTCCAAGAAGGAGAGGAAGAATACGGAGGAGGAGGAGGAAGAGGAGTAGAAGGAGGAGGTGGAGGAGATAGGGATCAATCAACCAGTCATTTTAAAGAAAAAAATAACCAACAAAACACGGAGAAGAATAACAACAACAATCCGCACCATTAAACATACTACGTCTTCTAGATTGGAATATGGCTCTCTTAACAAACAGACCCCCCAACCCCCCACAAACAACCAACAAAAAACCAACAACAACAAAAACAAAACAAAAAAACAAAAAACAAAACAGAAAAGCACTACTAGTACTACTACTACTACTACTACTACTACTACTACTACTACTACTACTACTACTACTACTACTGCTACTACGACTACTACTACGACTACTAATTAGAAGAGGAAGAAGAAGAATCATCATCATACTATGATAAAATAAAAACATTTGGAATAAAACAAATAATTATCAAAGTAGGCGTCTTTGTCACACCTAAACTAACACATAGTTTTTGGTTCACCACCCTACGAACAACAACAACAACAAACAA
>CM054164.1:15688083-15698083 GCA_028751875.1 Rapana venosa
CAAAAACATACACTATGTGGCATCGGATGTGAATGTCTTAACCCGTACACTCCTTCACGTTCCCTCCGCTCTGCTGTAGATACCTTGTGCCTACGAATACCTAGATTCAACCAATCCACCGTTGGCCGCCGTTCTTTCTCTATTTCGGGTCCATCGACCTGGAATGAGCTCCCTCTCTCTTCGCCAGAAACCTAATTTTGACATTTTAAAATCCATCCTCAAGACATATTTATTTCAAATCTAAGATTTCTCCCCTCCTGTTTCATATCAGAACTATCCCATATTCACTAACCCATGTCCTATCACCCTGCTAAAGTATATGACCTATGTGAGTGTGTGTGTGTGCGTGCGCGCGCTTTTCAAAAACATTGGACTATTGAATTTTTTTTAAATAGATTTTGTCTGCAGCACACCATGTTTGTAATAGCTGTTTGTTTAAAGCATTGATTGTTTATCATTGATTGCATGGCTGTGTAAGATTAGGTTGAATGCATGCGCTTTGATTTGTCTTTGAAAGATATAGCGCTATATAAGTTCCATTATTATTATTATTATTATTATTATTATTATTATTATTATTATTATTATTATTATTATTCATACACTTATCTACATACGGGCAAGAGTATACACAGAGTTAAGAGTAGGCACGTTTGCAGGCTCATGGACAAACTCAGACGCATACCTGTAAGTGTGAATGCATAAATACCCACATGCGCGTGTATACACACACATACGCACATCACACATACAGACAGATATGCACACGTACACAGACATACACGCACACACATACACACACACACACTACACACACACACAAACACAAACACACTACACACACACACACTACACACACTACACACACTACACACACACTACACACATACACACACACTACACACACATACACTACACACACACACACACTACACACACACACACACACTACACACACACACACTACACTACACACACACACACACTACACACACACACACACACACACACACTACACACACACACACACACACACACACTACACACACTACACACACAACACACACTAACACACATACCCACCCACCCACCCACACACACACACACACACACACACACTACACACACACACCACACACCACACACCACACACACACACACACACAACACACACACACTACACACACACACACACACTACACACCACACACCTCACACACACACACACACACACACACACACACACACACACACTACACACACACACACTACACACACACACCACACCACCACCACACACACACACCACACACACACTACACACACACACACACACACTACACACACACACACACAACACACACACAACACACACACTACACACACACACACCTGTGTGGAAATCCTCCTCTCTGATGTCCTGTGTTGCCGCCTCGGGAGAGAACTCCACAATGCCCACCCCTTCCTCCTCCTCACTCTCCTCCCTCACATCCCCGCTCACCTTTCGCCCCTCACTCCCACTCCCCACCCTCCGGTGACGTAATCCGCCTGCAAACATTTACATATTTCGTCTGTAACTATCAATATTTTATTTTCTTTTTATTTTAAAGTAAGAAAGTCTTCAATTGTAACGTCTTATTCTACTTTAAGTGATACCAGACGATGCTAAAATAGGAGAGTGAATATGTGAGAGAGAGAAAGAAAGAAAGAAAGAAAGAGAGAGAGCGAGAGAGAGAGAGAGAGAGAGAGAGAGAGAGAGATCTACTCTCTGTGTGTGAGTGTGCGTGTGTGTGGGCGTCCCTGCATGCATGCGCGCTCGTGTGTGTAATAAATAGTAATAACAAAGGAAATAGCATTCTTAACATGAATAAATCAAAAACAGAATAAAAAAAATTGAAATTTAAAAATAACTACAAGAACAACAATATTCTATTCTCCTATAGGACTTAACAATAAACCCTTAGCAATGTCAATTGTTAACTTAACATTGTTCAATATTTCTTTAATGGAATTCTCTGAAAAGGCAGGGAGATGAGGTATTACCTTCTCACATTCAAGTATGATATGAGCATTTGAAATATCTTCACCACGTAAGCTTTTAACATCCCTGCTGAATTTTGTCATGAATGCATTTAATCTTATCCTGAAAAATAATGCCTTGAGTTGTCTTTCTTTGACAGCATTTGTATGAATTTCTATCGAACTATCAGTATCAATATTACATTATGTTTGTCCGTCGTGTTCGACGACGACCTCCAAAACAGCAGAGGACCCAGCTGCTGTTTCGGAAATTGGTCAAAAAATTTATCATACTGGAGATACCTTGCCCACAGTACATCCTCATTCTCTCGGCCAAGAGAACATAAGGACAGTTAGCCTTGGAAATGTTCTCCAAAGCGAACTATCCCTCCAGGGCTGCAGCACATAAGGACTGTGCAAGTCAAGTCTCCTAGTCAGAGAGTCATAGTCGATCACTAAAGACTAAAGTTGTAAAGTGGAAGAATTCCGTGAGTGGGAAAGAAAGCCACTGATCATAGTTACAGCCTCTCACTTTGCTGCTGTTGCCCCCAGCAGTATCAGCGGTTTAATCCAGAACTGGGATAAAAATCAGTCGTTGAAAGCGGACTACTCATCATTTTTACAACCATGGGTATAATTGACAATAATAGCAACCATAAGTAAACATGAAACGAGAGAATCTCCCGCGCCCCCTCACCCCCCCCCCCCTCCACCACATTAAAAATAACATCAGTAACAACAAGACAATAGATATGGATAGATGTTTGGGTGATAATGAATATAAAACAATGGTTGTCTCCACACTGAATGCAGTTTCAAAGTCAAACAGCTAAAGCAAAAGCAAAAAAAGAGAAAGAAATATCAAACCAAATATACACTCATCTTACTATCTACCCAAGAACAGCAGCAGCAGCAGCAGCAGCAGCAACAACAACAACAACGGAATAAAACCACCACCACCAACAAAAGCGTTGATTTAAAAAAAATATTTATTTATTAATTACCACTACCAGTAGCAATATAAAAAATAAATACTAAAACAGCAACCATCACTACCACCACCACCTCTATACCCCCAAAACAACAACAACAACACAAGCCTGTGTTGTTTTATTCAACTGAAACATCATCGCCTCCAATCTTGCATTGTCCTCGCATGAAATTAATGCTAAATTGATGATTTGTATGCATTCAATAATAATAATAATAATAATAATAATAATAATAATAATAATGTATGGAGTTTATATAGCGCAAAAATGAAAAAACAAAACAGTTTTTAAAAACATTTCTTGCTCACGGAAAGTAGACATGTTAATATATAAAATGAGGCTTAATGCATGGAACACCAAATATTCTAAAAAATATGACATGTTGCTGTTCTCAATCTCTTTCAATCCACCATTTATTGTTTGATTGCCCAATCCTAACTGACCTGTTCAAAAAGAGAGGAATAGATTAGTTTTTATTAAAAAAAATATGCCACTGTTCAAGAAGTTTTATATGACTCTCATCAGTTCATAACATCAGTTGCTGAGATTATATATTCTTCCCCAGTAAGACCTCTACTGTAGACAGTTGTGAGAATATAGATATACATACATGAGAGAGAGAAAGGAAGAGAGAGAGAGAAGAGAGAGAGAGAAGAGAGAAGAGAGAGAGAGAGAGAGAGAGAGAGAGAGAGAGAGAGAGAGAGAGAGAGAGAGAGAGAGAAGAGAGAGAGTTTTTGGATTTTTTTTTATCGAAGATAATGGAATAAGAACTCATGTGCTTTTTTACATCCTGTCTCCGTGTGTATGCGGTTTTGTAAATGTTGTCATCTATTCCCACCGGCACACAATGGCCTACTCTTTCGAAAAGTGGAACAGGATTTAACGTGTGCGCAAGATGTTCTGCGTGCGTTCGCACACGGGGCCTCGGTTTATAGTCTCATCCGAAGGACTTTGAAAACATTTCTTGCTCACGGAAAGTAGAAATGTTAACATATAAAATGAGGTTAAATGCATGGAACACCAAATATTATAAAAATGGACATGTTGCGTTCTTAATGAATCTCAGCAACTAGAGAGAGAGAGAGAGAGAGAGAGAGAGAGAGAGAGAGAGAGAGAGAGAGAGGGAGAGAGAGAGAGAGAGAGTGAGAGAGAGAGAGAAGTTGGTTTGAATGCGGGTGTGTTCTTAAGAAAGAGAGAGAGGGGAGAGAGAGAGAGAGAGAGAGAGAGAGAGAGAGAGAGAGAGAGAGAGAGAGAAGAGAGAGAGAATGTTGGTTTGAATGCGGGTGTGTCCTTATCACCAAGTAGTGAGTGGACATTAAACAAAAACAAAACAAACAAAACAAAACAAAGCATCACCGCCATCAGAGAAACAGGGTCTTACACTGCAGGCGAGGTTTCCGCTGTCGTATGAAGCGCAAGGTTTCATCCTCAAGCTTGTGCTTCACCCTCCGCTGCAATAGTGTCCCCTGGGCAAACGAGAGAGAGCACAACAATATATACATGGATGGATGGGTGGATGGAGAAATGGGTGGGTGGGTTGGTGGATGGATGGCTGGGTGGGTGGGTGGGTGGGTGGATAAATGGATGGGTGGGTGGGTTGAAGGATGGATGGATAAGTGGGTGGTGGTGGGTGGGTGGAAGGATGGATGGATGGATGACTGATGTGTGTCTGTCTGTATGTATGTGTGTATGCATGCATGTATATATGTATGTATGTGCGTCTGTCTGCCTGTCTGTCTGCATGTATGCATGTATTCATGTATGCATGCATGCGTGCATGTATGTATGTATGTATGTAATGGATAGATGCATGTAGGTATGTATGTAGTAGGTAGTAGTAGATATTATGTATGTATGTATTATGTATGCACGGAAGTATGTATGTATGTGTGTATGTATGTATATATGTATGTATGTATGTATGTATGTATGTATGTATGTATGTAGGTAGGTAGATATGTATGTATGCATGCATGTATGTATGTATGTATGTATGTATGTATGTATGTATATATGTATGTATGTATGTATGTATGTATGTATGTATGTATGCATGTGCGTCTGTCTGCCTGTCTGTCTGTATGTATGCATGTATGCATGTATGCATGCATCCATGTATGTATGCATGTATGTATGGATAGATGCATGTATGGATAGATGCATGTAGGTATGGACCGAAGGATCAATGCATATATATGTATATCGATGGATGGATGGATGTATGTTTGTGTGTATGTATGTATGTATGTATGTATGTATGCATGCATGCATGTATGTATGTATGTATGTATGTATGTATGTATGTATGTATGTATGTATGTATGTATGTAACATACATGGATATATGTATGGATCGATGAATCGATGGATGTATATGTATATCGATAGATGGATGGATGGATGGATGTTTGTATGTATGAGTGTGTGTTTGTGTGTGTGTGTGTGTGTGTGTGTGTGTGTGTGTGTTCTTCACTAATGTCAGTATTTGTATTTGTATACCACTATCAATCATGACAGGTTGCTCTGCTTGAAATTCGGGCTACTCTCACCCTTGCCACAAGACCAGCATTACTCATCATTTATTTTTCGGTTCCTGTCTGCACGCATATATGTTTTCCTATCAGAATAACTTTTTTCAACATAAATTGTTCCAGGGACAGCTCCCTTGTTACCGTAGGTTCTTTTACGTGCGCTACATACATATTACACACGGAATCTCTGTTTGTGGTATCATATGGATGACTAGCACCCAGACCAACACTCAATGTCTAGTGGATGAGGGAACAGCTTTGTACGCAAACGGTTATTGAAGCCAAACCAGATTGTACCCAGACTTTCGCTTTCTAGGTTAGTGCGTTATCTCTAGACCACCGATCTACATTAGTTCTTGCTAATCTTAACACATGCTATAGATAAAAACATTAACAATATAATGAGCTACTACGCCAACATTAATTTCAACACAGCAATATATAGTTCTGATATTGCAGATGAAAGTGCAAACTACGAAAGATTGTACATTGCGAAATGCAGAATTGTGATATTAGCAATAACCAAAATTATATGATTTTGCAAGTCCAAAGTAATGGCTTGGTAAAGTGTGTTATGGCAAAGGGCAAAATGGTGGCACGGTAAATTTGTAATTGCATAATGCAAAATAGTGGCACTGTAAATCGTGTAATAACAAAGTACAAAGTAGTGGCACTGTAAATCGTGTAATAACAAAGTAGTGGCACTGTAAATCGTGTAATTGCACAGTACAAAGTAGTGGCACTGTAAATCGTGTAATAACAAAGTACAAAGTAGTGGCACTGTAAATCGTGTAATTACAAAGTGCAAAGTAGTAGCACTGTAAATCGTGTAATAACAAAGTACAAAGTAGTGGCACTGTAAATCGTGTAATACAAAGTACAAAGTAGTAGCACTGTAAATCGTTAATTGTAAAGTACAAAGTACACTGTAAATCGTGTAATTGCAAAGTACAAAGTAGTAGCACTGTGAATCGTGTAATTGCAAAGTACAAAGTAGTGGCACTGTAAATCGTGTAATTGCAAAGTACAAAGTAATGACACGGTAAATTGTGTTACTACAAAGTGCAATGTGGTGGCTCGATAAATTGTGTGATAGCGACGTGCAAAATAGTGGCACGGTGAATTAGGTTATTGCAAAGTGCAATGCAGTGGCACAGTTAATTCTGTTATTGCAAAGTGCAATGCAGTGGCACAGTTAATTCTGTTATTGCAAAGTGAAAAGTAATGGCACAGTAAATAATGTTATTGCAAAGTGCATCATAGTGGCACGATAAAATCGGATGAGACTATAAACCGAGGCAGAACATCTTGCTCACACGTTAAATCCTGTTCCGCTTTTCGGAAGAGTAGGCCATTGTGTGCCGGTGGAAACAGATGACAAAATTTACAAAACCGCATACACACCGGTACTAGATGTACAGAAGCACATGAGTGCTTATTCAATATGCATCGATGTAAAAGAATACATAAATAAATAATTAAAAGTGCAAAGTAGTTGGTCAGTAAAGAGTATTATTGCAAAGTGCAAAGTAGTTGGTCAGTTAAGTGTGTTATTGCAAAGTGCAAAGTAGTTGGTTAGTAAGTGTGTTATTGCAAAATGCAAAGTAGTTGATCAGTAAAGTGTGTTATTGCAAAAGTACAAAGTAAAGCACGTTAAACTGTGTTATTGCAAAGCTAAAGTAGTGGGATTGCACTGTGTAATGTTGATACCGCAAAATGATAAGAAGTGAAATTAGGATTTATAAAATTGTGATACTAAAGGCACAATAGTGATCATATAAAGCACACAGCTGTGATTCAACAAGGTAACAGAGTAATAATAATGCAAAACGTGTGGCACTACAACATGCCAAGTATCAATATTACAAAGTATAAACTCGGTATTGTGGTCATACAAAAGTATGAAACTACAAATTCAATATGATACATTGAAACAGCAAAACGCAAAATAAAAAAATGCATAGTATTTATACTGAGAAAATAAATCAATCAATAAGTGAATGTCTTTCTGTACCCAAACATCAACGAAGTTTTCATCTTAAGCTAATGACGTTATAACGAATAAAATAGTGGTTATGTAGTATCGAAAATCTCAGGCAGATTACTTAGTACAGATGAAGGGGAAAAAATAATTTTGTGACAAGATACGTTCAGTACAAAACAAACATTCAAGTGTTAGTGAAATACAAAGAAAAGTAGCCACGAGTATATTACAATTGAAAAGTATAATGTGTATATGCTATAGCATATTAAATGTTCCCATGATTACGGTATATACAATAGATACATAACAACAATGCTGTAAAGGAAGAAATGTAAAATTAATATACAAATGTAATGATACAAAAGACTGTGAATATTGATATAAAAAAATCATACAAGATATTGATGGCTAGAGTACAACGTACAGAAAGGGTTATCACCAACATGAAAAAAATGTCCCTTAAGCTGTGACAGGTAAACTACAACAGACTCAGGTTAATGATATTCAAATCACATGGGATATGAATAAAGAAATCACAAAACACGGATACAAGTAATTAGTGGCCTGTAATGCAGCATGTGCTAAAGACAGTGGATGGAAATAGACAAAATGCAAATGGAAATAGGCAAATGATATGCAAATTTCAAAGGGAGAATAGAGTATTATTCAAAGTAAAGTAAATATACCCAGTACACAGATAATAAATATTGACACAACGCTTGACGACAAGAATAGGCGCTATGCAAATATACGAACAGAAGAAATGTGTGATGTCCCAAGTACATATAGCATGGCTATTAGGATATATAACAAATATATTACAGCACCATCATTACTGATATACAACAAACATATAGCATGGCTATTAGGATATATAACAAATATATTACAGCACCATCATAACTGATATACAACAAACATATAGCATGGCTATTAGGATTAACAAATATTATTAAGCACATCATTATGTATATACAATAAACAATATAGCATTATTAAAGGTATATAAACAACATCATAAGACGGGATTAGTGACTACACAAAATCCATATACGCCACAGCAATTAGTGATATGCACAATACATATTGTTAGTGATATAAAAACTAGGTATAACAAGGTCGTTAGTGATACAATCATAATACAATTGTATACAAAATCCATAACAAGGTCATCAGTGATATTCAAAGTGCATATAATACCGTGGTTAGTGATACACAAGATACATATAGCACAATGATTTGCGATATACAGCAAACATATAATACCGTCATTAGTGATAACAATATTAGCGAAGTCAATAGTTAAGTACAAAATACGTCATATAACATGGCCATTAGTTATATACAAAACACATATTGCATGATCCTCGGTGAATTAGTGGTACCCAAAACCCACATGGTAGGACTACAATTGTTAGTGATATCCAAAATAGCAAAACACAGTGAAAGGTGAATGGGAAAAAAAGAGTGAACAGTGTTGAATTAATGTGAAGACAATAATTTAATAACTTTGTAAAATGTTATAGGACAGTGCTTAACAATATGCGACAACAACAAATAGATGACAGTGAAAAATGTTACACGAAAGACTAAACCCTGAAGAAAACAGCAGCATATGTTGTTAAGCATTAAAATCATACCCCCTCAGTAGGTCTGTGTCTCTGTCTGTCTTGTTGGATGTCTGTCTGTCTGTCTGTCTCTCTCTCTCTGTCTCTGTCTTTGTCTGCCTGGCTGTCTGTCTGTCTATCTGTCTCTGTCTGTGGGTCTCTGTCTCTGTCTGGCTGTTTGTCTCTCTGTCTGTCTCTGGCAGCCTGTCTGTCTGCCTCTGTCTGTCTCTGTCCCTGTCTTTGTCTGTCTGTCTGTCTGTCTGTGTGTCTCTGTCTCTGCCCTGTCTGTCTCTGTCTGTCTGTCTGTATGTTTGGCTGGCTGTCTGTCTGTCTCTGTCTGTCTGGCTGTTTGGCTGTCTGTCTGTCTCTGTCTCCGTCCCTGTCTGTGTCTGGCTGTCTAGCTGTCTGTCTCTGTCCTGTCTATCTGTCTTGCTGTCTGGTTGCCTATCTCTGTCCCTGTCTCTGCCTGCCTGCCTGCCTGCCTGTCTGTCTTTCTGTCTGTCTGTCTGTCCGTCTCTCTCTCTCACTGTCTCTGTCGCTGCTGCCTGCCTGCCTGCCTGTCTGTCTTTCTGTCTGTCTGTCCGTCTCTCTCTCTCACTGTCTCTGTCTCTTTCTGTCTCTGTCTGTCTGTCTGTCTTTTTGTCTGTCTGTCTGTCTCTCTCTCTCTCTCACTGTCTCTGTCTCTCTCTGTCTGCCTGACTGCCTGCCTGTCTGTCTTTCTGTCTGTCTGTCTGTCTCTCTCACTGTCTCTGTCTGTCTGTCTCTGTCTGTCTGTCTGTCTGTCTCTCTCTCTCTTTCTCTCTCTGTCTCTCTCTCTCTCTCTGTGTCTCTCTCTCTCTGTCTCTCTTTCTGTATACTCGGGCCGTT
>CM054164.1:15700583-15718083 GCA_028751875.1 Rapana venosa
AATCTCTTAAAAACTCTGGGTCTAATATTAAACATGATCTTATAACTGAAATAAACCATACTATACACTTTCTCATATTGAGAGGCACTAGTGTCACCTTTTGCTGGGTACCATCGCATTGCAATATCTTTTATAATGAAAAGGTTGATAGAGCAGCTAAAAATGCGGCAGCACATTCAAACTCTGCTGCTGTCTTGAATATACCAATGTCAATTCATGAGCATTATAACTTGATAGAAAGTGCTTGCTGGAAGCATGTTAGGAAAAAACAAGAAGATGCGGGGTTTTCCCATGGTACCACTTCAATTTTTTACCTTAATTTCTTTCTCTCTTCTCGTTTTGGGTTAGATAAATCACGCCAAAGGCCAGTCATAAGTCTTATTAATAGACTGAAGTTAAATGCTTTCCATACAAAATTTTCTAGAAATGTGCATTGTGTGTGTGGTGGGGCAATTACAAACATTCATATTCTTTTCGAATGCAAAATGTTAAAAAAGCAGCTGCCCACCATTCGTGAGAGATCTTTGCAAAACGTTTTGAATAACTCTACATTGCTCTGTGAAATTGCTTTGCTGTTGAAAGAGAGTTGTGTTAGTAATTTTCTATAGCACAAGTAAGTATGTCATTTATTGATTTGAAACATAGGCATTCTACCCACCATGGTATAGTTTTCGAAATTGTTAACTTTTTTTCCCCAGTGTTCTTTTAGCATGGAATACTTGAAATGTATCTTTTGATCTGTTGTAGTTTAATTAGCTATCTATTCATAAGGTAGATTCATTTCTTTCATTGTATTATAGTTACAGTAGTTAGATAGTTCCTTAACCCTTTTTTCTGAATTGTTTGCCTTTTTGTGTCTAATATCACTTAATGTGAATGGACGTTAAATTGAAGAACAATACACACACACACACACACACACACACACACACACACACACACACACACACACACACATACACACACACCACACACACACACACACACACACACACACACACACACACACACACACACATCCTTCGGATGAGGCTATAAACCGAGTTCCCGTGTGCGAACGCACGCAGAACATCTTGCGCACACGTTAAAATTATGTTCCGCTTCTCATAAGAGTAGGCCATTGTGTGCCGGTGTGAACAGATGACAATTTACAAAATCACATACACACGGGGACTGGATGTAAATAAAAGCACATAAGTGCTTATTCCATTATCCTCAAAATAAAAGAATAAAAATAATTTAAACACACTCACACACATACACACATACATACGTATATACATACATACATAGATACATACATACATACATACATACATACATACATACATACATATACACACATACATACAATCACACACACATACATACATACACACATACATACATACATACATAAATACATACACACATACGTACACACAGACATACATACACACACATACATACATACATACATACATACATACATACATACATACATACATACATACATACATACATACATACATACATACATACATATATACAGAAGAAGAAATAAAGAAAAATGGAGAGAGAGAGCGCGTTTATGCAAATGTGTGTGTGTGTGTGCGCGCGCGCGCGCGCGCGCGCGCGTGTGTGTGTGTGTGTGCGTGTGCGTGTGCGTGTATGCGTTTATGTGTGTATACGTGCTTGTGTGTATGCGTGTATACGTGTTTGCGCATGCATCATCCACATAGACAACAACAGTTGTCTGTCATTTGAGTGGGAAAAGCGTCGCGCTGCCGTTACACACCTTCAAAGTCAGGCCCGCGCATTCAACTTCCTCATAGTATAGAAGCGTTATCTTTTAAATCTTTCTGGGAAAACCAAATCCTGCAGGAAAATGGACCAAGAAGGCAAAAAAAACAACACAAGTAGGATATCCCAGGAGCAAAAAGAAAAAAAGTTAAAACATAGAGAGGGATAGAAAAGAGGATCATCTTAGCACAGACTTTCCAGAAGATGAGGATGCTATTTTATTTTTTACTGACACGTCCTAACCGGCATCCGCACACGGGAAAAATCTAAATCAACCACGACACATTCATACATCTGTATTGTATTGTATGGCATTGTATTGTATGGCATTGTATTTTATGGTTGTGCGTGGTATTGCATTGCGTTGTGTTGTGTTGTGTTGTATTGTATTGCATTTTATTATATTGTATTGCATTGTATGGTTTTGCATAGTATTGTATTCTGGTGCATTGTATTGATTTATGTTGTATTGTATTGCACTGTATTGTATTGTATTGCAATTTATCGCATGGTTTTGTTTTGTGTTGTATACCACTTGTCATGGCAGATTTCCCTGCGTGAAATTCAGGTTGCTCTCCCCCAGGAGAGACCGTAGACACAAGAGCAGCACCACCCTTTCTTTTCTTTTTATTTGGGGGGGAAGGGGTTCTTTTCCTGTCTGCAACGGCATTCGTTTTCCTATCAGAGTGGGTTTTTTCCACATAAGTTTGCCAGGGGCATCTCCCCTTTTGCCGTGTGTCCTTTTACGTGCGCTAAATATGTTTAACACTCGAGGACCTTAGTTTATCGTTTCTTCTGAATCACTAGCACAAAGACCACCTCTCACTGTCTAATGGATGAGGGAAACGTTACAGGCCCGAACAGGGATCATACCACCACATTCTTCAAACCTAGACTTTTTGCTGTCTAGGCAGGCACGTTAGTTTCCTCTAGACCGATCCATCGGGTCATCCAAAAGACTAGCACCCATACCACCACTCATGCTCATAATAGATAGGGAGGGTGTGGGGTTCGGGTCTAAAGGCGGGCTGGATCAAACCACTACACACTTCAAACCTGGAGTTTTCGCTTTCCAGGCAAGCGCGTTACCAGATCCATTGTCTCATTCGAAAGACTAGCACCCAGACCACCATTCCTGGTCTAATGCATGGGGAGAAACAGTTTCAGGCCCAAACGGGGATCAAACCTCCACACAGTACAAACCTGGACTGTCGCTTTCTAGGTAGGTGGGTTATTTACCTCCAGACCACTCATCCACCTGTTTCATGCAAAAAAATTAAAGGTCAAGGTGTCCCATAACCTAGGGGAGTGAGGTGTCAGAGACCTCAACTTCTCCAGGGGCCAGCATATTGAGGGCGGCGCCCACCTCCTCTCCCTCGCTTTGCTTTACCTTCCCTGACCCTAAAGAGGGCAGGTACCCATTTACAGCTGGGTGAACTGGGAGGTACTGTACTGAAGCCAAGGCGCGAAAAAGGTCACCACCCATCCAAGTGGTAACCACGCTCGACGCTGCTTAACCTTAAGCTGGAGGAAAGCGAATGCTCTTGACCACTGAGCTAACCTACCCCCATGCACTCCAGCAGAATGAACAGAGACACATGGCATCGTCCACACACCTTTTTCAGGTTGAAGGTGACCTGGAACTGCTCCAGGAACTGCTGGGCGAACTCTGGATAGAGCTGCAGGATCTCCTGCAGGTCGCTGATGTCGATCTTGTTGATGTCACAGTAGGACAGGGCACGCACGAAGTACATGCACTTACTGACTGCCTCCCTTTGCCGCACCGGGCCCACGTAATCCTCGCCAAATATGTCTTCTTTGCCTAGAAGGATACAAGAGAAAGAAAGGAAAAATGGAAGGAAAATGGAAGAGAGTGTATTTTGTGTGTGTAACAATAACAATAACAACAATAACAATAACAATAATTTTAATTCAGTTTTTGCAGGCCATATGGCCCATAGGAACAACAGTTAATCATATACTTTCATGTAAGGTGAACATCCTTACTTCTGATATCTAAACATTTAGTAAGAAATAATCCACCTTTAAACATCAAACTAGGTTTAGTGTTCATACAAAGAAGCTGCACTTTCAGATTCGATGGAAATCTGTAATAATACAGAGGAATACATTTTCTTCGCAATACAGCATATTTTGGGCAT
This sequence comes from Rapana venosa, assembly GCA_028751875.1. Classification (NCBI taxonomy): domain Eukaryota; kingdom Metazoa; phylum Mollusca; class Gastropoda; order Neogastropoda; family Muricidae; genus Rapana; species Rapana venosa. The sequence continues at coordinate 15,704,528 of CM054164.1, forward strand.
ACAAGTAAAAAGTGACAAACATCTTCAATTTGTTGGCCATCACACTGAGAGCAGAATGGATCAGTAATCGGTTTGCCATAACGTGAAAGTCCATTTAAAGGTAATCTGTTTGACCTCAATAAACATATAGCTCTACGGTATTCTAAAGATTCTACTTCACATACATAATTTGCTCTACAAATAATCGGGTGATAATCTAAGTAGTCAGGGTATGCTGATAGAGAGTCATGCCATTTTTGTTGGTACACATCTTGTATTCGTATTTGGACTTCTTTCCTGAAGGATGAAGAATTACCACAATTCTGCATTGACCAAACATAACCAAATCCGTGGTGCATAAAATCTTTCTAACATGTGTTACCCAATTTATTCTCCCTGCTTCATCCTGTCTACACAACATATTGTAGCATTGTGTGTGTGTGTGTGTGTGTGTGTGTGTGTGTGTGTGTGTGTGTTTGTGTTTGTGTGTGTGTTTTGTTTGTTTTGTTTTTGTTTGATGTCCATTTTGTGTGTGTGTGTGTGTGTGTTTAGAGTAGGGTAGTGTGTGTGTGTGTGTGTGTGTTAGAGTAGGGTAGTGTGTGTGTGTGAGTAGGGTAGTGTGTGTGTTTGTTTTGCTTGTGTTGTGTGTGTAGTAAGTAGTGTGTGTGTGAGTAGGGTAGTGTGTGTTGTTTGTGTGTGTGTGTGTGAGTAGGGTAGTGTGTGTGTGTGTGTGTGTGTGTGTGAGTAGGTAGTGTGTTGTGAGTAGGGTAGTGTCTGTGTTTGTTTTGTTGTGTGTGTGTTAGTAGGATAGTGTGTGAGTGAGTAGGGTAGTGTGTGTTGTTAGAGAAGTAGGGTAGTGTTGTGTGTGAGTGGGTAGTGTGTGTGTGTGTGTAGTAGGGGTAGTGTGTGAGTGAGTGTGTAGTGTGTTTTGTGAGAGAGATAGGTAGTGTGTGTGTGTGAGTAGGGTAGTGTGTGTGTGTGTGTGTGTGTGTTGTGTGTTGGATTTATAGGGTAGTGTGTGTGTGAGTAGGTATGTGTGTGTGTGTGTGTGTGTGTGTGTGTGTGTGTATGAAATAGGTAGTGTGTGTGTGAGTAGGGTAGTGTTGTGATGTGTGTGTGAATAGGTATGTGTGTGTGAGTAGGGTATTGTGTGTGTGAGTAGGGTAGTGTGTGTGTTGTGTGCGAGAAGAGTAGGTGTGAAGTAGTGTGTGTGTGTGTGTGTGTGTGTGTGTGTGTGATGTGTGAGTAGGTAGTGTGTGTTTGTGTGTGTGAGTAGGGTAGTGTGTGTGGTGTGTGAGTAGGGTAGTGTGTTGTGTGTGAGTAGGGTAGTGTGTGTGATGTGTGTGAGTAGGGTAGTGTGTGTGTATGTGTGAGTAGGGTAGTGTGTGTGTGTGAGTAGGGTAGTGTGTCTGTCTGTCTCTGTCTGTTTGTTTGTCTGTCTTGCTGATCTCTGTCTCTGTCTCTCTGTCTGTCTCACTCCCCCCTCTCTCTCTTAAACACACACACACACACACACACAACACACCACACACACACACACACACACACACACACAAAACACACACACACACACACACACACACACAAATCCCACCACACGCGTACACACACTCACACGACACACACTCACACACACACACACACACCACACACACACACGCACACACATACACATACACACCCTACCACCCACCCAGGTACACACCACCACACACACACACACACACTCACAAACACACTCTCACCATTCCCTCCACCACCACCTCAATTCACACGCGTAGACGACATCGCCTTTCCCTAACTACTCTTAATATGTGAAAATAAAAAGGTATAAAAGGTAAAGGAGTCTCATAACCTATAAGGTCGTAGGGGAGCGAGGCGTCAGAGACCTCACTTCTCTAGGGGCCAGCATAATGAGGGCGGCGCCCATCTCTTGTCCCTCGCTGCTTTACCTTCCCTGACCCTAAAGAGGGCAGGTACCCATTTACAGCTGGGTGAACTGGGGGAACTGTACTGAAGCCAAGGCGCGCAAACGGTCACCCATCCAAGTGGTAACCACGCTCGACGCTGCTTGACTTGGCTGGGGAAAGCGAGTGCTCCGACCACTGAGCTATCCCGTCCCCAATGTGAAAATTCCTAAAGAAGGAACGAACACAATAGTTTACTCTCAACTATAACTGAACCTCCACACTCAACAAGTTGCAACCTGTATATCCATCCAGTCTTACCCAGGATTGCCATCACAGTGTCGTCTTTGGTGATTTCTACAGATCCCCTGGCGATGAAATATATACCGGTCAGAATATCACCCGGGTGAAACAGGGTATCACCTGGAGGGGCGTGGGTAGATTTGAACTTTGTTGACAGTATCCGTAAACAACCTGGAAAAAGAAGAGCAAAGCCTTAAAGACTCGCTTGAGCAAAAATTTCGGTTATGGTATAATTTCAGGTCAAGGTAAAGGTAAAGGTGTCCCATAACCTATAAGGTCGTAGGGGAGCGAGGCGTCAGAGACCTCACTTTTCTAGGGCCAGCGTATTGAGGGCGGCGCCCATCTCCTCTCCCTCGCTGCTTTACCTTCCCTGACCCTAAAGAAGACAGGTACCCATTTACAGCTGGGTGAACTGGGGGAACTGTACTGAAGCCAAGGCGCGCAAACGGTCACCCATCCAAGTGGTAACCACGCTCGACGCTGCTTAACTTGGCTGGGGGAAAGCGAGTGCTCCGACCACTGAGCTATCCCGTCCCCTATTTTCAGGTCAAATAGTGTCAAAAAGTGTAATCCTCCCATGAAGGGTAATTGCAATACTGAAAGGCATACTGATCCGAAACATAATCTCAAAAAAGCACATAAAAGAACAGTCATGCATTATTGCATGTCTCTTTTTCTCAACACAAAAAGGATGATCGCGTAATTCTAAAATAATGGGACAAAGTCAAGCTCATTAAAAAAAAACAAACACGCAAAATAATTCTCGTTGAGAAGAAGGTGTTGGTATAGTAGTCACTGTTCCAGATGAAACAACTGTTCATGTTTTATATTAGTTTTGTATAAACCTACTTCCTTACCCTCTTGAAGCAACCACACGCTACATTCTGCGTTCCTACACAGCATTGTAATAGGTAAAGCTTCTTCCTGCTCGAACAATAGAGACTGTCTAATTCATACTTTCAACTTTCCCGATGTATATTTTCTAGTGTTCTTTGTTTTTTTGTCTTTTTTGGCCCCAAATCTGTGATTTATTATTATTACCTGTAGGGGTAGCTTTTTTCTTTGAAAGTAAATTCATTTATTAAAACAATAAAAAATGAAAAAACGATAATTATTGATAAAACTGAATGCGTGTTTGCAAAAAGAAAGGTTATACTTTAACAGGGTTTGTTACTATATCAACAGGAATTTCAGATGGAATACAATGTGCTATTCCTTTTTTTAAATTGAAAGTGTCTTCTCTCTTTTCTTTATAACTATGTGCAGTTTTGTTTATGTTGCTGTAAGGAAAGACATACTAAAAGACAATACTGTCATCCATAATCTTGCCAAACTGAACATCCCTCCCACAACAATGCTTCTGCTCACAAATCATACAGAGACGAAACAAGAGAAAACTGTTATGTACTTAACAACAGTAAACAGTTCTCCCAGAGATAGTCTGGTTCTTACCAAAATATGTTGCGAAAAAAAGAACACATATTCAAACACAAAAACAGATCAGCTGACAATCCAAGAAAACAAAAGAAAGACACAGACACACAACGGCAATCCAGAAGAAAAGAAACAGACAGGCAAACAGATACTACCCAGATACAACAGCAGACAGACAGACAGACAGACAGACAGACAGACAGACAGACAGGTAGGCAGTACTAAGACATACAGATACAACGATAGACAGACAGACAGACAGGTAGGCAGTGCTAAGACACACAGATACAACAGTAGACAGACAGACAGACAGGTAGGCAGTGCTAAGACACACAGATACAAGAGTAGACGGACAGACAGACAGACAGACAGACAGACAGATATGCAGCGCTAAGACAAACGTGACACAGCAATAGACAAAAACACAGATGGAAAGAGCTAGAACACACAGACAAAGGTAACCAGACAGGCAGACAGTACTAAGACACATATACGCAAAGTACACACTGACAGGTGGGCAAAGCTAGGACACACAGACACAGAACGATAGACAAACAGACACACAGACAGACAGGTAGACAGCGTTAAGACACACAGATACAGAAGTATAAACAGACAGACAGACAGACAGGTAGTACTAAGACACACAGACACAACAGTAGACAGACAGACATACAGACACACAGACACACAAACAGCACTAAGACACACATATACATTAGACAGACAGACAGACAGGCAGTGCTAAGACACACAGATACAACAGTAGACAGATAGACAGACAAAAAAAATACATACAGACAGACAGATATGCAGCGCTAAGACAAACGTGACACAGCAATAGACAAAAACACAGGTGGAAAGGGCTAAGACATACAGACAAAGGTAACCAGACAGGCAGACAGTACTAAGACACATATACGCAAAGTACACACTGACAGGTGGGCAAAGCTAGGACACACAGACACAGAACGATAGACAGACAGACACACAGACAGACAGGTAGACAGCGTTAAGACACACAGATACAGAAGTATAGACAGACAGACACACAGACAGACAGACAGGTAGACAGAGCTAAGACACACAGACACAGAACGATAGACAGACAGACAGACAGGTAGACAGAGCTAAAACACACAGACACAGAACGATAGACAGACAGACAGACAGACAGGTAAGCAGAGCTAAGACACACAGAAACAGAACGATAGACGGACAGACAGGGATGCGGATTTAAGACACACAGACACAATAGACACATAGACAGGTAGACAGCTAAGATATATATACAAAATAGACAGACAGACAGACAGGTAGACAGTGCTAAGACACACAGACACAGAACGATAGACAGACAGACAGACAGACAGACAGACAGGTAGACAGTGCTTAGACACACAAACACAGAACGATAGACAGACACACAGACAGGGAGGCGGATTTAAGACATACAGACACAATAGACACATAGACAGGTAGACAGCTAATATATATAATATATATATATATATATATATATATATATATATATATATATATATAATATTATAATATATATATATATATATATATATATATATAATATAATATATATATATATAATAGTAATACAAATAGACAGGTGGTCAGGTAGACAGCTAAGACACATATACACAACAGACACACAAACAGGTCGGCAGAGCTAAGACACACAGATACAACAGTAGACAGACAGACAGACAGACAGGTAGACAGCTAAGACACACAGAAACAGAACGATAGATAGACAGACACACAGACAGGTAGGCAGAGCTAAGACACACAGACACAGAACGATAGACAGACACACAGACAGGGAGGCGGATTTACAACACACAGACACAATAGACACATAGACAGGTAGACAGCTAATATATATATATACAAAATAGACAGGTAGACAGTAGACAGCTAAGACACATATGCACAATAGACACACAGAAAGGTAGACAACTAAGACACATATACACAGCAGACACACAGAAAGGTAGACAGCTAAGACACACAGACACAGAACGATAGACAGACAGACAGGCAGGTAAGCAGAGCTAAGACACAGAAAGATAAACAGACAGACAGACAGACAGACAGGTAGACAGCGCTAAGACACACAGACAACAGAGACGAAGACAGACAGACAGAACAGGTAAGCAGAGCTAAGACACACAGACACAGAACTATAGACAGACACACAGACAGGGAGGCGGATTTACAACACACAGACACAATAGACACATAGACAGGTAGACAGCTAATATATATATATATATATATATATATATATATATATATATATATATATATATATATATATATATATATATAACAAAATAGACAGGTGGTCAGGTAGACAGCTAAGACACATATACACAATAGACACACAGACAGGTAGACACCACTAAGACACATATACACAGCAGACACACAAACAGGTCGGCAGAGCTAAGACAACAGATACAACAGTAGACAGACAGACAGACAGACAGGTAGACAGCTAAGACACACAGAAACAGAACGATAGATAGACAGACACACAGACAGGTAGGCAGAGCTAAGACACACAGAAACAGAACGATAGACAGACACACAGACAGGGAGGCGGATTTAAGACACACAGACACAATAGACACATAGACAGGTAGACAGCTAAGATATATATATATACAAAATAGACACACAGACAGGTACACAGCTAAGACACATATGCACAAAAGACACACAGAAAGGTAGACAGCTAAAACACACGGACACAGAACGATAGACAGACACACAGATAGACAGGCAGGCAGACAGACAGACAGACAGACAGACAACAGACAGACAGAAAGACAGGCAGGCAGACAGACAGGCAAGAGTCTCGGGGTCTACCTGGACTGGCTCCTTTGAAAGCTGGACAGGTGTTGAGCAGATTTCGGTTCAGGTGAAGACAGATATCGGCCTGCAGGCATTCTGGGAAGCTTTTCAGCACCTGCATACACATGTACAGCCGTTCAGACACACACACACACACATGCACATGCACACACACGCACGCAAGCACGCACGCATACACACGCACGCGCGCGCAACACGCACACACACGCGCGCGCACACACACACCACACACACACACACATACACGTCCACATACACGCATACGCCCACATACACGCATACGCACAAAACGCGCGCACACACACACACACACACACACACAAGCACGCACGCACACGCGCGCGCACACACACACGCACGCACACACATACACATACACGTCCACATACACGCATACGCCAACATACACGCATACACGCACGCAACGCACACACACACACACACACACACACACACACACACACACCACACACACGCAATACCACACACACACGCACCACACACACACATACACATACACGTCCACATACACGCATACGCCCACATACACGCATACGCACAATACGCGCGCACACACACACAACACGCACACACAACACACACACACACACACACACACACACACACACACACACACACACACACACACAACACACACACACACACACACACACACACACACGTACACATATGTTCACTTAGAGAGAACAGACGTTAAATTGAAAACAACGTACAGATATACACACACAGGGCAGAGAGAGAGAGAGAGGAGAGAAATAGAGAAAGAGACAGACAGACAGACGGACAGACAAACAGGCATACAGTCAGTCAGTGACAGACAGGCACAGACACACAGACACACAGACACACAAGATTTTTTTTAAAGACAGACAGAGACAGTGAGAATCAGGAACAAAGAAAAGTGAGACCCAACCCTCACCACACCCCCCAAAACAAACAAACAACAACACAAACAACAACAAAACGAAACACAAACACACACACAACACACACACACACACACACACAACACACACACACACACACACACACACACACACACACGAAGATACCCAACACACACATACACAAAAAGAAACAAAGAAACAGAGACAGAGACAGACAACCAAACAACCCCCATTACCCCCACACACTCCAGAGGGGAAAAAGAAAGAACATTCAACCACAAGACATAGATACAATATATTTTTTCTCTCTCTCCCAAACTGCTTTACATTCAGACCAATCTCATCGAAAACTCGTCGCCGAAAAACGAGACGTGATGGAGCGGAAGCGACGCCATGTTTGTTCTATGAATAGAAATGGCCTTTTTTGTCTCTGTATTCATCCGCCTGTCCGCGCTATCTCTTCCGTCTGGATGTCATGCGGAAGAGTGTTAATAGGGGGCACAGACGATTGGGTAAGCCTAGATTGAGTCCCCACGAGAGAGAGACAGAGAGACAGAGACAGACAGACAGAAAGAGATTGACCGACCACTGAGGAATATAGGGATAGAAATCGTTGAGATAAACAAGAAAAGTAAACAGTCGAGGAAACTACATTATTTAAAAAAAAAATATGGGAACCAACAATATAGTAGAAACAAACATTCACGAATAAACACGACTACAAAATAAAGGTGAGGTAAGGGAAACGGTTTCTAAATACAGCCAGAACTGGAATAAGATTGTTAGAGACGCGATTACTTCTGCTTGTAAACATCACAAAATCCCAAATTTACAGCAAAAAGTCTGTTATTGCAGACAAAAAATAAGATCAAACCGCTTGGTAAAAATGTATAACAAAACGATTTATTTGAATCACATATGTGGTATATCATAAAGTGTCATAAAAGCTATAGTGTTTTTGAACCATTTAAAAGTTGTGAACAAAAAAGACTATACACGCGCGCGCGGTTTGTTTTTTCCTTCAGAAGAGAAAGAACAGGGATAGATCCCTTTAAATATAAGAATCAACTTCTTATCAGGAAATACTATTTGGTTAGATTATATATTGAATAAGTCGTATTCTGACTTCACACACACACACACCACAAATAAACAGATGAATCCCTTGTTTGTTTCTTTGTTGTTGTTGTTGTTTCTACGAGCAAGAGCATTGACGAATTTCAAACAATCTAAGAATCTACATCTGTTCACAAATGTTGATTGTTTGCGTTTATGTTTCGTATACCTAACAAGTCTCCTTCTGATTTAGTAACAATGAACACTTTCGAGTCTTAGATTCACACCCTTCTCAACTTCCAGTATTTTAAACTCTTTTCAATCTCCTTTCTCCCTACCAGCCTCTTTTCTGCCTTGCAGTATTGCCATCTCCACACCCCATTACCGAATCGTTTTACACCCTGCAGCCTCTGTCTATCACATGCCTCCACCACCGCACATTTTCTTTCTTCCGAAATCACAACAGTGGCAGACGTAATGGTTAGTTGAAGGCGCCATTTCCGTCCTTCCAGGAGGTGAGCTGTCAAGGGATGCAACTCAATTAAGTAGCGCAAGGTAATTGCTCCCCTTTGTCTCTTACTGGAATCTCGACATTTTTCGTCTCCTTTTTTCGTTTTTCTTTTCTCTCAATAAACCGTTTTGTTCTTTATTGTGTTTATCTAAAGTGCTTAGAAAAGTTTAAGATGAGAAGAGAAGGGGTTTTGGACTGCAAGAAGACATACATGAGGAAATGAGCTGAAAATATACGAGCCTGTTTTCAGGTCGGTGTGAATATTACGTTGGAATTGCTATAACAACGACAACAACAACAACAACAACAACAGCACACACACACACACACACACACACACACACACACACACACACACACACACACACACACACACACACACACAGGGGGACGGGATAGCCTAGTGGTTAGAACATTGCACTCGCAATCTGACGACCCGGGTTCGATCCCCGTTCAAGGAGTTATTTTCCCCTGGAGTTAACATCAGTGCAGACTCCACTCTCCCCAAAAGTCCTTCGTATGAGACTATAAACCGAGGCCCCGTGTGCGAACGCACGCAGAACATCTTGCGCACACGTTAAATCCTGCTCCACCTTTCGTAAGAGTAGGCCATTGTGTGCCAGTGGGACCCGATGACAGAATTGACAAAACCACATACACACGGAGACTGGATGTTAAAAAAAGCACATACCTGCTTATTCTATTTCCTCGATATAACAAATACAAGTTTAAAAAAATAATTGCATATACGCTCGTTTTTGAGTACCATTAAAGTAGCCGAGCTCTAACTTCGCGGAATGTGGAATGGTTAAAGGGGAATGTCAGATTGCGAACGCAATGTTCTAACCACTAGGCTACCCCGTCCCCGTATCACTATTGAAGAACCTCAGAGCTCTAACCAAGACAACCAATCCAAGACAAAAAAAAGTAGTTCACATACAAATACACATCCACACGCGCGCGCACTCAGGCACACGCATGTGCGCACGCACGCACACGCACGCACACATACACTCACACCCTCACAAACGCACACAATTTCACTCATATACTCACACTCTCTCACTCATTCACACACGCACACACTCACAACAGGCACACAACACACACACCGACGCACGCACGCGCCGCTCGCGCGCGCACACACACACGCACACTTAATCGTCTAACCAAGACAAAATCGAAGAACAAAACTAATAAGTTCACATACAAATACAAAATCCTCTCTTCGCTCTGCACTCTCACACACGCATTGCCACGCACCACATCGCTCGCCACTACATCTCACTCCTCATCACTCACACATTTCCTCTTCTCACACTCTTCTCACTCATTCACACAAGCTACACCTACACACAGCAACAATATATATATACACGCACGCACCAACGCGCGGGACGCGCAGAACACAAGCACACTTATCTTATATCACTTTCGTCGAAACTTAAACTAGAACTAAGTACACTAGTAGCTAACTAACACAATCTCTCTCTTTCTCTTCTCTGCTCTCTCATCTCTCTCTCTCTCCTCTCTCTCTCTCTCTCTCCTCTCTCTCTCTCTCTCTCTCTCACACACACACACACACACACACACACACACACACACACACACACAACCACACACACTACACACACAAACACACTTACACACACACGCACCCACACACCACCCACCCACCCACCCACACGCACGCACGCACCACACAACAACACACGCACCACGCACGACCCGCCCCCCCCCCCCCCCCCCCCCCCCACACCACACACACTCTACTCTCTCTCTCTCTCTCTTCTCCTTCTCTCTCTCTCATCTCCTCTTAATTTTTATCTACCCTGCAGTCTCTGTCTATCAAATGTCTCTACCACTACGCATTTTCCCCCTGTCTAAAAATCGCAACTCTGACAGACTTGATTGCTAGTTAAAGATGCCCCGTCTCCTTTTAGTGGGAAGGGTGATTACGTCAGGGGATGCAACTTCATCAAAGCGGTTCAAGGCAATTGTGTCCCCTAGGTTTCTCGCTGATATCAAAGACAGCTGTCTGCTCCCCCCCCCCCCCCCCCCCCCCCCCCCCTCCCCCCCCCTTTTTTTTTTTTGCGTTTTATTTTTTGTGAGGGAGGGGGGGGGGGTTTCTTTTTTCGTTTCTGTTTTTTTTCTTGTGCTGTGGTTTCTGTTTTGTTTTTCTCTTTAGTTTTTTTCTTGTTTTTGCTCTTTGATTTGCTTTCGGGGTTTTCTTTCTATGGAGTATAGATGGAAGAAGGAGAAGAACAGGGGAGCGGGATGGTGGTGGTGGTGGGGGGGGGGGATGGGGGGGGGGGTAGTGCCATCAGCTGAAAGGGGATGGAGAAGGAAAGGGCGTGACTCTTTACAGCGATGTGTGTGATTACCCAGTTACTGCCTGGAGGGGACAAGGGAAATACGCACACGCGTGCACACACACACACACTTACACACAGAGGAACACACATTCATGCACGCACACACGCACGCGCGCACGCACAGGCAGAGGAACACACACATACACATTCGCGCACGCACGCACCGCACAACAGGCACACAGACACAAACACACACACAGGCGCGCGCACACACACAAAACACACACGCGACGCGCGCGCGCAAATAAACACGCTCTATCTTACTCCCTCCCCCTCCCTCTCTTTCTCCTCTTTCTCACACACACACCCCTTACACACACATACACTTCTCACTCACTCAGATTCAGTCACACACTACCCTCTCCTCTCTCTCTCTCTCTCTCTCTCTCTCTCTCTCCTCCTCTCTCTCTCTCCTCTCTCTCTCTCCTCTCTCTCTCTCTCTCTCTCCTCTCTCTCCTCTCTTCTTTCCACCACCCACACACACAACACAAACGCACACACTCACACTCACACCAGCTATCTAATCACGCGCAGGTGTGCATGAGTATGTGTGTGCGTGTATATATATTATAATATATATATAATATATATATATATATATTATATATATAATATATTGGTGTGTTTGTTGTGTGTAATTTATGTTTTTCAGTGTATTATCTTATCGATTTTCCCATTTTTACTGGTTTAATTTATTGGTGAAGGTTGTAATAATGTAGTATTTCAGTACTATCATTAAGAAATTTGTTCTAAGGTAGATGGCTTGATGAGAAAAAAAAAGGAAATGCATCGCTTATTCAATGTACCATCTGGAAATAAAAATTTGACTTGACTTGACTTGACTAATCGTTCCTCTTCTGGACACACTCTGCAAACCACCGTTCAAGGAGATCTGTTACCCTGGAACTAACACCGGTGTTGTCTCAACTCATCATAAAAGGCCTTCGGATAAGACTATAAACCAGGTATGTCGTGTATATGCTCATAAAAAGGTAAAGGTAAAGGAGTCCCATAACCTATAAGGTCGTCGGGGAGCGAGGCGTCAGAGACCTCACTTCTCTAGGGCCAGCATATTGAGGGCGGCGCCCATCTCCTCTCCCTCGCTGCTTTACCTTCCCTGACCCTAAAGTGGGCAGGTACCCATTTACAGCTGGGGGAACTGTACTGAAGCTAAGGCGCGCGAACGGTCAGCCATCCAACTGGTAACCACGCTCGACACTGCTTAACTTGGCTGGGGGAAAGCGAGTGCTCCGACCACTGAGCTATCCCGTCTCCAATATGCTCACGCATGAGATCAAATACGCGCGTTAAAGATCACGTAACTCGTGTTAGCTTTCGGTGGGGGTTTCAAAACCCAGGAACATCGCAAGGACACAGCTCCCAAGTTGGAATGCATCCGTCTCATTGGTGATGGGAAGGGAAAAAAACACCAACCGCAAAATCTCACCATTGGTGAACCTCAAAGCTGAAGAAGAGGAGGAAAATAACAGCCAAAACAAGATGCTGCCTTGTTCAAGTTAAGATGCAGTTGGTGAGCGCTAGCAACTGCAGTCGAGTGAACCAAAAAGCCCCCCCCCCCCCCACCCCCACAACACTTCCCCAAAAACAAAATATAATTACATACCCCCCCCCCAAAAAAAAACAACCACAACAACACCCGAACAATCCTTCCCACAACCCCCCCCCCCCCCCACCTTCCCCCACCTGAAAAAAGAAGAAACGAAAAACAAACAAAAAATTAAAAGAAAACAAAGCGTATAACAAAAAACAAAACCCAAACAAAACAAAAAACCACAATGCAAAGCAAAAACAAAAATAATCAAATCCCAACAGAAACAAAACAACCATTATCAAACCACAACCCCCTACCCCAAACAAAGACACACTCCCCCCTCTCCCTCCAAAAAGAAACCAAAATACACAATAACAAACTAAAACGAAACTAGAACAAAAAAGTTTCAAAAAACAAAAATAAACAAGACGAAAAATACCCCCCAAAACCACTACAAACAAAAAAAACCAACAACACAAAAAAGAAAAGACAAAAAAAACCCCCAAGTAAACCAAAAACATACCCCTACAACCCCTAAAAAAAAAAGAGAGCAAAAACCAGTAAAAAAAAATCCAGAAAGGCACAAAAAGTAAGCACAAAACACAACCAAAAGACCCAAAGAAAAACACACCCCTA
>CM054164.1:15745583-15750583 GCA_028751875.1 Rapana venosa
TAACCAAATGATTGTAGAATATAGATAGGTGCTGCTAAATAAGATATTTTCCTATTTTATTTTCTATATTGTATTGTGGCCTATGGCCAATGTGCAATTAAATCATTTCAGAGTTTCAGAGAGAGTTTCTCACTCTCTCTCTCTCAAACACTTTATTGAAAAACTGCTACGATTTGATATACTCATTATGGACGATTTTTCTTAGATAGCATCTTCTCTCTATGATTGGGTTATGGTTGATTTAAGGTTTATAATCATGTAATTTTCTTCTGTATTCAGTCATAAATTGTTACTGACATCATCTTTTTGTATGAGTTCGATATCTATATTTGTGTGTATTTCTTCTTTAATCAGTCATAAATCATTATTTGTTTGTGCATTTGCTTTGCCACTGATATGAATGAACTCACTGTTCCATCCTGAGCCCAACAAATGTATTGTGGTCCAAGGCCAATGTACATTAAATCATTTCAGAGTTCAGAGTTCTCTCTCTCTCTCTCTCTCTCTCTCTCTCTCTCTCTCTCTCTCTCTCTCTCTCTCTCTCTCTCTCTCTCTCTCTCTCTCTCTCTCGATTTAGCCTATCTCCTCTAACGTCTGCAACATTCCCTGTATTTACAAAACTCAACACAACACCCACTCTGCCCTTTTCCATCTGTTCAGCTCTCCTTCATCAATATACTAATTATACCCTGTCGCATAGCCTAATGGCGGGAAAAAAGTTTTCTTGACGCTTATTTTTATTATTTTATTCCCAGGACAAAGGAATAACTCTCATATGCATTTTACATCTAGTCCCCGTGTGTATGCGGTTTTGTAAATTTTGTCACTCCTTCCCACCGGCACACAATGGTCTACTTTTCCGAAAAGCTGAACATGTTTTAAGGTGTGTGCAAGATGTTCTACGTGCGTTCGCACACGGGGCCTCGGTTTATAGTCTCATCCGAAGGACTTTTGGGGGAGAGTGGAGTCTGCACTGATGTGAACTCCAGGGGGAAAATACCCCCTTGAACGGGGAATCGAACCCGGGTCGTCAGATTGCGAGCGCATTGTTCTAACCACTAAGCTATCCCGTCCCCCCATAATATATATTACTTGAGGAGAACACTGTTCGCTACTTTTCTTTTTTTCTTCCTGAGGTATTGCAACACGCTTCAAACTTCACTAGAGCAGACAGACTCAATCAACACAGGCCCTTTAGGCAGAACCAGGCAGAGCTCGTTCTTGCTTCACCGCTAGCATCTTCCCTTCACCTTTCTCTTCCCTCATCTTTCATCAAGCAGTCTGGACACAGACACCCCACCTTCATATATTCATGCCTTGAGGGGGGGTGGAGAACACACAGAGACGGGAAGTAATGCATGAGTTTGTCCTCTTTTTTTCTTTGGCGCAAGCTTTTTCTCTCTGTGTCACTGTCTATCTTTCTCTCTCTCCCTCCCTCTTTCTCTTTCTCTCTCTCGCTCCCTCTCTCTCTTTCTCTCTCTCGCTCCCTCTCTCTCTCTTTCTCTCTCCCTCTCTCTCTTCCTCTCTCTCTCTCTCTTTCTCTCTCTCGCTCTCCCTCCCTCTCTCTGTATCCCTCTCTTTCTCCCCATCTCTCTCCCTCTCCTCTCTCCCCCCCCTCTCTCTCTATCCCTCTCTCCCTCCCTCTCTCTCTATCCCTCTCTCTTTCTCTCAACATCTCTCTCTCTCACTCTTCCCCTCTCTCTCCCTTTCTCTCTCTCCCTTTCTCTCTCTCACTCTTCCTCTCTCCGTCCCCTCTCTCTCTCTCACTCTTCCTCTCTCCTCCCCACCTCTCTGTCCCTCTCTCTTTCTCTCCCCTCTCTCTCTATTTCTCTCTCTCCCTCCTCGCTCTCCCCTTTCTCTCCTCTTTAGTGTTTTTCCCCTCCCCTGTGTGATTTTGTCACACGCTGTTTACAAGTAGATTGGTGGTTCTTTTTCTTCGTCGAAAGCTCATGCAGCAGTTAGTGTTGTCTGGCATATGAGGCAATCTGTTGCACAATCACCACCACCACCACCACCACCACCACCACCACCACCACCACCACCACCACCACCACCACCATCAAAAACTCTTCACCACTTCCACCACCCTCACCATCGTCACCATTGTCAACGCCTTCATCATCATCATCATCATCATCATCATCATCATCATCATATCATCATCATCATCATTATCACCACCGCCACCACCACCACCACCACCACCACCACCAACAACCACCATCCTCCACCACAAAACATTAAACCAGCACACCCCCACCCCCACCACCCCTACAACAACCCACCACCACCATCACCATCAGCACCACCAACCACCACCACCAACAACCACCACCAACAACCACCCCCACAACACCCCCACCACCACCACCACCAACCACCACCAACAACCACCCCCACAACACCCCCCACCACCACCAAAACCATCCCCCCCTCAACCCCCCCCCCCCACTACCACCACCAAGATTCCCCCCCCCTCAATCCCCCCCCCCACCAACCACCAAACTCCCCCCCCCCCACACCCCCACCAACCACTACTACCACTAATACTCACATCCCAGCATCATAGCGAAGATGGAGAAGATCTTTTCAGCAACACCACAACCCCCCCCCCCCCACAACCCTCCCCCCCATCCCCTCCACCAACAACCCCCCCCACAACCCCCCCCCCACAACCCCACCAACCACTACTACCACTAATACTCACATCCCAGCATCATGGCGAAGATGGAGAAGATCTTCTCAGCAACACCCCCTCACCACGAACCCCCCCCCCCCACCACAACCCCCCCACCCCCACCACCACCAACCCCCCCCCGCACAACTTCCCCACCCCCCACAACCCCCCCCCCCACAACCCCCTCAACCCCCCCAACCACCCCCACCCCCCACCCCCAACCCCACAACCCCACAACCCCCCCTCCCTCCCTCCCTCCCCCCCCACCCCCCCCCCACCCCCACTAACACTCACATCCCAGCATCATAGCGAAGATGGAGAAGATCTTCTCAGCGTTGGTGTTGGGGGCCACGTTGCCGAAGCCTATGCTGGTGAGGCTGGTGAAGGTGAAGTACAGGGCCGTGATGTACTTGGTCTTGATGGAGGGACCGCTGGTGGTGTCGTTCACGATGTAGGGGTTGTCGATCAGGTTGGCCAGTCCGTCCAGCCAGCTGAGAAAGGAATGGAGGAATGGAAGGAAGGAATGAAAGAAAGAAAGAAAGAAATAATAAATAAAAAGGTGATGATGATGATGATGATAAAATAATAATAATATTAAATAACAATAATAATAATAAATAACAGTAAGAATTATGATGATGGTGATGATGGTAATAATAATAATAATAATAATAATAATAATAGTAATAATAATAATAATAACAACAACACTACTACAACTACTACTACTACTACTACTACTACTACTACTACTACTACTACTACTACTACTACTACTACTACTACTACTACTACTACTACTACTAATGTATGTAATTTATATAGCGCTGAATCTTGTAAAGCAACAAATCAAAGCTTTTTTAAAAAAGTAAATATCGAGGATAATGGAATAAGCACTCAGGTGCTCTTTTTAAACATCCAGTCCCTGTGTGTATGCGGGTTTGTACAAGTTGTCATCTGTTCCCACCGGCACATAATGGCCTACTCTTTCGAAAAGCTAAACAGGATTTAACGTGTGCGCAAGATGTTCTGCATGCGCTGGCACACGGGGCCTCGACTTATAGTCTCATCCGAAGGACTTTGACATTCAGTTCAATTTCTTTGTCAAACTGGGAAGAAAGGGCGAGGCTGGGAAACGAACCCAGAACCTCAAGGTTTACTTGTTGGCGGGCAAACGTCTTAACCATCCTGCCACCTTCCTTCTCATAAAAAGGTGTCCCATAACCTATAAGGTCGTAGAGGAGCGAGGCGTCAGAGACCTCAGTTTCTCTAGGGGCCAGCGCTTCGATTGGTTTGTTTGACAAGATTCAGCGCTATATAAATTCCTTATATTCTTCTTCTTCTTCTTCTTATATTAAGGGCGGCGCCCATCTCCTCTCCCTCGCTGCTTTACCTTCTCTGACCCTAGAAAGGGCAGGTACCTATTCACTGCTGGAGGGGGAAAGGGGGGGGGGGGTCTGTACTGAAGCCGAGGCACGCAAACGGTCACCCATGCAAGTGGTAACCACGCTCGATGCTGCTTAACCTTAGCTGGGGGATAAGCGAGTGCTCTAACCACTGAGCTATCCCGTCCCCAGCCAGCTGATAGCAAAACAACAACAAAAATGAGATGGTTTATCCTAAAACTGATGTATCCTTGAAATCCAAATGCTTCTTCTACTTTAGTGGTGAGAGAGTGGGGATGTACTGCGGGCAAGGCATCTCCACTATAATCAAATTTCTGCCCAGTTTCCGAAACAGCAGCTGCCTCCTCGACGGACTAACATACATATACATACAGTGGTGGGTGAAGGGAAAGGGTCACGTATACAGAGTCTCAATATTGGTACTTTTTTCTTTCTTTCTGTTATTAAAATTTATGTATTTTTTTATATCAAGGATAATAGAATCTCGGAGTTCTAGCCAAGAATTGAAAAGAAAACAAAAGAAATGATTGGAGAAGAAAGAGATATCCTTCGGATGAGACTATAAACCGAGGCTCCGTGTGCTAACGCATGCAGAACATCTTGTGCACAAGTTAAATCCTGTTCTGCTGTTCGAAAGAGTAGCCCATTGTGTGCCAGTGGGAACAGATGACAAAATTTACAAATCCCCATACACACTAACTAAGGGGACGGGATAGCTCAGTGGTCGGAGCACTCGCTTTCCCCTAGCCAAGTTAAGCAGCGTTGAGCGTGGTTACCAGTTGGATGGGTGACCGTTTGCGCGCCTTGGCTTCAGTACAGTTCCCCCAGTTCACCCAGCTGTAAATGGGTACCTGTCCTCTTTAGGGTCAGGGAAGGTAAAGCAGCGAGGGAGAGGAGATGGGCGCCGCCCTCAATAT
>CM054164.1:15755583-15765583 GCA_028751875.1 Rapana venosa
CACAACAACTGTGCATTGACCTGGAGTGCAACACAGTAGCACATCAACCCGCATCTTGCATTGCATTTAAATGCAATACAATACATTGCAATACAAATCAATACAATACGATACAATACAGTGCAATACAATACAATACAAACTTCGCACGTCATACACTACAGAATTTACAGAAAACAATCAAACTCAAAACCTTCCACACCTGATTCAACTCAATCAAATTAAACCCAGGAAACGTAGTCCACACTATCCCAACCAAACCCAAACCATCGCAACTGAAGGCAACATAAATTTGAAAAAAACACCATTCCCACCGATATCAAGATATTGGTGAAAAAGCCGGTGAGAATGCAGCAAAGAACCGCAATGCAATTAGCCACAATCCCTGAAAGTACAAAGGGGAGGGTACACGTCAGACAGAGTTATGTCCCTTGTATACGGTAGGAAGCTCTTCAGGGGATGATAGGACACGGGTCAGTAGGCTAGGTATTTTTAGCATCAAAACTGTTGACAGATAGATTGATAGATAAAATAATGAATGGGATATTTTGTCATGAAAAGTAGTGACAGATAAAACGATAGATAAAAGAATGAATATGTGAATAAACAAATAGAAGTAATTAAACATAAGCATATATTATGTGAATGACTTTATAAGCAAGTAAAGAAGGAAAGTAGGGAATAAAGAAAGAAAATGATGGGTGAGAAGTTCAAATAAAAATTGGTTTACTTCATACTGTCACCCCCACGTTCACCACATAATTTATGCGCAGAAACATGCGCGCACGAGCTCACGCACGCACACACGTGCGCGCGCACACACACACAACCCCAACACACACACACACACACACACATATACACATATCCACACACACACACAGACCAAACACACACCATCATTAACACAACAATAAACCATTGACAATAAATCTAACACATTCGAAGTTTTATTTACAATGCCTTCCCCAATTTCTCCTGACTCCCATTCTATTTTATCATCCAGCTATTGCCTTCCCAACCCCCATTCCCCTTATTCACCCTCCATAAAATCCATTTTAGCCTCTGCTCAATCCCTCCTCAGTCTGTTTCATCCTCTCTAAGGTTACCTCTACCCCGGGAGTGAAGGACACATTGCCTGTGGTGGGGGAAGATGCCGTAAATACTCATGTAAAAAAGCCCATACAGCAATCGGTGAAAATCCCTTAGATTTCTTCTCTAAGACTTGAGAAAAGCACGTCTTCTTCAAATATATAACGTACGACATTAATTGGTGGTAGTGGTGGTGGTGGTGGTGGTGGTGGTGGTGTTGATAGTGTTGTTGTTGTTGTTGTTGTTGTTGGTGGTGGTGGTGGTGGTGGTGTTGTTGTTGTTGGTGGTGGTGGTGTTGTTGGTGGTGGTGGTAGTAGTAGTGTGATGATGGTGGTGGTGGTAGTGGTGTTCTTCAAATATTCATCTTGGGCTTTACCCATAATATGTTATCTCTATTAGGGTGTTCCTTAGCTTACCACATAGGTAGTCACCTAGAACAAGTACTTTGCCCCAGTTACCATACTTAACAACCACTGCAAACCTTAAAGTGCATGCTGGATTGTTGCATTTAAGTACCCCGCTATATAAACAACCATGTGTTCAAGCTTCAGAGGATCATTCTCTTTGAATGGAGAGTGCAGGCTCTATGAGCTTACCTTAGATGGATACCAATAAATTATCGACATAATATTACAATACATACACACGTTTTTACGTAGGACTTGGTACTTTGTTCACATCGTTAAAGTAGCAGAACTTTGGATATGGAAACAATGGCAGAAATTTCAGGCTTTGTCAGCAGAGAAGGAAGTTTTGACATGGGCAAAATTGGCAGAAAGTTTTGGGCATGGGAACAATGGCAGAAATTTCAGGCTTTGGCAACAAGGAAGAAAGTTTTGACATGGGTAAAATTGGCAGAAAGTTTTGGGCAAAAACAACATGGCAGAAAGACTGGACATAGGCAAAGACAGCAGGAAGTTAATACATGGGTAAAATGGCAGATAATTTGGGTGTCGGAAAAAAGAAGAGAGATCGGGCATGGGCAGGGTGGCAGACAGTTTAGGGCATGGCCAAAACGGCAGGAAAATTGGACATGGAGAAATTTGAAGACAGTTTTGGCATGAGGAAAATGGCCGACAATTTGAGAAAGGGACAAAATGGCAGAAAGGTCTGGCATGGGCAAACGGCACGCACACTTTTGGGTATGCACCAAAAAGCAAAACGGTCACTATACTAAAATTCAATACGAAAAACCTCAAATACACACATTTACACACACACACACACACACACACACACACACACACACACACACACACACACACACACATCACAATTCATTACAACCCAACTCCGAACAACCACCCACCCACAAAACCCCCCAAAGCAAAAACCTAACCTATGCAATCTTAACCCAACCCAACCCAGCCCAGGCCAGCCCTACCATATCCAGACTCACAACCCATGCCAAGGACAAAATGAAAGCTCCCCTGGGGTGCAGATGTGGGGAGACAGAAGCCGGTGAGACACACAGCAAAGAACCACAATGCAGTTAGCAACAATCCCCGAGATTACTAGGGGAGGGAATACGTCAGACAGAGTAATGCCCCTTTGTGAATGGCCGGAAGCTCTTGAGGTAATGAAAGGACATGAGTCAGTAGGTGAGTTAGTTTTCTAGAATAGATAGATAAATATATGACTAAACCTAACAAAATAAATGTATAGATAAATAGTAAATAAATAACTAAATGGATAAAGAAATCAATAAAAAATGATAAGTCAATAAAAAGAATAAATAAACACAATAAATATATAAGTAAGCAAATGAAAACCTGATCTGCCAATAGATGATATGAAAATAAATCAATCAATATTAAATGAATTATCAAAACATAAATGAATACAGATGAATAAATAAATGACTGAATGAAGGAAGGATGGATGGAAGGAAGGAAGGACGGAAGTAAGGGACAACCAACAAAACAAATAAAATGGATGCAAAAATAAATCTAATCAAGATAAAAAAGGAGACACGAGAGATAGATAACAATGTTTTAGAGGATGGTCAAGTCAAGAGGTTTGTTTTATACTGTCAAACACACAAATATATTTAGTACATACATGCATACACACATGCACATACATACATACATTCACTCATACATACATACATATATACATACGTGCATGCATACATACAAACAACATGCATGCGTGTATTTGCACACACACCACACACAACACACCACACACACACACGGAAAGAGAGAGAGAGAGAGAGAGAGAGAGAGAGAGAGAGAGAGAGAGAGAGAGAGAGAGAGAGAGAGAGAGAGAGAGAGAGAGAGAGAGAGAGAGATGGAGACTGCATTGGTTTTTTAAAAAAAACTTTCTTTTAAGGGCTTATTGCGAGACCTAAGGCACATTCTGTCTATTGCAAACCTGGCATCGTTATGTCTGTGTTGGTTTTGTCGTTGATAGTGATTTTTGTCTACTTTGTGTTAGCCTTTATTAGTTTTTTGTTTAGGGTAGTTGGGCTGTCTGTTATTATTTCGTTTTGTTTTGCCATTGTTTTTTACAGAATATCTTTATCTCAGTTCTGTGCTTGAAAATTGTCAATAAAAGAACTAATAATACTGTAAGAACTGATAATACTTTGCGCCTTTTTCAAAATCTATCCTTAAAACGAGTCAACACAACAAGAGGAAAAGAGAAAACAAAAATAATCTGCTAAGTACTTATATCCCTAACACTAGTCAATAAAAAATACTTGACCAAAAATACAACGGTTTCTTAAATAGATGCTTGGAATTAGTCCATTATAAAGGAAATAATACTTTCCCAAAACTGAATCTTTTCCCCAGTTTTATTCTGTCAACAAGAGAACAGAAAACAAATTAACTAAACAGAAACGCTTATCCTAGCTTTAGCCTAAAAACCAGTCAATGCAATTAACAGAAAAAAACACTTTAGAAAATTACCTGCTGGTTATGTTTATTCTTAAAACTGGTCAACAATAGAAAAAACCCAACAACTTTGACAATACACATTTCTCGCAGGTCTAATTCTTAAAAACTATTCAATAAAAGAAGTAGAAAGTACTTCACAAAAGTACGCCCTTAAACTAGTCCTACCCTTAAGACCAGTCAATACAAGTACAGAACATGCTGTGAAAATGTACCCTTGTCCTACTTCAATACCCTCTGTTTCAAATGTCTCCACAAATCTGCACCCTCTTATCTCTGTAACTGTCTTCACCTGTACACTCCATCCCGTTCCCTTCGTTCAGCCGCAGATACTTTGTGCTTTCGAACACCCAGATTCAAACAAACCACTGTTGGCCGTCGCTCCTTCTCTGTTTCTGGTCCATCCACCTGGAATGACCTCCCTCTTTCACTTCGCCAAAAGCCTTCACTTGATACCTTCAAATCCAGCCTCAAAACACACTTATTTCCTACCTGAGACTTTCTCCCCAAATATCTGTCCCTAATTTTCAACAGCATCTTTCACCTTCTAAGTGTTGTTCCGAGTGAGTGAGTGTGTGTGTGTGTGTGTGTGTGTGTGTGTGTGTGTGTGTGTGTGTGTGTGCGCGCGCGCGTGTGTGTGTGCGTGCATACGTGCGTGCGCATGGTTTTGAAATCTGTTGCTCATTATGTTTAAGGAGAGTTGCATGCCTGTAAATGATTGAGTGCAAGCGCTTCGATTTGTTTTTGTTCTTTTTACAAGATTCAGCGCTATATAAATCCCATATATTATTATGATTACTTCTAACCTAAACGATAGTGAGAAAGTGAAAAATGCAAAAAACAAAATACACCATTAGCTATATTCTATCCTCAAAACCACTGAAAAACTAATCAGAATAATACTTGACAAAAACTTGCCTTTCTCCTAGTTCTATCCTTAAATCCAGTCAGAAAAACCTTCACAAAAACACACCCGTCTCCTACTTTTTTTCCCTTCCTCCTTAACTGCAGTCTATAAATCTACACAGCACTAACAAAAATCTACGGTAGTTTCCAAGATCCACGCTAGCTGTCCAATTTAGCCAGAGTGGAATTAAAGAGCCCCTTAGAGGACTTTGAGAGAACCTAATAAAACGTTGAACAAAACGCCCATAAAGTGATAAGAGGGAATCTGGTGGAATTAAGGAGCCTACATTCCAAGACACAATCTTATTTCATTTATTTTATTTTATTCTTTTATATCGAGGATAATCGAATAAGCACGTATGTTCTTTTTTACAACCAGTCCCCGTGTGTATGCGGTTTGTAAATTTTGTAATCTGTTCCCACCGGCACACAATGGCCTACTCTTCCGAAAAGCGGAAAAGGATTAACGCGTGCGTAAGATGTTTTGCGTGCATTCACACACGGAGCTTCGGTTTACAGTCTCATCCGGAGGACTTTGGGAGTAAAGAGTGAGAGTGGAGTCTGCACTGATGTTCACTCCATGGGGAAAATATCCCCTTGAACGGGAATCGAACCCGGGCCGTCAGATTGCGAGCGCAATGTTCTAACCACTAGGCTATCCCATCCCTCGCTTCCCTACCAGAGAGCTGTCGGCTCTTAGCTGATGAAGAGAGATTGCATTCGGGGGATATTCCTGCACAGACAAATACAGGTACACAGAAGAGAACGTATCCAACACCATGTAAAGTAGGAAAAAAAACACCAAGAGAAATAAGGTTTTTAAACGTAAGGACACTTGTTGATGATGAAATGATGATAAATGGACATAGTAGGTTCCGTCTTCTTCTTCGAATGCTCGGGCAGCTATTAGTGTTGCCTGTCCTTTTTTTAATATTATGAGCGAAACTGAAACTGCGTTGCGCTACCGTTAAGCGCCTGGCAAGTCAGACCCAGCACATCCGACTTCGGCTTAAGAGAGAACACTTATCTTTTAAGGTTTTCTGGTTTAAAAATGCGGGAGAACAGACCAACAAGGCAGAATATAGACAAGAAAGAAAAACAAACAACATAGAAACGATGAGAGGGATAGAAAAGAGGGAAATCCTGGCACAGAATCTCCAGAAGGTGAGGATGCTATTTATATCGACAGGCTCCGGCATCCCTATAGGGGAGCATGACTGGCTGGGTATGAAGGTGTGTGTGTGTGTGTGTGTGTGTATGTGTGTGTGTGTGTATGTGTGTATGTGTGTGTATGTGTGTGTGTATGTGTGTATGTGTGTGTATGTGTGTGTATGTGTGTGTGTGTTTGTGTGTGTGTGTGTGTGTGTGTGTGCGTGTGTGTGTGTCTGCCAAGTCAAGACACTGTTTTGTGAGGAAAGGAAGGTTTGTGCAGGCCCAGCTCTCTGTTTGTTCCATCACAATAGCTCTAAAACTACGGGTGCACAATGATGGCATGTGTGTGCAGAGGGGCCGTGATGCCTATGTGCAAAACATTATTGCCTGCAGTGGAGTGTGTATGGAATGTGAGGGTCTTCTTCACACTATTGGTCACATACACAACACATATAATCGTGTGGAACGGTAGCCTAGAGGTAACACATCAGTGCAGACTCCTCTCTCCCCAAAAGTCCTTCAGATGAGACTATAAACCGAGGCCCCGTGTGCGAACGCTCGCAGAACATCTTGCGCACACGTTAAATCCTGTCCCGCTTTTCGTAAATGTGTGCCGGTGGGAACAGATGACATAATTACGAAACCGCATACACACGGGGACTAGATGTAAAATAACACATGAGCGCTTATTCCTTTACCCTCGATATAAAAGAATAAAATATAATAAATAAATAACACACCTGGGTAAAAAGCAAAAAGTGCGGGTTCAAATCCCGGTTGTACCTAAAACGTGTTATCCATCCTATATATATCATATATATTTATATATATTTTATCAGTTTTTCTGATGACACAATAGATTGAGGTGCAGTGTGCAATACAAATTAAGTGCATCTAAAAAAGACACAGCACCCACAAAAGTTGTCCCTGGGAAAAAATCTTTAGAAAAGCCCTAATAGGGAAACATACGCTTGCAGAAAAAAAGATTTTGCTTTAAATGGGTGGCGCTGCTCTTGTGGCGACGCAACGAGCTCTCCTTAGGAATAGCAGTCCGAGGTTCACGCAGAGAAATATGCCGTGACTGGAAATGTTATTTTATTTGATTGAATCTTGTATAACCAGCATTCTTAAAGAGCTCTTAACTAGAATGTTCTTACTCGAAATCTACAACAACAGACTCGTGAGATTTTTTTATTGAGTAATAGTCCAAAATAAATTGGAAACATGTTACTCTGTAGGTAAAAGGTAAAGGAGTCCCATAACCTATAAGGTCATAGGGGAGCGAGGCGTCAGAGACCTCACTTCTCTAGGGAGCAGCATATTGAGGGCGGCGCCCATCTCCTCACCCTCGCTGCTTTACCTTCCCTGACCCTAAAGAGGGCAGGTACCCATTTACAGCTGGGTGAACTGGGGGAACTGTACTGAAGCCAAGGCGCGCAAACGGTCACCCATCCCACTGGTAACCACGCTCGACGCTGCTTAACTTGGCTGGGGGAAAGCGAGTGCCCCGACCACTGAGCTATCCCGTCCCCTATAGGATCATTTATAAATGAGGCAAGATATGAATGGGATACAATCCAGTTTCCAAAGGCACTTCAGGAAATGATGCGGTGTGTGGAGTACAGAGCACGGGTGTCCATCTGTATGCATCCATTATTTTTGTATCCTTTTCTTGGGGTAGAGTCATTGGGAATGGGGTAGATTTCTGGTGCAAATGAATGGTTTTAATGAACACTGATCAACTAAATGCGGTATGTGAGAGAGAAAGAGAGAGAGAGAGAGAGAGAGAGAGAGAGAGAGTCTTTTAAAGAGGGAGAGAGAGAGAGAGAGAGAGAGAGAGAGAGAGAGAGAGGGAGACAGACAGACTTACAGACAGACAGAGATAGAGACAGAGAGACACAAGCAGGCAGAGAAAGAGAGAGCGAGAGGAATAACGGAAAACAGATAGAGTGTGAGAGACACAGACAGACAGACATACGGAGACAGACAAGACGAACAGACAGACAGGGAAACAAGGAGAGACAGATAAACAAAGAGATAAACAGCAGTAGCTAGACAGATATAAAAAGACAGATAGAGACAGACAGAAAGAGAGAGAGAGGGGGAGACAGAGACAGGCAGACAGAGAGATCACGACAGAGACAGAGGGACAGTAAGAACGACAGAAGTAGTCGATAGAACAGCCTAGTATACCAAATAGCTGGAACGGTGGAAAATGGAACAATTATATAAATAAACATTGGCAGCTGATTTAATTCGTCAAGGCATATTTCCCCAAAGCGACGCTTACTAGCTCCAGAATATGTTTAGCAAGAAACTGCATTTTTTTTGCTTCTTATTCCTTCTGTTCTTTTTTTAAAATTATTATTCATTTGATAATATTTGTCTTATGATTCTAGCATTCGCTTCTGCTTTTCTTCCATTTCTTTCTCAGAAAATCCAACATCGGAATATGTTAATGATTTTCCTGGTCCATACGTGGTTTTTTTTCTGTTAGAAGTAATGACACAGATGAATGAAGGGCAGGCTCAGAGAATATGGGACTCTCAAAAATACGCAAAAGCTTCGATGAACTGGAATGTATTTTAGCATTCCTGTCATTGGGTGAAAGGAAATATATTTTGTATTGCTGTTGTTGTTGTGACCATGATGCTATTTTTGGAAGGGAAGGCCCTTAATTTTACGTACCCCTTGGAAGTTTTCTTGGAATAAAATCTGGAATCATAACTTGTTCTGGATTAGCTCCACTGATGTAACAACTTAGGCTGAAATTTCAGATTTTCTATAGAGATCATGACGATTCGAATTTTTTATTTCATTTTTGAAAACATTTCTTGAAAATGTCTGTCATGTAGAATGCTTTCCTTGATGACCGTTTCATTTAGGAGGTTAGCTTTTAACGTTCCTTTCTGACTTGGAGGAAGCTAAAGCGTGGAATAACAATGCTAAGGCATAATGGAGGAAGGAAACTATTCAAGAGTCACCAACGCAATACTGCAGAAACAGTCACTGCGTGTTGTGAGCTTTTAATTTGATCACGTTTAACAGAATGAATTTGTCCTCTTCGTCGTCGTCATCGAACGCTCCGAACGTCATCGAACGCTCAGAACGTCATCGAACGCATAGAACGTCATCGAACGCATAGAATGTCATCGAACGCATAGAACGTCATCGAACGCTCAGAACATCATTGAACGCATAGAACGTCATCGAACGCTCAGAACGTCATTGAACGCATAGAATGACATCGAAATCTCAGAACGTCATCGAACGCTCAGAACGTCTCAGAACGTCATCGAACGCACAGAACGTCATCGAACGCATAGAACGTCATCGAACGCTCAGAACGTCATCGAACGCTCAGAACGTCATCAAACGCTCAGAACGTCATCAACGCTCAGAACATCATCAACGCTCAGAACGTCATCGAACGCTCAGAACGTCATCGAATGCATAGAACGTCATCGAACGCTCAGAACGTCATCGAACGCACAGAACGTCATCGAACGCTCAGAACGTCATCGAACGCTCAAGTATTGAGCGAAAATGCGTTGCACTGCCGACAAGCGCCCGAAAAATCAATCAGGCCCAGTGCATTCGACTTCGGTGAGGGAGAGAATTGTTATCGTTGAAATCTTTCTGGAGAAAAAGCGCAGGAGAATGGACCAAGAAGGCAAAACGTGGACGAGAAGGAGGCGACAGGAATAAAAGGAACAAGGCAGATGTAGAGAGAGGGATTGAGAAGAGGGGAATTGCTAGCACAGTATTTCCAGAAGGTGGGGATGCTATTTTATACTGACAGGCCCCAAAATCCCCACCGGGGGGGGGGGGGGGGGGGGACGGAGAGGGGTGGCGGGGGGATGGGGGAGGCAGAACTCACAGACAGACCGTGTTCGTAGCACTTAAATGCATCCTACAAAACATACTTCACTCAACAGTCATGTTAC
>CM054164.1:15768083-15770583 GCA_028751875.1 Rapana venosa
CTCTCTCTCTCTCTCTCTCTCTCTCTCTCCTCTCTCTCTCTCTCTCCCTCTATCTCCCCCCTCTCTCTCTCTCTCTCTGTCTGTCATGTTCACTTTTGTTTATATCGCGTATTATCACGAATTCGTAGCATAACATGATCATGTTTTTTTCTGTATCTCCCCTTTTTATACTAATGTTTCTGACTCTGATCATTACAGTAAATGTGAAATGTAAACTGTGATTTGACAACTAGCCTTAAAATGTGAACTGTAGTAGGGATGAGATGTATATGATTTTCAGTTAACCAATGATTGTAGAATATTGATAGGTGCTGTTATATAAGATATTTTCCTATTTTCTTTTCTATATTGTATTGTGGCCTAAGGCCAATGTGAAATTAAATCATTTCAGAGTTCAGAGTTCTCTGTCACTCTCTGTGTCTTTCTGTATGTCTGTGTGTCTGTGTGTTTGTGTGTCTGTGTGTCTGTTGTCTGTCTGTCTGTCTATCTGTCTGTCTGTCTGTCTGTCTGTCTGTCTCTCTCTCTCTCTCTCTCTCATCTCTCTCATCTCTCTCCTCTCTCCCCACAAACACACACACACACACTACACACACCACACACACACACACACTACACACACTACACACACACACACACCACGCACACACACACATACACACACACCACACTACACACACCACACACCAACACACCCACCCACCACCCACACACACACACACAACAACACACACACACACACACACCACGCACGCACGCACGCACGCACGCACGCACGCACGACGCACACACACACACACACACACATACACACACGGTTTTCCCACCATTTTTTTTTGGCCTTGTCAATATAGACATAAATCAGCACAGCAGTAAGAGGAGAGATCTGATGAAATCTCTCAGATCCTATCTCAGGCCCTCTTAGCTTAACTAAAATAACATGAAGATTCCCTACAGACCTGGAGCAAAAAAACCTAGACAACTCGCTAAAACAAACCCAACCATGTCATTACGAGATTAACAAAACAAAAAGGCAAACAAACAAACAAATAAATAAATAAATACATACATAAAAATAAGAAGAAGCAGAGAGAAGAGAGCACTAGGAACAAAATAAATGTCGGTGATTTACAGTGATTATGCCACAGAATGCGCAAGTTCTTCGCTAAGAGCTGCGTTTGTATGTGTGTGTGTGTGTGTGTGTGTGTGTGTGTGTGTGTGTGTGTGTGTGTGTGTTGTGTGTGTGTGTGTGTGTGTGAGTGTGTGTTTGTGTGCGTGCGTGCGTGCGTGTGTGGTGTGTGTGTCTGTGGCGCGCGCGCGTGTGTGTGTGTGTTTGTGTGTGTCTGTGTGTTTGAGTGTGTGTGTGTGTGTGTGTGTGTGTGGTGTGTGTGTGTGTGTGTGTGTGTTGTATATTCTTGGTGTATTTTCTCTTTTGTCGTTTCTTTTACTCTTTTCCTTTCCATTTTTTTTGCTTTGCTTTGGTGTTTATAGGTGTTTTTTTCCCTTTCTGAGGCCTGGATGAAAAACAGTCATTGTACTTAATCTATTACCATATTTAAATAAAATTTCGTATTTCGTGTGTGTGTGTGTGTATGTGTGTGTGTGTGTGTGTGTGTGTGTGTGTGTGTGTGTGTGTGTGTGTGTGTGTATGTGTGTGTGTGTGGGTGTGTGTGTGTGTGTGTGTGTGGGTGTGTGGGTGTGGTGTGTGTGTGTGTGTGTGTGTGTGTGTGTGTGTGTGTGTGTGTGTGCGCGTGTTCTTTGTATCTCCTTCTTTATATCGAGGATAATGGAATAAGCACTTATGTGCTTTTTACATCCAGTCCCCGTGTGTGTGCGGTTTTGTATATTCTGTCATCTGTTCCCACCGGCACACAATGGCCTACTCTTACGAAAACCGGAAAATAATTTTTTGTGTGTGTAAGATGTTCTGCGTGCTTCGCACATGGGGCCTGAGTTAATAGCCTCATCGGAAAGACTTTGGGGAGAGTGAAGTCTGCACTGATGTTAACTCCAGGGGAAAATATCCCCTTGAACGGGAATCGAACCCGAGTCTTCAGATTGTGAGCGCAATGTTCTAATCACTAGGCTGTCCCAACCCCGTGTGTGTGTGTGTGTGTGTGTGTGTGTGTGTGTGTGTGTGTGTGTGCGTGCGTGCGTGTTTGCGTGTGTGTGTGTGAGTGTGTGTAAGTGTCTGTGTGTGTAAGTGTGTGTATGTGTCTGTGTGTGTGCGTGTATATGTGTGTGCGTGTGTGTGTATGGGTGGGTGGGTGCGTGCGTGCGTGCGTGAGTGTATGTGTTGTTTTGTTGGGTTTTTTTTTGCATGAGGGATAAAATGATATTTAGTAACTTGTTCTATGTACAGAATACTTCTTTCAGTAGCAATAGCATCCCCACCTTCTGAAAACTTTGCCTATGCGCTAGACATTTCCTATTGTCGATTACTCTTTTAGTTTCTGTCTTGTTCCTTTCCGTCCTCTCACCTCCATGTAGTCTATTTTTATGC
>CM054164.1:15778083-15788083 GCA_028751875.1 Rapana venosa
GCGTTTATTGTCATTGTTAGCTTTTTTTTTCCGTCCTCCTCCTCCTCCTCCTCTTCCTCCTCCTCCTTCTCCTCCTTCTCCTCCTCCTCCGCCACCTCCTCCTCATCCTTCTTCTTCTCTCTCTCTCTTTCTTTTCTTTCTTTCTTTCTTTGTTTCTTTCTTTCTTTGTTTCTTTCTCTCTCTCTCTCTCTCTCTCTCTCTCTCTCTCTCTCTCTCTCTCTCTCTCTCTCTCTTTCTCTCTCTCTGTGTCTCTCTCGGTCTGTCTTTGTCTCTCTCTCTCTCTCTCTCTCTCTCTCTCTCTCTCTCTCTCTCTCTCTCTCTCTCTCTCTCTCTTCTCTCTCTCTCTCTCTCTCGCTCGTTCTCTCTCTGTATCCGTCCTCTCTGTCTGTCTTTCTGTCTGTCTTTCTCTCTCTCTCTCTGTCTCTGTCTCTCTCTCTCCCTCTCTTTTTCTCTCTCTGTATCTATGACTCTCTCTCTTTCTCTCTGTCTCTGTCTCTCTGTCTCTCTGTCTCTCTGTCTCTCTCTCTCTCTCTCTCTCTCTCTCTCTCTCTCTCTCCCTCCTAACTCTCCCCGTCTCTCTCTCTCTCCCTCCCCCTACTATACGCTGTCGGCCTCTCTCTGTTTACCTCTACCCCACCCCCTACAAAAAAACAACAGTTCCCCTTCTCTCTGTTATGCATCACCGGGCTGCAGCCGTTGCCTTGCAAAGAGGTCTGGTGGAGGAGAAAGTTCATTCCTTCAAGTGGCAATGAAATCGTAGAAAAAAAAAAGAATCGCAAAAAAAGTTATCTGCGTTCTGTCCTTTTCTTTTTTCTTTTGGTTTTTAACATAACAGGCCCCACTCCATTAAATCCGTCTCACTTCAGCAAGAAAAGGCTCTAATGAATAGGCAATCGTTAAAACCCTATTGCAGTTGCACCTTAGTCTTGTATTATTTTTTTTCTCTCCAGTGTTGTGTTTCGACTTTTTCGGGTTGTTGTTTATGAAGATCGATACCTTTCAGCATTCACTCTGCAAATTGAGACTCTTGAAAATGGTCTACAGGGTAATGCAAGGATGAAAATGGCGAGAATTCAAAGGTTTGATTCCCATTGAACTCATGCGGGTTTTTTGTTGTTCTAACTTATAAGACTTTAACTTGCGTATGAGGCTAATTTTATCAACAGTCTGATAATGAAACCGAAGTACAAAAATAAGAGGAAAATGTATGTCTACATTTTGGGACCAAAAACTGTTTTTTAAAGAATATCTTCCTTTGAAAAAAGATTAAAGAAAAGGTTGTGGGACATATCTTTTGAGTGGCTGAGAGGAGAACTTTGAGAAAGCGTGTTTTGTCAAGAATAAAGTTAATATAATTATGCTGTTTAGGAAGTATCTGTTAGTATGAAAGTGCTTTTATTGTTGCTGTTATAATTGTTGTTCTTACTTGTTATTTTATTTGCGTGAATATTTACCTATGGATATATATTGAAATAGTTTGTTTCAAAACGTGTTTGTTGGTGTGCATGTTTGTTTATAAATTGGGATCAAGGTGATTGTTTTTATGGTTTTCATTTCTTTTGAGATTATCAAGATGTTCATTTTTTTGTAAATCATCACTTTTTTTTCATTTTCAAATCTTATTTTTCCTAATGTGGCAATTAGCATGAAACGAATGGTATGACGTTAATTTCCCTAGTGGGGTATTCACAAAGATTTTAAGAAAGCTCATGAATAAGAAGAGGAACTACACTCAATACAAACCAAACCAGTAAGTTTTCGTTTCTGCAAAGCTTTGTAAAAATATCGAATTAAAACTTTATTTTCAAACTATGGCATTTGCTCTAATATGTGATTGCCCGTATTGAAAGAAAATGTAAAACATATAATTTATCAATGCTTATTCAAAACATTTGTAACAAAAAATATCAGACTTCACAATCTTGATCCAAAAAGGGGAAAGATTTCCACAAAATTGCCTTCTGGGCTTGCAGGAATTTGCAAAGATTCAAACAAATCCCCACAAACAAAATTAGCATGAATTTGCCAGATTGCCTACACAGCACAGCAGGGCAGAACGATTTGCTGACAAGATGGCTGCGAGCTCTTCAGCTAAAAGAAAGTGAACGAGGTCTATTGATCAATGGGCCTAGGGGAAACTTTTTCCCGGGGAATTCTAAGCTCTTCCCAGCTGACATTGGACGAAGCTCGTGAAGTGAAGGCAGGGGAAGAGGGGAGCCTTTGGTCTGAGAGACTTTAAAATGACAGGGGTTGTTTTAGGCAGTAAGGCTGCTTGCAATTTATGTTGAGTTTTATTTCATTTTTGTGTGTCATGTTTATGTATTTTTTTTTGTTTTATTTCATAAAGTTTATTTCGGTTTCAAACATCAGCATAGCTTAGTTGATTTTCATCAAATTTGATTTAAGTGCGAATATTAATTTGTTTGTGCTTGTTTGTTAATTATTATTATTTGGGGTAGTTTAAGTTTGATTCTACGTGTCTCGCGAGCAGATGTCTCTGTCATCAATGCAGGCTTTCAACTGTTTATTTTATTTTATTTTATTTTTTATTCTGTTTTCTTCTTTTATATCGAGGATAATGGAATAAGCAGTTATTTAGCTGAAGAGCTCGCAGCCATCTTGTGAGCACAACTGTTGATTGTGTCTGTGTGTGTGGATGCTGTTGTGATGGCCTGAAGCCACAACAACACAGAACCATCATAGAGCCACAGGAAATATAACCAAAAAGCTCAAAATAAATTATGTCATTGTGTTTTTGTAAACAGACAAGGTAAAGCCAAGACAGAAGCAATGGAAGAATTAATGTAAAACAGATAGTTCTAAACTTGTAGAACAAAAATGGTCAAGCCCTCCCCCCCCCCCCCCCCCCCCAAATCAAACAAACATGGAATTAATGAAAGATAGTAAAATACAACAGACAGACTACAGCAAAGTGAAAAAAATATTATCCTGTATGATATGACAGTTTTTGTATAGAATAAACAGAGTATGAGGGCACAAGTGTCAGTGAATAGAGACTCAGAAGGGGTCAAGAAAAAACGTGGGGAAAATTGAAGCAACAATACTTGAAAAGAGGTTCCTTAAACAAGCCAAACGTATTTTGGCAGATTCTAAAAGCAAAAATACTATGTCCAAACTCTCCCACAAACATCACTACAGGAGAAAGTCTAAAAGTAAGTATACAACGTTGCCAGCTCGTAGCACCGATGATTATGTAATAGCAGAGTACCTTATAAAGAAAAATAGAGACAGCTATGTACGCACACACACACACACATACACACACACACAAAACACACACACAGACACACAGACACACACACACACACACACACACAACACACCACACACACAGGAGAGAGAGAGGGGTAGGGGGATCGCAGACAGACACACACACACACAAACACACACACAACAGGAGAGAGAGAGTAGGGGGATCGACAGACAGACAGACAGACAGACAGACAGACAGACACAACACACACAACACACACACACACACACACACACACAACACACACACACACACACACACACACACACCACACACACACAGAGGGAGGGAGAGAGAGGGAGAGGGGATCGACAGAGAGACAGACAGACTCAGACACAAACACAAATATAATTTTATATATATATATATATTATATATTATATTATATATTATATATATATGTATACAGAGAGGGAGAAAGACAATGACAATGACAATGACAAAATCTTTTATTTTGGAGGATAATGAATAAGCACCCATGTGCTTTTTTACATCCAGTCCTCGCCCTTAGGGATATATATATATATATATATATATTATATATATATATATATATATATATATATATATATATATATGATTCTAAGATAAAATGAGAGAGGGCTCTGAACTCTGAACATTTTAATTGTACTTCGGCCTTGGGCCACAATACAAGTGAAAGGGACAAAGGGGAGTGGTAACAAGTAAACGAGAAAGCAAAAAAAACCTTTCTATCAATTGTCCAGTAATACAACACATTCACATACATAACATACGACTAAGAGTGTCATCATTATCGCCCTCCTCAACACAGTCATGACCAAGAGAAAACATCGCTATGGGTGGCTACAATCACCTTCAACATCGCTGTTTATGCTATAAGTTAACATTCATAACATTGAAGTCTCAGTCTCTTCTCAAGTTTACATCAGCATAGACATGATAAAATGAGAGGAGAGAGAAAGAGAGAGAGAGAGAAAGAGAGAGAGGAGAGAGAGAGAGGAGAGAGAGAGAGAGAGAGAGGGATCGATAGACAGAGTGAGGGGGGGGGGGGGGGAGGAGAGAGAGAGAGAGAGAGAGAGAGAGGATGGAGAGAAGAGAGAGAGAGAGAGAGAGAGAGAGGTGATCGATAAACAGAGTGATGGAGAGAGAGAGAGAGAGATAGATCTATCGATCGATCGATCGATAAACAGAGTGAAGGGGAGAGAGCGAGAGAAGGAGAGAGAGAGAGAGAGAGAGAGAGAGAGAGATGAGAGAGATGAGAGAGAGAGGAGAAGAAGAGAGAGAGAGAAGAGAGAGAGAGAAAGAGAGAGAGATATATCGATAGACAGAGTGAGGGAGAGAGAGAGAGAGGAGAGATGAGAGAGAGAGAGAGAGAGAGACTAAGAGAGAGAGGAGAGAGAGAGAGATGAGAGAGAGAGAGAAGAGAAGAAAGAGAGAAAGTGAGAGAGAGATCGATAGACAGAGTGAGGGAGAGAGAGATCGATCGATAAACAGAGGTGAGGGGAGAGAGAGAGAGAGAGGAGGGAGAGAGAGAGAGAGAGAGAGAGGAGAGAGAGAGAGAGAGAGGAGAAAGAGAAGAGAGAGAGAGAGAGAGAGAGAGAGAGAGGATCGATAGACAGAGTGAGGGGAGAGAGAGAGAGAGAGAGATGAGAGAGAGACGAGGAGGAGAGGAGAGAGAGAGGAAAGAGAGAGAGAGATCGATAGACAGAGTGAGGGGGAGAGGAGAGAGAGAGAGAGAGAGAGAGAGAGAGAGAGGGGAGAGAGAGAGTGATCGATAAACAGAGTGAGGGAGAGAGAGAGAGATAGATCTATCGATCGATCGATCGATAAACAGAGTGAAGGGGAGAGAGAGAGAGAGAGAGAGAGAGAGAGAGAGAGAGAGATCGATAGACAGAGTGAAGGAGAGAGAGAGATAGATCGATCGATAGACAGAGTGAGAGAGAGAGAGAGAGGCGGACCAAAAGACAGAACAACCCCCCTAAAAAAAAAACCACATCACCAATCACTCACAAAAAGCACAGGATAACATGCACAGCCCTCAACCAGTTCTTCCCAGTACCCCTCCCAATATATCTTGCAACCCAACACCTCTTTGTCAGAGGAAGCGAGACACACTATGATAGATGGCACAGGATGCAAGCCGTGACAAACGACGACTCCAGTGATCTGTCTGAGAGTCAAGACATGGCAGGGCTAGATTCCAGTTCTGTGAAGTCTTCCAAACACATCGTCTGTCATTCCTTTGACTTAGAGGAAAAAAAAGAAGATGGATGAGAAAAAGTTTGTGAAGGTGGAAACTTTAAACTGGAAGTTTTCTTCTTCTTCTTCTTCTTCTTCTTCTTCTTCTTCTTCTTTTACTTGTTCTTGTTCTTGTACTTCTTCTTCTTCTTCTTCTTCTTCTTCTTCTTCTTCTT
The DNA here is from genome assembly GCA_028751875.1 of Rapana venosa. NCBI lineage: Eukaryota > Metazoa > Mollusca > Gastropoda > Neogastropoda > Muricidae > Rapana > Rapana venosa. The sequence continues at coordinate 15,783,754 of CM054164.1, forward strand.
CTTCTTCTTCTTCTTCTTCTTCTTCTTCTTCTTCTTCTTCTTCTTCTTCTTCTTCTTCTTCTTCTCTGTGATGATGTTGTGAGAGCTTAGTACAGTGTAAAAGTACCTAGTGTGTAATTTCCTGAGTTTTAAAATAGATTTACACAAAATGATGTCTGCATGGGAACTTAGTAGCCCAACAAAAAAACACCGAAGTGCAAGTGCAAAGTAGTGATTGTCTTATCAGCAGAGTTCAAACTAAACTTAACACAAAATGATGTATACATTGAAATAAGCAGCTCAACAACAAATAATATCCTTTTCTTCTTTTTCTATGCCATCGAACGCTCAGACAGCAACTGTTGTTGTCTGTTATGTGAGCAAAAAAAATGCGTCGCGCTGCCGTTAAGCGCCTGGTAAGTCAGGCCCAGCGCATCCTACTTGCGCATAAGAGAACATTGTTATCTTTAAAGTCTTTCTGAAAAACAAATGGAGAAGACTGGACCAAGAAGGCAGCAAAAAAGAAGATACGAAGGAAGTGACAGGAAGTAAAGACACAAGAGAGAAACAAAGAGATTGATAGAGAAGAGGAAATTTCTAGCACAGAATTTCCAGAAGTTGGGGATGCTATTTATACTGACGGACCCCCCCCCCCCCCACTTCCCCTCACACACTCATCGACCACGGGGGAAAGGATAAAAGACATGAACAGCCAGTACGTGTATGCATGCACGCTGTCTATTACCACTATCATAAAGTACTGGTGTGCGGGGACGGGATAGCTCAGTGGTCGGAGCACTCGCTTTCCTCCAGCCAAGTTAAGCAGCGTCGAGCGTGGTTACCAGTTGGATTGGGTGCCCATTTGGTGCCTTGGCTTCGTTTATTTTCCCAGTTACCCAGCTGTAAATGGGTCTCCCCTCTTTGGGTCAGGGAAAGGGTAAAGCAGCGAGGGAGAGGAGATGGGCGCCGCCCTCAATTGCTGGCCCTAGAAAAGTGGGGTCTTGAGCCTCGTCCCCTAGACTTTAGGTTATGGGCCCCTTTCCCTTTTTATGGTGTGCATTTTGAACATACAACTGAAAAAAATTCAGGAAACGTTTTGTTATTGATAAAGCCTGCATGCTTTAATTGTGTTATGTTGCGACAAAACAATCTTGAAAAAACAATAAATCATTATTGTAAAAAAAAAAAAAAGCCCCTTTTTTGTGAGATGTATTTTCTTCGAGCTTTTTTTTTGGAAAAGGGGGGGGAAAATTTGCATTTAGTTATGTCAAAACACAATGCATGCACCAAGTACAACCCCCCCACCACCACCAGCCCCAATATATCTCCCCAAAAACAAAAACAACAAAACAACAACAAAACAACTACTACTACTACTATACTACTACTACTACTTATACTCTATACTACTCTATACTAACTCTACTATCCTACTCTCCTACTCCAAAGCTGCTGCTGTGCTGTGTGTTATACATATCTATACACTACTACTCTACTTCTTCTACTAACTATACAAATACTATACTTTTTCTAATATCCTACTATTCTACATATACTACTCTGACACTACTATATTACTATATACTATTCTAGCTGCCACTACCCTTTCTCTACCCCCACTGCTACTATACTATTACTACTATACTTTACCCCACCTCACACCCACCCCCCTACCCCTCCTCCCCCTCCCCCTACTGCTATGCTATCTTATCCCTTACGAAACTACACAAAAACACTCACTTCAACAAATATAATTTTACTATATATACTACTATATACTATTATATCTATACTACTATATACTTCTATTTCCATACTTCTATTCCACTATATACTACTTTACTTCTACTTTCCTTTTCCCTCCCCCACCCCACCCCCACCACACCCCCCCACCTACTCCTCCTATTATCCTCCTTCCCCTCCCCCCCTTACTATTTTTACTATACTTTAATACTACTACTCTATTTACTATTTATTCTACTACTACTATATTTTAAACTACAAATACTATATTTACTCAGAAAAGACTACGACTACGATTACTCGTCTAAAAAAAAAAAAACAAACCACAAAATTTTACAAGATGTTCTGGCTCAGACTCCTCAATTTACAGTGTAAAGGGACATTTAAGAAATGTTGTCAGGCAAATGTATAGAACCAAAAGAGAAAGAAATATACTACACAGTCGGCACTCTCTCAGCCAACCCCCCCCCCCCCCCCACCCCCCCCCCCAATTCCCCCTCCCCACCCCTTGTCCCCCACCCTTCCCTTTACGGCTTTGAGGAATGAAAGGTGAGAAACTCGCGTTGAAGTATGTTCAGTAAGCAAATTTCCCCAGTCGTTTTTGGTGTTGGTGTTGTTTTGGGTTTTCTGTTGGGGTTGTTTGTGGTGTTTTTGTGGTTTTGTCTGTTTTGTTGGGGTTGTTGTTTTTGGTGTTATTGTTTCGGGGTTGTTGTTGTTGTCTTTTGGGTTTGGGTGTGGTTCAATTTCGTTTTGCTGTTGTCGTTTTTGTTGTTGATGGTTCCCTGTTTTGAGGTGTTGTTGTTGCAGTTTGTTTTGTGTTCTCATTTCTCAGTCCTTTTTGGGTGTTGGTGCTGGTGTTTTTGGTTGTTGTGGTTGTTGTTGTTTTTTGTTATTGTTTTGTGGTTGTTTGGTTGGGGGGTTTCAATTTTTTTGTTTTGTCGTTTTTGTTGGGGTGGTTGCTGTTTTTGTTTTTGTTGTTGTGATTGTTATTGATGTTCTCATTCTCGCCCTTTGGTTTTGTTTTGGGTTATTTTTGTTGTTATTGGTGGTGATGTTGTTGTTATGGGGTTGTTGTTGTTGTTTTTGGTGTGGTTAATTTCTTTTGCTGTTGAGTTTTTTGTTGTTGTTTGCTTGCTGTTTTGGGCGGTTGTTGTTGGGTTTGTCTTGAGTTCTGTTTTCAGTCCTTTTTGGTGTTGTGTGGATTATTGTTGTTGTTTTGTTGGGGTGTTTTGTTGGGATTGTTTTTTTGGTTTGTGTGGTTAAATTTATTTTTTTTGCTGTGCTTTTGTTGTTCTGGTTGCTGTTTTAGGTTGTTGTTGTGGTTTGTTATTGATGTTGTTGTTTGGGTTGTTGTTGTTTGGGTTGTTGTTGTTGTCGTTGCTGTTGCGCATGTTCCCCAGGTTAACACCATGAAAGTCACCCATCATAATTATACACACCTCTGCCTCACTATTCCTACCTGGAACAGATGACAGGATTTACAAAACCGCATACACACGGGGACTAGATGTAAAAAAACCCACATAAGTCCTTTTTTCCATTACCCTCGATCTAAAATAACAAAATAAATATAAAAAAAAAAAGAAAATCACTTGAGATTGAGCTTCAAAGGGATGAAAAAATTTTCTGGCGGCATTTAAAAAAACAACACCTATATTTCCCAACCCCTTTAGTCGGAATGCGGTACCCCCTGGTGGGAAAAACAATTTCCCCACGCAAATCTCATCATCATGAACATGGGCTCTAGCCGAGATAAGGAACACAAATTTTTCACCCCCAGGCAGTATCTCCCACTTCAGAGGGTTTTCTTTCGGTTTTGTTTGTTTTGTGAAAAAAGCACATGTTGTGTTATGTGTGTGAGTGTGTGTGGTGTTGCGTGTGTGGTGCGTGTGTTGTGAGAGTGTAGGTGGTGTGGTGTGTGTTGTTGTGGGGGTGGCGTGTTGTGTTCGTGGTGTGTGTGTTGCGTGGTGGTGGTGCGTGCGTGAATTTTGGTGCTTTTGTGTGTGTGTTGTGTGTTTGGGGTGTTTTGCGTATGTGTGGTTTTGTGTGTGTGTGGTGGCACGCGCGAGCCCGGTGTTGCGTGTTGTGTGTGCGTGTGTGAGGGCGGTCTCCCCAAAAGTCGTTCGGATGAGACTATAAACGAAGCCCCCTTTAAAGGGAACGCACGCAAAAAAATCTTGCGTACACGTTAAAACCCGTTTCGCTTTTGTAAAAAAAAGTGAGCCCGTTGTGCCGGTGGAAAAAAGATGACAAAAAACCCCATTTCACGGGGGGTGGATGTAAAAAGACTAAGGTTATTCATAATCCTCGATGTAAAGAAAAAAAATGTGTTTAGAATTGCTTTTGACTAAAAAAAATCTCAAAGTGACTTCGACAAAAGTGGCAGCAGTAGTGTGGCAGGTCTTAGCGACTCAATAAAATGGGTGTCTGTCAGCCCTGGCCTTGGTCTTCAGCCCTTTGTGTTCGTGTTCAAAGGGCAGTGTAGTACAAGACCATCAAGGGGGGACAGAATGTTTGGGAAATGACTAAAATGCAGTTTTTTAATATCAAGGGTTTAAATTAAGTTACGTAATAAACTGAACTCAAAAATAAAATTTAAAAAGAGTAA
>CM054164.1:15798083-15800583 GCA_028751875.1 Rapana venosa
AAGGCTCGCAGTTATTCATCCACTTGTTAACCGTGCTTAATGCTGCTTGACCTTAGCGTGGGGAAAGCGAGTGCTCTGAACACTGAACTATCTCCTTCCTGTCCGTGTAAAAAAAAGGGAAAAAAAAGAAGTACGATGGTCATGTATATTATTGTACAAAACAGCTGACCATTGGCGAACCTGAGAGCTCTAGCAGAGAGACAAGAAATAAAACAGAAAGAAAAGGACAACAATAGATGACATGGCTGTTGACTCCCCCCCCCTCTCTCTCTCTCACTCTTCCCCCCCCTCTCTCTCTCTTTCTCCTTCCCCCCTTCTCTCTTTCTCTTTCTCCCCCCCCCCCCCCCTCTCTCCTCTCTCTCTCTCTCTCTCTCTCTCTCTCTCTCCTCTCTCTCTCTCTCAGTCTCTCATAGTTCTTCGGATGAGACTATAAACCGAGGTCCCGTGTGCGAACGCACGCAAAGCATCTTGCGCACACGTTAAAATCCTGTTCCGCTGTTCGTAAGAGTAGGCCATTGTGTGCCGGTGGGAACGTATGACGAACTTACCAAGCCGCATACAGACGGGGACTGGATGTAAAAAAAGTGCTTCGATATAAAATAATTTTAAAAAAAGAAAATAAACATATCCCTGTCTCTCTCTGTCTGTCTCTCACTCTGTCTCTCTGTATCTCTCTCTGTATCTCTCTCTCTCATTTCATATTTATATACATTGATAGTAATGTGTTTATAACACTCTTGTCATATGTCCACTCCATACGCCCATCATTCCTTTGTATTGTGGCCTAAGGCCGATGTACAGTAAAAGTCTGAAGTCTGAAGTCTCTCTCTTTCTCTCTCTCCTCTGTCTCTGTCTGTCTGTCTATCTCTCTCTCTATCTCTCCATCTCTCTCGCTCTCTCTCTCTCTCTCTCTCTCTCTCCTCTCTCTCTCTCTCTCTCTCTCTCTCTCCCTCCCTCCCTCCTCTCTTCCCCTCTCTTCCCTCCCGCCCCTCTCTCTCTCCCCCTCCACCCACCCATGCCTATCTCTTTTTTCCCAAACGATCTCACTCTGTCTATCATGAAGTGATCGCCTAGCTGAGAAACAGGCTTCTGAGTGACGGGGAACAAACAACACCCGTCGATACTCCTCTCCCTGTACCCCGCAATCCTGAATCCTCATCCATCATCCACGTGCACATACTGGACACAGAGTAAAGAAGAAAGAGCAGACTCAAGAGAGTAGACGTGCTTGTAAATACCGATCATCTCCAACCACGAATCACCATACCTTCCTTGTCTAACCAAGTTATCTAGCCCTCCCCCCCCCAAATCTTGACAGAAACTGTTCATTAAAAAAAAGCCTGGATAAAAAAATTGATAAAAAAGACATAAATCCAGAGAAGAAAAAGGAGACAAGATTAACAGAGATAGGAAAGCGGAAGAAAGCAATTTCAAGGAGAATTAAGACAGAATTAAGTTAAAGATGAACAATTAAAAAGGGAAAAACAAAGGTAAGGTAAGGTAAGGTGTCCCATAACCTATATTAAGGTCGAAGGGGAGCGAGGCGTCAGAGACCTCACTTCTCTAGGGCCAGCATATTGAGGGCGGCGCCCATCTCCTCTCCCTCGCTGCTTTACCTTCCCTGACCCTAAAGAGGGCAGGTACCCATTTACAGCTGGGTGAACTGGGGGAACTGTACTGAAGCCAAGGCGCGAAAACGGTCACCCATCCAATTAGTAACCACGCTCGACGCTGCTTAACTTGGCTGGGGGAAAGCGAGTGCTCCGACCACTGAGCTATCCCGTCCCCTAAACAAAACATGCTATAAAATGTCTTTCTATCCCAGCGCGTTTTACTCGTTTGAAAACAAATTACTCGTATGTTCTAATTAGATAAATGACATCAAACAAACTTGGAAACAGCAGTAATACAACCTTAATTTTAATGAATATAAAAGTAATGAGAGAAAAAATAGGAACAGAAGAAGAAGAAGAAACGAGGAAGAACTACAACAAAAACAATCACATCCACCATGATAACAACAGCAACAACAGCCAGCATGACAACTACAACGCAACAGCAAAGACCATCACCTCCACCACCACCACCATCAGCAAAATCAGCACCAATAAAAACAAATCACAACAAAGAAAACTGAAAACAAAACGTCGACAGACGGCTAGAACTAAACGCTGTATAGTTCCCCACACATCCTTCATTCCCCTCTGCCCATCTTTCTTGTTCAATCCTTCCAGAGTCTGGCACCAGTGATGAGAACTAGCCAGAAAAACCTGACTGTCTGAGCGACATCACAAGACAAAAGCCCCCCCCCCCCCCCCAGCATCATCACCACCCAACCTATCCCCACCCCCACCCCCCCATAAAAGAAAACTCTGATAATAAAAAAGTATCTGCATGTATGCTTCTTCAAATATCTTGTTCTCATCCATCATTGCAGAAGAAAGGCAAACCGAGAGGAGGAGGGATGAAGAAAAAAAAATGAATGAAGAGAGATATTGAC
>CM054164.1:15810583-15813083 GCA_028751875.1 Rapana venosa
ACGGCAACGCCGCATTGCAAGCTTTCTGATACGCCTCAACCATTCAGGGTTATCTCAAAGAGCATTAGCCACAAACCTTAACCACACTGAAACTATTCAGCAACACCAACCAACAAAAAAAGATGAATTTAAATGGAAGATGGCGCAACACCCTCCTCCTCCACCCAAAAAAAAGACGAATTCAATAGAAAGATTGAGCAACATCTCAAAAAAGAGTTCTGGATTCAATAATATGAAGAGGCGCAGAGCGAAGTGAGTCAACACAGACGAGGAGTGCCAGGCTTTTGAAGGCAGAGATGACCACTTTCCCTGCCCTGAAGACACACACACACGCACGCAAACACACACACACACACACACACACACACACACACACACACACACACACACACACACACACACACACACACACACACACACACACATACACCACAGGCACGCACGCACGCACGCATGGAAGCAAACGCACACATACTCACAAAAAACACAAACAAACACACACACACGCACGCACGCACGCACACACACACACACACACACACACACACACGCACGCACGCACGCACGCACGCACGCACACACACACACACACACACACACACACACGCACGCACGCACGCACGCATGGAAGCAGACGCACACATACTCTCTCACACACACACACGCGCGCACGCACGCAAGCATTCACGTACACAGGCATTTTTTTTTATGAGCAAGGAGAGTTTGCATGGAATTTAGGAGATTGGTGGGTGTGAAATGGGGGTGGTGATGGTGTTGTACAGGGGGGTTACAGTGGAGGTGTGGGTGGGAGTGGGGATGAAGATGCGGGGGGGGGGGGTGTAGTTGGTGAAGTTGTCTTCTTGTTCTCGTTGCGCTCGCAATCTGACGACCCGGGTTCGATTCTCGTTCAAGGGGATATTTTCCCCTGGAGTTAACATCAGTGCAGACTCCACTCTCCCCAAAAGTCCTTCGGATGAGACTATAAACAGAGGTCCCGTGTGCGAACGCACGCAGAACATCTTGCGCACACATCAAAATCATGTTCCGCTTTTCGGAAAAGTAGGCCAGTGTGTGCCGGTGGGAACAGATGACAATTTACAAAACCGCATGCACCTGGGGACTTGATGTAAACAAGCATTAAGTGCTTATTCCATTATCCTCAATAAAAAAGAATAAGATAAAAAATAAAAATAAAATAAAATAAATAAACACACACGCACGCATGGAAGAGCACACACTAACACACACTAACACACGCGCGCACACAAATGCACACACACGCACGCACGCACGCAAGCACGCACTTACGCACGCACGTACACACGTAGTTTTGCATGAACAAGAAGAGTTTGCATGGACTTAAGGAGATTGATGGGTGTGAAATGGGGGTGGTGGTGGTGTTGTATAGGAGGGAAATAATGGAGGTGAGGGTGGGGTCGGGGGATGAAGATGGGGGTTGTAGTTGATGAAGTTGTCTTCTTTTTCTTGTTCAAGTCCTTCTTGTTCTTATTCTTGTTCTTCTCCTTCTTCTTGTCCTTGTTGTTGTTGTTGTCCTTGTTGTTGTTGTTGTCCTTGTTGTTGTTGTTGTTGTCCTTGTTGTTGTTGTTGTCCTTGTTGTTGTTGTTGTCCTTGTTGTTGTTGTTGTCCTTGTTGTTGTTGTTGTCCTTGTTGTTGTTCTTGTCCTTGTTGTTGTTGTCGTCCTTGTTGTTGTTGTTGTCCTTGTTGTTGTTGTTGTCCTTGTTGTTGTTGTTGTCCTTGTTGTTGTCCTTGTTGTTGTTGTTGTTCTTCTTCTTCTTCTTTGCATTCTTCTTCTTTGCATTCTTCTTCTTTGCATTCTTCTTCTTCTTCTTCTTCTTCTTCTTCTTCTTCTTCTTCTTCTTCTTCTTCTTCTTCTTTACATTCTTCTTCTTTGCATTCTTCTTCTTCTTCGTGTTGTTGTTATTGTGATTGTTGTTGTTGTTGCTCTTCTTGTTCTTCTTCTACTTCTTGTTCTTGTTCTTCTTCTTCTTCTTCTTCTTGTTCTTCTTCTTCTTCTTTTCTTTCTTCTTCTTCTTCGTGTTGTTGTTGTTGTGGTTGTTGTTACTGTTGCTCTTCTTTTTCTTCTTCTTCTTCTTCTTCTTCTTCTTCTTCTTCTTCTTCTTCTTCTTCTTCTTCTTCTTCTTCTTCTTCTTCTTCTCCTTCTCGTTCTCCTTCTTGTTCTTGTTCTTCTTCTCGTGCAACGTGGTAGTCGTTGTTTTCGTGTCATCATTAAACGCTCAGACAGCAACTGTTTCTATTGTTGTTTCTCATTTTAGCAAAAAAAACCCCAAACCTAAACTGCTTTGCGCTGCCTTCAAGCGAATGATAAATCCTGACTAGCATTTATTTATCATTTTTTTTATTTATTATGTTTCTTTCATTTCATTTATACCACTTTAAGTCACTAGATTTCTCTGCGTGAAATTCGGGCTGCTGTCCCCGGTGAGAGCGCGTCGCCACAAGAGCAGCGCCACCCTTTTTT
>CM054164.1:15818083-15820583 GCA_028751875.1 Rapana venosa
GAGAGAGAGAGAGAGAGAGAGAGAGAGAGAGTGAGAGGGGATATTCCATCCATTATATTTGGTCAATCAACTCGCTTTTTTCAAAATAAAAAATGCCAACCTATAAAACATGGTATTTCCTTTCTTTATAAAATATATCGTATAATATTAAGAAAACAAAACAAACAGCGACAAAAGTGCACCCATTTATCGACACACGAGCAAATAAATGTTTCGTAGTTGCTTATGGATTTTTTACCCCTCAATCCTTATCGACGTTGATGCAATGTGGAGGGCACTGGATGTGGACTGGGTCAGTATTGCTCTCCGCCAGTCAGTGGACAGGATTCCATCTCTCCCAGACAAGAAACAGAACCGTGAGCTTCTGGGCATGAGGTTGTCACATTAGCATCCGTTTTCTTTTTCCTTTTCGTCACTATTGACTGCTTTGCTGTATGTGTGTGCGTACGTGTGTGTCTGTGCTTGTGTGTGTGTGTGTGGGGGTGGGGGTGGGTGCGGGTGCATGTTTCTCTGTGTGTCTCTGTCTTTCTCTCTTTCTGACAATGTCTCTGTCTTTGTGTCTCTGTCTTTGTGTTTCTGTCTCTCTCTTTCTCTCTGTCTGTCTGTCTATCTGTCTGTCTGTCTGTCTCTCTCTCTCCCATTGTGTGCCGGTGGAAACAGATGACACAATTGACAAAATTGCATGCACACGGGGACTGATTGTAAAAAAGCACATGAGTGCCTATTCCATTATCCTCGATATAAAAGAATAAATAAATATTTAAAAAAAAATTAACGTCCTCTCTCTCTCTCCTCTCTCTCTCTCTCTCTCTCTCTCTCTCTCTCTCTCTCTCTCTCTCTCTCTCTCTCTCTCTCTCATCTCTCCTCTCTCTCTCTCTCTCCCTCCTCCCCCCCTCTCTCTCTCCCTTCTTCTCCCTCTCTCTCTATCTCTCCCTCTCTCTCTTTCTCTCTCTCATTCACGTTTTGCAATGACATCCTGTCTTTGATTTCATTATGATAATGCCAGACCTACCCTGCGGCAAGTTCCAGACAAAGAGATTCAATCTTCATGTTCAGAAGGGTTTTTCATCACAACGCCCATCCACCACCCCTCAACAAACACAACTCCAGTGACAATAGAGGAAGTGGTCATAACTCAATGACCATAATTATTTCGTTGCTTTTTGGTGTTGACGAAAATAATGGATGGTTAAGACTGATTAAACTTAGGTCCATGAATTAACGGATGTGAATCTTGGCTGCAACTAGTGAATGCAAGGTGTAGATTCTTTATTATCTTCCAGGTTGACCTTTAGTGTAGCCCTGCCATTACCTTAAATCCGTTCATGTAACTATATAGACATGATGAAGATTTGAATATGCATGTTAAAGGATTGTTTAACACGCTCTAAATGCATGCTATACATGAAGTCTTGGTCAATCGTCCCATCCCCAAAAACTAGCATCCAGACCACCACAGAAAATTCAGAACATAAGGACAAGTTTTGGGCTCAACACAAGGATCAAACCCATCCTTCTAATTTTTAAACAACTGCATTACTTCTAAGACAATCACTGATCCACCCAGTGAAATTCTCAAAGCCTTTAAAAAGCTCTTTATTCAATGTGAAGATGAAACATGCCACAAAGATAAACACAGCCTTCAAACAATATGGACTGGCGGTTTTCTGGGAAAACCAGAAGATTGCTCAACTCCGCTATGCCAGGGTGGCCTGTTTGTTTGATATGCAGATCTCTTCACCAAAATATGGAGTGATCTCCTAGACATTTTTGTTTCTGAGTGAGAGTGAAAGTAGCATGTCAGATAGAGGGGAGTGGGGGTGAGGGTGGTGGTGGTGAGGTGAGAGTGGGGGTGGAAGGTAAGAGTGGCAAACTGTCTGGGTGGGTTGTTTGGAGTGTTGACGTTTCATTTGAATGTGTTCAAGATAAGTTGAAAGAACAAAGAGGGAGATAGAGAATGATAGGAAAGAATTAAAAAAACAACTGATAGGGAAGAGAGATAGATTTTGAGAGACAGACAGACAGACAGACAGACAGACAGAGAAAGAGGCGGGGGCAGAGACAAACAGAAAGAGATAGAGAGTGGGAGAGAGAGTGAGACAGAGACAGACAAAAGAAAGACAGACAAAAAATAAACAGATCGAGGAAGGAAGAGAGACAGTGGGGCACAAAGAGAGAGACAGAGAGAGAGAGAGAGACAGAGAGAGAGAGGCAGAGAGAGAGGCAGAGAGAAAGACAGAGAGAGACACAGAGAGGCAGAGAAAGAGACACAGAGAGAGACATAGAGAGAGACAGAGATAGAGAGAGACAGAGATAGAGACAGAGATAGAGAGACAGAGAGAGAGAGACAGAGAGAGACAGACAGACAAAGACAGAGAGACAGACAGACAGAGACAGAAAGAGACAGAGAGACAGAGAGAGACAGAGAGAGAGACAGAGATAGACTAAGAGATAGACAGACAGGGACAGAGATAGAGACACAGACAGTCAGAGAGAGATA
>CM054164.1:15823083-15828083 GCA_028751875.1 Rapana venosa
GAAGTGGAGGGTTTGAATCTCAGCAGCGTGGGGTGAAATACGTGTGGGTTTTTTTACAATCTCCTCAACTGCAAACCTGCCAGTGCCTTGATGTCCTTTGTGTATATACGCATGCAGAAGGTCAACTATGCATGAGACAGATTATGTAGTTCTTGCCAGTGTTCAGTGGGTTAAAAGGTAAAAGGTAAAGGAGTCCCATAACCTATAAGGTCGTAGGGGAGCGAGGCGTCAGAGACCTCACTTCTCTAGGGGCCAGCATATTGAGGGCGGCGCCCATCTCCTCTCCCTCGCTGCTTTACCTTCCCTGACCCTAAAGAGGGCAGGTACCCATTTACAGCTGGGTGAACTGGGGGAACTGTACTGAAGCCAAGGCGCACAAACGGTCACCCATCCAACTGGTAACCACGCTCGACGCTGCTTAACTTGGCTGGGGGAAAGCGAGTGCTGCGACCACTGAGCTATCCCGTCCCCAGTTAGTTACAAGTGCAAAATATACCCAGCATACATCCCCGAAGTAGGAATATGGCTACCTTCACGTACTGAAGAAAAAAAACCACGGTTGCATACGAAAAAAATCGCTATTGGTGATCCTGTAAAGCTGTTGCTGAAGAATGGCAGTGTTTTAAAAAAATATCATTTGTGGCTACATAAAATGTGTTTTATTACAACTAGACAAATATTGCTTTGATTCAGCGGAAGATGAGTGTTTGATAATACCAACTCACATGTGGTATGTGTGGTACATTTTTTCCTCGAATATTTAATAATAATAATAAGTATAAATCTGAAAACAAACACAAACCAACAACGTGGAATAGCTCGACAATAATTGCTTATGCGTGCCCTACTATGTTATCTGATATTACAGAAGCCATCATAGGCAATGGGGCAGTACATAGAACTTGTTTGACATAGAAAATCAAAAAGAAACAAATGATGCTTCCTTACATAAATATGTGATACCATCAAAACGTTATCATAAACATTGTTTTCATTCACTGAAGTTCTATATTTCCTGTTATTTGTTTAAGCATATCCCCTCTTTAAGGATGATCTGGTTACTTGTTTGAATATTATAAGAGAACAAAATTTAACTCATTTTCATGTTGATAAGAGCAGGCATTGTCAATGAGCAAATAATTGTTCTTTTTCTTCCTTTCTCTCTTTTTCCAGACCCTGGTGCACTGCTGACAGCTCGTCACCTGGACCTGGTCCATATTGCTTTCAGCCAGCCTTGGGAACTATTGGATCTCTCCCAGTCATTGGACAAAACCCTGTGCTCCTTTGCATAAATTTGGCACATTAGCATTCGTTTGGTTTCTTTCTTTTTTGTTTCACTTCCCATTGCCTCTGTCTGTCGATATTCTCCTTTCTCTATCTCTGTGTGTTATGGTTGATTCTTTCCCTCTCTTTCCGTCACTGTTTCTGTCTCTGTCTCTATATATGTGTCTCTGGCTCTATCTATCTTCTCTCTCTCGTCACTCTTCTTCTCTTCTCTTCACTTCTGTACCCTCTCCCTGAGTCTGTTTTTTTTTGTATGTGTCACTATTTGTATCTATGTTAATGTTTATGCTTTTTTTCAATACCTCTCTTTTTTTTCATTGTCAGCACTTGATTCTATCACTATCATATTCTTCCAATTTTCAATATTTCATGTTTTGTTCATACTTAATTTGCTTCTGGTTTGTTGTAATTGTGGTTGATTGTTTTTTTCTTGTGTCTGTCTTTTATCTGTTTGTCTTTCAGTCTTCTCTCCAGCCCTCTCCATGCACACACATGCACACATGCTGACACACAGACACAGACACAGACATGCACACACACACACACTTCACATGATCCTCATTACAACTTTGACCAATGCTGAGCTGATCCTGAAGATGACATTTAGCAAATGATTTGGGGAGGAGGGGGTTCTCAAAACGATTATTCCAGTTCATTCCCTTTGACAGACACGAATCATATGTAGAAAGGAAAGTGGTTGCAACTCAACAACTATGGTTCACACAGTGTGTCAAAATATGAAAGTAATGTCACAAAGAAAACGGGACAAAGATTGGAGCTTCACATCTATGACCTGTCCTGAAGGCAAACATCAATCTCAAACAACATGTTTTGGGTGTATAAAGAATATGCGTGTGTGTGCTCATTCTCTTATATGATGATACAACACAACCTACTCTTCTTCTAACGGGAATTACTCCCTCCTTCTCTTATCTGTGTCTCCTTACTGGATGGAATGTGAAGTGCCGGGTCTCTTGCTGTGTTTGTAACTCTGCTGGGGGTCTGCCTGCTTGCCTCAGCTAAGTCATTCTAATTCCAGAGCAGCTCAATGTAGTACATGATGCATGCTGAGTATTACTAAACCCACTGGAACCTGACATAAGACTAGTGTGCATATTTGATTTATTGCATATGTATATACCCAAAAGGAAGTGAAGGATTGGCAGGTCTGCAGTTTAAGCAGACTTGGGTGTCTGTAATAATTCTCTCTTTTAAGTCATCAGATGCTGCTGCAGTGCTACGACCTCAAATCTTCCTGGGTCTATCGGATTGATGTCCATTTGTCTTAAGCTCTCAGTTTTTGCATCCGTCATCAACAATTCAGGAAAAAGAGCTAACGTTGTTTTACAGCAACAAGGAATCTATAATATTTGGTTTATACTGTAGAAATTCTGCAAATTTGACTTTGGTCTTGGGGGTGTCTTTGGTTACTTTTTTGTTGTTCAAATATCACATGTCTTTTTCAATGCTGTGTACGTGTGATATTGTAATAACATTCATTTGAGTATTCCTATTGATGTTTTTTGTTATAATATAAAAGTGCTTTTTTCTGCAAGGAGTGGAGGAAGCTGGTTGCAAAATGTTCACTTGTGCCCCAGTCCTCTTCTAGACTACATGAAAGGTGAACGATGAAAAGTGAAAGCACTTTATGCTGCCCCTGCAAAACGGTAAGATCGGTACTTCAAAAGTGTCAGCTTTTTTTTCCTAACAAAACGCGTCCTTTAAACATTTGCCTTATCATTTTTCCTGGAAAATCAACGTGCAAAATCAGAAAACCTTCCCATTCAGTGAGCGTGAGAGAAAGGGTGGCCAGACAACTGGGGACAGCTGTTTTCAGCCCTTTCTTTCTTTCTTTTTTTTTCTTATTCTTTCTTTCTTCCTTCCTTCCTTTCTTCCTTTCTTCCTTTCTTTCTTTCTTTTTTTCTTTTTCTTTCTTTCTTTCTTCCTTCCTTCCTTCCTTCCTTTCTTTCTTTCTTTTTTTCTTTTTCTTTCTTTCTTTCTTTCTTCCTTCCTTCTCCTTCCTTTCTTTCTTTCTATCTCTTCCTTCCTTCCTTCCTTTCTTCCTTCCTTCCTTCCTTCCTTCCTTCCTTCATTTCTTTCTTTCTTTCTTTCTCTTTCTTTTTCTTTCTTTCTTTCTTCCTGCCTTCCTTCCTTCCTTCCTTCCTTCCTTTCTTTCTTTTTTCCTTCCTTCCTTCCTTCCTTCCTTCCATCCTGCCTGCCTGCCTTCCTTCCTTCCTTCCTTCCTTCCTTCCTTCCTTCCTTTCTTTCTTTCTTCCTTCCCTTTCTTTCTTTCGTTCTTTCTTTCGTTCTTTCTTTCTTTCTTTCTTTTTTTCTTCCTTCCTTCCTTCCTTCCTTCTTTCCTTCCTTTCTTCCTTCCTTCCTTTCTTCCTTTCTTTCTTCCTTCCTTCCTATCTTCCTTCCTTTCTTTCTTTCTTTTTTCCTTCCTTTCTTTCTTCCTTTCTTTCTTCCTTCCTTCCTATCTTCCTTTCTTTCTTTCTTTCTTTCTTCCTTTCTTTCTTCCTTCCTTTCTTTCTTTCTTTCTCTCTTTCTTTCTCTCTTCCTTTCTTTCTTTCTTTCATACCCTGGTTCACTGCTGACAGCTTCTCATGTGGACTTGGTCAATATTGCTTTCAGCCAGTCGTGGGAACTATTGAATCTCTCCCAGTCTTAGGACAAAAGCCTGTGTGCTTCGCTGCATAAAATTTGCCACATTAGCATTCGTTTTGTTTAGTCTTTTTTGTTGTTGCAATGCTTGTGTCAGTTTGTTTATGTGTGATGTATGTGTGTGATGTATGTGTGTGTGTGTGTGTGTGTGTGTGTGTGTGTGTGTGTGTGTGTGTGTGTGTGTGTGTGTGTGAGTGTGTGTGAGTGTGTGTGTGTGTGTGTGTGTGTGTGTGTGTGTGCGCACGCATGTTTTTTATATTTATTTTTTATGTGATTTTCTTTATATCGAGGATAATGGAAGAAGCACTTATGTGCTTTTTTTACATCCAGACCCCGTGTGTATGCGGTTTTGTCAATTCTGTCATCTCTTCCCACCGGCACACAATTGCCTACACTTATGAAAAGCGGAACAGGATTTAACGTGTGCGCAAGATGTTCTGCGTGCGTTCGCACACGGGGCCTCGGTTTACAGTCTCATCCGAAGGACTTTTGGGCAGAGTGGAGTCTGCACTGATGTTAACTCCAGGGGAAAATATCCCCTTGAACGGGAATCGAACCCGGATCGTCAGGTTGCCAACGCAGTGTTATAACCACTAGGCTATCCAGTCCCAACTGCGTATGTTTCTGTTGCCCCGTTTTCTCTGCTTATCATTTTATGCCTCTTTATGTGTCCAATTATCTGATTGATTTATTGATTTATACCACTTTAAATCACAACAGATTTCTTTGAGTGAAATTCGGGCTGCTCTACCAGGGGAGAGCACGTCGCCACAAGAGCAGCGCCACCCATTTTTTCTTCTTTTTCTGTCTGCAACTGTATTTTCCTATCAGTGTGGCTTTTTCTACATAATTTTGCCAGGGACAACTCTCTTGTTGCCGTGGGTTCTTTTACGTGCGCTAAATAATTATGTGCAACATACGGGACCTCGGTTAATCGTCTTGTCCGAAAGACTAGCGCCCAGACTACTACTCATGATCTAATGGATGGTGGAAAAGTTTCGGGTTCAAACAGGATTCGAACCACCAAACACTTCCGACCCGGACTTTTCGCT
>CM054164.1:15833083-15835583 GCA_028751875.1 Rapana venosa
TTCTTTAAATAATCCAACATTTATAAACACCTTTTCTTCAAATTTCCAAATTATTTGTAATCCTCGCCTGTTTCTTCTTCTTCTTCTCTCTGTTCTCAAACAAGCTCTATAGTTCTAGTTGTTTTCTCTCTTTCCATAATCTTGTCGTCCTCATTCTTTATTGCCGCTCATCCTTCACACGTAGTGTGGATACCTAAGCGAGCACCAAGGAGCGCTTGGACAAGCAAACGTAATCCTTTCCACAACAACTGCTTCATCTGACGTGACAGGAATATCTGGTTTTTTGATGGATAGATGTTGTTCTGGCTAGAGGTGGCGTTGAATTGAGAATGCGCCGTGTTTGTCGCCAATTGCCGTTGTTATTGTTCAGGGTTTACTCTTCATTAACTTCATCTCCTTTCCAGAATTGTCTCTCCCACTCCACTCCCATTCTCTTCCACATTTTTTGCTGATCATGTATGTGTTGTATCCTTCTTTTTTTTTAAAGAAAGAAATCTTCAGTGATCTGGAAAATTTGTTTTAATTGTGCAGGTCAATTTCCGAGCAAACCAGCAACATTTTTTTGTTTATTTAAGCAGAAATAACAGTATTCTAAAACAATTTTGCAAAGAGACTGATGTGCTTTGTGATTGTGTGTGTGTGTGTGTGTGTGTGTGTGTGTGTATGTGTGTGTGTGTGGAGTGATGATGAGTGAAGATGAGAGAGTGAGAGAGAGAGAGAGATGAGAGAGAGAAGGACAAAAACATTTAGAGAATCAGAGAGGCAATATGCATTACCTGAAGGTACATCGTATACGACAAATCTTTAATTAAATGAGTTTAACTTACCAAGATGATTTCAAATAAAAACAATTCACACACACATATACATACAGTGAGGAACAATGTTGTAGGGACCATTGATAAGAAAGACATATAAACGCATCAAAGAGAGAGAAAAAGAGGAATGGAGAGAGAGAGAGAGAGAGAGAGAGAGAGAGAGAGAGAGAGAGAGAGAGAGAGAGAGAGAGAGAGGAGAGAGAGAGAGGAAGGGAGAGAAAGAAAATCAAATTGAATCAAATCAAAACAAGTCAAATTCTTCAATTTTAGAAATAACAAACAGGCGCGTGCTTGCTTTATTTAAATCAAATCCCCACCATTATCAGGAATTACGTGATACAAATACCCAAACCAAACCAAACAAACTACACAACACACACATACACACATACACACACACACACACACACACACACACACACACACACACACACACGCACGCACGCACGCACGCACACATGGGCGCGAGCCCCAGCTCCTGCTCTATCGAACTTATGAGGAGTTTCAAGACACTAGGCGCTAACATTTATTGTCAGATGATTGGTCAAAATGAGGTCATCGTCAGAAACAAAGGACAGCCACCTAGTTTGGTCACTGTTTAGTTGATTCGTTTGTTGACTGGTCAGCTAGTTACCTAGGTAATTACATTGCTATAGAGTTAAGTCGTTAATCAGATAGGTAAATAGATTAATATATATTAATAGATAAATTGATATTTAGATAGTGGGTTTGGTAGATAGGAGGGTAGGTAAAGAAATTCCTTGCAAGCTAGTAACTTAGGTACTTGGTTACCTAATGGTTAGTTGGCTAATACACACGTTTGTTGTTTGTTAGTTAGAGAGTGGGTTAATTGGTAGTAAGTTACCCATGCAGAACATCTGGTGCTCACATTAAAGCCTGTTCAGTTCTTCAAAAGAGTAGATCATTGTGTTGTGGTGGGAAGGATTGAAAAAATATAAAGTCGCATACACGAGGGAGCTGGGTGTAAAAAAAACCCACATGAGTGCTTATTAGATTATTCTCAAAATAATAGATAAAATGGATAGGTAAGCCAGTTAAATAGATACTTGTTTAGTTAGCTAATTATTTAGTGTTAGTTAGACAGTTAGTAAGTTAGTTAACTAGTTCGTTCATTATAGTTAAGTAGTTTTTAATTACTGTTTTCAGTTAATTCTAATCAGAAACAACCATACTTACAGAACATTTCCTGTTTACCGTGTCTTTCATCCACACCCTGTGTATGAAAACATTATTGTTAGCTCTACGTGGGTTGTACTGCGTGCTGGTGTTAACTAGATCCTGTTTCATGCTGGGCACCTTAACATAAGGTTGTAGGGGGAAGGAAACAATTAAATCAAGCTTGTTTCAAACCTACCACACAGGAGGGTCAACTACCATCAGAGCTGTTGAAAACCGTTTACTCACTGTACTAACTTCAAGGAGAAATCAGTTGGGAGACCAAGAAAAATACCTGTTACAATCCTTCCAACTTGTAGAGTGGTCTTTGGCAACTACCTCTAGGGAAAGTTTTAGTATCACATTTTACATGCAATAATGACCTTGACGGCATGGTGACACCACAACGCACCCACACATGCTTGCGCATACTCTCATGTACACACACAATAACACTGCGCGACGCCATGCACAGCGCCTGCACCATAGAACTTATGACCAGTTTG
>CM054164.1:15840583-15843083 GCA_028751875.1 Rapana venosa
GCAATAATTCCCACAGAAGGTACAGTTAGTGCAATAATTCCCACAGAAGGTACAGTTAGTGCAATAATTCCCCACAGAAGGTACAGTTAGTGCAATAATTCCCACAGGAGGTACAGTTAGTGCAATAATTCCCGCAGAAGGTACAGTTAGTGCAATAATTCCCGCAGAAGGTACATTTGCTGCATCAATTCCCTACAGAAGGAACAGTTTGCTGCAATAATTCCCCACAGATGTTTCACTTGCTGCAATAATTCCCCACAGATGTTACGCTTGCTGCATTGATTCCACACAGATGTTACACTTGCTGCATTGATTCCCCACAGATGTTACACTTGCTGCAATAATTCCCCAAAGATGTTACAGTTGCTGCAATAAATCCCCACAGAAGGTACAGTTGCTGCAATAATTCCCACAGATGTTACAGTTGCCGCAATAATTCCCCAGAGATGTTACAGATGATGCAATAATTCCCACAGAAGGTACAATTACTGCAATTATTCCCCACAGAAGGTACAGTTGCTGCAATAATTCCCAGAGAAGATACAGTTGCTGCAATAATTCCCACAGAAGGTACAGTTAGTGCAATAATTCCCCACAGAAGGTACAGTTAGTGCAATAATTCAAACAGATGGTACAGATACTGCAATAATTCAAACAGATGTTACAGATGATGCAATAATTCCCACAGATGTTACAGTTGCTGTGATAAATCCCACAGAAGGAGCAATTGCTGCAATAATTCCCCACAGAAGGTACAGTTGCTGCAATAATTCCGACAGAAGGTACAGTTAGTGCAATAATTCCCGCAGAAGGTACAGTTAGTGCAATAATTCCCGCAGAAGGTACATTTGCTGCATCAATTCCCTACAGAAGGAACAGTTGCTGCAATAATTCCCCTCAGATGTTACACTTGCTGCATTGATTCCCCACAGATGTTACACTTGCTGCATTGATTCCCCACAGATGTTACACTTGCTGCAATAATTCCCCAAAGATGTTACAGTTGCTGCAATAATTCCCCACAGAAGGTACAATTGCTGCAATAATTCCCACAGAATGTACAGTTAGTGCAATAATTCCCACAGAAGATACAGTTGCTGCAATAATTTCCCCACATAAGGTACAGTTGCTGCAATAATTCCCAGAGAAGATACAGTTGCTGCAATTATTCCCACAGAAGGTACAGTTAGTGCAATAATTCCCCACAGAAGGTACAGTTAGTGCAATAATTCAAACAGATGGTACAGATACTGCAAAAATTCAAACAGATGTTACAGATGATGCAATAATTCCCACAAATGTTACAGTTGCTGTGATAAATCCCACAGAAGGAGCAATTGCTGCAATAGATACCACAGAAAGTACAGTTGCTGTGATAAATCCCACAGAAAGTACACTTGCTGCAGTAATTCCCACAGAATGTACAGTTGCTGTGATAAATCCCACAGAAAGTACACTTGCTGCAATAATTCCCACAGAATGTACAGTTGCTGTGATAATTCCCACAGATGTTACACTTGCTGCAATATTTCGCACAGTTACAGTTGCGGCAATAATTCCCACAGAAGGTACAAGTGCTGCAATAATTCCCACAGAAGGTACAAGTGCTGCAATAATTCCAACAGAAGGTACAGTTGCTGCAAAAGTCAGATCACAGAAGGTACAGTTTCTGCAAGAGTCAAATCAGAGAAGTTATAGTTGCTGCAAAAGTCAAATCAGAGAAGTTAAATTTTCTGCAAGTACCAAATCAGAGAAGTTATAGTTGCTGCAAAAGTCAAATCAGAGAAGTTATAGTTTCTGCAAGTACCAAATCACAGAAGTTATAGTTGCTGCAAGTACCAAATCACAGAAGTTATAGTTGCTGTAAGTACCAAATCACAGAAGTTATAGTTGCTGCAAGAGTCAAATCACAGAAGTTACAGTTGTTGCAAGTACCAAATCACACAGGTTATAGTTGCTGCAAGTACCAAATCACAGAAGTTATAGTTGCTGCAAGAGTCAAATCACAGAAGTTACAGTTGTTGCAAGTACCAAATCACACAGGTTATAGTTGCTGCAAGTACCAAATCACAGAAGTTATAGTTGCTGCAAGAGTCAAATCACAGAAGTTACAGTTGTTGCAAGTATCAGAACAGAGAAGATAAAGTTGCTGCAAAGTTTAGATAAGAGAAGTTACAGCTGCTGCAAGAGATGTTACAGTTGCTGCAAGTGACAGATCATGGAAGTTACGGTTGCTGCAAGTGACAGATCAGAGAAGTTGCAGCTGCTGCAAGTGACAGATCATGGAAGTTACGGTTGCTGCAAGTGACAGATCAGAGAAGTTGCAGCTGCTGCAAGTGACAGATCAGAGAAGTTGCAGCTGCTGCAAGTGACAGATCAGAGAAGTTGCAGCTGCTGCAAGTGACAGATCAGAGAAGTTAAAGTTACTGCAAGAGTCAGATAAGAAAAAAATGCAATTTTTGCTGTAACCATTCCCACAGAAATTACAGTTGCTGCAACA
>CM054164.1:15848083-15855583 GCA_028751875.1 Rapana venosa
TTCCATTTTTCTTTCTTTGATTTTTTACTTTAGTTTCTTTCTTTCTTTCTTTCTTTCATTCGTTCTTTCTTTCGGTTTCTTTCTTTCTCTCTATATTTCCTTCACTCTTTTTCCTTTGTTCATTTGTCTTTGGTTTTCTTCTTTTTTTCTAATTGCCCCTTATTTTCTCTGTCTGTATGTCTTTTTGTTTTTCTCTTTTTTTTTCTTTCCTAGCTTTTTTCTTTCTTTCTTTCTTTCTTTCTCTCTTTTCTTTTTTCCTCTCTTCCTTCCTTCCGTCCTGCCTTTCTTTCTTTCTTTCTTTCTTTCCCTCTTTTCTTTCTTCCTCTCTTTCTTCCTTCCTTTTCCCCTGCCTTTCTTTCTTTCTTTCGTTCTCTCTTACTTTCTTCCTCTCTTTTTTATAACTTTTTCTCCTCTTTCCTCTCTCTTTCTTTCCATTTTGGGTTGGGTTTTTTTGGTATGATGTTTTCGTTTTTTTCCCGTTTTGTTCGTATTGTATGTGCACGTGTTCAGCTATGTTTTTTGTAACTTTTTTGTCTGTCTCCCTTTCTCTTTATTTTTGTTTTGGTTTGGTTTTTTCATTGTTTCATTTTTTGAATATTTTATCCGTATTTTTCGTCTTTTTTCATATTTTTATTCTGTTTTTTTTTTGGGTTTTTTTTTTTTTTCTCTCTTTCCCATTTTGCTTCCTTTTTTTCTTTTTTTTTCTATCTTCCATCCCTGGATCGTTGTAAATGATTCACCTTTATTTTTAGAACAACCTTTTAAAAAAAATGTATGATTCTCTCTCTCTCTGTTCGAGTTCGACTTCGAGTTCGAGTTCGAGTTCTCTCTCTCTCTCTCTCTCTCTCTCTCTTCTCCTCTCTCTCTCTCTCTCTCTCTCTCTCTCTCTCCTCTCTCTCTCTCTCTCTCTCTCTCTCTCTCTCTGTGCGTGCGTGCGTGGGTGGGTGGTGTGTGGATATATATAGATATATATATATGATATATATATATATATATATGTATATATATATATGTATAAATGTATATGTGTATGTATGTGTGTATGTATGTATGTGTATGTATGTATGCATATGTGTATGTATGTGTGTATGTATGCGTTTATGTATGTACGTATGCATGTATGTATGTATGTGTATGTATGTATGCATGTGTATGTGCGTATGCATATGTGTATGTATGTGTGTATGTATGCGTTTATGTATGTATGCATGTATGTATGTATGTGTGTGTATGCATTTTGTGTGTGTGTGTGTGTATGTATGTATGTATGTATGTGTGTATGTATGTATGTTTGTGAGTGTGTCTGCGAGTGTGTGTTTTGGTGTGTCTGTGTGTGTGAGTGTGTCTGCGAGTGTGTGTGATATCTTTAGTTTAACGTCTATTCACATTTAGTGATTTTGGACGGAAAAAAGTGTGTGTGTGTGTCGGTGTCTGTGTGTGAGTGTGTATGCGTGCGTGTGTGTGTGTGTCTGTGTGTGTGTGTGTGTGTGTGTGTGTGTGTCTGTGTGTGTGTGTGTGTCTGTGTGTGTGTGTGTGTGTGTGTGCGTGCTCCATTTTCTTTCCTTGCCTGCACTGTTGACTCTGTGACGCTGTCACATTGGCTAACGATTGACAGCAATCAAAGACCAAGTCAATGTTTTGGCACTGTGCTGATTGCCGATCACCGCTGTCAAAATACGACGTGAATGTTCATAATTACACGAAAGCCATTGACCCAACATAATGTTGACATTGATAAAACAAGGACAAAGAAAACAAAAATAATATTAACACTCTGACTCGTATAAATATCTAAGAATTAGGAAAGCAGATTTGTGAGCAATCTTCAAGAATTGATGATTGAAGAAAGAAGAATTTCACTATTAATCAGAGGTTGTTGTTTTTGAAATCAAGAAGAGGAAGAGAAAGAGGGGGGAGGAAGAGGAGGAGGAGGAGCAGTAGCAGCAGCAGCAACAGCAGCATAACCGGAGCAGGAGAATGAGCAACAACAACAACAACAACGACAACAACGAAAGCAACAACAACAACAGCAACAGCAACAACAACAAAACAACCTTTACCTCCTCCTCCTCGTTCTCCTAATCATCATCACCCTCCTCATCATTATCCTCATCCTCATGCACATTATCGTCATCGTCGTCTTCATCTTCATCTTCATCTTCATCATCATCATCTTCATCATCATCATCATCATCATCATCAATGCGAGAACGACAACGACAACTGCAACAGCAACAACAACGTCATCAGCAACAGAAAACAACAACTAAACATACTTGCGCCCACGTCACAACAACCAACCTACCACCAAAACAACACCCCAAAGCAACAACAACCAACACAACAACAACACACATACAACAAAACAACCACGTCAAAACAAACAACAACAGTAACAACAACAGCAACAACAACTACATCAAAAACAACCTCAACCAGAGTAACAGTAAAAGCAAGAGGTACAATTCAGAGAGTATATACCAAGAACAAAATCAGGAACCTAGTATCGAACATTTCCTTTCTATAACAAACCCCCACCAAAAGAAACTCCCCTCAAAACTAAAGAAAACAACAACACACAACTAAATAACCGCACAGACATATAAACCGAAACTACATAAGGCGTGGGCGTACCTAACTAAGTATAGGGAAGAAAGTCTCTTTGAACAAACTAGGGACTTTGACAGCAAGTATCGATAACTAAACTATGTAGATGAAAGGCATCCGTCTGGCATCTCGTTCAATGTTTGTGTAAGGGACTATCAAAGGCCAGACGAAAACGAAAGTAAACGAAGAGAGAGAGAGGGGAGAGCAAGAGAGAGAGGGGGGGAGGGGGAGGAGAGGGGAGAGAGAGAGAGAGAGAGAGAGAGAGAGAGAGAGAGAGAGAGAGAGAGAGAGAAGGAAGAAGGAGAGAGGGAGAGATAGGAAGAGAGAGAGATAGAGAGAGATAGGGAGGGAGGGAGAGAGGGAGGAGAGAGGAGAGGAGGGGGAGAGAGAGAGAGAGAGAGAGAGAGAGGAGAGAGAGAGAGAGAGAGAGAGAGTAGAAGAGAGAGGAGAGAGAGAGAGAAGAGAGAGGAGAGGAAGAGAGAGGAAGAGAGAAAAGAAGAGAGAGAGAGAGAGAGAGAGAGAGAGAGAGAGAGAGAGAAGAGAGAGAGAGAAGAGAGAGAGGGAAGAGGAAGGGAGGGATAGAGATAAGACAGACAAACAGAGACGCTTTTAATGCTTTAACGCTTTAACAATGTATTGTCATTGCCCAAAGACAGACAGAGATGAACAGACAGAGAGAGACATATATATAATATATATATATATTATATATATATATATATATATATAACATATACATAGAGAGAGAGAGACAGAGAGAGATAGACAAACAGAGAGAGAAGAGAGAGAGAGAGATAGACACAGACAGACAGACACAGACAAACAAACACAGACAGACACAGACAGGCAGAAACAGACAGACAGACAGACACAGACAGTCAGACCGACAGAAAGAGAGAGATAGACAGAGAGAGGGAAAAGAAGAGACAGAGACAGACAGACATAGAGAGAGAGAGTGCTGCCAGTAGTGAACCATGTGTGGTCAGACCAGGTGACTCTCAGTCCCTGGGGTCCTTTCAACAGAAAACATGCATATTCATGAGTGCGAAAGAGAGCAAGAAAGACGACTTGGGAGACAGTTTCTTGGAACAACGTAATGTTGTAGGAAAAGTAACGACGACTTGGAAGACAGTTTCTAAGAAGAAAAGTAATGTTCTAGGAAAAGGAAAGATGAATTAGGAGACAGTTTCTAAGAAGAAAAGTAGTGTTCTAGGAAAAGGAAAGATGAATTAGGAGACAGTTTCCAAGAAGAAAAGTAATGTTCTAGGAAAAGGAAAGATGAATTGGGAGACAGTTTCTAAGAAAAAAACGTAATGTTCTAAGAAAAGGAAAGATGAATTAGGAGACAGTTTCTAAGAAGAAAAGTAATGTTCTAGGAAAAGGAAAGATGAATTAGGAGACAGTTTCTAAGAAGAAAAGTAATGTTCTAGGAAAAGGAAAGATGAATTAGGAGACAGTTTCTAAGAAGAAAAGTAATGTTCTAGGAAAAGGAAAGATGAATTAGGAGACAGTTTCTTGGAAAAAAGTAATGTTCTAGGAAAAGGAAAGACGAATTGGGAGACAGTTTCTTGGAAAAAGTAATGTTCTAATAAAAGGAAAGACGAATTGGGAGACAGTTTCTTGGAAAAAACACCGTAATGTTCTAGGAAAAGCAAAGACGAATTAGGAGTCAGTTTCTTGGAAAAAACCGTAATGTTCTAGGAAAAGGAAAGACGAATCAGGAGACAGTTTCTTGGAAAAACCCGTTCTTTACAAGGACAGTTTATTTTTGTGTCTATATATCACTGTACCAATTTGAGTAAGCTTTGATGGACTAAAAACAATGTTGATTATCACAGAACTAAATTATTTCCTTTTTTGAAATATATTATTCTGATTAGTCTCTTTGTGTGTTTTAATTTGTTTTATTTACACTATTATGTTTATTAATTCTATCAATACATGGTTAAAACTATGCAAGGCTCATTCCACTGTTTTCAACGAAGGGGTTTTAAGAATTGTTTTTATTAATGTATCATGTTAGTCTATTTGAGAGTTATTGATATTTTAACTGGGGAAACAAAAGAGAACGGCACAACTGATGTAAAATAAAGAGCAACTATTAAAAAATAGTTGAAATTAAAAAAAAAAACGAAATAAAAAAAAAAATAAATAAAGTTGAAATGTTACAAATATCTTATCTTTAATTGAACATCCTTACTTGTTCTCGCAGGCACTTTTCATTTTCCACAGACTGAATAACTACAAATATATAAAGACACTTGACTTATCCAAAAAACAAATCATGAACAAGAATACCCCACAGAAATGTACCCACCTTGTTTCTCTTTATTACAGATTTTGGCCTGAACAAAATCAGCATTCAAATCTGACCTCTGAAACTATTGCAAAACAAGAGCTTCTCTGTGATCCGTTCAATGGTCTAGAGGTAACGCACCTGTCTAGAAAGCAAAAAGTCCGGGTAGGAAGTGTGCGGTGGTTCGAATCCCGTTTGGACCTGGAACATTTCCCCCATACATTAGACCATGAGTGGTGGTCTGGGTGCCAGTCTTTCATTTGAGACGATAAACCGAGGTCCCGTGTGCTACGCCTAGTTATTTAGCGCACGTAAAAGAATCTACGGCAACAAGAGAGTTGTCCCTGGCAAAATTCTCTAGAAAAAAGCCACTGATAGGGAAACAAATACAGCTGCAGACAGGGAAACGAAAATGGGTGGGGCTGCTCTTGTGGCGACGCTCTCTCCCCTGGGTGACCAGCCCAAATTTTGGGCAGAGAAATCCGCTGTGACTTAAAGTTGTATAAATAAATACATAAATAATTAAATCAATCAATCGATCAATTAACCAATCAATCAATCAATGTGCATTTTTCTTTAACGTCTTTACTCCATGTTTGTGATATCTGTTTGTTTTAACTATTGGATTGTTGTCATTGGTTGCATGACTGTGTAAGATTAGGTTGAGCGCATGCGCTTTGATTTGCCTTTGCAAGATATAGCGCTATATGAGTTCCATATTATATTATAATTATTATTTATTATTATCAATAATATTAGTAGTAGTAGTATTTATCATTATTATTATTTGTTATTATTATCATTATCATCATCATTATTATTATTACCATTACTCACATACTTAGTCCAATATGTGTAGAGGAGACCGTTAGGTGGGAAGATTGTTAAAGAAACGGGAAAGGCAGAGTAAGGGTAAAGAGAAGCAGAGCAAACAGCACATGCCCTCACATTGGGGTGCATCAGCAGCCTAGCAGTGCCACACTTAACTTGGAAAGAAGTGGTTTAGGTATGATCATATTCAAATCTGATCTCCTCCCGCCCCCCCCCCCCCCTCCCCATCTGTTTGAATATAGAATGCAGGTGTGGATGTTGATCTGTTTTATTATGCAATGAAGTGAGCTCGTATGTGCAACGTTATCTGTTCTTTTCAGGTAGTCTCACAAAACAAATTAGAATTATGTTGACAGTTGTTTTTACCCAGATATAGATGAATGGCTATAATTCACAGACACAGACAGACACAGACACAACCAGAAACACAGACACAGACACACAGACACACAAAGAAACACAGACACAGACACACACAGACACAGACACAGACACACACAGAAACACAGACACACACATAAACACAGACACACACAGACACAGACACACGCAGAAACACAGACACAGATACACACAGACACACACAGAAACAGACAGAAACACAGAAACAAACACACAGACACACACAGAAACACAGACACACAGACACACACAGACACACACAGACACACAGACACACAGACACACACAGAAACACACAGAAACACACACACACACACAGAAACACACAGAAACACAGACACACACACAGAAACACAGACACACACACAGACACACACGGAAACACAGGCACAGACACACAAACACAGACACACAGAGACACATACAGACACAGAAACACAGACAGAGACACCAACAGACACACAGAGACACAGACAAACACAGACACACAGACACATACAGACAGATAGACACCGACACACACAGACAACAGACACAGACACAAACAGACACAGACCAACAGACACACAGTCACAGACACAGACACACACAGAAGCACAGACACAGACACACAAAAAACACAGACACAAACAAAAACACACAGAAACACAGACACAGACACACACAGACACACACAGGAACACAGACACACACAGACACGCACAGCCAAACACAGAAACACAGAAATAGACACACAGAAAGACAGACACACACATACACAGACACAGACACACAGACACAGACACACAGACAGACATAGACACAGACACTGAAACACAGACACACACAGACACATAGACACAGACACAGACAGAAACATAAACACAGACACAGACAAACAGAGAAACACAGACACACACAGAAATGCAGACACATACACACAGACATACACAGAAGCAATGACACACACAGAAACACAGACACAGACAAACAGACAGACACACACACACACACAGAAACACCGACACCGACACAGACACACACACACACACAAACACACATGCACGCTATTCTTACCAGCTATGCATAAACACAGCCAACATCATTTCTAAAAACCAAAAACAAGTCAAATAGAGACAAAAAAGGGCAACAGAAAGAAACGAACGATCTCTCCCGTAGTTAACCTTTCCTCTTTATTAATCGCTGTATTTCTTCATCATTGCCAACATTAGTACCAAGAATCTTGCCGCCTAAAGAAAAAACCCAAACCTTTAGCAAGCAACAGTGTTGTCACCAGAAAATCCAATATCTCCCGCCACCCATCATCCAATGAAAAGCCTGCCATGTCGATGCAGCATGCACTTTGATTGGTTGCCTTCTAAGGG
>CM054164.1:15860583-15863083 GCA_028751875.1 Rapana venosa
ATAAACTATTGTCATTTCTCTTTCTACCTTTTCGTTATATCTATCTTTTCTGTGTCTTTCAAAGCCATCTCAGCCATCTTTGCCCACCAAAGGCGAAGAATCTACACACACCACTCTGTAAGTGACAGCTCCTAGTCCATGTTCTCAACCTTGTGCAGTCTCTCCTCTCATCTGTCATCCAGGAAACATTTCACACACAGAACCAGCAGACTCACTGACTGATGAAGTCTGGAAGGCAATGGAAGCGGTGCCAAAATCAACAGGAGACCAGTGCTGGAAGGAAGAAGGGAGTATAGAAAAGAAGTGCTTGTGTTGAAGGTTCCTCTTGGCTTGTATTAACAGATACAGCTAGCAGCCTTATTTCTCAAAGAAAACGTAGAAAATGAGAGAAGAAGGAAAGGGAAAAAGGAAAAGAAGAGGAATTTGAAAAAGAAGACTTTGAAGAAGAAGAGGAAGAAGGATTTGAAGAAGAAGAGGAATAAAAAGAATATGAAGACGAAGAATTTAAAGAAGAAGAATTTGAAGAATTTGAAGAAGAAGAAGACGAATTTAAAGAAAAAGAAGAATTTCAAGAAAAAGAAGAATTTGAAGAAAAGAAAATTTGGAGGATAATTTGAAGAAGAAGAAGAATTGAAGAAAAAGAAAAATTTGAACAAGAAGAGAAATTTGAAGAAGGAGAGGAATTTGAGGAAGAAGAATTTGAAGAAGAATTTGAAGAAGAAGAGAATTTTGAAGAAGAAGAAAAATTTGAAGAAGAAGAATTTGAAGAATTTGAAGAAGAAGAAGAAGAAGAAGAAGAATTTGAAGAAGAAGAGAAATTTGAAGAAGGAGAGGAATTTGAAGAAGAAGAAGAATTTGAAGAAGAATTTGAAGAAGAAGAGAAAAAAGAAGAAGAAGAAACATTGAAGAAGAAGAATTTGAAGAAGAAGAAGAATTTGAAGAAGAAGAAGAAGAATTTGAAGAAGAAGAAGA
This sequence comes from Rapana venosa, assembly GCA_028751875.1. Classification (NCBI taxonomy): domain Eukaryota; kingdom Metazoa; phylum Mollusca; class Gastropoda; order Neogastropoda; family Muricidae; genus Rapana; species Rapana venosa. The sequence continues at coordinate 15,861,556 of CM054164.1, forward strand.
AGACGAAGAAGAAGATAGGAAAAAGAAGAAGAAGAAGAAAAAGAAGAAAAAGAAGAGCAACAACAACAACAAGCAGAACAAAAAGCAATAAGCAAAAAAAGATGAACAAGAAGAAGAAGAATCAGATGAGAGCAACAACGAGAACATGATTTGAAATATATTGAAACAAAGTAATAAGGAGAATGGCAAAAGTAAAGAAGACATATTTTTAAGTTAAACAATTTCTATAGTAACAGTTTGAAGTCGCACAAACTTCTGCACTGCATCTAAAGCACACACACAGCAAGCTGTCAGGGTCAGAAAGTTTTCCCTCCAAACATGAAGGGGATATCTTACACAATTATTGGTGATAAAAATCAATAATGAAACACACAACTTTGGCAGCTTGCACGAAGTTTGTTCAAGAAGCTGTCTGAAGCAAGGCAAAGCCTTTTGTAAATGGAACCAGAATTGGACTGGGTGGGTGAGAAGGAAAGATAAACAGACTGCAGCTTTACACTGCGGTATCATTCTTCCAGCAGGATGAACAGAATAAACGAGAGGTACTCTGAAAGATTGCTAGGGCAAGAATGATCGAGTCTCTCTCTCTCTCTCTCTCTCTCTCTCTCTCTCTCTCTCTCTCTCTCTCTCTCTCTCTCCTCTCTCTCTCTCTCTCTCTCTCTCTCTCTCTCTCTCTCTCTCTCTCTCTCTGTGTTGTGTGTGTGTGTACGTGTGTGCGTGTGTGTGTGTAGTGTATGTGTGTGTATAGAGTGTGGTGTGTGTGTGTGCGTGTGTGTTTGTGTGTGTGTGTGTGTGTGAGATTGTGTGTGTGAGTGTGTTTGTGTGTGTGAGTGTGATTGTGTGTGTGAGTGTTGGTGTGTGTGTTTGTGAGTGTGTGTGTGCGTATCTGTAAAAAAAATCAGATTCAATGCGAAATATAGAAACAATGTCACAAACAGAGAACAAATATTCTATGTTCCAAGTCAGACGCGAACATTGAGCAAAAACATATTTATGCTACGAAGCCAGCCCCAAAGCAGTAAATGTTAAACCTAGAGATGATTAACTTCATTTACAATTACAAGTTGGAAAATGCCAAATGCTTCCAACTCACTCAACATATCAAAGGTTTTAGTGTGCAGGATGTGTCAAGATTTTTCTTACTGCATTTGCAGGATTGAACATGGCAGAAATTATAAAACAATCATTTCCTTAAACCGGTCCAGCTCAAAAGCTTTGTTAGTTATCGATATGAGCAAGTAACAGGGCTTATATTGAACTGCTCTTATGCTTTGATATGTTTTGTTGATATCGTTTCAACAATAGCAAGCTCTAGAAATTGATCGTTAACAATTGTTCACCTTAATAGTTTTTACTTTACATTTTATCAATGGAGAAATTTGTGAAACATGAATTCGGGTGTCAGTGTTACAATTCGCTTAAAACAGTCATACACTCTAACTTCTTATGTGGTGTGTATGGAACAATCTCAAAGTGATTCTACATTTTATGCAAACGACACAGTGTCTTTTTCCAAAACACCCCCTGG